>OY720130.1:8486886-9130330 GCA_963082685.1 Cyclophora albipunctata | reverse complement strand
GATAATGGGAAACTGTTATTAAATTATTGCATTGTCATCGGTCCTTGATACGTATGCAAAGTTTCAAATTAATCAGACTTCTGGAAATTGGTGAAAATGATGTTCAAAGATTCCATTACATATGTACATACATACATACATACAGGCCAAGCTAATAAAAAGCGTGTTAAAAATCCCGAAATTCCCACGGAACGGGCACAACGCGGGTAAAACCGCGGGGGCGCTGCTAGTTTATAATAATATTGTCTTGAAATATTGCATTGTTTATCTAAATAAAAATTTTAATCGTTTTAAGCGCTACTACTATAGAGATATTGTTGTCTGTAAGAGGCCAGTATGGCGGCGCCGCGCCGCGCCGCGCCGCCGCGCCGCCCTGGCGGAAACTATGCCAACCACGGGCCTTTTGGTATTGTTTTGATATTGGAAATTAAAGGAATAAGCCCCCTTTTGATACATTATGCATGTCGACACCCTAAAGGTAAGAGGTGGTCAAGTGCAAAAAAATATTTTTTTGTCTTTTGTTTTTATTTGGTAATATTTGTTGGGATAATGTATTTTAGACCAATTAATTAGGCTTTTTACCCCATAAAACCCCCCTTTGGAGTTAATCCTTATACAGAGTGTACATGTGGTGATGTATATGAATTTGTTTGGTGCTTTCAAATGATAATATGTTAGTTTTTGAGCATCATTATGCCTTTATTGGGCCCCAGATAGTTTTATAATGAACATGACTCATTGTTTTGATTGTTTACAACACAAATATACGTATAATGGTCCAATTACTCTAGACATAGAAATTCTTGTAGACATTATAAACACTTCCATCTCAACCTCTACTGTGCCCTTGCTGTGGAAGGAGGCTTTCGTAACTCCTCTTCCAAAAGTTGATAATCCGTCTACGCTAAGGATCTTAGACCTATTAGTATTCTTCCCTTCTTGTCCAAGTTGCTTGAAAAGGCTGTCTATGTTCAGCTTTATAGATATTTGGAAAATAATAAGCTTCTTCCGTCTCTTCAGTCAGGGTTTCGCAAGGGTGTTGGTACAACTACGGCACTTCTTGATGTTGTCGATAATATTCTAGCGGACATGGATAGGGGCTTTGGGAGTATTTTGGTATTATTGGACTTCTCCCCGTGCCTTTGACAGCATAAATATTGATCTGCTTCTGTCAAAGTTGAGTTTTTACGGTGCGAGCACAGGTGCGTTAAAATGTTTTGACAGCTATTCTCCGAGGACGTTCCCAAATAGTAAAGAAGCAGAAACTTGACGGCTCTTATGAATTTTCTGTGCCACGACCAATCAGCCATGGAGTACCACAGGGCTCAATACTGGGTCCATTGTTATTTATTTTATATTTGGCTGATCTGGTTAATACTATAGAGAACAGCAATTATCATTTTTATGCTGATGATGGCCAGCTTTATATTGCTAGTAATCCGAATAGGACTGATGTGTTTGATGCTACTGTTAGGATTAATGATGATTTGCGTAGAATTTCGGTGTGGTCAAAGAATAATTTCTTTACTGCTTAATCCCAATAAGTCAAAGTTTATGGTTATTGGTACGGACACTCAAATATCTAAAATTTTGGCTGCTAAACCCATAATATCAATTGATGGAGTTGTGCTTGAGCGCGTTGATGAGTCGCGCAACTTGGGAGTAGTATTTGATAGCAAATTAAAATTTGAGACGCATGTGTTGAACATTACTCGTAGTTGTTTTAGCAGACTTAAAGTCCTTTATAAGATTAGACATTTGCTCAAAGTTGATGTGCGGTTGGCACTCTGTGAATCGCTGATATTGTCCAGATTGAATTATGGTGACCTCGTATTTGGACCTCGTCTGCTTGTAAAATCCAAGCGATTGATACAAAGAGTCCAGAATGCGTGCTGTCGATTCTGTTTTAATATTCCGCCTCGTACTCATGTGACCCCGTATATTAATAACTCGAATTTGTTGAATATGGTATCGCGTAGAAATTATCATTTTGCTTGCCTGTTGTTTGGTGTGATTGAAGACCGTAAGCCAGAATATCTCTTTAGCAAACTGAAATTTAGTGGTTCTCTTAACGATCGTGCTGTTCGAACCCAATTACGGTATCACTCTCACAAGCTGATTGCTTTCAGAGGAAGCTTCCGCTACCAGGCGACTAAGTGCTGGAATAATATTCCTCCACCCATACGCAATCTGCCTTCAATTCATACTTTCAGGAAGCGCTTCCATGCATATATCCTGGAAGAGCAAAAAGTTGGTATTCCAGAACTTTACATTCGTCCCTGGTAGTCAAATTATTCTTATTTATATATTCTAACTTACATTTTCACATTTTTTTATTTAAGTGTATGCTCGTTTTGATTTGCCTACTTTGTATACGTACCAACCTTATTGTTTACCTACTTCAATTTTATTCTAAATTATATACTCATATATATAAGTTAATGCGATGCTTTATTAATTTAATGAACTTCTCTCGCGCGTCCCGTCCGTGAAGTCACATTTGTGGGCAAGGCAGAATATCAGTGTTCTGTTCTTTGAACAGATGCTTCACTGAGCCGAACCCTTTTGTCTTGTTTAGGCACACTGCTCACTTTTTTTATTTGTTAATCATTTTCATTTTATTGTGCTTGTGTATGTTGGTTTTAAATTTATGTATTTACCATTATGTTTGTGTGTGTGTCTTTTCAAGCAATAAAGTGTTTATCTATCTATCTATCTTATTACACTCACCAAGTGAATGGGGATGGTTCGGGATGTGTCTTACGGTGTCACTTGTGCTTTTATCGGTTTGTTGTGGACTCTTTGGTACACATGTGTGTCTGTCTGTCCGCCCGGCTACAGTGGAATCCGCTAAGGAGTGTGCAACGACTCACCTGCCGAAGCAACCAGCCCTGAAAATGGATGGCGCTGAAGCGTCTTGCCTATACACTACCGTTACCGGCATGTGCAATGTGTCTTTCGAGACCACATTATTAAGCCGTAACGAGTAGGACGTGCGCGGCGGAGTGCGCAGAAGAGTCTGGGCGTGAGCCCGCTTGGAGCCTCCGTCGGTGCAGATCTTGGTGGTAGTAGCAAATACTCCAGCGAGGCCCTGGAGGACTGACGTGGAGAAGGGTTTCGCGTGAACAGTAGTTGCTCGCGAGTCAGTCGATCCTAAGCTCAAGGAGAAATCTTATGTCGATGTGTTGTGTTTTTAACTATTTATAGTTGATAAATTACAACCTTTGAGCGAAAGGGAATCCGGTTCCTATTCCGGAACCCGGCAGCGGAACCGTTTCAAAAATCGTTCACTCGCTTTCACAGTGGGGGTTCGACGGGGTAACCCAAAGTGGCCTGAAGACGCCGCCGAGAGGTCCGGGAAGAGTTTTCTTTTCTGCCTGAGCGTTCGAGTTCCATGGAATCCTATAGAAGGGAGATATGGTTCGGAACGCGAAGAGCACCGCATTTGCGGCGGTGTCCGGATACTCTCTGCGGACCTTGAAAATTCAGGTGAGGGATGTACGTGGAGATGTCGCGCCGGTTCGTACCCATATCCGCAGCAGGTCTCCAAGGTGAAGAGCCTCTAGTCGATAGAATAATGTAGGTAAGGGAAGTCGGCAAATTGGATCCGTAACTTCGGAATAAGGATTGGCTCTGAGGATCGGGGCGTGTCGGGTTTGGACGGGAAGCGGATGCGGCCGGTGCCGGACCTGGTCGATGCTCATCTCTCTTCGGGGGGGTGGGCGTTCATCTGGAGCCGCGTTCCGGCCTTCCGCGGATCTTCCTAGCCGTAAGGCCGTGTCGGTTTCGTCTCGTGCGCGATCGGCGCGGTTCTGTACGACCGCCGTTCAACGGTCAGCTCAGAACTGGCACGGACAAGGGGAATCCGACTGTCTAATTAAAAGAAAGCATTGCGATGGCCCTCGCGGGTGTTGACGCAATGTGATTTCTGCCCAGTGCTCTGAATGTCAACGTGAAGAAATTCAAGCAAGCGCGGGTAAACGGCGGGAGTAACTATGACTCTCTTAAGTCATGGTTGCTCCTGCCGCAGTTTTGTTTGTTAGTATTAACGAACATACTGTGGCGGGAGTGGCCGTGGCTCTCTGGGTGTCGTGTTGCTCCCCGGTTACCTCGGTAGCCGGTCAATGGGGTCTTGTCCATCTTACTGACCCAACTCCTACCCTTGGCCTGCTCGTGGCGTCGCTGCATAATCCAACAAGGGGGGGGGGGGGGGGGGGGTCATCACCCACAGTGGTGGTGATTTTAGCACGTTCCGTCGGGATCTCGGGATCCGCCGTTGGCTTGGTAGGCCCGTAAGGGTTTTGCCGAGAAAGCGACGGAGAGCCTGATCAAGGTCTTGTTACCAGTTCCGGCTTCGGCCGTGTGCGACAATAACTAAACTTTGTCTATAAAAGGCAATTTGCTTGTTTGGTCTAACTTAAAACAAAGTTTAAAACATTATCCACAAAATTTTATTTATTTTGGTTATTTTCTGCTCGATGAAATCAACCATAAATGGTTGTATTTACCGTCTCCTCAATTGTGATTAGGTTTCATCTCTTGCATATTTGGTGTTCATGTTCTGGTATTCTACAAGCATTAGAATGGAGGTGAATAGGCATCACATTGATATTTTTGAGAAGGGGCTTGCTGGGGTGCTTGGTTGATAGATAAAACTGCATGAGGTCCGCTGGTAGGTGCATTGTTATTGGGGTCATTGGTGACTTGGTGACTGAGAACTATCAGTTCTGTGTGGCTGAAAGAAAAGTAATACATATTAGAATATGACAGTAATAAACAAGACATATTAATTTTAAACTATCAAAGGTAGCATCTATTATTGTAGATTCTACAAGTATTTTCGCCAATTGATTAACATGACAAGTTCAAATGTTTGTATTTCTTGGATAGAAGGTAACTCATATTTGTAGCTTCAAATAAAGCTTTGTTTATATTATTGTACTCTGTATATAACCTCAAAGTACAAAGTAAACGACATTCAACATGGAATTCACAATACTTATACTGAAATAGGAACTTGTTGTCACGTAATTAACCTCCTAAATTGTAATTGTGATTGTACTTACAAATACTTCCTTCATTTGATGCATTTCCGATGACTATCAAGCGCTTCTTTAATAATATTGTCTTGAAATATCGCATTGTTTGTTTGTACACTGTACGAATAGATTGCCGTCAACTCGATTTACGCTGTAGTAGAGTTAACTCAATTTTTGAATGAAACTCGCACTCAGGCTACTGTAGCCTGAGTGCGAGTTTCATTCAGCCTGAGTAGCCTGAGTGTTTGCCGGGTTGTTTGCCTCATATGTCTGTCACTGTCACCTGTCACCTGTCACAATCTTAATATCTGTGATCTGTGGCTATCTGACGATACTAGATGGCGCTTATAATTATAACGATTAAAGTTTTAATTTAATTATGTTATAAATTATGATAAACAAACAATGCGATATTTCAAGACAATATTATTAAAGAAGCGCTTGATAGTCATCGGAAATGCATCAAATGAAGGAAGTATTTGTAAGTACAATCACAATTACAATTTAGGAGGTTAATTACGTGACAACAAGTTCCTATTTCAGTATAAGTATTGTGAATTCCATGTTGAATGTCGTTTACTTTGTACTTTGAGGTTATATACAGAGTACAATAATATAAACAAAGCTTTATTTGAAGCTACAAATATGTATCGGGAATCATGTCGCATCAGGATAAGCACGAACATTATACTGTCAATACAACATCAGATATCTTGAAATAATAACTCACAGGACTTCATTACAATGACATTGCTTGTATTTTACACACGATCATCATGGATTACAGATTACAGTTAGGATACGTCTAGATTCAATTAATTGATGGAACCTAAACGACCTCCCTTCACCCCATAGTCGTCCTGTCCACGCCATAGAATATCCTTTCCCTATTCTATACTCGATTCGCAATACGATCGTGATGTCGTCAACACATCCTTCCTCCCATCTACGTTTTCAATCCAATTCCCACCATCTCCCTTTCTCTCATAAAACCCCAATATACGCCATCTTTTTATATCATCGACTATCCTCCCTCTGTCCAACAACTATCATAGTGTTAAACACCACAGACTTAACACCGACTATTCTCATACCACAGACTACACCACGAAGGTAGAACTCACGTCACGGAATAACTACACTACAGATTCCATCAGTTAACTGAATTTACAAACTACTCTTAAACTTCTATAGCTTGATTAAACGTCCTCTATCAAACCAGTGTTGCCATCCCCGCATCGACCTCACCCAAGCTACCCGCTTGACGTTTCTGAACGTAAACAGAATGACTGATAGATCAACTGACAGCTTGATTAAATTGACTACAGACTAAAAATAATGTAGTGACGTGATAAACCGCTATCTGGTGTGGCGCCACTGATGCTACGCTCCGACATATGAGTTACCTTCTATCCAAGAAATACAAACATTTGAACTTGTCATGTTAATCAATTGGCGAAAATACTTGTAGAATCTACAATAATAGATGCTACCTTTGATAGTTTAAAATTAATATGTCTTGTTTATTACTGTCATATTCTAATATGTATTACTTTTCTTTCAGCCACACAGAACTGATAGTTCTCAGTCACCAAGTCACCAATGACCCCAATAACAATGCACCTACCAGCGGACCTCATGCAGTTTTATCTATCAACCAAGCACCCCAGCAAGCCCCTTCTCAAAAATATCAATGTGATGCCTATTCACCTCCATTCTAATGCTTGTAGAATACCAGAACATGAACACCAAATATGCAAGAGATGAAACCTAATCACAATTGAGGAGACGGTAAATACAACCATTTATGGTTGATTTCATCGAGCAGAAAATAACCAAAATAAATAAAATTTTGTGGATAATGTTTTAAACTTTGTTTTAAGTTAGACCAAACAAGCAAATTGCCTTTTATAGACAAAGTTTAGTTATTGTCGCACACGGCCGAAGCCGGAACTGGTAACAAGACCTTGATCAGGCTCTCCGTCGCTTTCTCGGCAAAACCCTTACGGGCCTACCAAGCCAACGGCGGATCCCGAGATCCCGACGGAACGTGCTAAAATCACCACCACTGTGGGTGATGACCCCCCCCCCCCCCCCCCCCTTGTTGGATTATGCAGCGACGCCACGAGCAGGCCAAGGGTAGGAGTTGGGTCAGTAAGATGGACAAGACCCCATTGACCGGCTACCGAGGTAACCGGGGAGCAACACGACACCCAGAGAGCCACGGCCACTCCCGCCACAGTATGTTCGTTAATACTAACAAACAAAACTGCGGCAGGAGCAACCATGACTTAAGAGAGTCATAGTTACTCCCGCCGTTTACCCGCGCTTGCTTGAATTTCTTCTCGTTGACATTCAGAGCACTGGGCAGAAATCACATTGCGTCAACACCCGCGAGGGCCATCGCAATGCTTTCTTTTAATTAGACAGTCGGATTCCCCTTGTCCGTGCCAGTTCTGAGCTGACCGTTGAACGGCGGTCGTACAGAACCGCGCCGATCGCGCACGAGACGAAACCGACACGGCCTTACGGCTAGGAAGATCCGCGGAAGGCCGGAACGCGGCTCCAGATGAACGCCCACCCCCCCGAAGAGAGATGAGCATCGACCAGGTCCGGCACCGGCCGCATCCGCTTCCCGTCCAAACCCGACACGCCCCGATCCTCAGAGCCAATCCTTATTCCGAAGTTACGGATCCAATTTGCCGACTTCCCTTACCTACATTATTCTATCGACTAGAGGCTCTTCACCTTGGAGACCTGCTGCGGATATGGGTACGAACCGGCGCGACATCTCCACGTACATCCCTCACCTGAATTTTCAAGGTCCGCAGAGAGTATCCGGACACCGCCGCAAATGCGGTGCTCTTCGCGTTCCGAACCATATCTCCCTTCTATAGGATTCCATGGAACTCGAACGCTCAGGCAGAAAAGAAAACTCTTCCCGGACCTCTCGGCGGCGTCTTCAGGCCACTTTGGGTTACCCCGTCGAACCCCCACTGTGAAAGCGAGTGAACGATTTTTGAAACGGTTCCGCTGCCGGGTTCCGGAATAGGAACCGGATTCCCTTTCGCTCAAAGGTTGTAATTTATCAACTATAAATAGTTAAAAACACAACACATCGACATAAGATTTCTCCTTGAGCTTAGGATCGACTGACTCGCGAGCAACTACTGTTCACGCGAAACCCTTCTCCACGTCAGTCCTCCAGGGCCTCGCTGGAGTATTTGCTACTACCACCAAGATCTGCACCGACGGAGGCTCCAAGCGGGCTCACGCCCAGACTCTTCTGCGCACTCCGCCGCGCACGTCCTACTCGTTACGGCTTAATAATGTGGTCTCGAAAGACACATTGCACATGCCGGTAACGGTAGTGTATAGGCAAGACGCTTCAGCGCCATCCATTTTCAGGGCTGGTTGCTTTAGGGGGTGTGCGTGGTAATATTGGTTGAATTAAACCACAAAGATGAATTGCCAAAGTTTATTAGCCACACACAACACACACTATTTTAGTTTTTAGAAGGATAGCAAGACAGGATCAATGTAGCACATAATACATATCATGTAATTAATCAAAGTAGTAAGTGAACAGTTCACGCGTGGGCAAAACGCGAGTGCGCGTGAGAACGAGTTGTATGTGTCTCTCGTAGCATACGCTGTGATCGACTGCGCGCGCGCGATGCGCCTCCGCGTGGCTTCACATTCCACAATTAACTTAAATGCAAGATTTGCACAAATTCGGAACAACGCATATCGCGCGGGTTTGCTTGCCGAATTATTGTTTGTTTACATTTGGTTAGAAATTATTTATTTGTGTTATGAATGTTATGTTACTGGGATATGAATGTGTGATGTATGTAAGTGGTTTTTAATATATTATTGTGTGTAAATAAAATATAATTATAATGTATGTTTAAGTGGAGGTCACCTACATCATCCCCCTCCAGAGACCGACTAAGGGCGATAAAAGTCAGGGAACCGTACTGTACGACCTGAACGCGTAGTTGTTAGCGCGGTCTTTTCCTGCGGTGGATGAACAGGGACACGTTCTGGAGTTGCAGTGTAGGATCGAGGAACGGGTACACGAACGTCTAGTATATAGGCTGGCTTAAGGCGGTCTATAGTTACTGTGAGATCTTTGTTCCTAACGCGAATAATAAATGTTTTACTCCTTCTTTTGAGCACTTCGTATGGACCAGTGTAAGCAGGCTGGAATGAGCCACGCATCACTTCTTCCCTAAGGAATACGTGACTGCATGTAGCTAGATCTTGGAATACGAAAGCTCTGCGATTTGAGTGGTGTTGGGAGGGAACCGGACGAATATTTTCCGCAAAGGACTTCAACCGAGCCGCGAAATCGGTGATGTCGGTGGTGTAGTACGCAATATCGTGACCGAAGAATTCGCCAGGGAGACGAAGTGGTTCACCGAATGCGTAACAAAGAGGTTTGTGGTCAGTATAGATAGTGAAGTGAGTAGCTTCCAGCATATGGCGGAAGTATTTTATACTCTCGTAAATGGCAAGGAGCTCACGGTCATACGGAGAGTATTTCGTTTGTGACGGGCTTAACTTGCGAGAGAAAAATGCTAATGGCTGCCAGTCTCCATCCTTGAGCTGTTGCAGGACACCACCTATCGCCGTGTCTGAGGCGTCAGTGGCCAATCCTAATTTAGCTTGCGAATCAGGATGAGCTAAAAGTGCTGCATTGCACAGACTCTTCTTGCAGTTTTCGAACGCTTGCGATGATTCTTTAGTCATAACAATCGGATCGGATGCCTTAACCGATCCGGACAGTAAGGCATTCAGGGGTGCTTGAATCTGAGCGGCGTTGGGTAAAAATCGCCTGTAAAAATTTACCATGCCCAAAAATCGTCTGAGTTCTCGGACGGTTTTTGGTAGAGGGAAATCAGACATTGCCTTTACCTTGCTGTCCAGAGGTTTGGTGCCGCTTTCAGAGATTTCGTAGCCGAGAAATTGAATATTAGACACACCGAAGACACACTTGGCCGGATTGATTAATATACCGAATTCTCTCATTCGCGTAAAAAGTTGACGCAAGTGTTCTTCGTGCTCACGTGGCGTGCGGCTGAACACAAGAAAATCGTCCTGGTAAGGCCAGCAAAAGTCTAAGCCACGAGTAAGCTCATCAACAAATCTCTGAAAGGTTTTACTTGCGTTACGAAGTCCAAATGTCATGACTAAAAATTCAAACAATCCGAAGGGTGTTGTTATTGCAGTTTTCGGAATATCTGCCCTATTAACACTAATCTGATTATATGCTTTCACTAAATCGATACTCGAGTATACAGTACAACCCGACAGGTTTTGCGAAAAATCCTGTATATGACGAATCGGATACTGATCTGGTATAGTACGAGCGTTTAATTGGCGGTAATCGCCGCATGGACGCCACCCATTATCTTTTTTAGTCACGAGATGAAGAGGTGATGCCCAAGGGCTGTCAGAAGGACGTGCGATACCGCTAGCAATCATAGCGTCAAATTCTTGACGAGCTACCTTCAATTTATCAGGCGCGAGACGGCGAGGAGAACATGATACAGGTGGACCTGGTGTGGTGCGAATGTGGTGTTGTGTATTGTGTTTTGCGATTTGAGGAGTTCCAAAAGGACGTGTAATTTCCGGGAAATTAGACAAAATTTTATGATACACAGTATCACCATTAAAACTAGCTACCTTAACACTTAAAACAGCATTGTCGCTTAAATCTAAACAAGCTACAGTGCTAACATTGGTTAGACTATCGATAAGCTTCTGTTGGCCAACATCAACAACCAAACGATAGTGAGAAAGGAAATCTACGCCTATGATTGCTTTTGTGACGTCAGCAACAACAAAACGCCACGGAAAATCACGCCGCAGACCCAAATTCAAATTTAATTGCATGTAGCCGTAAGTGTCGATAGTCGAACCATTGGCAGCACTGAGCTGATATGTTGATTTACAAAGTTGCCTTTTAAGGGCTGAAACCGGGTACACACAAATGTCACTTCCAGTGTCTATTAGAAACTGTATCTGTGAACCACGATCCGTGATGAAGAGGCGACCTGAGCTGGGGTTGTGGCAATCATCAGTCGCCATCACTGACTGCCTCTCTCGTTTCCCTGGTTGTAGTCGCACGGCTGGATACACCGACGAGCTTTGGAACCATGCCGTGAGTGGTACCAACAAACTGGGTACTTGCGGTAGTTCGACGCTGAACGTCGTGACGTCGATCGGCTGCGTTGCGCATCTCTGCGGCGCTCGGTGGGTCGAGGTCGATGTCGCGATTGGATAGTTAAAGCGCTCACCTGGCGCGTCAGCTGAGCTACCTGGCGTGTGAGCTCCTCAACAGCTATTGATGATGACGGTACCGTTGAGGTTGCAGCAACTTGATGAGATGGCACTGCGATGTCATGGACGCGGTCAGCGAGTTCAGCGAGTGCGTCAAGACCCAGGGTAGGCTGTGACGCAACGATAGGCTGAAGTGAAACGGGTAGTCGGCTCGTCCAGATTGTTTGGAGAAATTCTTGAGGGATATCTGGACCGGCGAGATGTTGAAGATGCCGAAGGAATTGTGACGGCTTGCGATCACCTAGCTGCTCGTAGGTCAAAAGTTGTTTGACTTTATTTTCTCTCGTCGCAGACAACCTTTTGATTAACTCCTCTTTGAGGCGTTGGTAATTGGGAGGACCAGTGAGGATGTCCTCTATTTCAGCAGCATACTGACGGTCGAGCGAAGCCAAAATGTGGTAGAATTTGGCTGCTTCGTCTGTCACGCGCATGATTGCAAACTGTTCTTCTACTTGTGCGAACCAAATTGCTGGTTTTTCAGGCCAAAAAGGTGGTATTCTTATGCTCACTGGATTACTTGCAACTGTTAAAGCGGGCACGACGGGAGACGCCATCTTGATTTTGGAGTGGCGTCGTGGACGCGTGTCCACGTTACCGGTGGTATCTGAACCACTCGACGCCGACATCCAGGCTGCGAATTGCTCCTTGTCTTCCGTGTTCCTCAGTTTGTTCCGGGGTCACCAGTTTTATGGGGGTGTGCGTGGTAATATTGGTTGAATTAAACCACAAAGATGAATTGCCAAAGTTTATTAGCCACACACAACACACACTATTTTAGTTTTTAGAAGGATAGCAAGACAGGATCAATGTAGCACATAATACATATCATGTAATTAATCAAAGTAGTAAGTGAACAGTTCACGCGTGGGCAAAACGCGAGTGCGCGTGAGAACGAGTTGTATGTGTCTCTCGTAGCATACGCTGTGATCGACTGCGCGCGCGCGATGCGCCTCCGCGTGGCTTCACATTCCACAATTAACTTAAATGCAAGATTTGCACAAATTCGGAACAACGCATATCGCGCGGGTTTGCTTGCCGAATTATTGTTTGTTTACATTTGGTTAGAAATTATTTATTTGTGTTATGAATGTTATGTTACTGGGATATGAATGTGTGATGTATGTAAGTGGTTTTTAATATATTATTGTGTGTAAATAAAATATAATTATAATGTATGTTTAAGTGGAGGTCACCTACAGTTGCTTCGGCAGGTGAGTCGTTGCACACTCCTTAGCGGATTCCACTGTAGCCGGGCGGACAGACAGACACACATGTGTACCAAAGAGTCCACAACAAACCGATAAAAGCACAAGTGACACCGTAAGACACATCCCGAACCATCCCCATTCACTTGGTGAGTGTAATAAGATAGATAGATAGATAAACACTTTATTGCTTGAAAAGACACACACACAAACATAATGGTAAATACATAAATTTAAAACCAACATACACAAGCACAATAAAATGAAAATGATTAACAAATAAAAAAAGTGAGCAGTGTGCCTAAACAAGACAAAAGGGTTCGGCTCAGTGAAGCATCTGTTCAAAGAACAGAACACTGATATTCTGCCTTGCCCACAAATGTGACTTCACGGACGGGACGCGCGAGAGAAGTTCATTAAATTAATAAAGCATCGCATTAACTTATATATATGAGTATATAATTTAGAATAAAATTGAAGTAGGTAAACAATAAGGTTGGTACGTATACAAAGTAGGCAAATCAAAACGAGCATACACTTAAATAAAAAAATGTGAAAATGTAAGTTAGAATATATAAATAAGAATAATTTGACTACCAGGGACGAATGTAAAGTTCTGGAATACCAACTTTTTGCTCTTCCAGGATATATGCATGGAAGCGCTTCCTGAAAGTATGAATTGAAGGCAGATTGCGTATGGGTGGAGGAATATTATTCCAGCACTTAGTCGCCTGGTAGCGGAAGCTTCCTCTGAAAGCAATCAGCTTGTGAGAGTGATACCGTAATTGGGTTCGAACAGCACGATCGTTAAGAGAACCACTAAATTTCAGTTTGCTAAAGAGATATTCTGGCTTACGGTCTTCAATCACACCAAACAACAGGCAAGCAAAATGATAATTTCTACGCGATACCATATTCAACAAATTCGAGTTATTAATATACGGGGTCACATGAGTACGAGGCGGAATATTAAAACAGAATCGACAGCACGCATTCTGGACTCTTTGTATCAATCGCTTGGATTTTACAAGCAGACGAGGTCCAAATACGAGGTCACCATAATTCAATCTGGACAATATCAGCGATTCACAGAGTGCCAACCGCACATCAACTTTGAGCAAATGTCTAATCTTATAAAGGACTTTAAGTCTGCTAAAACAACTACGAGTAATGTTCAACACATGCGTCTCAAATTTTAATTTGCTATCAAATACTACTCCCAAGTTGCGCGACTCATCAACGCGCTCAAGCACAACTCCATCAATTGATATTATGGGTTTAGCAGCCAAAATTTTAGATATTTGAGTGTCCGTACCAATAACCATAAACTTTGACTTATTGGGATTAAGCAGTAAAGAATTATTCTTTGACCACACCGAAATTCTACGCAAATCATCATTAATCCTAACAGTAGCATCAAACACATCAGTCCTATTCGGATTACTAGCAATATAAAGCTGGCCATCATCAGCATAAAAATGATAATTGCTGTTCTCTATAGTATTAACCAGATCAGCCAAATATAAAATAAATAACAATGGACCCAGTATTGAGCCCTGTGGTACTCCATGGCTGATTGGTCGTGGCACAGAAAATTCATAAGAGCCGTCAAGTTTCTGCTTCTTTACTATTTGGGAACGTCCTCGGAGATAGCTGTCAAAACATTTTAACGCACCTGTGCTCGCACCGTAAAAACTCAACTTTGACAGAAGCAGATCAATATTTATGCTGTCAAAGGCACGGGAGAAGTCCAATAATACCAAAATACTCCCAAAGCCCCTATCCATGTCCGCTAGAATATTATCGACAACATCAAGAAGTGCCGTAGTTGTACCAACACCCTTGCGAAACCCTGACTGAAGAGACGGAAGAAGCTTATTATTTTCCAAATATCTATAAAGCTGAACATAGACAGCCTTTTCAAGCAACTTGGACAAGAAGGGAAGAATACTAATAGGTCTAAGATCCTTAAGCGTAGACGGATTATCAACTTTTGGAAGAGGAGTTACGAAAGCCTCCTTCCACAGCAAGGGCACAGTAGAGGTTGAGATGGAAGTGTTTATAATGTCTACAAGAATTTCTATGTCTAGAGTAATTGGACCATTATACGTATATTTGTGTTGTAAACAATCAAAACAATGAGTCATGTTCATTATAAAACTATCTGGGGCCCAATAAAGGCATAATGATGCTCAAAAACTAACATATTATCATTTGAAAGCACCAAACAAATTCATATACATCACCACATGTACACTCTGTATAAGGATTAACTCCAAAGGGGGGTTTTATGGGGTAAAAAGCCTAATTAATTGGTCTAAAATACATATCCCAACAAATATTACCAAATAAAAACAAAAGACAAAAAAATATTTTTTTGCACTTGACCACCTCTTACCTTTAGGGTGTCGACATGCATAATGTATCAAAAGGGGGCTTATTCCTTTAATTTCCAATATCAAAACAATACCAAAAGGCCCGTGGTTGGCATAGTTTCCGCCAGGGCGGCGCGGCGGCGCGGCGCGGCGCGGCGCCGCCATACTGGCCTCTTACAGACAACAATATCTCTATAGTAGTAGCGCTTAAAACGATTAAAATTTTTATTTAGATAAACAATGCAATATTTCAAGACAATATTATTATAAACTAGCAGCGCCCCGCGGTTTTACCCGCGTTGTGCCCGTTCCCGTGGGAATTTCGGGATTTTTAACACGCTTTTATTAGCTTGGCCTGTATGTATGTATGTATGTACATATGTAATGGAATCTTTGAACATCATTTTCACCAATTTCCAGAAGTCTGATTAATTTGAAACTTTGCATACGTATCAAGGACCGATGACAATGCAATAATTTAATAACAGTTTCCCATTATCCTTAATGGATTTGCCAGATTTACTAAAAAAATATTACTTCATATAAAAGACATCAACGGGCGTTCGCACTGGGACGGAACGGGAGTTCTGTTTTATTTTACTAAATGGTACTAGACACTAACAGCGTCCCGTGGTTTTCCCGTGATGGGCCCGTTCCTGTGGGAATTACGGGATGAAAAGTTGCATATAATGTTATGCTTACTAAAAAATAAAAAATAAAATTATAGTTTAAAAAAACTAAAAAACACGCTTTTATTGCAAATTGAACTAAAAACTAGAAAATAATTTTTCACCTCAAATCAAAATTATAATAAAATTTAAGTTATTAACACTATGATTCAATTCAGAGTAAAAAGCGTGGGGTGCTTAATATTTTTAAATATTACAATCATCATTGGTAACTATCTATGAGAGGATAGTTATGAACTACAGTAAAATGCAATTCAAGACAATATTATTATAAACTAGCAGCGCCCCGCGGTTTTACCCGCGTTGTGCCCGTTCCCGTGGGAATTTCGGGATTTTTTTAACATAAAAACCTTCCTCTTGAATCATTCTACCTATTACAAAAAACCGCATCAAAATCCGTTGCGTAATTTTAAAGATTTAAGTATACAGACAAACAGACAAGTCAGACAACGACTTTGTTTTATACTATGTAGTGATAGTGAAGCGCTTGATAGTCATCGGAAATGCACCAAATGAAGGAAGTATTTGTAAGTACAAACAATTTAGAAGGTTAATTACGTGACAACAAGTTCCTATTTCAGTAGGTATATTGTGAATTCCATGTTGAATGTCGTTTACTTTGTACTTTGAGATTATTATACAGAGTACAATAATATACTTAAACAAAGCTTTAGTTGAAGCTACAAACATGAGTTACCTTCTATCCAAGAAATACAAACATGTGAACTTGTCTCATGTCAATCAATTGGCGAAAATACTTGTAGAATCTACCTACAATAATAGATGCTACCTTTGATAGTTTAAACATAATATTTCTTGTTTATTACTGTCATATTCTAATATGTATTACTTTTCTTTCAGTCACACAGAATATAGTTCTCAGTCACCAAGTCACCAATGACCCCCAGTAGGTAACAATGCACCTACCAGCGGATCTCATGCAGTTGTATTATCTACCACAATTCCGAAATTCCCACGGGAACGGGTACAACGCGAGTGAAACCGTGGGGCGCAGCTAGTATTTTATAAGTTTGTTTTATACCTACTATTAATTTGTAAATTGGTTAAAATATTAATTAGAATTGTATAGAATTATTTTCGTATCATAGTCCGGTTTTGCCTGAAACACAGGTTCCCTGGCTAGAAATATTTATTTTTAGACTTATTAATATGTAATAGAAGTAAGTTTGTATGAATAAAGATTTTTTTTTATTTTATTTTTTTTATTTAGGAATAACAAACAGTAACATTATAAAAACTTAAAAGAGTAAGAATACAAAAATGATACAAAAATAATGCAACCAACAACGTTATTCGCAGATTAATTAGTTACATATTAAAATTACAACACTAGAGGATATAATGGTAAAAATCTACAATACTATAATAAAATATAAACTAGTTTAATTCAGTGGAGTTAATTAGAACTGTGAGCACTGATTTTTTAAATTTACATAGTGGACAGCAAAATATATCGATTTCCAAAAACACATTATTGTAAGTCTCAATCATGCGACGAATAGGTGAGCGCAATCCCGAATTAGTTCGACAGATATCGAGGGCAAACAGAGAACGGGTACGGACTCTACGCGGCAGGCAGGTCCTCGGGACAATGTAGCAAATTTTTCTCGTCAAATCAATACAGTCAAAACTACTATGGACAATATTATAAAGAAAGTTATGGACTCTAAATAGATACGTCTGGATTCTAACGATGTTAAATTATATTTTTTTAATAAACCATGATAGGAAAGATAGCGACGGTAACATCTGAAATGAATAGTGCGAAGGAATTTATATTGAACCTTTTCGATAGCCTCAATGTATTTCTTATAGTAGGGGTTCCAAATTTGAACAGCATATTCTAGCAGAGGGCGGATGAGAGTTTTATAAAGATAGAGATATGTAGATGTGCGATTGAATTCGGCAGACGATCTCAACACAAAACCATACATACTGAATGCTCTGCTTATATTTTTTTGAACGTGTTGATCAAAGCAAAGCTTACTGTCTAGCAACACACCTAAATCTCTTTGTGCAGATACTCCACTTATGTCAGTACCACAAAGCCTGTAATTGGTTTTATGTGGGTGACGCTTTTTAGTAAAACTGATAAAGTTACATTTAGGTAAATTGAAATTTAATTTATTTGCAGAACAGTAAGCGGATAATCTGTCGAGATCTTGTTGAAGAAGCGCGCTATCATGATCGGTTATAATTTTTTTATATATTTTGAGGTCATCCGCATACAATGAGAATTTTGAATACAAGAAACACTTATAGATATCGTTAATAAATAGAATAAAAAGAAGTGGGCCTAGAATTGAGCCTTGAGGAATGCCTGAGGTGACGGGAACGGATTTAGAGGAGTATCCTTTGACTACTACCTTTTGAGTGCGATTTGTTACGTAAGATTGGAACCAACGAAGCAAATTACCACGAATTCCGTTAAATGCAATCTTGAGAAGAAGTAACAAATGGTCGACCTTATCGAATGCCTTCTGGAAGTCAGTGTAAATTGTATCTATTTGCTCATTATTGTCTATGCCTTCAAAGAGGTCACTAGCAAATAAAAGAAGGTTTGTAATTGTAGATCTCCTTTTGACAAAACCATGCTGCTCCGGGATAATTATCCTGTGAAGTATGGGATAGATGACGTTGTGAACCAGCCTTTCGAAGAGCTTTGACAAGGTTGATAATATCGAGATAGGTCTGTATTGCTCAACGTTATTTTTGGAACCGCCTTTATGAACGGGAGTTATATAGGCACATTTTGCAGACATCAGGAAATACGCCTTGGCTGAGACATTTATTAAATATCAGAGTTAGTGGCACACAAATACTATTAGCAGTACTTTTCAAGAAAATAGGCGGCACACCATCTGGCCCAGGTCCCTTAGTTATGTCTAAAAGTTTTAATGATGTCTGTTAAGTTAACGTTATTATCTGCTGCTAATAGTGGCGGTTCCCAGTTAGGCGGAACACAGCTAGGCTCAAACACAGATTTGAAAAAATCAGAGAAAAGGTTACATATGGCTTGAGGCTCGTTAAATTTCTTGTTTTTATAACTCATACATGACGGGATACCGGTTTTGGATTTACGGTTTCCAATACATATATGTCCAAAAATGTTTTATATTGGTAGTAATGTTGCTTTCGACAGATGACATATAGATCTTGTAGCGTTCATCACATTTTTTCTTGAAATCGACTCTTAGGTCAGAAAATTTTATGTATTGATTATTGTCAGTAGTGTAATTAATAGATGAATTGGTAATGATAGTATTATTATTGATGGGGGAGGTTGCCTTTTTCCATTTAATCCAAGCTTGGTTTTTTTTCTTGAAAAGTTTTATTAGCGATGGTGTAAACCATATAGGAAAGTCAGAGGATCTGTAGGCTACAAGAGGTATATGTTTTTTTATTATGCTATGAATCTCATTATAAAACACGTCGACAGCCTCCGTGGGCGGTAAAGTGCCTATTAAACCAGGCCAGTCAATTTCAGAGATTGCAAGGTTTATATTCTCATAATTAGCTTTACGGAAATTGTGTCTTGGTGCAGGGTTTTTCCCCAAAGCATTTAAAGGAATATTGAGCGCAACCGAACTGATAAACGGGGGATGATCATCACGAGCTTTAACAAGGGGATTGGTTTCGATTTGCGCGACAGACGGCATGTTGCAAAGGAACAGGTCAAGTACATTACCATTACTATTGTGCGTTGTATTATATTGCAAAAAATTAAAACAAGAAATAAAGTTACTGAGGTATCGACCTTTGGAACTGGTACAGTTACTTAAGTCTATTGAAAAATTTGAGCACTGGACCTCAGGTAAATTATAGTCTCCAATTACACAAATACTATCGGCATTATAATTCATTAAACCAATTGTTAAGATGTTGAAATGGCTCTCGTAATCTTTGGTAGTTGCCCAGGGAGGAACATAAGCGGCACTTATAACGTTTGTTTTGGAAGAGTTATTACTAGCAAACTCTACCACGGTGTGGTCAATACTCGAGGGCGGGTTACATTCAAGGCTGATATTAGTTAGCTTAAATTCAACGGGCTGTAAACCGCGCAGTACAGCGACCAACACACCACCGCCGTCTTGCCTGCCTGTAGCTAATCTGTCGCGATCGCACCGGAATACAACGTAACGTTGATCTATAAATTCGGAATCGAGAATATCAGGTGTCAGCCAAGTTTCCGTCAGTACAATAACATCGTATGAAGCCGATAGTATATTCATATATAACGTGTTCAACTTTGTCCTAATACCGCAACAATTTTGATAAAAAATACTTACTTGTGTACTATTATTAACTTTCATAATTAAAACTAAATTTTATAAATAAATAAGTATACGTCCAACTCGTAGGGTTATAGTAAAAAGAATAGGTTAAAGAACTTGGGTAAATAATAATAATAATAATAAGGGGTGTAAGGGACCCCAACTTCCATCTATCGGGGTCCAAGCCAACCTCACCTGCACGTGGTGCACCCTGCTGGCTGACGGACGAGGCAATGGCGAACCTAACAGTCCCTGAAACCTAACCACACGCCGAGATCGACCATCTGATCTCGACGCGGGGACGGCCACAAAGTGGCAATCTTGGCAATGGTAACCCAGTAACATGGAGACACGATCAAAAAGAAAACGTTTAGAGTCGCTTCCCGGGGGCGATCGCCGGGGCGCACTTGGAGCTGACGCTGAGTGCTCCAGTATGCGAACCGTCAGCGGTAGTGGGTTGAGCAGGCGGGCCCCTACCGAGTCCGCAGGACGAGATGCTACAGCCATGCCATCATCCTCACCCTCATCTTCATCCATCTCACTCTTCCCATCACTCCCATCATCACCACGTTCATACATGAACAATCTGTCTCCCACATCTTCTCGACTTTCATCTCCTTCTCCAGCCTTGGAAGTTGTGCAGGAGGCAACCGCCGACAACCCTGCATCCGCCCTTGGCCGAGCTCGCGCGCGAATATCATGGATGCAAGAAATGAATGAGTTCATATGGCGCACATACCTTACCATAACTGCAGTCGAAACAAAAATCAGAGGATATTTAGAACCATTGCACCAAAAATTCACTGAACGATTTCCTGAAATAGATGTATCTAGGCAACGTGTAGGCGACCAACGAAGAGCAATTATTAGAAGTAAACTATTACCAGCCAATATCCTAAATCAGATTAGAGAAGAAGTAACCCAAACTTTAAATAATACCCACAACAATACTAATCTTGCACAATCCCATAACACCCAAGAGACACAATCATGTGGATTTCGTATGAGATGGACAGACGAATTAAATGAAGCAATCATAAGATCTTATTATACAATTACTAATTTAGAAACCAATAAATCTGCTTACCGCAAACCCTTACACTCCTTCATTATAGCTCAATTTCCGAGCATTGCTCATGTCTCTGAACAACGCATCGCTGACCAAAAACGGGTGATCATTAACAACAAGCTTATAGCGCCAAATAGATTACAAGAAATCCGACAAGAAGTAAAAAATAGTTTAGATAATCAAGCAAGTCAAGGAATTATAGATTCCACCCAAAACAATAGTGATATCACTCTTGATACAGATGATAGCAGTCAACATTACCGCACTCAAAATGACACAAGCAACACACAACCTAACCCCGAACCAATTGATCTTTCAGAAGACTTACTAAATGCTAAGATTGAAGATGCCTTTAAAACTGCGTATGACCAAACAAAAAACATCAAGAAAATTTTCTCATATAATACAATACATTAACGACTACATTTTACCTAAATATATTTCCGATGACGATGATTTCATGCACATACATACATTAGTTTATTGTTCAGCATACACGGCAGCAATTTGTAATGGCTCGAAAATAAAAGAATTTGCTAACCAACCCGATAGTCAAAACCGCAATCAAGATAGACGTCCTAAATGGTTAAAACGAATGGATATAAAAATAGAAATAATTAGAAAAGATATTGGCCGAATGTCACATTACATGTTAGGAAGCAGGTCTCCAATATTAGAATCACATATAACTAAAATTAAACAAAAATATAAAATACACTCAAGACACGAGGAACCAAACATAACCGATAGTCAATTTTTAGACACATTGAAACAAAAATTAAATGCAATAACAAGTCGACGAAGACGATATGTCAACTGCACCCTAAGAAAGCAACAAAATGCAAAGTTCAATAACAATGAAAAACAATTTTACAGACACCTCTCAAACACAACTACCAACACTCATTCAATAAACAATGCAAATTCATTTCCAGAGGCAGATTCCCTGCACCAATACTGGTCAGGCATATGGTCACAACCTACCCAACATAACACAGATGCCGAGTGGATACACGAACCTAATGATATACCAGATATGCAATACGAATCCATTACAATACAAACATTTGAATCTATTTTAAAACAACTTCATAACTGGAAAACTCTAGGTTCAGATAATATACACAATTACTACTATAAAAAATTTACTTCAATTCATCCTACACTCTACAATTTTATCAACAACTTTATAAATAACCCTTGTTCCGTCCCCGAATTCATAACACAAGGTAAAACTTACATTATACCCAAAGATAGTGAAAGAACCTCAGACCCTTCGAAATATAGACCTATTACATGTTTACAAACTATATACAAAATAATTACTGCTTGCTTATCACATACTATATACAAACACTTAATTAATAATAACATTCTTGCTGAAGAACAGAAAGGCTGCCGGAAACACAGTCAAGGATGTAAGGAACAGCTCACAATAGATTTAATTGCAATGAAAAACAGCACACAACAAAAAAGAGATATCTGTACCATGTACATCGATTACAGCAAGGCATATGATTCTGTACCTCACAGTTGGCTTATACAAGTACTCCGTTACTATAAAATACATCCAGTTATAATAGAATTTTTAAGGACAATTATGACAAAATGGCAAACTAAACTTTTCTTAAGTAAAACTATAGAAACCGATTTGATACAAATCCTGAGAGGTATTTTCCAGGGAGATTCACTAAGTCCTCTGTGGTTTTGTTTAGCACTAAACCCATTATCAAAACTACTGAACCGAAGTAATAATGGTCTCTTTATAAAATCTGACAATTCCACCACCACATTAACTCACCTGATGTACGTGGATGATATCAAATTGTACAGCAACACAATAACCGCATTACACAACCTCGCTGATATAACCGAGAAGTTCTCCAACGACATTCAAATGCAATTTGGGATCGATAAATGCAAAACATTTACCCTCAGACAAGGTAAACTAATAGAACCGGAAGAATTCATTTTAAGTGATCAAAAAATAATAGAACCATTAGACCCAAACACCACATATAAATATTTAGGATTCCAACAGACATCAAACATAAATCAAAAACACACCAAAGATACCTTGATATGTAAATTCAAACACAGACTTAACAGTATCATGAAAACTCAATTAAACTCCCGAAATCTAACCAAAGCTGTAAATTCTTATGCCGTTCCTATTCTTACCTATTCCTTTGGCGTTATCAACTGGTCGAAGACAGATCTATTAAAATTACAGCGAATAATAAATACAACTCTAACTAAACACCGAAAACACCATCCACGCTCGTGCTTTCAACGTGTGACCATCCCTAGAGATGAAGGCGGACGCGGGTTCATAGACATAGCCAATCTTCATAATAAACAGATCTCTACACTCATAAATTTCTTTCACAAGAAAGCTCTTAACTCCACACTTCATGACAACATAGTAAAAGCCGATAAAAAAGGCACTCCATTAAATCTATCTTCCCAACCAACCCAACTTAACGAACAAATAGTCAGTGTCACGGACAAAATAGCATCTTGGGAGCGGAAGTCAACAGAAAACAAGATACAAGAAAACAGCTTATTACAAATATACACCAGAACAAGTCTTAGAAAACAACAAATTCCGCCTTTACTGGGATAGGACCATCGTGACTGATAAAACAATTCATTTCAATAGACCAGACATAACACTCCTTAACAAAGATACAAAAACCGTATATTTAATAGACATAGCAATTTGCAATACGCATAACCTCCAAACCACACATACAGAAAAAATAGCAAAATATGTAGACCTAGCGATAGAAATAAAAACACAATGGCAGGTAAATCAAGTCCGCACTATCCCTATTGTTATCTCCAGCACAGGCGTCATACCCAAGACCCTACACAGCAGCCTAGAAACAATTAATATGAACCCCAATGTTTATAAATTATTACAAAAAGCCGTCATCCTCAATACTTGCAGACTTGTCCGCAAGTTTCTCAATCTATAATTATGGCACTTGGCTTCGGCCCGTGCTCTCTACATAACCTCCCTTGGGAGAGATATACATTGTATAAGAACACAATAATAATAATAATAAACGTTTATTTCAGACATCTTGTGTATCCATAGTGTGTTAGTAAATGACAGACTTATTTGATAAAACTTAAAAAACTATTGTTAGTACTAATAAGAAGAGAATAACCTATTTTATATGTTTTACAAAAGACTGGTGAAGCTCCAGCCAGCGCTTAACTAGAGGGCAATCCCATCTATCACTAAATACGGCCAGGAGGCTGTTGGGGGCGGCGCGCAACCCGCCGAGCATGGCCGCGGCCCGCTTCCTTATGATGGCATAAAAGTCATCCGTATGCGCCTCCGCAAACATGCCCGACGCGCTGCAGCGCCGCGACAGCCCCAACAACACCCTGAACGTATTGTTGTATTGTACGCGCAGGTCGCTATATGCTTTTTTTGAAAAATTCAACCAGAGGCTGCAGGTATAAAAAGATTGGCAGAAAGCCTTAAACAGAGTTATTTTAACCTCACTAGAGCAACCCGCAAACCTACGAACCAACATGTTCCCTCGCACCGCTAGCGACCTGCGTTCCCTCTCAATGTCTAAATTGTCCTTCAAATTGTCAGTGACCCAGTGACCCAAGTATTGGAACTTTGTGACCCATTTCAATGGGGTGCCACAGAGTGAAACTCCTGGAATATTCGAATAGGTGGTACCCGCTGATCTAAACATCATGAGTTCACTCTTCCGTTCATTATACTTAAGACCATGAGACACCGCATAGGACTCACATATTTCCACAAGCCTTCGTAGGCCACCTATCGATGGACTCAGCAGCACCATGTCGTCGGCATAGCTGATATTGTTCATGGCCACCCCATCAATGTAACATCCAAGCAGAGTGCTGCAGAGCTCAACGATCAGATTATATACATATAAGTTGAAGAGTCGAGGCGAGCTCACCCCCCCCTGTCTCAACCCGCACTCCGACCCATACTCGTCCGATATCTCCCCCGCCCATCTTACATTATTCTTTTGGTTGCCGTACCAATAACGAAACAGGGAAGTAACTTCATTAGGCACTGTTGTCTCCATTTTTAATTTACGCCATAGTATTTCATGGCACACCAGGTCAAATGCCTTAGACAGGTCCAAAAAACAGGCAAATAAAGGTGTTCTTCTGCTAGTGTAATATCGAGCAGCTTGCTTGAGACAGAAAATCGCCTTCTCTGTTGATAAGCCATGTCTAAAGCCGAATTGCGCGTCATGAAGCTTAATGTGCTTATCCAGCTGTTTATCAAGCAAACTGTCCAATACCCTAGCAACTATAGTAGCTAGTGAGATTGGCCTGTAATTGGAGACGTCCGAGGCATCGCCTGTCCTATCTTTAATGATCGGTACAACCACAGTTCGCATAAGGTCCTGCGGTAGGTAACAATGACTAACACACAAGTTGAAAAATATAGCCAGGACCCTATGTAAGTGAGGACGTTAGGTGTTCGACGCTGAGGCCATCATGCCCGGGTGACGTACCACCCTTCATATTCTTAATAATTTCACTAATTTGTTTAGTTGTAAATATTACAGAAAGTTCACCCGGGCCTGACAAGTCTTCACCATCGACCCTCTGCCCTGTTTCTAAAGGAGACTTTACAATAAAATGCCTCTTAAAAAGGTTGGCTATCTTTTTCGGGTCGCTTAGACCTGACACACTCGCAGGGAGGCTGTGTTTTGGATTTAATTTGTTTGTATTCTTCCAAAACTTTGAGAAGTCTTTTTCAGAATGATTTTTTGCCAAAATTTCTAATTTAATCTGTTTTTCATTCTTTAGAACAAATTTTAATTTAGTCTTAAATGCCCTTCTAGTCTCACACATTTTATTATACAGGGTCCCTTGAGAGGGTGCACCATGTAGTAGCCACATCTGATAATGTAAACGCGCCTCCCTATGAGTGTCACTTACATATTTATTCCAACCAGTAACATATTTTTCACGTTTTATACAATCTTTTCTATTATTATTTCTATTATTTCTATTATTACAAAATTCATAATAATTACTTAATTGTTTTTCATCTCTATCTCCCCATTTTACTTTATTACATTCTATATTTTGGGCAGGTATCTTTTGATTTATTTTAGTTAGGTTACATTGAAATAAAATAGGGTAATGATCAGATTGGTACACTCCTAATGTAACAGTCGCTTTAGTGAACAGGCTCCTAGCTGCGCTTGTTGTTACACAATGATCTAACCAACGGCGCGAGCCACTAGCCTGACAAACAAATGTATGAGAATTATTTGGTAGAAGCTCCGAATCTACACAAGACCATATCTGTTCATTACACACATTCATAAGTTCACCAAAAAACCGTGAATCCGGGTGAGCGTTAAAGTCTCCCAACATTATTACACATTCTATATTAACTACTACTTTCAATTATAGCTATCATTTCACTAAGTGTCTGTGTGAAGTTAATTAAATTATCACTTTTTCCATTGTCAAAGGGCATATATACAGAAAATATCAACATGGGACGGTTATCACTTTCCACTTTGATTGCAACCAATCGTTCACTTTTACACTGCACTATTGATACTGACGGGAATATTGATTTTCTCCAAAGAAGCGCTACACCTCCATACGGTCTTCCTGTGATCACTTTAGCCGACGTATCAATGGCTGACTTGCCATGAAACGCAAAGTTGTCATCTAGTGTTCCCAGGAATCCTATATCGTGTGGCCAACTCCAGGTCTCTTGGAGTGCAAGTATGTCGACCGTTTGGCATAGTTTTCGCACGCAGTGAATCGATCTGTTTACACCTTTACAATTGAAAGTAGATAATATAACTTTACTTTACTCAATCTGGTCCATTGTTTTGTACAATATTCATCTTTTCTTCATTTTGCCGCTCGTTATTATTAGCGTAAATAAAGCGACGAAACTTAACTCCAGCTGGCCATAAGTTGGCATCCAAGAACATCGTAAGTTTACTTTTTGGTATATAAAACTTATAAGCATGATATTGTCTTTTCTGTCGCATATTTATTTTAACTGGGTCAATCAGCAAACCGGTTTTATTCTTAATATACTCTGCAATATCATCAGCTGTTACTTGCGTATCAATATTGTACACATAGAATGGTATGTTTATATCTGCCGCTCTAAATTTCATACTGGAGTCCGATAAACCAGTTCCATTTTGACCAATAAATCTATATGTTTATGAAATATCTAAATGTCCGAAGCTCGGTTGTCCGTGTCAACTAGGACATGACATGAGCCATACCCTTAAATTGTCCGTGTCAACTAGGACACAACTAGGACAACATGACATCCTACCTACAGAACATGGAGTCGGGGCAATCGAGAGATACTTTTATTTTTATTTGTCAATGGTCTGTTCGTACTATTCTAGTATGATCTGTGTTAAATTGTCTATACAATGAATACAAAACATTACTCTGTGGCATGAGAAATTATAGAGAAAAAACAGGTTGAAGTTGTCAATGTCGTGAAATTTTGACAGCGTCAGTTACGGGTGACATTGTGAATTTTCATTTCAATATTTTTAATACTGTCGGTGGTTAGATTTACGTAGTGTTTTGTTATTTAATTAGATAAATTCAGTGACTAATACATAGAAACAAAGGTTTCACCGTGGGACACAAAATTTTGCCTTTTCTAAACCAGATACATTTTGAAGTACATGTTGGTGTTTGTTTTGCTCGGTGACTAATTTTAATCTCATTTTTTTTATATATTTTGGCTGTTTTATGATACCAAGTGCGATTAATATGTTAGATCAATGTAATCTCCAAACGGAATAGTAAAATGTGCATCTGTGATATGTTAAAAAAGTTGAACGACGCCGACGGCCGCCATTTTGGCCTCCGCTAGCACACTTTTGTGCCGAATTAAAGAGCTGTAAGTACATTATTTTGTATGGGCAGGTGTATGGTTTTATGTTTTATCCTAATCTATTTAAAATAAACATTGTAATTTAAAATAAAAAACCATATGTCATCGATTTAATTTTTGAGATATTATCGTCTAAACACAAGTCGTGCTCGGAAACGAGAGCTATATTTGTGTTCAGCGACTCGTAATTCTACACCGTAGTTAACATAACATAAACAAAATACTTAAATAAACAGCTTCATTCATACTTAACATAATAAACATAACACTTGATGTGTTTTAGTAACCACTTGAGACACAATTAATGTTTTTGTGAAACCCGAGCCGCGCGGCGCGGGCCGGGGGGAGTTGTAAGTAGGTCAGGGACAACTTGAGTGTGCAAAAAATGGCGACCGGGACAACCGAGCGGTTATGAAATAAGTATTTCCAGAATTATATGTGTCTAAAGCAGCTTCAACGGTACCAAAGTACATGAAAATAATAAAAGAAGGAGAATAAGAGAGTTTAATGCAAATTGCTTTGAATTCGTGCATGATTAAGGGCTTAGCTATGGAAATAAAGTGTAAAAAACAAATTGAAACCAACACATATATTTTTTTGTTTACCTCTAAATCAAAAAATAATAGAGATCCGATAAAAATTAATACGCAAATACCATAAGATACACAAACAAAGCGAAATAAGAATATTACAAATAAGATAAGATTAGGTTTGCGAAGGTTTGATCTTATCCAAATCGGACTCCGAACGGATAACAAAGGCAGGGGTGTCATCTTTTTCCCGTACAAGTATAGAGGAGTTTTTAACCCAAACATATTTGTAATTATACTTCTTTGATAGCTCTCTACACCTACGAAATAACTGTTTATTTTTAAGAGTTAAATGTTCATTATGATAGACACGGACAGGAGTACCAGAGATGTCGATTTTATCACTGGTAAGAACTTTAGCTTTGCGGAAGGCACCCAAAACATTATCACGTTGGATACGTGTGGAGAACTTAACTATAACATTCTTCGGTCTGTAGCCTGAGTGCGAGTTTCATTCAAAAATTGAGTTAACTCTACTACAGCGTAAATCGAGTTGACGGCAATCTATTCGTACAGTGTAAATGCGCGAGTGCGAGTCCCAAGAATCTTTTTATTTATTTATTTATTAAATTGTTACACCAGCGGCATTTACACATAACATTAAATTTATAAAATAATATATATTCAAATACGGTGTGCAACACCAATTAAAGGTGTAATCAGCATTCGTATTACAACAGCTGAAGAAGAAAAATAAGAAAGATAAAAGAACAATGAGTAAGTAATTACTAATTTAACATAAAAAAAAAAATTAGAAACAAGTTAAAATCAAAATAAAATTAAAATTAAAAAATAATAATAATATAAAATTTAGAGTAAGACACAACAGTATTAAAGTTAGGTACACACAATTATTAAAATGGTAACACTGTTGAAATGTTTATTTAAACTGTACAGGAACTACGTGTATATGTTATTGAAATAGAAAGACAACTTGTTTTTGAAAGTTTTGGGTTTGTCGTGCGCGATATCGACGTCACATCTTAGGTTATCTAATTGGTTGAAGGACTGCATCATGCGGTTTATTGGGCAGGTTTTATTAAGGTTAGTCTTGAAGTAGGGAAGTGAAAATGTATTACGAATTGGGTGTCGAGGAATAGTTCGCGGAACACTAAAGTTAATCTTGTTCAATATATTAGGTGATTCCAATGATCCCTGTATCATTTTTTGGAGCGTTGACAAGTCCATTACTTTGCGGCGAATTTCAAGGGGACTGATGTTAAAGTGAAGTAGTCGCTGTTTATAGTCGGCGCGGTATGGGCAAGTTCGGTCCTTAAATGCCAAGAAACGTGTAAAAGTTCGTTGGATACGTTCTAATCTATGAGTATGTATTTTGTAATGGGGGTTCCATATACTTGATGCATATTCTAAATTACTTCTAATTATTGCTTTGTACAAGAGAATAAGGGTGGAAATATTTTTGAATTTATTGCAGTTACGTTTTATAAAGCCAGATAGTTTCCAGGTTCTTTTGGTGATCTCTGTAATGTGGTTCACGAAGGTGAGTTTAGTATCAAACATTACCCCAAGGTCTTTAATAGCTTCGACTACTTCAATTAACTCATTGTTTATAGAATATTCGGAATGTATTATTGTTTTATTTCTCGAAAATGTAATTTGTTTGCATTTATTGACATTTATGATCATTCCGTTAGATTTGCACCAGTTTTGTATAGATATTAAGTCATTTTGTAATAGAATAGAATCGTTTGCATTTTTTATAGGTCTATAAATTTTCATATCATCGGCAAAGATTAAGCAGGTACTATTTATTATTACATCAACGATGTCATTAATGAAAAGGAGAAACAGGATTGGGCCCAAATGGGATCCTTGGGGAACACCTGAACGTTGAACAAAAATTGATGATTTGTAACCATTAATTACTACAGTTAACAGTCTATGAGTAAGGTAGGAATGTAACCAGCGTAGTAAAGATCCATGTATACCAAGGCGACGCAATTTCTTGATTAAGATTCTATGGATAACCTTATCAAACGCGTTACAAAAATCGGTATAAATTGCATCGACCTGAATTCTGGAATCTAATGAGGTGGATAGATCATTTAAGTATTCAATTAAATTGGTTAATGTTGACCTGCCTTTACAGAATCCGTGTTGCTTATTGGATATTATATGTTTTGAGAAGTTTAAAAGAGTGGGATAGACAATGCTCTCAAAAATCTTAGAGAATTGATTTAGAATGGAAATAGGACGATAGTTAGCAACATTCGTTTTATCTCCTTTTTTGTGTATAGGCATTATATTTGCGACTTTCCATGCTGTTGGAAAAACGCCCGTTGATAGAGAACGTTCAAAGATTAATTTTAACGGTAGCGTGAGATATTTGAAACACCGTTTAATAAATATGGGTGGAATACCGTCGGGCCCGGCTCCTTTACTTGCATCGAGAGATCTAAGAATTTTTGATATATCGTTTTCATTAAAGGTTATGTTACTTAAAGAGAATTGACTTCCAGATTCGGTATTGTCGAAAATGTTTTGGTTATCATTGTTGGAATAGTTGTAAACTGAAGAAAATTGTGATGCAAATAAGTTACAGATATCCTGCCCGGTATTAGCGGTTTTATCTTCAGATATCATTTCGCTAGGCATTGTGGACGATCCACCTCTGTTAGCTTTTATGTACGACCAAATACGTTTAGGATTGGATTTAATTGAACTTTCAATTCCATGTAAATAATTTTGATAACAATGTTTAATGAGATTATCGGTTCGTTTAACGGCAAGGTTGAGTTCAATTTCGTCTCTAGGGTTGTTGTATATTTTAAAACGCTTTCTTATTGTTTCTTTTTCAGAAATAAGCATAATGAGAGCAGGGTTGAACCAGTGAGGATGTTTGAAGTTACGTGGTTTAGTTTTAGGGATCGTTTTATCAATAGTAGTATTCAGTGTGTTATAGAAATTTGATACCATGACATCGATATCTGCAGAGTTTAGGACTGTATTCCAATCAATTTGCTGTAATTCACTATTTACAACGGCATAGTCAGCTTTTCTAAAATTATGAGTTGCAAAGGTTTTACATTTTAAATAAGTAACATTACAAAATTTAATTTCTATTTCGAGAGCTGGATGATGAGGATCAAGTCTACTAATATAATTCGTATTTTGTGTTAAAATAATATCGTTAAAATTACTAAAAACTAGATCAAGAATACGGTGGTTATGATTTTTAATATGGTTATATTGAGAAAGGTTATTAAGAGACATAAAATCAACGATGGAATAACCTATATTATTTTGGATTATTTTTGGTGAAAGTACAGAGCTATTAGTTTCATGATCCCAATCTATCGTTCCAACATTGAAATCGCCTACAACTATCGTCTCGGTACAAGATGACTGCATTGCTATGCTTATATTATCTAGGATAGCGTTTAAAGTTTGTAAGTTAACGGGAGGAGCGACATAAACACAACATATTAACACATTTTTAGTTAAGCCATTGATGTTCATCTTCACTGAGACCCAAATATCCTCGTAGTCACTTTCATAATGGCTCACTCTTTGAGACTGAAGTTTTTTGGACACAGCTATAAGAACACCTCCACCTTTAGTTTTGGAATTGAGTGTAGTATGGCGATCCCTCCTATAAATGTTGTAACGGCTGTCAAAAATTTCATTGTCATGTACAGTGTCATCAAGCCACGTCTCTGTTGCTATAATTATATCAAAATCGTGCGTTAGGGAATTCATACGAATGTCGTCTAGTTTCGTTTTCATACCTCTGAAGTTTTGGTAGTAAATCATAATTGAATAATAGAGATACGGTCTTGTTTATGAGTATAATATAGAATTATAGATGTTTTAAAGACTCTGGGCCCTTAATTTGCTTCGCCGGAGAAGTGTCATCTTTGCGGATGAAGATTCGTCCATTGCGAACCCACACATATTTAATCCCTTTTTCACGGGCTATTTTCCTAGTTTGTGCATGCAGTGACTTGTAGAATGGTGAGAGATGTTCTGATACGAAGATTGGATTCTGAGATGTGTAACCAATATGGCTTGAGTTTAATCTATTGTTGACGTTACGTTTGTTGAACTTGGATACTGCTGCAATAACTCCGTCTTTAGTAGCCGTATTATGCAATTTAATAATTATGGATCTGGGTCTATTTTGAGATTCATCTAGTTTTCTAACACGGACACAAGCGTTGATATCCTTTTCTTCAATCGGGAAAGAGATAGCCTCACCAAGCTTTTTGACAGTTTGAATCAGATTTTCTGATTTGCTTTCAGGTACTCCATTTAGCTCAAGATTATTTTCACGAGAATGTTGTTCTAGAAGTTGGAGACGCTGAGTCATATCATTAATTTCCGATGTCAAGGACTGATTCTTTGTTTCAAGGGTTTTAATTTTCTCTTCAAAAGCCGCAACATCTGTTTTAATGTGATCATAGTCGGCACTCAAGTATTCTAAACTTATTTTTATTTCTTTTAAGGATGTGAGTTCGTTTTTAATGAATTCGAATTCTTTATTGAAGCACGCGTCTACTGCCGCTTTTACAGAAATTTTAACAGCTCTTTGAATTTCTGAAGTTATCAGAGTCAATAGTTTGGAGTCGATGGAACCAGAAGGTGAATGAATGGGAGTATTTTGACGTAATGTAGAGTTCTGTAGATCGAATTCATCTTCTGAACTGACCGAGTTTTGTTTCACAGTTTCGTTTAAAGATTGGGTGTTTGTTGCACAGTTTAGCTGTTTTTGGAGATTACTGCGCGTTTTAATTGAAAATTCTACCTTCGGATTAATGGAAGCGTTGTTTGTTTTTTTGTCGTAGCATGCCATACATTTACTTAGACGTGCTCGTTCACTCACTCACTGGATAGTTAACTTGAGTTAACTTTTTTCCTTAGGTTGGCGTTCTTGTAGCGACGTTTGGTAACCCGACCGGAGTGAGAAGTGTAGCATTTGCTTAGCTCGACATAGTTCACTATCTCACTTTAATTCGGACGGGTTGTTTGCCTCATATGTCTGTCACTGTCACCTGTCACCTGTCACAATCTTAATATCTGTGATCTGTGGCTGTCTGACGATACTAGATGGCGCTTAAAACGATTAAAGTTTTGATTATGATAAACAAACAATGCGATATTTCAAGACAATATTAATAAAGAAGCGCTTGATAGTCATCGGAAATGCATCAAATGAAGGAAGTAATTGTAAGTACAATCACAATTACAATTTAGGAGGTTAATTACGTGACAACAAGTTCCTATTTCAGTATAAGTATTGTGAATTCCATGTTGAATGTCGTTTACTTTGTACTTTGAGGTTATATACAGAGTACAATAATATAAACAAAGCTTTATTTGAAGCTACAAATATGAGTTACCTTCTATCCAAGAAATACAAACATGTGAACTTGTCATGTCAATCAATTGGCGAAAATACTTGTAGAATCTACAATAATAGATGCTACCTTTGATAGTTTAAAATTAATATTTCTTGTTTATTACTGTCATATTCTAATATGTATTACTTTTCTTTCAGCCACACAGAACTGATAGTTCTCAGTCACCAAGTCACCAATGACCCCAATAACAATGCACCTACCAGCGGACCTCATGCAGTTTTATCTATCAACCAAGCACCCCAGCAAGCCCCTTCTCAAAAATATCAATGTGATGCCTATTCACCTCCATTCTAATGCTTGTAGAATACCAGAACATGAACACCAAATATGCAAGAGATGAAACCTAATCACAATTGAGGAGACGGTAAATACAACCATTTATGGTTGATTTCATCGAGCAGAAAATAACCAAAATAAATAAAATTTTGTGGATAATGTTTTAAACTTTGTTTTAAGTTAGACCAAACAAGCAAATTGCCTTTTATAGACAAAGTTTAGTTATTGTTCACTCAGTGTACTTGAGATTTGTTTTAATAATGCATAGCATAGCTATTAAAATTATTAAAACAACAAATTAATTATGTTATCGCTAATGACTGATAATATAATTATTGAATTAAAAGTCTATTAGTATTTATATATGTTTTTCCTAATATTTTACATCGCCTTTTCTGGCCCCGGCAAAATTATAGGTATTCTCCCAGACAAACTCAGGGATCCGCTTTATTTGTATTATGTATTTTGATTTTATTTGTAATAAAACGCAATTGAAGATTTAATAAAGTTTTATTTACATAATTCTCCGTACTAATTGATCTCTTACAGCTCTACCTCTGTTTTTCTATATTTTTTATTTGTATTTTGATTTTATTTGTAATAAAACGCAATTAAAGATTAAATAAAGTTTTATTTACATAATTCTCCATACTAATTGATCTCTTACAGCTCTACCTCTGATCAAATCTGTTGTGGCACTTCCTCCATGCTCGCAGTAAATTTGATTATCACAGTCTTCTAAATCTTTACTTAAACAGCGCCATTGGTTCTTTAAACGGCCAAATTTGTTTTCTATTTTAACTCTGGCCACCGAATGTTTCATATTATAATTGGCTTCTGGTGAGCCTTTAGCAGGATCCAGAAATGGAGTCATCAACCACGGCCTCTGTGGGTAACCAGAATCTCCTGAAACCAATAAGCAACATTAATTATTTAGTTGAAATATGGTCAAATCAAACCAAAATCAGCTATTTCAAAATAGATTCCATGGAATAGTTTTTAATTGGTTTACAATAAGAGGAAAAATATATAGCATTTAATAGTATATTGAGTGCACTAATAGGACAAAGGGTTAAAAGACTATTTACCTAACAACCAATACATTTCCCTATTTTGGTGCAAAGATTGCATATAGTTATTGAGTTGGCTATTTTCCCATATGAATGAGTCAAAATACAAAAATCATTGAAGTTTAAACTCAATATCAATATTTTATTACACTTACATCGATGAATCGCCCCTGCACACTAGGCAGCCTGGTTGCCTAGTGCACGGGGGCCCCACTTACAATAAAATTTTATTCTCAGGTATGTGACAGCATGTGCAGAATACTGAATGTAAATGCCAAATTTGGAGGGGCTAATCATGACTCATTCATATGGGAAAATAGCCAACTCAATAACTATATGCAATCTTTGCACCAAAATAGGGAAATGTATTGGTTGTTAGGTAAATAGTCTTTTAACCCTTTGTCCTATTAGTGCACTCAATATACTATTAAATGCTATATATTTTTCCTCTTATTGTAAACCAATTAAAAACTATTCCATGGAATCTATTTTGAAATAGCTGATTTTGGTTTGATTTGACCATATTTCAACTAAATAATTAATGTTGCTTATTGGTTTCAGGAGATTCTGGTTACCCACAGAGGCCGTGGTTGATGACTCCATTTCTGGATCCTGCTAAAGGCTCACCAGAAGCCAATTATAATATGAAACATTCGGTGGCCAGAGTTAAAATAGAAAACAAATTTGGCCGTTTAAAGAACCAATGGCGCTGTTTAAGTAAAGATTTAGAAGACTGTGATAATCAAATTTACTGCGAGCATGGAGGAAGTGCCACAACAGATTTGATCAGAGGTAGAGCTGTAAGAGATCAATTAGTATGGAGAATTATGTAAATAAAACTTTATTTAATCTTTAATTGCGTTTTATTACAAATAAAATCAAAATACAAATAAAAAATATAGAAAAACAGAGGTAGAGCTGTAAGAGATCAATTAGTACGGAGAATTATGTAAATAAAACTTTATTAAATCTTCAATTGCGTTTTATTACAAATAAAATCAAAATACATAATACAAATAAAGCGGATCCCTGAGTTTGTCTGGGAGAATACCTATAATTTTGCCGGGGCCAGAAAAGGCGATGTAAAATATTAGGAAAAACATATATATGTCGGCTCAACATCGATAATCATCCCACTTCTGATGTCGGGGAAACAGCGATATTTACCCCACTATATCGGGGACATGTCACATCAGGATATGCACGAGCATTATACTGTCAATCCAACACCTTAGGATTTCTAGGTCTTGGTCTTGAAATAATAACTCACAGGACTTCATTACAATGACATTGCTTGTATTTTACACACGATCACCATGGATTACAGATTACAGTTAGGATACGTCTAGATTCAATTAATTGATGGAACCTAAACGACCTCCCTTCTCCCATAGTCGTCCTGTCCACGCCATAGAATCTTTTTCCTAATTCTATACTCGATTCGCAATACGATCGTGATGTCGTCAACACCTCATTTCTTCTATCCACGTTTCCAATCTAATCACAACCCAACCATCCCCCATTTTCCCCATAAACTCTAATATACGCCATCTTTTTATATCGTCGACTATTCTCATCCCTCAGACTACACCACGAAGGTAGAACTCACGTCACGGAATCACAAAACTACAGATTCCATCAGTTAGCTGAATTTACAAAACTACTCTTCAACTTCTCTAACATGATTCAACGTCCTTTTTCAAACTAGTTTTGCCATCCCCGCATCGACCTCACCCAAGCTACCCGCTTGACGTTTCTGAACGTAAACAGAATGACAGACAGATCAACTGACAGCTTGATTAAATTGACTACAGACTAAAAATAATGTAGTGACGAAATAAACCGCTATCTGGTGTGGCGCCACTGATGCCACGCTCCGACATATAAATACATCTGACTTTTAATTAAATAATTATATTATCAGTCATTAGCGATAACATAATTAATTTGTTGTTTTAATAATTTTAATAGCTATGCTATGCATTATTAAAACAAATCTCAAGTACCTACACTGAGTGAACAATAACTAAACTTTGTCTATAAAAGGCAATTTGCTTGTTTGGTCTAACTTAAAACAAAGTTTAAAACATTATCCACAAAATTTTATTTATTTTGGTTATTTTCTGCTCGATGAAATCAACCATAAATGGTTGTATTTACCGTCTCCTCAATTGTGATTAGGTTTCATCTCTTGCATATTTGGTGTTCATGTTCTGGTATTCTACAAGCATTAGAATGGAGGTGAATAGGCATCACATTGATATTTTTGAGAAGGGGCTTGCTGGGGTGCTTGGTTGATAGATAAAACTGCATGAGATCCGCTGGTAGGTGCATTGTTATTGGGGTCATTGGTGACTTGGTGACTGAGAACTATCAGTTCTGTGTGGCTGAAAGAAAAGTAATACATATTAGAATATGACAGTAATAAACAAGAAATATTAATTTTAAACTATCAAAGGTAGCATCTATTATTGTAGATTCTACAAGTATTTTCGCCAATTGATTGACATGACAAGTTCACATGTTTGTATTTCTTGGATAGAAGGTAACTCATATTTGTAGCTTCAAATAAAATTCAAATTCAAATTCAAATTCAAATTCAAATTCAAAATGTCTTTATTACATCAGATCATTACAATCATTTATAATCGTCAGCTTAAAATTAAGTTTACGTTAGTTCACATCGCGCCACCTAATGAGAAGAACTAACAAGAAACTCAGTGGGGTTGTCATTTTTTTTAATGATTGTATTAACAATTTTAAGCCTTAAATAATAGAGCAATTCATTTCCAAACGTCTGAGTCTAGAATATACTCTGAAATAGAGTAATATGCCTTTTGGCTGAGTCTATGCTTAATAAACTTTTTGAATTTAATAAATGAAAGACTTACCACGTCGTTTGGTAGTTTGTTATAAAAACGTATACATTGACCTACGAAGGAGTGAGACACTTTATGGAGCCTAATAGTGGGCACAGCGAGCTTATTTTTATTCCTAAGATTAATTTGGTGGAGATCACTGTTTTTCTTAAATTTACTAGGATTTTTGTGCACATATATGAGGTTTTCATAAATGTATTGTGAGTGTAATGTTAGGATGTTAGTGTCTTTGAATGTGCTTCTCAGTGATTCCCGTGGACCCATCATATAGATGGCTCGAATAGCCCGTTTCTGGAGCACAAAAATGGAATCTATGTCAGCGGCACTACCCCAAAGCAGTAGACCGTATGACATAATGCTATGAAAGTAGCTGAAATACACTAAACGCGCGGTGTCAACATCGGTCAGTTGACGGATCTTTCTAACAGCGTAAGCTGCTGAGCTAAGTCTACCAGATAACGTTTCTATATGCGGGCCCCATTGTAACTTAGCATCTAATGTAATGCCTAGAAAGACAGTCTGATTGACCACTTCAAGTTCCTCATTGTTCATCATAACCCTGGTTTTTACTTGTTGAACGTTCTTAGTAAAGAACCTGACACATTTAGTTTTACTATTATTTAAAAGCAGGTTATTAGCACTAAACCAGTGTAATATCTTAGAAAGAGCACTGTTTACATCGTCAATTTCTGACTGGCGTCTGTTAACCTTAAAAACTAAAGATGTATCGTCTGCAAACAATACTATCTCACAGATATCCCTCATAAGATGAGGTAAGTCGTTGATGTACAAAAGGAACAGAAATGGGCCTAAAATAGAGCCCTGTGGCACCCCCATTGCTACAGGTGACCCATGAGATACTTTCCCGTTGACATCTACTTTTTGAATCCTATCGCTTAGATAAGAAGTGAGAAGATCCAAAGCAATGCCTCTTATACCGTAGTGGTATAGCTTCCTGACGAGAATTGCATGCTGCACACAATCGAATGCTTTGGATAAGTCACAAAATACCCCAAAGGCATCCCGTAACTCCTCCCAAGCCTCGAATACACTCTCTAGTAGTTTGACCCCAGCATCAGATGTTGACCTTCCACGAGTGAAACCGAATTGGTTGGTGTGCAGCAATTTATTACCATTAAAATAAGTAAGCAGCTGAGTGAGAATCAGCTTTTCAAAAATTTTACTCAACGTAGGTAGTACTGAAATTGGTCTGAAATTCGTGGGGTCTTGTGTACTACCTGATTTGAACAACGGTGTTACTTTACTATACTTCATCAAGTCAGGAAACACGCCACAGTCAATACATCTATTGAAAATTATAACTAAATCTGGAATCAAAATGTAAATTAAAGAATCAACAATACTAACCGAGATACCCCATAGGTCAGCTGTTTTTTTCATATTAATTGATTTGAAAGCAACACTAACATCAGAATGAGTGACATGTCGAAAGGCAAACCCGTTAAAAAATTCGGGTACATTTTCTTTAATTAACGACTCTGCAGTGGAGGTGGAAGAGCCTAAAGAGCTTGTTAGACAAACTGGGAAGGTCGAAAAAAATTGTTCAAAAGCAGTGGCCACCTCTAAATCAGAGTCAACAATGTGACCGTCGACATTAAGTTTAAAATCAGAGTCTTTAATTCTAGTTTTCCCAGTCTCGGCATTAATAACCTTCCAAGTGGCTTTAATTTTATCACTACTGTTTTTGATATTCGATTTAATATACAAAGACTTTGCCAATTTGCAAACCCTTTTAAAGACTTTAGAGTAAGATTTTACGTACTCTTTAAACTCCTCACTTCTATTGAACTGTCTTTCATGGTACAACATGTACAACTTTTCCCTACTCTTATATATACCTGTTGTTGCCCAGTTACCAAAAACAGGTCTATCAGTAACGGTAATCTCCTTGGAAGTAAATATTGAGTTATATTTACTGAGAAATGAATGGAAAAAAGAATTATACATAGAATTTGGATCTAATTTACTATCCAAAACTAGTAAATTAGTAACTAAACTAACTCTCATACGTTCCAAGCGACTAACAGTTACCGGAACAAAAGTAATTTTTTTCTTAGCTACCTGTTTTTGCTTACCATAAAATCCTACCAACTGACCAGAATGGTCAGAATCTAATTTATTAATAATGCTTTTAAAGCATGGAACGATGTCTGTGAATATGTTATCCAAACAAGTAGCAGTAGTAGGGGTTATTCTAGTAGGCTCCATAAATAAATTCAGTAAATTATGGGACTTAAATAGACTTAATAAATTAAAAGTGGGACTTGAACTATCAAGAATATTAACATTAAAGTCACCACAAACTAACAAAGACTTACCCGAGTTGGTAAGTTTGCTTAAGGCCTCATCCATTACTTCTAAGAATAAATTGAGATCGGCGGAGGGAGGTTTGTATACGCTTATAACAATGAATTGCTCTAGTTGAACACACGCTAATTCGATAGAACATTCCACAGAGAGAGACACAATATCTTTCCGTTCCCTGAATTTAAGATTTTTATGCAATAAAATAAGAGACCCACCGTGTATTGTGTTGACTCTGCAGAAGGAACTTCCTACCCGATGGTTCCTGAAATTAAACATGAGCTGGTTCCCCTTTAACCAATGTTCTGTAATACACATAATACTAATATCCTCCGAGTTCATGAATAATTCCAGCTCTAGCTGCTTGCCCCCCGTCAAGCAACATATATTTTGATGAACCAATCTAATACAATTTACATTATAATTTTGTTGTGAAGAGTAGTGTGTGTTGTTGTAGGTGTGATTTGATTGTAATGCTAACTGAATCAATGGTGTATGTAATAAATTAGAGCTAGAAGTTACTACCTCTGTTGTCTTAGAAATTAATTTAAATGACAAGAAATGTCAGAGGAAATTATATTATTAGAAATGTCATTAAAATTATTCAATGTCAATGAATTTATAATTAAAATGTCAGACTGCTCAATAGAAGCAGGTGGGGAAGCCAAATTCTTGGCTAAAAAGTCTAAATAAAAAGATAGCGAAGTAGCTACCTGTCGCTTAAAACTATGAGTAAGGTAATATTTACCTTGAGTCAAATAAGAACTATTACTAACTAAATTGTTAGTGTCAATTAAATGAAATTTATCATTATATGTTGAGATAGTGTGCAGTGTTGTATTAAGCTTAAATCTATGAGTATTTTCCGCTTCTGGCATGGTTTTACAGTAGGGGAATGTGAACAAAATTATTTTACTTACATCTAAGTTTAACAAACTATCACAAAACTGAATAAGTTCTTTTTTGCTTACATTGCCCCTATTTGTTGATAAAATCACAAGATTTTCGCAATTAGTGAATTTATGATTTAAAACCCTGTTTAAAATGGATTTAAAAGAAGCTGAAGGATAACAAAAACCTAAAGCTGATTGTCCTGAAAGCTTAGAATTTAAGGTTGAGCCCATATTTTTTCCAATATCATCACTGAAAATAAGTGTTTTGTGTGCACTAACTAATGTACTAGGTACATTAATTGATGCACTGAATGACTGCTTTGTCCTATCACTACTATGAATGCTGTCACACAAGGGGTCACTCAAAGGGTCACTTAACACCGGAGTACTTGCAGGCTGTGAATGAGCTGTACGGGCACAATCACAAGAGTGATTGTTGACTAATGAGTCAAACCGTTCGGTGTTATACTTAGAAAGTTTTAGAACATCATCCATTGCCTTAGAGTACTCTTTAATCTCGTTTTGTGAAATTATATACTTCTTATTAAGTATATCGAGGGAGGTTTTTAAATAACTAATTTCAATTTCCAAAGCCTGTGTGTCAGCCTCATACTTAGTCCTACATTGATTTAACTTTAAGGTACACATTTCTAAATCATCATATAAGTCTAGCTTTTCCTTGCTAGACTTTGCACATTTTGACACATACTTATGGTGTTTAATTAACTTTTGAGTTTTTCTAATGTACTTGTTAAAATTTTAATGTATTTCTTCAGTTTGTTTCTACTGCAATGTGACAATTTCAAAGGTTTGTAGGAGTTTAAGGATTCATCATTTGTGAGATCAATAAAAGAGTGACTACATTGTCTACCAATCACAGGAGAAACCAACTGCGGGGCACTCTCAACTAACTCGTTAAATAAACTAATATTGTGTTGCACAGTAACTTTCTGAGCGTCCTCCTGTAGCTGTGTGATGTGTGTGTGTGCCTCCTGAAGCTCCTGCTCCAGGGTGGATATCCTCACAAGGGCCTGCTCGTACTCATCACTGCACTGGTCAAACTTACATACTACACTTTTGAGAGTGTCCCGTTCCTCTACAATTGTTGTTAATTGTGTGTGTATAGCAGTCATTTCTTTCTTAAGTTTAGTGTTATTATGTAACATTTGTAAGAGTTCTTTTTCATTGTCCTCCCTTTCACTATGTAATTGGGCACACAAATCCTTAGAAATCTTTAATTCTTGCAAAGTCATTTGGAGCTTGGACTCCTCCTGACGGGATAAAGCTCTACGGGTCATCATACTGAGACAAAGGTAAAAGAAACTACAAAAGAATTCAAAAATTTGCTAAGAATTTGTATTAATTGCAAGTAAGTAACGGGTAGTTTTATGTCCAACGAAAAAGTAGATTTATCTACTAATTTAGACAAGGAAACCACAATTAAATGACGTTTTATGGTTTCTGTAGCATTTACTGATTAATAAATTGGATACTAACGCGTACTTACAGGAATATATTGCCAAATAATACGCCGGCTAACCACCGGTCACTTACACAATGAACACTCACAAATCACAATTAAATATTTGGTAAACTTAAAAACTATTATCTTATCGTTATTATTACTATAAATATCAGTAATTACACTGGAAATGGGCTATAAAAAGTGACAAAATTAATTAATTTCAATAAATTAAAATCAGAACGAAAAATCAGCTGTTTGCTCCGGGGTTGCCAGAAGCGAAAAAAAGCTTTGTTTATATTATTGTACTCTGTATATAACCTCAAAGTACAAAGTAAACGACATTCAACATGGAATTCACAATACTTATACTGAAATAGGAACTTGTTGTCACGTAATTAACCTCCTAAATTGTAATTGTGATTGTACTTACAAATACTTCCTTCATTTGATGCATTTCCGATGACTATCAAGCGCTTCTTTAATAATATTGTCTTGAAATATCGCATTGTTTGTTTATCATAATCAAAACTTTAATCGTTTTAAGCGCCATCTAGTATCGTCAGACAGCCACAGATCACATATATTAAGATTGTGACAGGTGACAGGTGACAGTGACAGACATATGGGGCAAACAACCCGTCCGAATTAAAGTGAGATAGTGAACTATGTCGAGCTAAGCAAATGCTACACTTCTCACTCCGGTCGGGTTACCAAACGTCGCTACAAGAACGCCAACCTAAGGAAAAAAGTTAACTCAAGTTAACTATCCAGTGAGTGAGTGAACGAGCACGTCTAAGTAAAGATTCTTGGGACTCGCACTCGCGCATTTACACTGTACGAATAGATTGCCGTCAACTCGATTTACGCTGTAGTAGAGTTAACTCAATTTTTGAATGAAACTCGCACTCAGGCTACTGTATTCAATATGTTTGTTCGGCCTTCAAGGACTTAATTTCGCTGTGTATTTCAGTCAGCGCTCCTTTAATATCTTCCGCAAAATTGCGCATGTCGCTTCTTGATTCATCGCGCCATAACTGCAGTTTATTGTATAAAGTGCTGGCGAAAGATGTATCTTCAGGTGCAGAACCTGAAATCTCCATTGAGGCGTCACATACAGGCACTTGTGATTGACGTATAGGAGTATCTAGGTTGGATCTAGTTCGTCTGGTAATATTGCTGCAAGGTGGGCATCTCCAAGTTAATCGGTAGTCTTTACTCAGAGTTGAAAATTGCTTCACACTTATATTTAGACATTCGCTGTGGTACTGGTCGGTACACCCACTGCATTTCAATACCTTACTTCCTACTGCAATTGTTTTATGACATCCACTGCAAATCATGGTAGGACGGAAGATTATTTAATTATTGGCAAAATTATATACCAGTAGTGTCACCTAGCGGTGATTTTCTGTACTAGGTTATTGATTGAGTGTTATCGTCGATGCTAATGTTGTATTCAAGACGTTTTGTGACAATGCAATAGATGGCGGTGCAATTAGTACCAAGCTGGGTAAATAGATGGCGCTGTATCTAATTTTTGAGCAGGGGACGATGACCATGCAAAATCGATAGATTTATTATTGAAGCTAATTTGCGATATTAACACTTTTGCACAGTAACAACACCAATTCGCTTCCTGGAAGGCCAAAGCAGGTTCAAAATTATGCAAAGCGAGGCTTCAAAACACAGTTTTATCAATTTAATCGAAATAAATGTTGATGCACCAATAACTGTTCGTATCACTGTTAAAACGCAATGAAACCCCAAACCAAAGGGTGTATCCAGGAACTTAACACTTTCACTGTTATATTTATCGTAGTTTTACTTAAAAAGTTCACATTAACTATTTTTAAGAATTATTTATTATATGATTGCCTGTGTTACAAAATGACATAAACAATACTCTCAATGACATAATAAATTGGCTAAATGATAATTATTTACTTATTAATTTGGACAAAACTCAAATAATGCGTTTCCGTAATAGGTCTAGGATAACTACGTCAATTGACGTGCAACATGGCGGCGTTCTGATAAAAGAAGTTGAAGTAACGAAATTTTTAAGGTTAAATGTAGATTGTAATTTGAACTGGAAAGCTCACACAGAGAGTGTTTGCACCAAAGTAAGCAAGTACTCTTATGTGCTATACATGCTTGCGAAGGTGGTTAATACATCTACAGTTGTGACTGCTTATCAAGCATATGTAGCCGCGACCCTCCGGTATGGAATAATATTCTGGGGAAACTCTGTACACAAAGATTATGCATTCAAAGCTCAAAAAAAATGTGTAAGGGCTATTTGTAAGTTGCAACCAATGGAAAGCTGTAAACCATATTTTGTATCACTTAAGATTCTTACATTTACTGGACTGTATATCTATGAGATGGGAATATTTGTAAGGACAAATATGCACCTTTACAAAACAATGACCAGTGCAAGACATTGTAATAGACTATGTATTCCCAGTCACTACACCTGTCTCATGGGTAATAGTGTACTTTGTATGGCACCGAAAGTGTATAATAAAATACCCATAGCTATAAAGCAAGTGGAAAACATAAATATATTTAGACGCAAATTGAAAGATTTTTTAATAAATAAGGCATATTATAATTTAAATGAATTTATGACTGAGACTATGTAATTTTTGTGATTCTAATTAATTAATTTCTTTTAATGACATGATACTTATGTAAGACATTATAATAATTGTAATTCTGAATGAAAATACAGTATTTGTTATATAGAGATTGTACATACTGTTAGTTAATTATTTGTTGTAATTTTTCACAAATTTAGAGTTTTGTTGTAATGTATATGTACCTTAATATTTGCACGCCTCACATATGAGGCAGGATAAAGAGAAACCTCACTCACAATTGTAACAACTTTGTACCTTTATTCGCAAAATAAATGAATTTGAATTTGAATTTAAATGAATTTGATTGTGCAAAATGTAAACAAACTACAAGTAGCGCCCTCTAGCGAAAAAAAAGATTTTATTTATTTATTATTATTTTATTATAATAAAATAAATATAACGCATTCTAATAAGAATGCGTTATATTTATTTTACATACATACCCCGCTATGTAAGCAGAACATTGAACCCTAATTTTTTCCATTAGTACTTGGTTCATCAAATCATTATCACTTTCTAATTGTGAAGATGATGAAGGTACTAGTGACAGGTGTGATGGGGATGGGTAAACATTTTCTTTATTTGAATCATTATTTTCAAATAAGTAAATAATTCAAATCTATTATTGTTTCCCCATCATCATCTTCACAATTAGAAAATCGTGAATGTGGTGATAATATATTGGATAAAATTAAGCTTTTGAATGAACATATAAATGTACTAGCAGCGCCCCGCGGTTTTACCCGCGTTGTACCCGTTCCCGTGGGAATTTCGGGATGATAAATAGCCTATAACCTTCCCGTTAAATGTCGTTAAATGCTATCTATTACAAAAAGAATTATTCAAATCGCACTGATAATTCCTGAGATTACCGCAAACGTTTTACACAGCGGGGGTAGTAATACTCGACATTATATTGAGTGTGTAATATTTTGGTCAATCTAACAAAACTTTCTATTGTTGTAATCCAACCAGCTAGGCATGGGACGCGTATTTTTCGTGATTTTCCGGCTTTAAGAGGCAGTTTGCTGTTTGTATCTCTAAATGTTATGTTTTTAAGTTTTTTTATGGCTGATTGCCAAAACTCGAGGTGTGGTGAGTCGCTTTTCACCGCATTTCTAAGTTTCCCGCGCTTTGATGATCCTGGTTGTGGCCATAGTATTCACTTGGTCCTTGTTCTGATGCATATCTGAAAATAAAAAATAAATCTTATAACGTATTTAAAAAGAGACTAAAGCCTACCTACCTAAGTTAGGTTCAGTAGGGTAAAATAAAAAAGGGTTTAATCTTGAACAATGTAATTAAAAAAAAGAATTTACAGTTAAACACGTTACTAAAATGAATGTATGAATGAACTTTTGAAGAAAAGAAACTCAGGGTCGTGAACAAAAGGCACAGGCAGTCTCCCGGGAAATGGAAGGGGAGACTTAGCTTTTTAGGTTATTCGGAAAGCGTGGTGTGGTGGCTCGCTGGCGATCCGCCGTCGCTGCGCCCAGCAGTGGGAGTCCGGCTTGGGCCAACAAGGTTAACCGCACATGCGGTTATACCGATGACCCCAAACAGGAAACTCCACTTAGCGCAGCCCGTCGGATGAACCCTGGAATGTGATAAAGCCAAGCTAAATAGGTTGCAAAATAAACCAGGCATGGGGTAATAAATGGAGACGTGATCACCTAAGCGAGAACACCAAAAGGACACGAGGTTATAAAAAATATTAAAACTGCAAATAATTAGGTTTAATGCAGGGCTTAGGTTTAGTGCATTGTGCAAAGGCTAGCAGGTGATGGATGACGTGAATATAAAAGGCCTAAGCGTCCTGTAAAGGAACCATGATTCGCACACGCGGCACACACACATGTGGTTACCCGGCGTGGTCCCGCAATTGATAAATGGCACTGAAACACTAAATAAATCCACAGCATTGATTAGTTTAAAGAATCTAAAGGGCGAAAGCGACACAACTCTTACCAGTAAAGGCTGGGTTCCAAAAAAGAGAGATAATCTGAGCTTCAGCGCTCCTATTTATAGTCTTTGCTTCAACCAACTTCAATTTAATTACAATCAACCAACTTCATTAGCAATCAATATCAAACTGACATTACAACTGTCAAGTAACTTTGACGTTTTTATAACTGAAACAGATTGTGTTCATATCGACTAATTATCGATTGATCGATCTCAATGGCTGACAAACTAAGAAGGAAACGTCAAAGTCCTAGTTATATTACTTGTCAGCTGTCAATTGTCAGACATGTTTACAAGTTTTACAAATTTGTAACATACAACATACATTATTGTATGTTTTGAAATACAATTTATAAAGAATTTCACTGAAATATGGTGTTTGTGAGCCAAGGAAGATATGCCAGCAATGAAATTGCTACAATCTTTATCAGGCAAAAGCTTACAAATATTCCATTCTTAAGATAGACAGATTGGTTCTGGGCCTAGGAGTAAAACCATAGTGTTAGCATCTCAATTCCCGCCGTAGTTCGGGAATTTTAGACCATATTAATATTAGTTCTTTCCGTGTGATCATAACAAACTAGGAGTTATCATCGCATTTATAATATTCGTATGGATGGATAGAAAACTAAGTTAAGACTGGGAAGCAATTATCTAAAAATATATAATCAAGATGATGGATTACTTACACAGAGCATTTGTGTATTTTAACATAGCAGCTGTTCGAGCACTAAGCACTTGTCGACGGGGAAGTGCGAACAACTCCTAACTTACATTTATTACGAAAACGACTTTTGAATGCAGTTCGATAGAGAATGAATTTGCGCGTCTACTGATATATGAATTAAGTTGAAATTCGCAAAATTGACGTAGCTAGGCATCGAAGAAACATCTCTTAAGTTAAGGTCCAACATAACCTGATTAATTTTGGCAGGAAATATATTCTAACTTACAAATGGAAACATCTCGTAACTTCATTTAAAATAAAACTTTGAGCTAATATCTCCTATCTTCATACGCAAGTACAGTGTTCCCGCTCTAGAGCGAGACAAAAACGGTGCGTCTCTCGCAGTGTGAAAGGGACACCGGCTTACGTGCGCGACGTCTCGTCACTAAGTGCTGTTTTATAATCTATTTGCAGCGTTTTTGATTGTTTTTGAGTAAATAATAGTCAATTACTATGTAAATTGTGCTGGACGACAAATATTTTACTTGGATTCAACAACCTGCCTCATAAAGTTTTTTTTTACGTAACCTCGCTGTTCCCCTGCTGGGAAAAGGTCTCCCCCAATTCTTTCCATTTATCTCTTTCCATAGCCAACTCCTTCCAATCCTTATTAAAATCGCCCAGCTTTTTCCGCCATCGAGTTGGAAGCCAACCTGGGGGCATCCTGGAATTCCCATTCCGTTGCAATCTTTGCCCATCTGTCCGGGTGTATCCTGCTTACGTGACCAGCTCAATTCCATTTGAGCTTGGCAGCTGTAATTCCCACGTCTGCAACGCCTGTCATGGAACGCAGCATGGTGTTTCTGACGCGGTCTTGTCTCTTAATACCTACAATGCTGCGTTCCATTGCTCTTTGACTAACCTTGAGTCGGGTCTTCTGTGCTTTGGTAAGTGACCATGTTTGCACACCGTAGGTGAGGATGGGCAAGATGCACATGTCAATGAGTTTGCGCTTCAGAGAGATTGGCAAATCTCTCTATTTAGAGCTTCACGACGCCAACCAGCCAAAAATCCGTTTAGTTCATCTCGCCATCTCCTTTTTGGTCTGCCGCGGCATCGCCTCTTTGGGTCTGGGTCCCATAAAGTGGCGATTTTTGCCCAAGACTCATCAGGCCTGCGACAGACATGTCCAGCCCAGTTCCATTTTAGCTCAGCAGACTTGCGACCTACATCGGCGACTTTTGTGCGGGAGCGCAGTTCGGTGTTTCGGACTCTGTCCGTCAGCTTGACACCCAAGATGCTGCGCTCCATCGCCCGTTGGCAAACCTTGAGACTGGACTTCTGCGAATCTGTCAATGACCAAGTTTGTGCACCGTATGTGAGCACAGGAAGTATGCACATGTCCATTAGTTTTCGCTTAAGCGACATTGGAAGGCGTCCCTTCAGGAGTTCCGCTAGGGCCCAATAGCTCAATAGTTGTCTATGCGACGAGCAATTTCTGCATCTTGCCTGTTGCCGAAAGATGCTAACTGGCCCAAGTAAATGTACTCATTGACATAGCTTACTGTTAAACTATTATCTATAAATAATTAGATAATAGTTTAATAATTGTAATAAAAAATTACATTATACTTTTAACAAAAAATCTTAGTCATGTTTTCGATATTCTTAACAGAAAGTTTATTAAGTAGTGGGTTAAAATAGTACTTAACTGTTAAATTTTTAAAGTACATAATTTAAGTTTGTAAACGGAGAGACTGAAATAGATTATGTATAATATTATTATTTATATAGAGAGTCTTAAGAGTCTTTAGTTATCATTAGAGTCATTAAAGAGATTTTTATTTTTTTATGCCGCTTTCTCATTTTGTTCTCGTTGATTTAGTTTTAGAAGTGGGACTGGTTTTATTTAAGCTTATCTTTGATTTTTTAAAGGATGTTTTATCAATAAATGTTACAGTAATTATAGGATTATAGTTTCAAACACTACAATAAAAATTGCAATGGATAAACATTGATTTCTCAGAGTTATAACAGTGTTTCATTTTGAAAATACCTCCTATCTTAACCGATATAGTGACGATGATTTTGATATTAGAAAGCCAATAACTCCTATCTTCAAAAAAATCGCCTAGTTTGAATATTTGGTCTATTTTTAGTAATTTTTAGATTCCTTTGTTATATTATTACCTAATATGATTGAAAACATCAACGAGAAATGATAATTTTAAATGATTTCTGTTACTTTTTTGAAGTATGGAAAATACTCCTATCTTCAAAATTTCAGCCACACGAGCTTGGTGATACCTCCTATCTTACATTATCTCGCCAAATACTTATTCCAAACAAATTTTGATTATTACCTTACATGCGGGTCCATTTAAGTATAAAATTGCCATTTACACATTTTTTCTTAAACATCTGGGAAAAATAAAAAACGGTTTTTTTCGCCTCCTGTAAAATTTGGTTTTTGTAAGTTAGGAGTTGTTCGCACTTCCCCGTCGTTGTGTAGCTGCACTTACTTTCATCTTTTTTATTTTATTTGGGATTACATGGTGAGCAGTAAATTTTGGTAGTATTCTCGTGTGGCCTAATTTACTGTCAATATTATATAATAAACATTATGTCATCCCATGAGCCAACTTTTCCATCAAATATAATGTCCTTTGTTAAAAAATGATTTCTAATACTTTTTATTAGGTGTGGTGAATCATAAAAAATACTCAATTCTTGTCCAGCCATTTCAATAATAATTGTGCCATCTGAAAAGATAGATAAATTTAAATAAATGTTTTTATCCCACCTTATTTTTTATAACACCCTGCGGTCAATGATAATTACAATCTCGGATGCCTTGTGCACCCCGTGAACGAATTGTATCCTGTCTCAGGTTAGCAAGAGCCGTACGAAATGTCGAACACCAAACCCAAAGGTTTTAAGCCGGTTTCCACTACTTGAGCTACACTTGGCACGTTAAGCCGTCGGTCCCGGTTACTCTCTATGGATAGTAGTCGTTACATGAGCCATGTCAGAGGCCTTTGGCGGCTCAATAACTCTGACACCAGGATTGGTCAGGTTGACCATCCACTCGATAAGAAGAAGAAGAAGACTTGAGCTACCATCTCTTTGAGAATTGTTACCAGCTCCGTAGCACACACTGTTCCCTCGCAGAAATAATAGGCAATGCTTTGTCGCCAAGGATAACAAATACCTCGTATCATAAATACAAGAGCGTGGTCACAATATTTATATTTTTGTTCTTGACCTAATTCCACAAATCCTTCTATCTTGTCCTTCGCTTCATTGAATGTTAAATGAGGGCTAAGTGTAATTTCATCGAAAGTTATGGTGCGTAGTTTTTTCTTTGCTTCCCAATTTTTAGTACTACCCAACAAACAAAAAATCCTCTCATAGTGGCTAAAAATGCCAAAAATAATTTACTTATAAGAGCCGTATTATCGCTTATAAGGGTGCGTTTGGGCACAAATTACAAGGACAATAACCTCAAACCCCCCTTATAATTGCTTTATTGTTAGCTTATTTTTCTTAAACGTGCTTAATTATAGCAAGCAACAAGAGAGTCAAACTAATAAAAGCAAAAGGATTGCTCTTAAAATGCCAATACACTTGTAAGAGACATGTTGAGCGCGTTAATAAAGCCAACCAACCTTATACGTGTTTTATTATGGCGAGCAACAAGGGAGTAAAACTTATAGCGGCAAGACAAATTCTATTAGAAAGCTATTCGCCTTTAAATCAGTGTTTGAGATTCTACAACAAGTGTTTTGTTGAGTGATTCCACTGTTTGGCAGTGTCAACAAGTATTTTAAAGAAAACAAGAACCGGTAAGTAATTAATTTTATTTATTTTTTGTAGTGTACCTGAATCCGAGAGTATATTGTGCTTGTTTATGTGAAAACTGTGTGGGAATTCAAACGTATGATAAAATGTGGTACAAAAAGTATGTCGGGTAACCTCGATAATCATCCCACTTCTGATGTCGGGGAACAGCGATATTCACCCCACTTCTGATATTGGGGACATGTCACATCAAGATAAGCACGAGCATTATACTGTCAATCCAACATCTTAGGATTCCTAGGTCTTGATCTTGAAATAATAACTCACAGGACTTCATTACAATGACATTGCTTGTATTTTACACACGATCATCATGGATTACAGATTACAGTTAGGATACGTCTAGATTCAATTAGTTGATGGAACCTAAACGACCTCCCTTCACCCCATAGTCGTCCTGTCCACGCCATAGAATCTTTTCCTAATTCTATACTCGATTCGCAATACGATCGTGATGTCGTCAACACATCCTTCTTCCCATCTACGTTCCAATGTACTCGCCATCCAACCATCTCCATTCGTCCCATAACGTCTAATGTACGCTGTTAGCGACGAATGAAGACTAGTTGATAAGTTAGAAATATGTTAATTAAGTGTATGTAAGACTACACTTAGCTACTATACTTTAGAATAGTTAAAATGATTTTGGTAGCGCAACATAACATTTGTATGAAAGAGATGCACACACCAAACGTGTGGCCACGCCCCTTTAACGATGATTGGCCGGGCGTAAAATAATACTCGCGCGCCGCACGACCGTCAAGATAGCGCTAAGCTCGCATAAAAGGCGGCGGCATTTTGACTCAGTACGCAGTCAGTCTCCAGCAGCGGTCAAGAGAACAACAAGAAGAAAGAAACAGTAGTGCAATAGTAGTGCCAAGTAGTGATATTAGTGTAGTACACTGAAGTAGTGAGTAGGTGGACTGCAGTAAAGTAGTGACTATGATTAGTGTAGAGAATAGTGATAAGTGTTGTGTAAATAAAGTAGTTATAACGCCACTCTCCCGGCTTTCATTCAGAGGGCACTCTCCCGCCCGCCAGTGACCCGCTCCAACCCCCTTAAGTGTGCTGTGCTATCATACGCCATCTTTTCTTATCATAGACTCACTCACTCACTCACTGCCACAGACTACCAAACCAGCTCACATCCCTCTATCGAACAACTGTCATCTGTCATAGTGCGTAACACCACAGACTTAACATAGTCTATTCTCATACCACAGACTACACCACGAAGGTAGAACTCACGTCACGGAATAACAACACTACAGATTCCATCAGTCAGTTGAATTTACAAACTACTCTTTAACTTCTATAGCTTGATTATACGTCCATCTCCGACAAGTATAATTATATCAACGCGCCCTTGAATTTCAGTAGTTTTACGGTTAAAATGTGAATAATTATTAAGTCATGTTTCTTTATAACGCTTTTACAAGGGTAATAGCAGTCGCACATCGTCTATTAGAAATCTTTAAGATTATACGCTCTGTAATGGCAACATTTGTTTCATATGCTATCGCCATTTTATCTATCGTTAGGGTTCCTTTGTCATAAGTATTATTCCGTAGCTATATTAATATTAGCTATATTACATTTTAGGTATTAATACAATGGTCGTATTTACGGACGTTGACAAATTTTTAAAAAGAGAAGATCTCACTGTCCAAAACAAGAGATGGCCATGGAATTGGACACATTTTATTGTACGAAGAAAATGTTTTCATTGCAAATATCAGACTTCTTCAAACATACCTTCACACTTTGTGATTGGTCGTGAAAACATAGAAGTTTTGCTACTATTCACTTTCTTGTTTTGTCAAAATTGTAAAGAGTATTTGATTTACGACCACTTTATTGAAGATGAATGTGAATATTGTAATCCATAATTTTAATACAACATTTCTCAATAGTAATTAAGAATTTCAATATATAATAATAGAAAAATAATTATTAGTAGGTAAGTGTAAGTAAATACATATTTTTATATCTATCTCGCTTCCACAACTACGGTACGAAATCGTTTTCTCTGCGTGTGAACACGGGAGTGCCTGACGCGGTGCGGTGCGGGTGGCGAGGGAGGGGGTTGACTCATCTACCACTACCAGTCACGCGTCTGATACGGTCCATAGTAGTCGAGTTGTTAGTTGACATTAGCTGCGCACGCTAAACAGTCGTTCCATCTGTGTGCCTCTTCATCGTAGATGAGTTGCCGTCTGCACGTATGTAAATCCAGAAATTTATGATACTTTACTTCTTGGATATTGTAGAATAGGTACCCGTTTGCTTGGTTATTGTGTTTGTGAAGATGAATGATCTCGAATAGTTCTTATGGCGTTCGTAATCTTGCTAGCAATGTTATACGTTGCTCAATAGGTGAGTCGGTAGGTATTAATTATACTACCTATGTACTGAATGATGGATCGGTTAGAATCGGGAGTTAAGTAGGTATATACAGGGTGAATCAGGGACATAATATAATATGTTCTTTTTTTTCAGATTCTCAAGCGTGGTGATTACGCCTAAAACCTCCTCACTGTACTGATATCTTCAGTGAGACGAGAGGCCTTTGCCCAACAGTGGGACATTACAGGCTAATACTACTACTTTTTTACTTTTTCAGATTTATCAATAATGCCGTACAAAATAGTAAAAACATTTGAAAAAGGGAAATCAAAACTATCTGCAGTTCCAAGCAATTGGGAAATCGATGGCGTTCTTTACTGGCCCAAATATAATGAAAACAAATTAAAAAGAATAGAAAATTCGTGTCCTGAACATAATTGGCGAAAAATTAATTGCAAAGTGAAGAGATCTGATTTTCTTACTTTTCACGAAGCAGAGAAGGAATTAGACAAAATGTGTAAGAAGTCTGAAACGGAAACAGATACTGAGGATCATTTCAATTGTGTGACAAACCAAAAAGATATGGCGCTCGAAAAATTTGTTCAAGAATGCATTGAGGTAATTAAACGTAACATTGAAGCAAAAAGGAGGGTTATGATTTTGACCGGTATGTATTTATTCGTTTGTATGTTTTTTCTTGCAGATTGAGCAATGGCTGGAACAAAAACATACCAACCTGATGAAGCAGCCAATTTAGAAAACGCACTAATAATAATTCAGCCTCCATCTACCGATACTGATTCTAATGCTCAACAAAATGTTACGACTGAAGTACAAATTGATAACTCCTCTTTGTCTTTAATGATTCTGGAAAAGATAGGTACTTTGGAAGAAAACTACAAAACTCTTAACGAAAAAATTACTGAAAATATCAAAGCCCAACAAGATGACAGAAAATTTATAAGTGAAAGCGTACAGTCTATTTTACTAGGCTTATCCAATATTAGTGTTCAGTTTGAACATGTAATGAATCACTTTAGCCGTGCCGAAAAAAATAAACCTAAAACAAACATACAAAATATTGCAAATGAGAACGATTTAAACAATTTTGAAAAACTATTGGATAATCCAGAGGTAGAGGAGGAATGGAAAAAAAAAATTTCAGTCATCTGTGGGAAAGGAAAAGGTAGAGGCGTAAATAACGCGTATGCACTGGTCGATTCAATGTTTAGTAGAGGCTTTTTACTCCAATGCAGCTGGTCTGGAGGATCACGAACTTCTGAACAAAAGATTTGCTTTAAAAGCCACACTAAAATCATAAATTTCTTTTTTAGTATTATTCATGAGTCGGATGGTTCATACACCTTATTAGACTGCCACAAATTTTTCAAAAACATCCTGAAAAATTCCCGGCAACGCAACGAAAGCAAACAAGAACGAATATCTAGAACGAAGAATCGACCAAAAATAAAAGCAATGCGTAAAAATTTGTCTAACGGCGAACAGCCATCTTTACCCATTACTGAAACATCAGAAAATCGTTTAGAGTTATCATTACCAGTTGTTGAAACGTCTGGTTCAGGCAACGACGACCTGATGTCGTCTGCATCCGCTGTAGGAATACCTACTGTGGGATATATAAGTGTTTATAATTTCAATGTATAATGATGACGTGGACGAAGTGTACTTGTGTGTGTAAATGTGTTCACGTGTTGTTTCAATAAATTTATTTTACCAGTTGGCAATTGACATCCAAGCGTTTCACTTGTGTTCATTCCCTTACTCTCTCACCTATATACTTACGTAGGTAGAACTTACCATAGTACACAACAGTGGTGACCCCGAACTGAAACACACAGCCCAGGAACATGTACTCGCAAACGCAGTCGACTCCATCCGCCACAGACCCCGTGAAAAAGGAAGATTGTGAAGTAGCCACATTGTCAGTCGGAAACAAAATACCTACATTTTGGCCGGAAAATCCAAGACTTTGGTTTTGCCAAGTGGAAGCAATCCTGACACCACAGAAGACATCTGATGCGAACAAATATTTCATGGTTGTTGCCAAGTTAAGCAAAGAAGTAATACAACAAGTCGCCGATATATTATCCAACCCGCCGGAAACGTGCAAGTATGAAACATTAAAAAAACGCCTACTACAGATTTATGAGGAGTCGGAGGCTAGACAAGTGCGAAAACTAATCACAGAAATAGAGCTAGGTGATCAAAAACCAAGTCAGCTTTTGAGAAGAATGAAAGAATTGGCACGAGGGAAGATAGAAGATGAAACGCTGAAAATTTTATGGCAAGGACATTTACCGACATCCGTGCAAGCTGTTCTCACCGTGACATCCACGAGTGACCTAGAGGAGTTATCAGTAATAGCAGATAAAATTATGGATACGCACCAAACAGCGCAAGTCAGTGAAGTTGCCCGAAACCAGTTGCAGACGACTACCAACTTTGAAATTGCTACAATAATGGCTGAAATTGCGAAGATTAACCTGAAGATTAGCGAGATGGACGCGAACAGGAGCAGATTCACAAACAGGAGCAGATTCCAAAACAGGAGCAGGAGCAGGAGCAGGTTCGGGAATTTCTCACGCGACCGTTCCCGATCGATGCCGCGTCGAACACCGGAGAGTCCTGATTGGTTATGCCAATACCACTACAGGTTTAAGGAACGAGCATTCAAGTGTGTCGAACCTTGCAGCTGGAAGAACAAGAATCAAGCTCCAAGGTCGGAAAACTAGCCGAACTGCAGCCGGTGGCGGGAAGTGATGCAGTTAAGGATCACCGCCTAATTGTAAGTGATAGAATATCCAATATAAAGTTTTTAATTGATTCAGGAGCATGTATTTCTGTATTGCCTAAAAGTCATATTAAATAAATACTTAAATACTAATAAATACTTGGACAAATTTACACACGGTTAATTAGACCCAAAGTAAGCTCTAAGCTTGTGTTATGGAATCTAACTAACTGATACTACTACATATACATACACAAATACTTTATAAGAATATATAATTGACACCCAGACGTCGTCGCCAACAACTATGTCTTCACATATTGTTGACTCCGGGCGGGGATCGAACCCGCAACCCCTGACACAGTAAGCGCTCTCACTGCCACTGTGCCAACGGGCCTGTCAGAAAAAAATATAGATCCGAATTGAGTAAAAATGATAATTATACACTCTTTGCTGCAAATGGTTCAAAGATTAAGACATATGGCACAAAATTACTTACATTAGATTTAAAATTAAGAAGGTCATTCAAATGGTCTTTTGTAGTGTGTGATGTTAAACAACCGATATTGGGAGTAGATTTTTTAAACTATTACAAGTTAATTATTGATATAAACGGTCGTTGTTTAGTAGACAAATTAACCAACCTGGCAGTGCATGGAACGATCGTAAACCATTTAGAACCGTCGATTTCGACATTACGGAACGACCATCCACTATACGAGATACTAAAAAAATATCCCGATATACTGAAGCCTATGTCATTCAAAGAAGTACCAAAACACTCCATCTATCATCATATTGATACCGAAGGTCCGCCTGTCTTTTGTAAACCCAGACCGTTAGCACCGCAGCGTTATAAAATAGCAAAGGAAGAATTTAAAAACATGTTAGAGGCTGGGATATGTAGACCATCAAAATCGGCTTGGGCAAGCCAACTACATCTAGTTCCAAAAAAGGACGGACAAGTACGTCCCTGTGGTGATTACAGAGCTCTTAATTCAAGAACAAAGCCGGACCGATATCCCATACCTCGGGTACAAGAATGTACGTATTTATTATCAGGTAAAACAATATTTTCGAAAATTGATATAAAAAAAGCTTATCATAATATTTTAATTAATCCAGACGATATTAGCAAAACAGCGATAACAACGCCCTTTGGACTTTACGAATTTGAGCGCATGACGTTTGGGTTACGAAACGCTGCGCAAACCTTTCAACGTTTCATGACAAACACGGTATTAGCAGGTTTAAACTTTGTATACAATTATAGTGATGATTTATTAATAGGGTCTGAAAGTAGTGAGCAGCATAGGGAACATTTAGAAATAGTATTTAGTCGGTTGAATGAATTTGGAATAACAATTAACTTAGAGAAATGTACGTTCAAAGCTACAAATATTGAATTTTTAGGATATAAGATCACCACAGCGGGTATTAGACCATTAGAAAGTAAAGTACAAGCTATATTAGAATATCCTAAACCACAGAATATAAGTGAATTAAGAAAGTTTTTAGGCATGGTCAATTTTTATCGGAGTCATTTACCAAAGGCAGTAGAATATTTAAGTATATTAAATAAGTACATTCATAAAGCTAAAAAGAACGACAGAACACCGATACATTGGACACCGGATGCTAACAAAGCATTCTTAGAATGTAAGAACGGACTAGCAAACGCGGTCACGTTGTCGTATCCCGAGAACAACGTACCACTAGCGTTATTTGCAGACGCATCAAATAATTGCGTGGGAGCGGTATTGCAACAATATAGTAATGGGAATTGGAATCCATTAGGTTATTTTTCAAGGAAATTAACGCAGACACAACAAAACTATAGCACTTATGACCGAGAGTTACTTGCTATATTCTTAAGTGTAGGACATTTCAGGAGTCTGTTTGAAGGTCGTGATTTAATTATTTTTACGGACCACAAACCCTTAACATTTGCATTTTCGAAAGTATCTAAGGTTAACAAAAAAGAAAGCCCCAGGCGTATTAGACAATTAAGTTTCATAAGTGAATTTACTACTGATTTACGACATGTATCGGGACAGGACAACATAGTAGCGGACGCGTTATCGCGCATACAGACCATAGAGTGCACATCGAATGGAATAGATTATGAGGCATTAGCTTTAGAACAAAGTCAAGATATAGAATTAAAGAGTCAATTAGACAATCCTAAGTTTAAATTTAAGAAGTTATGTATTCCCAACTCGAACCAGTTTATATACTGTGAGATATCTAACGAAAATGCGAGGCCGTTTTTAACAGAGTCGTTTAGAAAAACAGCATTTAGTAACATACATAATCTTAGTCATCCGGGTCTGCGTACATCGCGCCGGATCATTAAAGAAAAGTTTTGGTGGCCAAACATGAACCGAGATATAAACCTATGGGCAAAAACATGTTTAAATTGTCAGAGGTCTAAAGTAACTAGGCATTCAACTTCTAAATATGGTACATATCCGCAAGTAGACAGATTTGACCACATACATATAGATTTAGTCGGCCCGTTGCCAATCACAGTAGATGATTATAGGTATTGTTTAACGATCATGGATAGAGGCACCGGATGGCCGGAGGCATATCCATTGAAAGATATATCAGCTGATACAGTAGCGAATGTATTATATAAAGAATGGATTTGTAGGTTTGGATGTCCTGTCAAACTAACCAGTGACCAGGGCAGGCAATTTGAAAGCAATTTATTTAGTAAACTAATGGCGTATCTGGGTATACAAAAGATAAGAACAACACCGTATCATCCGCAGAGCAATGGAGCTATTGAACGATGGCATAGAAGTATGAAAGCTTCATTAATGGCTAGGTTAAATGGTAACAAAAATTGGAATCACGAACTTCCTAGTGCAATGTTAGGACTTCGTGCGGCAATCAAAAATGAAACAGTCGTAAGCGCCGCGCAAATGGTTTATGGCCGATCCATACGATTGCCAGGCGAATTTTTTGTAGAAAGTACAGAGAGCTATAACCCACATTCGGTAATAGAAAATATTAAACACAATATTGGACAATACAAGCCTAAAAGAGTAAGAAGTTATAATGACCAAACATTCTTTGTACATCCCGATCTTAAAGACTGTTCTCACATATTTATAAGAATAGATAAAAATAAAAAATCATTAGTAAGTCCTTATGAAGGTCCTTATAGGGCAATAGAAAGGTCAGAAAAGGTCTTTAAAATTCAAACGGACAATAGAACCACTTCTGTATCTATAGATCGTGTAAAACCAGCTTATCTATTAGCAGAAAATTTGCAGACACAAAACAATGTCACACAAGATAATCGTAAAGTCACCAAGTCTGGAAGAATTGTTAAACCGCCAGTTAGATTCAAGACAACATGTTAAAATAGTAGTTAAGTTATTAGAGTAAAAATACACGAGCAAACCCTAATAACATAACTAGTATTATAAATATGCTAGTACGACAAACATTGTAACCGAGTATAGTATTACATTAAATTAAAGGTAAATGTAAACGTCAGTTGCTCATATGAATAACAACGGTAGTACTTATAACAAGTTGAATAATTGTAATTATTATAAAATGGGCAAATCGTATAGTGTTGAAAAGAGGTCTGAAGAGGTGATAATTGCCCAAAATGGAGCAAATAGTGCAACCACCTCACGTGTTGAGGAAACATTAGAAAAATATGGCACTATAGCCATAGTATTTTTAGTGTTGGTCGGTATATACATAGTATATGTATTTTACAAAAAGTGTAAAAATAGTACTAAGAAGATGTTACATAGAGAGATGTCAGTATGGCAAAGTACAGCGTCTATCCAAATGACGCCTCAACAGGCACAAACGCGACACAACATTGTGTAAAAGTGTAATGTAATAATGTTTAATGGTGTAAAGAAATGTTTGAATCAAAAGCATTGTGTAAGAAGTACAGTGAAGTGTAATCGGTATATTGCCAAAAAATTTGTATTTTGTAACTAAACGTAGTCAGCAAATATTTTTATGTAATTTACATTTTACAAGTGTATCGTGTTTAGTATACGAGTATGTACTATGTGAAAATATTGTGTATGAACAAAAATATATGTATATTTTTTTTGAAAAGGGGGGAATATTGTGGGATATATAAGTGTTTATAATTTCAATGTATAATGATGACGTGGACGAAGTGTACTTGTGTGTGTAAATGTGTTCACGTGTTGTTTCAATAAATTTATTTTACCAGTTGGCAATTGACATCCAAGCGTTTCACTTGTGTTCATTCCCTTACTCTCTCACCTATATACTTACGTAGGTAGGACTTACCATAGTACACAACACTACTAAGCCACTTGAAACATCTGTTTAAAGAACGTTTTTATCTCCTAAAAAATATCCGTATACCTACGTTTTGACGATTTATGTCGGTTTTTTTTACGACATGCCTAATGATGGTAAGAATGATAGTTACTTTAGCATTGACATAGTAAAAATAAAGCCGAATAAACTTGTCAAAAAATTATACGAAAGCGTTGCATTGCAGCCTTACTGATTAATATAATTTTATATAATTTTCCTTGATATTAAAATGTTTAAATTTTGTTATAAATTGTTACAAATTTTTGTTATTGTATATTCACAATTTGATAAGTTCATTTGAACTATCTAAACATGCTACTCTGCTATGTTTAAAGTGAAAACGCATAGTGAGTGCGTCCAGATTAAATCTGATACAGATTAAGGTTTATTAAGTGTTATAATAATAACACTATAAGTGTTATAATAAGACTATACAGATTAAGGTTTATTAAGTGTTGTAATAATAACACTATAAGTGTTATAATGTATCAGTCTAATAAAGTCTTAGTACCTAAATATATGTACTAAGACTTTATTAGTTTGTAACCTAAAACTAAAATTATCAATTCCTACAACTTTTAAGACTGATTAAGTGATTAATAATTATGTTCCTATTACTTATAAATACGCAAAACTTATTATTATAATTATAGTTAAAGAAACTGTTTAGTTCCTTCTATTGTAATATAGGTAGGGATTTTGTGATTTGGTGTCATGACAATCTAAAAACATGATAACTTCAATAAAAATACGTGATTCTCAAGTATTTGTTTTATTTTACAAAGTATGGATTAATGGTATAAAATACATTTCCGAATTATATTCCACATTCAGTAGTTTGCATTTAATTTCAGTACACGAAAAGTCACATGTATTTTTTGATTTACTAGCAATATAACATTTATAAATACTAATTAATGAAGACTTTAAGGGGTAGTCAAAGGCGTCAATTATATTGTTCATGTGATATCCTTCTAGTTGTATGTCTTCAGTTTCATTAAGGTATATTGCTCTTATTTCGATTACTGATTTGTCCGTTGTTAAAAACCATTTATCTTGTTTTTGGGATGATAAAATAAAGTTTTCAAAATGAAGTATCAAGGTAGATCCATTTTTGCTGTTACACTGTTTTACAAATGGATATTTCAGTTTGTTTTCACTGTATGTATCAATTTCAACTTCATTTCTTTCGTGTAACCTTCTAGCTACTTGTACCAGTGGCTTATTTCCCTGTCTCAGCATATGTTTGATGATTTGGAGTTTATTCTCAAAAGGGTTGGCATTAAAACTTTGTAATATGCCGAATCTTTTGACCTCATCAACAAGGTGTGATAAATTATGGACATTACTTGTAATGTAATATTTTCCATAAAATTTTGAATAATTCTTAATAAAATAATTTAGTAATTCTTGTGCTAGACGTAAAAACTTAAAATGATTTTCGTTGTAACAAATTGTGACGGCACAGAATAAACAAAGGAAATGTTTATATGCATCAGAATCTAATACTTGCTTCAATATTACCAAACTTAAGTATAATAAAAAAGTACGGTATTCAGAAGCTTTCCAATGTGCTAGGACGTTGATAGCTCGAACGGATCTGTGTATTTCTTTGGGTAGCTTCATCGTTACCAGAAAACTATTCACTTTTTCAATATCGCTATAACACCACTTCGTACGTTTATTTATAAAATTTCCATCTCTCCACCCAATTAATAAACGTTTCATAACTCCGAGGTCTATGAGATGAAGTGAATCACTGACTGGAAAATGTTCGATCATATCAATTTTTAATTCAAGTAGAGGTGAATCAACTTTATGATGCTGTCCATATTTCTTGTTGCGAAAGTCTTCATCGTTTCTTTTAGGACAATTTATTTTCGGAAATATTACTGTGTGTGATAAATGTGAATAATCACCGATCACAGTACATTTTAAACATCCGTGCTTACTATTAAAATTAGCAACACCTGAAAAATAAAAGTTATTGTTACCGATAAATAAATGTACGTCTTCATGCTAATTAAATCTTGTGATATGAATATGATATATCTAGATTCAAATAGTGAAATAATTATTGAAAGTGTGAGGTGTGGGACTTTCTTCGTCGCATTTTTAACCCCTCAGGGAGCATAGTTACATGACACTACGATAGATGTTTTATCGCATTATCGACGAGCTTCATCTTGCTAGCAGTAATTGTTAGTGAGAGCGTCCCACACCCCACACTACTTTTATAAACTATTTTATTCACTATTTTAATCTAGAATAATCATATCACTAGATTAATGTGGTACTAATTATACTTATATCCCTAGTAGATAGTTATGAACCAACTTTCGTGTGACTTTGTTACGGTATATTACTATATCACTAGGGAAATAACTATATTGTGGATTTCTATATCTTGCAGCATCATCTAGTATATCTGAATTACACATAGAATTTAGGTACGTATACATCACCTTTTATAAGAGCCCTCGCCGGTGAATCACATATAAATGCTCTTATAGTAACTTCAATCGTCTTTTGCTCTCCAGTCAAAGTAGTAATTGTCAAACTATTTCCAATTTGCTTCATTTCTTTGACAAAAGGATTTAAATATAAATTTAGTTCTGAAGGTTTTGATTTTCCTTCATAGATTCCCACCACGATGGGTGATACATTTTTAATTTCAGTAATGTTGCACAGTATTGGCCAAAGTTGATGATTCGAGCTTTTATGTATTGGTAAGCCATCGATATTAAAATTCAAACTTATTTTATTGGGCACTTCATGGAGCTTTTGTAAAGTTTTTTGTAATTGTGAAAGTAATCCATTGTGCCAATAATGTCCAGTACCGATTTCAGTAATGCATATTTCTACTTTATTTGTTTTGAGCAATGTACGCGCATCCAATGGCATCTTGTGCGGTAATACGTTATGTAATATTTTTAATAGATCACTCAAAGCCATATGGGAAATATTAAATTTTACTGCCCAGTCTCTGATATCCCCACGAATATCCATCTTATTCAACTCTTCAACTAAATTTATGTCTACTTCACTACCACTACTGTTATATTCTTCCTCACTGATTTCCTGTTCTACATAGTCATCTTCCATAAAATCATTTACGGAACCATCAAGTGATTTGTTGGTATCAGCTTGGTCATTTTGTAGCATTATACTCGTAGCAGTAGAAGTGGTGGGTGTATTGTTAATCATGTTTTCGTAAACTTTTTTAACTTTTCTTCTATAGCCACCACTCCTCTTAAACTTCTTCCAATCTTGTGAATCCATTTTTCGTGTTATTGTAACAGTAAACACCTCTGTTGCATTTCCAAAATGGCCACAATATGACAAATCTAGTTAGATAAAATATTTTAATATGACCATCTAGAGAATAATACCTTTTTAATAACTATGTAAGTGAATATGGATTGCTCTCATTTTTATAAAGACCATATAAAATGCTGTAAATTGTTTGTTGGGTAGACATCTTATAAAATGCTCCTATGAGTTTAAAAGTATTATAGTTAGCTTATGCATTACTATTATAAGAACAGTTAGCCAAATAAAAAGCTTTTATATGGCTTTTGATTATTATATGGCTTAAAAGCATTGTAAATGCTCTTATAAGAATAACACATTTTCAATCCTTATTGTAACCATGTAATTTGGACTTGTTATGGTTAACCCAACCAAATTATAAGAATAAAGGTAATATTAGCCAAATCTTCTTATATCGTGCCATTATAAGGAACATTGTTATAATGAAAGCTATTTTAAAACAACTATAAGAGATTAGACCTTATACATATAATTTTATAAGAGTAGCTTGTTTGTTGGGTATTCTTCACATATTTAAAAACTTGCGTATTAATTCCAGATTCGAAGCAAATCTTTTCGGAAAGTCTATTCAAGGTTCTTTTATTGGGAAGGGCAAACATTTTTTCTAATAATTTGTAACCTTTTGGGCTTTGTTTGTACAAGGTCAGAGCTATTAATTTTTCATTAATGGAGAATCTTCTTGCCATTTTATTTTTTTGTGCCAGTTTTAACTGCATGGTCAGAAATTGTTTTGCTTTTTTGGATAAAGAAGCAAAATTCTCAAAAAACTCTGGTTTATCAGAAAGTTTCTGGGCTTCTACCAATCTTTCCATAGCAGATTTTCCCAAATTTTCAGTTGAAATCCCTTTTGCTTCTCGAATAAACTTTCGCTTTTTGGATCCAAATTTCTTTCTCATTGATGCAGCTAAAACAAAGTTGGTCATTATTAACACGCTTTTATTAGCTTGGCCTGTATGTACGTATGTACGTACGTACGTACGTACGTATGTAATGGAATCTTTGAACATCATTTTCACCAACTTCCAGAAGTCTGATTAATTTGAAACTTTGCATACGTATCAAAGACCGATGACAATGCAATAATTTAATAACAGTTTCCCATTATCCTTAATGGATTTGCCAGATTTACTAAAAAATTGTTACTTCATATAAAAGACATCAACGGGCGCTCGCTGTGGGACGGAACGGGAGTTCTGTTTTATTTTACTAAATGGTACTAGACACTAACAGCGTCCCGTGGTTTTCCCGTGATGGGCCCGTTCCCGTGGGAATTACGGGATGAAAAGTTGCATATAATGTTATGCTTACTAAAAAATAAAAAATAAAATTATAGTTTAAAAAAACTAAAAAAACACGCTTTTATTGCAAATTGAACTAAAAACTAGAAAATATTTTTTCTCCTCAAATCAAAATTATAATAAAATTTAAGTTGTAACACAATGTAATTTCAATTCAGAGTAAAAAGCGTGGGGTGCTTAATATTTTTAAATATTACAATCATCATTGGTAACTATCTATGAGAGGATAGTTATGAACTACAGTAAAATGCACCCCACGCTTTTTAATCTGAATTGAATCATTGTGTTACAACTTAAATTTTATTATAATTTTGATTTGAGGAGAAAAATTATTTTCTGGTTTTTAGTTCAATTTGCAATAAAAGCGTGTTTTTTTAGGTTTTTTAAACTATAATTTTTTTATGTCAAGAAAAGTATGTACTTATTATATATTTTGGTTCAGCAGCTATTTATTGTTCAACTGTGTACATTGTAGCTGATCTTAATGCTAATTTATTAATTCTACAGTTTACCCCATTGGGCATACAATATTATAAGATTAAGTATATGTTAATTTATTATTAATGTCAGTATTCAAATAATTACAAATCAGTCATTTATATTTAAAAAATTCATTCATGTCATAAAATACATTTTCAACAAGACAGTTTTTTAATTTGAATTTAAAATAAGCACCATTTAACATTAAATAAAATAAGAAGTATTTTGTTAAATGGTAAATGGCGCTGTAAAAATAAGAAGTATTTTCCCATATCTAGTTGTTACAAGTCCCTGTTAAATTCCCCTAGGAAGATTAAATTTGATCTTACTTTCCATTAATTGGATTTATTGTTACCATTAACAAAACAATTTGACTCACCTTTCTGTTTGAGAAGTGAAATGGGTGGAACCATTGTGTTTTGAGTTTTCCCATAACATGATGGCATTGTAGAAGAGCACGATGCATACAAGTGTTCATGGAAATATTCACCATCATCTGTTATATCAACACAACATAATATAATTAGACACAAAGTTGGTAAAATATCAGTCATTTATGGATGCAAATAATCCTTACTAATATTATAAACGCAAAAGTTTGTATTATGGATGTATGAAATACAATCATACAGATGAACTTAAAATACAAAACTTTTATTAATTTGTCCTATTTAATTTACTGTGTACCCTGTCCTTTGGCCAAACAAGTTTTTATCATACCTAGATCCAACAAAATCTATTCTAACATAATGATATGTGACTTACTTATTAATGATGAGGCAGCTTCAGTTACATGTCATCAATATCAGTCTCTTCTTGGTGCTGATGATAATTATGTTTAGCAAGAACATGGTAATCTGAAAATATTATTTATTTTATTTTATTTGGAAAACAAACAGTGAAATACATAACTATACAGAAAGCAAAAAATAAACCTATACACCATTTACATTGTTTTCACATATAAAAATCTAAAAATCGCTTGTAACAAATAATACAGCAACCAACATGTACTAATGTGTCTTTTCGGAGGCATATGTACATTCTCTAATGACCAGAGAAACCACACAATTACGGTGCAGGATTTTTTTACGCACTGAGCTAGCATCGGGATAAAAGCTTGTGCCTTCTCCACGTGACAAGAGGCCCTTTGCCTAGCAGTGGGACAGTTACGGGTTCGATTGTTGTTGTTGACTATATAATGCAAGTATCCAAGCTTTTAGAGACCCAGACAGAAATTTGACTCATCAATAAGGTGAAATTGTGAGGCACCACTACAAATAGGACTGCATTTAAAAGACATCTAATCTAAAAAAGATAATGCTTGGTTCTGTAGATTTTCTCATCATGTCATAAATCATCATACAGGTAAGCACAAGAAGACACAGAAACATGAAAATGTATAATTATAAGCATGAATAATTGAATATAGGTAGCTTCTGAACTTAGTGTTATTCCGTAGGTTATTTCTTTCTTTAGCCGAAAACAAGCAAGGATACGCGTAGCGAGTTCTTCCACCTTGTCCATCCATTTGTTATCGGTCAGTGTTTTTGTCAAACTCGTTTTCGCAGCAACTGCTCTTTCGTAAGTCCAATGAGTGAAGGATTTGTTGGGTTGGGACTAGGAAAAACATCCACAAATTCCTTAAATTATCGTCCTTGGGCACACTAAACAGGCGATGAGAATCACTTGTGGCATTGCAACCACCAACATAACACTTTGATGGCGCCATGGTGAAATAGGGGTAGTTGTGTAGAACTGGTATAGAATACTAGCACAGAGTAGGTACTTTTTGTTATAAAAACGAAATAGAGGTCTAACTAAGCGATCAAAATGGGAAACGTCAAATGACGCCCTCTGGACGCAGGTTTTGTTACTAATGCCAGGGCTCCGTCACTCCATGTACTTGCGCGCTATAATTACCTACCGCCCGGCCGAGCGGTCTCGGGCCCTCTGGGGCCCAATTCAGTCAGTGTGGTTGCCGCAAGCGAAGCGTACACCCACGTTGTACCATATTAATTGTTTTATTCATTCGTTTGCGTACCTACGATGCCGTCTGGTACCTTATGTGCTGTAGATGTTATATAAAATATCTTTTGTTTTCATTCGATACAAAACTCATGCTCACCCTACCATCAAACGTAGGTTTATTTCTACCTGTGACCAAATTGCACATAAAAGTATGCAAAAATGTATTTACAAATAACTGTGACTAATTTGCACTCATACGGTGTGACCAAATTGCACGGTAACCAAATTACACCAACCTCGAAAAAAATATAGGTAGGTACCTACAAGCAGCAAGCAACGCTCTGTTTTAGAATATTAGTTAAGCGATGCGTCGCCAATTTAATTTTATCGAAGAGGCAGCCCTGCGATTGCTGTGGGATCGCGCGGTGCGAAGCAATCACAACTGTACGCTTGAGCATTTAGGCACATTTTAGCGTGCAGCGGTTGCTGACGCGACGGAGTAGGCAATTATAGCAGTAGGTATTGAACATTTTCTACAGAGTGAAGTATCTGTTACGTAGTAACTATTTAGTAATCTGTGCTAATGCCAGCTTACGTAGCGCGCGCACACATACAAGCATACCCACACATGCGTACTCGTATACGTTGCTTACTCCACTACATTATTTTCAAGGTATTTTTAATCGCTTTTCTACTGGTGAATTACTTAATCAGTAGAAAAGCGAAAAGTAATTCACATTATTATACAATAAAACAATGTAATTATTAATTTTCAATATAATTATTTATTTCTTTCTTTTCAAACACTTTTTATTAAGTTTTACAGCCTTAATTTTAAATGAATCAGTGTTGTCATCACACTCTCTCTTATTTATTAAAATACTAGCAGCGCCCCGCGGTTTTACCCGCGTTGTGCCAGTTCCCGTGGGAATTTCGGGAATTTTTTTACATAAAAACCTTCCTCTTGAATCCCTCTACCTATTACAAACCGCATCAAAATCCGTTGCGTAATTTTAAAGATTTAAGCATACAGACAGACAAACAGTGTGACAGACACGAAAAAGAGACGACTTTATTTTATACTATGTAGTGATTATTAATATCTTTACAATAATTATAAATAAAAAATCTGCAGGGTATTTTTATTAAAAAATCAATTAATTGTTTGCTGTGTACTGGGCATTTTATAAAAGAAAAATCTACAGCTATAAATATTATTGTTGTTATTAGGTTCCTTAGATAGTTTTGGGCTAAATTTTCTTTTAATATTATATAATTTACTAGCTGCGCCCCGCGGTTTCACCCGCGTTGTACCCGTTCCCGCGGGAATTTCGGGATGAAAAATAGATGTTGTCCGATTCTCAGACCTACCCGATATGCACACAAAATTTCATGAGAATCGGTCGAGCCGTTTCAGAGCAGTTTAACCACGGTACCCGTTCCCGCGGGAATTTCGGGATGAAAAATAGATGTTGGCTGATTCTCAGACCTACTCAATATGCTCACAAAATTTCATGAGAATCGGTCGACCCGTTTCGGAGGAGTACGGGAACGAACATTGTGACACGAGAATTTTATATATGTTACGGCTAATACCCGAAGTGCGGCTACACACCTAGTTTTAGCCGGTTAGAACTAGGTGCATATATATGTCATTTTAATGAAAAGAGAGAGTTTAAACATGAAAAAAAAAATAACCCTAACCTACCGAATAGTAAGTAATTCGGTAGGTTAGGGTTATTTTTTTTTTCATGTTTAAACTCTCTCTTTTCTGGATCTGCATAGTCAGGTTGTGTCTCTAGGCCATTTGTGACAAACCCACAAACCTTGTCCTTTCTTTCATTGTATGTCACATTGGGTTTTAGTGACATTTCATCAAACAGAACGATACATATCTTATGTTCTAATTTCATTTTTTCAGTAGCTTTCTTTATTTGCTGAATCATATTTTTGTTGATTCCTGGATTTATATCTGCCATATTCAGCAACTTCAGGAGAGTTTGGCGTGTCGGCAAGATAAATATTTTTCTTAGAAATCTGTACCCTTTTGGGCTCTGTTTGAGCAAGGACAATGCAATAATTTTTTCCTTTAATGTAAAACGACGGCCTTTGTTACCTTTCTTATGCTCTCTGAACTGCAGTAATGTCAAAATTTTTGATGTGCTGGGTAAATTTTCAAGTGTTTTCAAAAACTGTGGATTCGTCATTAGATTTTGCAATGTCTTGATCTTTTTTGCCTGATGTTTGACCTTGTTGCGGCACTTGCTTAGTTTGACTCCAACTAGCACAAGTTTTCGGTACAAGGCATGCTCTGATGTAGTTACGTACGCGACACGTTTCACCCGCCGTTGTGGCTGTTTGTTATGCTCTGTAATAATATAATACGAATTTAGAGAAAATTATCTGGCATACAATTAAATAATGCTTACTATGTGGAATAACTTTTGCATACTTTTATATAGACTCAAGTTCTTCTAACTAAACAGACAGACGTGTTGCTGGTGAGCTAGTTCCGCCACTTCATCTCATCAGCTATAACACTACTAAGTCGGCGACACGGGGGAGCGTTTTTGGGGGACTGGTTATGTACATTTTCCTTCATTCCTATAGACACCACTAAATTGACACCACTGTATACAGGACAGGATGGATATTTAAAAAAAGTTAAGTAAGAAACTTTTTTTAAAGATGCTTACCAAGAGTTTTTTTAGTTTGTACATCTTCCACAGCAATTACAGGATGCAGATGCATCGGAACAGTCTCTCTGGATACAGTGTCACATCTGGGTGAAGTAGTAACAGGTTCTGAAATGGTAATTAATTTATTACTTGATTATAACAAACATACATACATAAACTCACGCCTTTTTCCCATAGGGGTAGGCAGAAACTATAGAACGCCACCACCACTTACCGATATTTTCCTTGATTTTTTCATCTTCAACAGTGCTTTGAATGTGAGCCTGCATGTCCACCAAGTCCACACATAAAACAGCAGGTTCTGGAATGTCAATATTAACCTATTATTTGCAAGCAATCATATTTATTTATTTAATGCTTTATGCACACAAGAGTGGACTTAAAGCAATAAGCATTTGATTTTTTTTTTGTTAGCTTTTATGTGATGCAGAGACAAATAGTACCCCTAACTCAGAGATTTGGACACTTTAAAAAGAGAAACCAGTGTAAGATGGTCTCGCATTACGAGGGGAGTCCATACAACCAAGGATCATCTTATGTTGGATACTTTAGTGGTGCCTATAGGAATGAAGGTGCATTTTGATGTTCATAAGTGCTAATTTTCAGCCTAATTTGAATAAAATAATGACTTTTCATTTTCAATAACTTATGTTGTTTAGATGATGCAATGAATTTGAAATAAGAAGTAATATTTATTGTATACAGGACAGGATGAATTGTAGTGTATATATGTGTGCATGTGTGGGGATAGTCAATATTATGCATTAAATAATCAAGCGTTGACCTAAGAACTCGTGTTTGATTGAACTCCCGCACCTCGCTCCTTACATGGCGACCCTGCCATCCGACACGGGCCGACCGGGCCGAGGCTACTAACTAAATACATTTAGTGAACAAGTGAGCATTATGTGTCAATCAAAAGTCGACAAAGAAGATGTGTTCATTACGCAAAATGCATCGGGTGGTTCCAATAATCAAGAATACCACCTATCAAATATATCGACAGTGCTGATGGTTATGTGTACCATAATATTGATTGCCGGAATATATATGTTATTCAGGCTATATAAAAACTGCCACAGAGAATGGATTCGCAGTGAAGTATTGTCCACGTCCATTATGCGATCTTTCCGACGTCGAGGTGAACCAGCTTTGGAGCCAAGAGTGACGTACTACTACCCACAGAGAGGAGAGCCACAGCGTGAGGAGCATCCTCAGTGAAGACAGCGACGGAACGACCTACCTACCTACCAAACAATGAACAAATTATGTGAGTACCAGTGAAAGTGAGTGAACTTCGATATTAAAGTGAATATTAATATTACATTAAAATCATAATCATATTAGGTTAAGTATATATCAATGAATGTGATCTAATATGTTTGCCTTCAATTATTACTTAGGTGTTTGTTTAGCCAATTTATTATAAGTCTTATTAAGTTTTCATAATAGGTAATGGCTATAGAAATTAAGAATATGTCGGAGCGTGGCATCAGTGGCGCCACACCAGATAGCGGATTATAACGTCACTACATTATTTTTAGTCTGTAGAAGTTTAAGAGTAGTTTGTAAATTCAGTTGACTGATGGAATCGGTAGTGTTGTTATTCCGTGACGTGAGTTCTACCTTCGTGGTGTAGTCTGTGGTATGAGAATAGACTATGTTAAGTCTGTGGTGTTACGCACTGTGACAGAGGACAGTTGTTCGATAGAGGGATGTGAGCTGGTTTGGTAGTCTGTGGCAGTGAGTGAGTGAGGGAGTCTATGATAAGTAAAGATGGCGTACATTAGCCTGGTCGGGACATTAGACGTGAGGGGACGAATGGAGATGGTTGGATGGCGATTACATTGGAACGTAGATTGGAGGAAGGATGGGTTGACGACATCACGATCGTATTGCGAATCGAGTATAGGATTAGGAAAAGATTCTATGGCGTGGACAGGACGACTATGGGGTGTAGGGAGGTCGTTTAGGTTCCATCAATTAATTGAATCTAGACGTATCCTAACTGTAATGTGTAATCCATGATGATCGTGTGTAAAATACAAGCAATGTCATTGTAATGAAGTCCTGTGAGTTATTATTTCAAGATCAAGACCTAAGAATCCTAAGATATCCTGATGTGACATGTCCCCGATATCAGAAGTGGATAAATATCGCTGTTCACCCGACATCAGAAGTGGGATGATTATCGTGGTTACCCGACATCAGAAGTGGGATCAAGATCGCTATTGCCCACTGTGCGTCCAGCAGAGAATGATCAAGATCGCTATTGCCCACCGAGCGTTCAGCAGAGAATGATCAAGATCGCTATTGCCCACTGTGCTGAATATCATATCGCCATGGATTGTGTTCAAGATCAACCACGGAGCTAGGCTTATGATAAGATGAAAGAATATTGAGAGCTGCAAGCTGAGCTCGTTAGTGCATGTTATCGACGACGACGGCGACGACGACGGTGACAACGACGACGAGGAGATTGCACTGACCTGTACTATAGTGCGAGATTGAAATTCATGTACCTTCCCCTGGATTATGAAGCTCGTAGTATTCGGAGATATGGCTGAATCATCATTCCGCCAAAAGCGCTACTGTCATCCGCCAAAAGCGCTACTGTCATGCGCTTTACGTAATGTTTATTTTGCAATTGGTTATAAAACTTGGAATGTTCTGTGAGTATAGTTAGTTAGTTTTCTACTCTATTGTGGAGTTAAGAAGGTAATTATGAGCTTCCGAAAGAGTCAAGTGTAATCTTGTACGTAATGTGATATGTTCTAATATGTTTTCTTATTTTCATGTTGGTTCAATGCTGGTAATTATTGTGAGCATTGATAAACCTCGTCCAGGGAAGAACGTGGTTTTCTTCTCAATCCTGTTACCTGAGGAATATGAGGGATTGCGGTATTCCGAATTATTCAAGAATCTATCACGACAAATTCACATTGGATGTTAAATTGGTGATGTATTGCGGTAATGATTGGTTTGTTGGGAAATATCCGGTGAGCTATTTTGTGATATTTGAGTCAGTTAACATTGAGAGTTTTGTAGTGAATCTTAGTACCACTTGATAAAATAGAAAGATTATTGAAAGTATTTTGGATGTTTATCCCGTTGTAAAATATGAGAGTATGAGTAAGGGTTTCTATGTGACTATGTGACTTATTGAGTTCAATGTTCGAACTCGGCGATGTTCGTGGTCTGGATTGACCGTACTGTGGAGTGGTCTGCTGAGACCGTGTGTTGTTGAGCAATGTGATTGCTCATCGGCTGGTTGCCGTGACTAGACGTGACTAGACATGCTTACTGTTACTTACTCATGGGTCATATTGTAATGTGCATTTGAGATTAATAGTCTATTGAAGTTAAAGTTGTAAATGACGTGGTACCTAGTATTCATGTGTTACATAGCATTGATGATTCCCGATTGATAATAATTGTAATTAATTTTTGATTGAAATCAAGAATTTAAGAAAGAACAAGCTTCTTAATAGTCAGGTTGTCCGAGCGAGTGCAAATTACTGTGGCCGCGAGGTTTAAAGGAAAACGAGTACACAATCTAATGTCATTGACTGGTATAGGAAAATGCCTGAAGGGCAAGTACCCATTGTTAGTGATTCTGAGCCTTGTGAGGATGAAATGTAGTCACTTTTGACTGTGTGGTAACTAGTTGTGCGTGTCCTCTTGAGTCTGGGTGATCACTGGGATGGTCACCGGAGTGACTGATCACAGGGATGATCAGGGCTATGGGTGATCACTGGGATGATCACGGGAGTGACTGATCACAGGGATGATCAGGGCTATGGGTGATCACTGGGATGATCACGGGAGTGACTGATCACAGGGATGATCAAGGTCATGGGTGATCACTGGGATGATCACGAGAGTGACTGATCACAGGGATGATCAGGGTCATGGATGATCACTGGGATGATCACGAGAGTGACTGATCACAGGGATGATCAGGGTCATGGGTGATCACTGGGATGATCACGAGAGTGACTGATCACAGGGATGATCAGGGTCATGGGTGGTCACTGGGATGATCACGGCCAGTCACAGGGATGACTGCGTATTAGGGCTACGGGGATAGCCGGACAATAGAGACACACACACTTGACTTTTACTTTGATTTGAAATTAATTTGATTTTTAATGGGTACTTGTGCCTGACGATGTTCTAGTATTATGTTGAGATAAGCAATGTGATTAGGAATATTGAGATAGTTAAATTTGTTCATTGGAAAAGAATAATAGTTTGAGCTTTACTAAGTCTTTCGTTGAAGTAGTTAATTAGGTCAGGAGTGACCGAACGAGGGTGATCGGTACACGTTGAAAGCTTTGAACTTTAAACGTACTTACAAGTATGCACACGATAGATTACGAAAGATGCCAGTAGGTCATGTACCAGTCGAAGTTGATGTTAATAGTGATCCTGATGAGGATAAGTAAACTTGTTTTGGTGGAAACTCGAGTAAGGACTCTATCGGCCGTATTGTGTTGGACCGTACCAGAGGTTGTCGTGTAGCCGTAGCTCAGTAGAAATCGGTGTCTACATTGTAGTCCGTGAGTACGCGGTAGCAGGCAACTCTGGCGGAGGTCGGGTTCTGGAGGAACCATTGAGTCCAGGAGTAGACTCGGCGGCTGTGAGAGCAATTGCGATTGCTGGACGGCTCGAGAGCCGTGGTGATAGAGGGGCTTACTAGAGTGAAGTTTCGATTTGTGTGGTTAATTAAATTGTGTTAATTTGTTGTTACAAGCGACAGTGGTACATGGCTCTGGTTGATATTTTTTTTAATGGCTCTGGTTGATATTTTTTATGGCTCTGGTTGATATTGATCGTGTTAGTAAGATGCCTGTGGGGCAGGTAACAGCTGACTCAGACGAAGGTGGAGACAGTGAGGTTGATTAAGTTGTTGATTGTTACTGGGTTTTATGTCAGGGGGTCAGTCTGAGACCGCACCAGAGTGCCGTAGCTGTAGCCCGTTAGAAATCGGTGTCTACTACTTGTAGTAGTCCGTGGGTAGGCAGTAGGCGGTAGCTCTGGGTAGTGTGGACGGGTCTTGCCTGGTAGCGAAGACCGTAGAGTCATGGGACGACTCGGCATTCCGAAATGGAAGTGCATAAAGGGCAAATGCGTTTGCTAAATCTTGTGTTGTGACCACGAATAAAGCTCAGTAGTAAGTCAACTGTGTTTAAATTGTTGGTTGTGTGTGAACAATGAACCAGAGTCTGTCACTGTTGCTGGCCCCAGGGTTTTGGTAGATGAAACGTTATCATAATTTACTTTGATCATATTATTAATCTGAATTTGAGTTGTTAGTAATCATAGTTAGTAATTTAAAAGAAAAACTATACAGTTACGAAGTTTCTTTATTTGAGCTGTTTGTAGAAATATGATTGGTCAGAAGTGGCCGAGGCGAACAAATACTCTCGTTGGTTATTTCTGTGCAGGTTAGCCAACACACGAGGACGTGTGCTAGCAGGATGGCCGTGTCGGAGCGTGGCATCAGTGGCGCCACACCAGATAGCGGATTATAACGTCACTACATTATTTTTAGTCTGTAGAAGTTTAAGAGTAGTTTGTAAATTCAGTTGACTGATGGAATCGGTAGTGTTGTTATTCCGTGACGTGAGTTCTACCTTCGTGGTGTAGTCTGTGGTATGAGAATAGACTATGTTAAGTCTGTGGTGTTACGCACTGTGACAGAGGACAGTTGTTCGATAGAGGGATGTGAGCTGGTTTGGTAGTCTGTGGCAGTGAGTGAGTGAGGGAGTCTATGATAAGTAAAGATGGCGTACATTAGCCTGGTCGGGACATTAGACGTGAGGGGACGAATGGAGATGGTTGGATGGCGATTACATTGGAACGTAGATTGGAGGAAGGATGGGTTGACGACATCACGATCGTATTGCGAATCGAGTATAGGATTAGGAAAAGATTCTATGGCGTGGACAGGACGACTATGGGGTGTAGGGAGGTCGTTTAGGTTCCATCAATTAATTGAATCTAGACGTATCCTAACTGTAATGTGTAATCCATGATGATCGTGTGTAAAATACAAGCAATGTCATTGTAATGAAGTCCTGTGAGTTATTATTTCAAGATCAAGACCTAAGAATCCTAAGATATCCTGATGTGACATGTCCCCGATATCAGAAGTGGATAAATATCGCTGTTCACCCGACATCAGAAGTGGGATGATTATCGTGGTTACCCGACAAATATATATGAACAATTAAAACAACTAAAAAGTAATTTAATAAAATTAAATTATGCTAAACGAACTGCTGAGTTTTTACAACTAAAGTTAAACGAAGCTAATACATTACGAAATAATTTTGATGAAATTGTAGGGAAGTTATTAGTCGAAATAGAAAAGAAACGATTTTCCCATGAGATTTTAGAGGAAATACAACATTACGGTGACTTAATTAAACATTTATATTTACAAATAGAGACATTTTGTTTGAAGGATTATAGCTCCTTAGGTGCTGAGTGTACTGTACCAGACATTGAAGGAAAAACGAGTAATAAAATGGAGAATTTTGATTTTAAGACGGCAACTTCGATGTCGCCGGTCATGACCGGTGCAGAGAACGTCACTAAAAGTTTAATTGACACAATTGATTTGTACAGTTCGTCATTGAATGCAGAAGGTAAAAAAATGTTAACTAAGTTTGTGTTAAAAACTAGACTAAGCGAAAACGCTAAATTAAGATTATCAGACAATTACGACTCTATTGAGTTATTAATTATCGACATGAGAAAACACCTTCTCACACAGAAATCTAGTACGGCTATCCATAAAGAGCTAATAAATATTAGACAGAACGGATCGTCATTAGATGATTATGGTCAAAGGATAGAGCAGCTTTTTGTAGATTTAACTGTTTCTGAAGCAGATGGAGACACTAGTAGGTACTTATTCAATATTGAGACCCAGAAATGAAAAAATTGCTATTCAAAGTTTTGCCGACGGTCTAAGTAATACGAATTTAAGCACTGTTATTTCCGCTCATAACTATACTAATTTGAAGGACGCGATACGAGGAGCGAAAGATCATGAGGTATCCTGTAGTCATCGGAACCCAGAAAGCGTGATGTACGTGGGTCAGCGTGGGCGACCAGGTAGGTACGTATATTATAGAGAAAATTATAACAATCGGGATATGACTAACAATTACTATCAGCGCGGGAGAGTTTTTCATAATACACGGAACCGAGGTCGTGGTAGCTACGAGCAGTACCCGCAAGTCCAGCTGGGACCACCACCGGGGCATCCGCCGCGAGGCAACCGAGGCAATTCACCCTGGCAGTCATGTTATCGAGGTAGGTATGGACAGGGAAATTATTATCGGCGCAATAGTAATTTGTATTACGCTAATGAAATTGGCCCTACACCCAGCAGTTCACAGATAAAACCACCGGATTCCGTGGAAAGTGATAATCCTGAAATCCAGTTTTTTCGATCATAACTTTATTTTAGCGTGTAATAACAATAGTTCAATAGAAGGTTCGATAAATGGTTCCAAATATGGTGTACTAGTAGATTCCGGAGCGTCGCTCTCCGCGTAGAAATACGAAACGGTCAGGCATTGGAATATTCCGATCTATAAAGAACACATACCCATAAATGGCATTGGAGGCAAAGTTCAAACTATTGGCTTTGTTTTTATTACATTAATATTAGATGGACTAGAATTTCGACACAAGTTTTACGTTATAAAATCGCTACCTTGTGTACAAAGCGGAATATTGGGTAGAGACTTTTTACGGACATACAAAGCTGTATTAAATTTCGAAAATAACACTATAATTTTTAGTAATACAACCGCTTCGGTGAAGTTAGAGATGCAAAACGGAAATTTAGGTAAACATTTCTTAAAAATCCCACCCAGGTGTGAGAAGTTTTTTCATATAGATAGCAGTATGAATGAGGAATGTGTGGTTTTGCCAGAGGAACTATGTGAAGGAATTTTTAAAGCTGGGGGTATTTGTAAGCCACTGAATGGAAAAATCATTATTAAAATTTTAAATACCCGCTAGTCAGAAGTTAATTTAAGTTATTTTAGGCCCGAACTACATAGTTTAACAGACTACGATTTGTTGCATTTGGAAAAAGTTAATAATAACGAAGGGCCCAGAGTTCGTCAGTTATTATCTCGCCTGAAATTAGACCATTTAAACAACGAGGAAAAACTTACAATTGAGAGTATTTGCGCAAAATTTTCAGATGTTTTTCATTTACCACAGGATAAATTAACAACTTGTAACCTATATAACTTAAATATTCAATTAAAACCAAATTCTGAACCGGTTTACACTAAACAATATAGATTACCCTTTTCCCAGAGGAAAGAAATATAGAACCAAGTCGATAAAATGTTATCAGAAAACATAATAGAACCCGCTAAAAGTGAATGGTCGAGTCCTATTTTATTAGTCCCTAAAAAATCAGATAACAATACAAATAAGTGGAGATTAGTTATAGACTTCCGTAAACTCAATACTAAAATTTTAGACGACAAGTATCCACTTCCTAATATTACTGATATTTTTGACTCGCTTTCAGGAGCAATTTATTTTTCACAACTAGATTTATCACAAGCTTATTATCAAGCAAATTTAAATACAGAAAGTAGACCATATACAGCTTTCACGACACATTCTGGTCAATATTAAATGACTAGATTACCAATGGGCTTGAAAATAAGTCCTAGCGCATTCTCCAGACTAATGACAATTGTAATGTCTGGGCTTAGCTATGAAAAACTATTTGTTTATCTAGATAACCTAATTTGTTTCGGTAGGAACCTAGAAGCCCATAATAAAAATGTAATCGATATTTTAACAAGGTTAAGAAAAGTTAATTTAAAACTTAACTCAGAAAAATGTGATTTTTTAAGGAAGGAGATGCTACTTTTAGGGCACGTTGTGAATGAGGAAGGTATTAAAACCAGACCCCGAGAAAACTAGGGCGATTCAAAATTATCCGGTACCACAAAACCTAGATGAAGTAAGGAGGTTTGTAGCTGTTAAAATATGGCAATACACATCTCGAGATTCATAGACTAGATTAAGAAAAAAAAAGTAAATGGTAATTTTATTCAAGTCAAGACATCCCATCAATGACCTCCTAATAGTGGTAGCAGAGCGTGGTTCCGGTACTTTCCACGCGGAATACAAGGAGTACAAAATGTCAAGTTCGAGGGAACGATTCCCCGTCGCACAATTTACGGGCGAAAACTTTAACACGTGGGCTTTTCGAATAAAAAGCATATTGAGAGAAAATGGAGTGCTGGCTGCGGTCGAAAACAAAGAGTTTCATCTTCAGGAGGAAAATGTCAACAGTGAGGCGAAGGCGCAGGCGATCCTCATCGCCGGGGTGGCCGATAGTCATATTGAATACTTGAGAAAGGAATCGGCATTCGCCATGTTTGAATGCTTGGAAAATAACTTTAGAAAGAAAGGCGTGAGAAGTAAATTATTTATAAGAAGAAAGTTGTCAGATACGAAATATGTAGAAAAACAACCATTGTCACAACATTTTACAAAGTTAGAAGAAATGTTTTCTGAGCTGAAAGAGTCAGATACAGACTTGAGTGAAGAAGAAAAAGTTAATTACTTATTATTGTCCATGCCACAGTCTTATGAGGGAATAGTTACTGCATTAGAGACTGTCACAGATTTGAAATATGATTTTGTAAAAACCAGATTACTAGGTGAAGAGGAAAAGAAGAAGAAACATACATCATCATCAACTGAGAACTCAAAATATACAAATGCATTTTTATGTTTTAACTGCGGTAAACATGGTCACAAGAAGTATCAATGTAAACAATTGCAAATAAATAATCAGAATATTGGAAGAGGTTATAATAATTCATGGCACGGACAACAACATACACCAGGACGAGATTATGTACAAGGAACAATGAATCAAGGACGAGGTCACATGCAGGGAGCAACAAGAGGTCGAGGGTATTACCAAGTACAAAGAGGTAACTACAGGCAAGTTCAAGGGAGAGAGCATCAAGCATACACTATGGAAAAGGGAAATGCGTTTCAATGTGAGAAGGTCAATAGGGAAGTAAATAATTGTAAAAGTGAATATATAGTGTGGTGTATTGATTCGGGATGTTCTGATCATTTGGTAAACACTAAAGACTATTTTATGGACTATTTAGAACTGAAACAACCTAAAAATATTGCTGCGGCAAAGAATGGTGTGTCATTACAAGCTTTTGGAGTAGGAAATATTGAGGTTAAATGTTTTGTTGGTAAAAAAGAATCTATTTGCACTATAAAAAATGTATACTATGTTCCAGAGCTGAGAAAAAAATTATTATCTGTATCTAAAATGGAATCAAGCGGTTTGGAAGTGTCATTCTGTAGAGGAAAGGTAAGAGTTTATAATAAAAATTATTTGTTGATGATAGGAAATGCTAATGGAAGTATTACTTCAAATTTGCAATTGTTCTGCAGTAAATGATATCAATAGTAAAGTTAATTTGTGGCACAGGCGTTTTGGCCATTTAGGTATGAAAAATATTAATATTTTGGCACAGAAGGATTTGGTAACTGGTTTGGGTGAATTAAAAAATAATAAAATAGAATATAATTTATGTGAACCATGTCTTTTGAGTAAAATGACAAGACAACCTTTTAATAAACAAGGATATAGAGCAAGAAAACCATTAGAGCTAGTACATACAGATGTTTGTGGGCCAATCACCCCTTCAGGGAGAGAGGAAATTAATACTTTGTGACATTCATTGATGACTTTACTCATTTTGTCATTGTATATCTAATTAAAAACAAATCTGAAGTTTTTGAAAAATTTAAAGATTATTATTATTATGCCACAAATCATATCAATACTAACTTGTTGAAACTACACTCAGATAATGGAAGGGAGTATATCTCAAACGAATTTCAACGGTTTTGTGCTCAGGAAGGCATACGAATGCATTATACTGTACCTTACAATCCGGAAATGAACGGAGTGGCTGAACGAATGAACAGAACGTTAATAGAAAAGGCAAGAACTATTTTATTGGAGTCAAGTCTACATAAACAATTTTGGGGTGATGCAGTGTTATATGCAACGTATGTTACAAATAGAAGTCCATCAGTGGGAAGAGAAGTTACGGCCAGTGAAATGTGGACCGGTAGAAAACCAGATGTTTCAAATATGCGTGTATTTGGATGCACAGCTTATAATCATGTACCTAGGGAACAAAGAAGAAAATTGGATAATACAGGAAAGAAAATGATCATGATTGGTTATACTACCTCAGGATATAAATTGTATGACATGGAAACAGGAAGAGTGTTCAATGGAAGAAATGTGATTTTTGATGAGAGAATAAAGGAAAATAAAACAGTATACTTACCTACAGAGAGAGAGGAGAAGAACTTTTAGAAGATAAAAGAATAATTGAAAAAGATACTTATAAAGAAGAAAATCATGATGAAAGAAGATTAGAAGAAAGAAATTATTATGAAGAAAGAGAAGAATCAGATACAGAAGAAAAAGAAATATATAAGAGTCCTAATCGAGAAATGAACCAGAGAGAAATAATGACATTAAGAGAGCAAAGGCAAGAAAGTGCTAGAAGTTTGAGAGCTAAGAGAAGAATTCAACGACCAAAATGGCAAGATGATTATATAATTAACTTCAGTGAGAATGATGAGGAAGCATTATATGCACTACTTTCAGCGAATCAGGAGGAAGTACCATTAAGTTTTAAAGAAATAGAAGAGAGAAGAGATAAACAAGATTGGAAGAATGCGATCAAAGAAGAATTCAAAGTTTTAGAAGAAAGTGAAACATGGAAAATAGTACCAAAACCAGAAAAAGAAAAATTATTAGATAGTAAGTGGGTTTTCACAAAGAAGAATGTAGGAGAACAAGAAATATGCAAGGCAAGACTAGTAGTACGTGGATTTCAACAGAAAGATCGATTTGAAGATATTTATTCACCTGTTTTGAAGCTACAGACCTTAAGAGTTTTGTTGTCAGTCGCAGTTTGTAGAGAATATGAAATACACCAAATGGATGTGAAGGGAGCATTTTTATATGGAGATATTAAAGAAGATGTATATCTTAAACCACCAGAGGGATTAGAATTACCAGAAGGAAAAGTTTTGAAGTTAAAGAAATCATTATATGGCTTGAAAAAATCACCAAAATATTGGTATGAAAAATTCAACGAGACGATTACTGAATATGGATTTAAACGATCAGAAAATGACTATTGCTTATATAATATGGGAGATATCTATTTAACACTGTATGTCGAATACAAAAATTAATCTTGTGTTGATACTGATAAGCTAGGTTTATTATCTCATATCTATACCTATATAAGTGATATAAATGGAGCGAAGCGATGGCTCGATCATTGTTTACTCACAAAATCAGCTGTAGATACCGTAATAAATATTTCCGTTCTTTATGATGTACTATGGTCAGACCATTTCCCGTTAGTCTTGGAATGTAACTTAAATGTCATTAAAAGTAAAATTCATAGGAATGTGGTGTCAGATAACACAAATGTCATATGGGGGGAAAGAAATTGTAAACAAACTGAAATGTACACATCGAGTTGTAATGCTAATTTGAGTTTAATTGATTTTCCTGTTGAATTAAAAGATTGTTGTGATATGTTTTGTAACGATGATGAACATAAGAAGGTCATAGATAGTATGTATCGAGATTTAGTGGGTGGGCTAAGAAATGCGGCGATGGTGGGTCGAGAATGTAGACGCTCAAATCATAATAATAAGATTGTTGTTGGATGGAATAGCCACGTATCCAAGTACTACAGGGAGGCCAGAATTAAATATGAAAATTGGTTACAGAGGGGTAAACCTGACGTAGGCGAAATTTATGATGAAATGAGAGAGGCGAGAAGAATCTTTAAGTCTCGTCTGAAGTGGTGTCAAGATCACAAAAATCAAATAAAAATGGATATTCTCGCCTCTTGTCATGCGAATCATGATTTTCGAGGGTTTTGGAAACACACAAATAAATTGAAACCCAAAGCTGGACTCCCTGTGAGCGTTGGTAATGTGAGTTGCCCTAAAGACATAGCTAACAAATTTATGGAACATTTTGCTGTTAGTTCTCCACTTGGACCTAGTAGATCGAGAGTCAATGTTGAGCCCGGCATACCTGTAAAAGTGAAGTTCAAGCCTAAAGAAGTAGATCTTTTGATTAAATCAATGGTGCGGGGTAAATCACCAGGACATGACGGGCTCAGCATTGAACATCTTCGATATGCAGGTCCTCATATGTCGAGAGTATTAACAATGTTTTTTAATTTATGTTTGAGCCACAGTTACGTGCCGAGTGACCTGATAAGAACTATAGTCACACCAATTGCTAAAAATAAAACGGGCGATCTAGGTGACCTAAACAACTATAGACCAATATCGCTGGCAACGGTAATAGCAAAAGTATTTGATGGCTTGCTGAATGCCCAAATCAATAGACACATTAGGATCCATAGTAATCAGTTTGGTTTTAGACCAGGACTATCGACAGAGCATGCTGTGCTGGGCCTTAAGCAGGTCATCAAATATTATAATGGCCGAAAGACGTGTATATATGCCTGCTTCCTCGACCTATCCAAAGCATTTGACCTGGTTTCCTATAATGTGCTATGGAGTAAACTAAAATCAAAACTACCATCAGACCTCAATAATATTCTTCAATATTGGTACGGACACCAGGTAAATATTGTGCGGTGGGCAGGGTCGGAATCAGAACCGTATATATTACAATGTGGGGTTAGACAGGGGGGGGTAAGTTCTCCAACCTTATTCAATGAATATGTCGAGGAGCTGATTGACGAGCTCAGCAGTACCAGGGTCGGCTGCTATATTGATGGTATTTGTGTAAACAATATAAGTTACGCTGATGATATGGTGCTGCTGAGTGCGTCAATTTGCGGTCTTAGGCGACTATTGAGGATTTGTGAGCAATTTGCACAGACTCATGGCCTTACTTACAATTATAAGAAAAGCGAGATCATGGTCTTTGGGCCCAGGGGTCAGGTGTCGGAAAGTATTCCGTCTGTCAAACTTTGTGGCCATCAGCTTAAGCGCGTTTACAAAGTTAAGTATCTGGGACACGTTTTGACACCTGAGCTCAAGGATGATGAGGATATTGAGCGGGAACGGAGGGCGATGTCGGTGAGAGCAAACATGATAGCTCGCAGGTTTGCACATTGCTCAAGGGAGGTTAAGATAACCTTATTTCAAGCATATTGTACCTCATTTTACACCTGTGCACTGTGGGCTAATTATACGAAGAAAGCCTATAACGCCCTCCGTGTACAATTTAATAATGCTTTCAGGATACTGTTGGCACTGCCTCGTTACTGTAGTGCGTCAGGTATGTTTGCCGAAGCACGGGTTGACTGCTTTTATTCTATAATGCGGAAAAGGTGTGCTTCCTTTGTTAGAAGAGTGCGAGGTAGTGCGAACAGTATTTTGGTAATGATCGCAGATAGACTGGATTGTGTCTATATGAATCGGTGTAGCTCCACTGCGCATGGAGTGGTACCTATGTGAGTTAATTTAATGTAATTTATGATTTGTAATATGTCCTACTAATATAGAGATAAGTTTTACTAACATAATGAGTCACTGGTCACTTGAATAAAGAAATTATATTATTATTATTATTATTTTTTAAATTTTTCAATTCTCGGCGAAACACCGGTTTTACCATGTAGTACACGGGCCTAAGCCAAGTGTACATCAGTTAAGTGTGATGAGGTGGTGGCTATGATTATGTTTTCGGAAGTAGGTTGGTCGGTTTGTAAAAATTTGCGTACTATTCGGCATGTATTAAGTATTGCAGCTTTTTGAAGTTGGTAAAATGTATATTCTGGTATGTCTAGGGTTCTTAAAGATTGACGGAGTTGAATAGGAATGACACCAGTGGTGGAAATTACTATTGGGACTATTGTAACTCTATTGAGGCGCCACATGCGGGTAATTTCGTCTTTAAGGTCCTGATATTTCGCTAGTTTCTCAGCTATTGTCTGTTGCAGGTTGTGTGTATTGGGAACAGCAATATCTATGATGAGAGATGATTTATTTGTTTTATTTATGAGGGTTAAATCAGGTCTATTAAAGTGGGTTGTTCGATCTGTTAGAATTGCCCTGTCAAAGTATAGCTTGTGCGTAGTGTTCTCTAGTACTGGGTCGGGTGTGTATTTGTAGTATGGTGTGTATGTGGTGATCAGGTGGTGTTTGAGAGCTAATTTTTGGTGAATGATGTTAGCAACCTGATCGTGACGATGTTTGTAGTCAGTTTGTACTATTGATTTACAGGCGCCTGTGATGTGTTGGATAGTTTCCGATGCACTGTTACAACGGCGGCACAGATCTGTGGGTAAGTTAGTGTTTTTAATTATGAATTTTTGGTAATTTCTTGTTTCTATTACTTGGTCCTGTATAGCCACCATGAACCCTTCAGTCTCCGGGAAAAGCTCTCCCCGATTGAGCCATTCGTTCGACGCATCTTTGTCGACGTTGGGTTGGCTCAAATCGGAGTGATGTCTTCCGTGTAGAGACTTCTGGGCCCAGGCACTTATTTTACTCCTTTGATCTATTTGGTTTTCGTTAGGTTGGGTGTTAGTGTCATGTAGATTGAGTGGGGTAAATCTATTGTCCTTGTGTACTATTGCTCTATGTAAGTCAGATTCTGTAGCTTTGGAGAAGAAATAATTGCGCAGTGTAGTTATTTGCTTATTGTGTAGGTTTGTAATGTCCAGTAGTCCTCTCCCTCCTTCTTTCCTTGGTAATGTCTGTCTCTGTATACAAGCTCTTGGGTGGTGTTTTCTGTGTTTTGTCATTGCTACATTAATATTGCGTTGAAGATTTTTTAAATCCGATTTGGACCAATTAATGATCCCGAAGGAATATGTAAGTATCGGTATTGCGAATGTATTTATAGCTTTAACAGTGTTTTTAGCATTTAATTCTGATTTAAGGATGGAGTTTAATCTATGTTTAAATTTATTAGTAAGGTGTTGTTTTGTTTCTTTCTGTTGTATTTGTTTTTGCTGATTAAATCCTAAATATTTGTATGTCTCGTGTTCATTAAGTGGCTCGATAGTTTGTCCGGTTTGAAGTAGAAAAGAATGTTCGGAGTTATGTTGCCCAGCAACAATGCAGTTGGTGCGACATTTATCAATGCCAAATTCCATCTTAATATCTATAGAAAACTGTTCAGTAGTAGTGATTAAATTGTCTATATCTAATTCGGATTCAGCAAAAAGTTTAATGTCGTCTAAGTATAATAAGTGGTTATGAGAAATTGTGGTAGGGTTATTGTGAGAGGTATCCTTTAACTTGTATCCTATTGGCAAGGAATTTAGATGTCTTGAGAGAGGGTTCAATGCAAGACAAAACCACAGAGGGCTAAGTGCGTCGCCTTGGAATATTCCTCGGAGAATCTGAATCGGGTCAGTAGTTATTATTTCATCATCTGAATGGATCTGAAGACAAGTAGCCCATTTCTTGATAGTAACTTCTAGAAAACTGGTTAACTGAGGGTGGATTTTATAAATCTTTAAAATAGCTAATAGCCAAGAATGTGGAACTGAATCAAACGCTTTTCTGTAATCGATGTATGTTGTATAAAGATCTTTTTTTAATTTAAGTGCATCTCTTAAGATAACGGAGTCTATTATTATTTGTTCTTTGCAGCCTTGACTGAACTTCCTGCATCCTTTCTGTTGCTCTGTGAGAATGCTATTTGTGTGAAGATGTTTGTAGATCATACTGGCAATGCAAGATGTCATTATTTTGTAAAATGTTTGTAGGCATGTTATTGGTCGATATTTAGATGGATTTGTCGTGTCGTTAGGGTCTTTGGGTAACATGAAGGTTGTACCTACTGTAATATATGGTGGAATATTTTCAGGATTATTTATGAAATCATTGATAAATTTATATAGATGTGGATGAGTGGTTGTAAGTTTTTTGTACCAGTAATTATGTATACGATCAGAACCTGGTATTTTCCAGTTGTGAGATCTTTTAATAGTGTTATGGAAAATGTCAATCGGAATTTGTTCAAACTCCATGTCAGTAATATTATCATTAGCATTCTGTTCATCGGTGATCCAAGTCGCATTATGATTATGTTCTGTAGGTACAGACCATATTCCGGACCAATAATCGACGAATTGTTCCGGGGCAGGTCTATTGTTTGGGTTATTAATATTAGTTATTTGATTAGTAGTAGCGTTATTTAGTGTCCGGTAGAATCTCCTTTCGTTGTTAATAAAATGATTGTTCTGAGTTTTTCTGAGGGTACATTTGGTATATCTTTGGAGTCTACTACTTGCTATCGTTAGTTTTTGCTTTAGGGTGTCTAGAAAATGGTGCAATTGTGAGTTTGGTAGTTCGTGTGTAGAATGTATTGCGTATTGGATTAAAATGTTTTCAACTTGTCTATTTAGGTATTCGCTTCTAGTCCCGTTCATGTAGTGGGTAAGTTTACTAATTTTTGATCTTAGCTCTAATATTCGCTTCTCCAACCGTTTTTGCCAGAAAGGTTTACGTTTTTTATTTCTGTTTATAGGGGTTTCTATCGTTGTGAGTGGGATATTTAATCGACTTCCGTTTAATTTTGCAGCAGTCCACGCTGAACAATAAATGAGGGTTTGTAATGTTTTAAATTCAATCGGTTCAGTGAGTTTTTGGGGTAAAATATTATTATTAATATAGGCTACTTCTTTTGCAAATGATTTTGAGCATTTTTGTTTTGGAATAAAAGGTCTGTCTATGGGTTCAGTATTGATGAAATAATCAAATGACTGTTGGAAAATATTATCTATCTCTACGTTTCTTTCTTCTGTATTTGTTTCTGTATTTTGTGTGATGTTCTCTGTTAAAATATCAATGTCTATGTGGCTTAAAAAGTTAATATCAGTGGGTATTTCTTGAGAGGGTTCTAGCGTATTTATTTGAGTTTCTGTATTTGTATTGACGTCATTATTAAAATGTAGTTCTGCGGCTATTTCTTGTTTAATTATTTCGATTCTCTCTAAAGTTAAAAATCTATTGTTCACTATTGCTCGTCTCTGGTCAGATATTCTTTGTTCGCTAATGTGGGATAGATGGGGGAATGTAGTTACAAAAGCTTGGTGTAAGGGTCTTCTGTAGGATGTTCTGTCTGTTTCTAACCTAGTAATTCTGAAATATGATCTTAATATTGTTTCATTGTGTTCAGTTGTCCATTTCATTCTTTGTTATTATTAAAAGCATTTCTTGCATCAAAATTTAGAATGAAAGATATGGGTTCTAATAACTTAAACTACTTAGGAATTTCAATCAATGTTCACCCAGGGCAGATACTAATTAATCAAACTAAATATTTGAAAAGTATACTTAGAAAATATGATATGGAAAATTGTAAAGGTAATGACACTCCAATGGATGTAAACTTCAAATATGATGAAAATTCTGTTATTGATATGAGTTATGAATATCAATGTAGATCTTTGATAGGTTCATTAATGTATGCAACAGTAGGTTCTAGATCTGATTTAGCTACAGCAGTATGTTATTTGAGTAGATTTCAATCAAAACCAAGTGAAAATTTATGGAAAGCTTTAAAAAGAGTACTAAGAGTTGTAAAACAAACAGCAGACTATAATTTAATATATACTAAAAATGATTGTAATTCTGTAACACCGTTAATTGGATATGCTGATGCCGACTGGGCAAGAGATAATGATAGAAAATCAACTTCTGGATATGTATTTAAATTGTTTAATAATACCATTGTATGGAGATCTAAAAAACAAACAACTGTAGCACTCAGTACAACAGAGGCGGAGTTAGTATCTTTGTGTGAATCCGTTGTAGAAGCATGTTGGTTAGTAAAATTGTTGTTAGATTTAAAAGTAGATTTCAAAAATGTTGTTATATTTGAGGATAATCAGAGTGCAATGAAAACTGTTAAAAATCCTGATCAAAAGAGATTAAAGCATATGGATATTAAATATAATTTTGTAAAGCTGAAAGTAGAGGAAGGTTTGATAATTGTAAAATATATTAATACTAAGTTTCAAGTAGCAGATATGTTAACTAAGCCGTTGTCTAAAAATCAGTTTAATAATTTTGTGAATGAGTTAGGTGTAAACGGTGTGAATATGTGCATTGAGGGAGAGTGTTAAAATATGGCAATACACATCTCGAGATTCATAGACTAGATTAAGAAAAAAAAAGAATGTCTCTCTGTCATGGCGTCCCTAAGTAAAATTAAGTATTGTAAAGTCTAAGAAGTTAAATAATAAGAAACAATAAAGTAAATGGTAATTTTATTCAAGTCAAGACATCCCATCAATGACCTCCTAATAGTAGCGTTTGTCAATTACTACCGAAAATTTATTCCAAAATTCTTAGAAATTACTTTACCACTTAATAAACTTCAAAAAAAAATGTAAGTTTTGAATGGTCAACAGAATGTCAGTCAGCATTTGATTTTCTAAAGGAAACTTTACTATCACCACATATTTTACAGTACCCGAATTTTGACAATGATAACATATTTATTTTGGAGACAGATGCATCTGGATACGGGATCGGTTCAGTTTTGTATAATAGCGACCGAAAACCAGTGGCGTTTGCTAGTCGTAACTTAAATAAAGCTGAAATCCGATACCCTACGATAGAAAAAGAACTACTAGCTATAGTGTGGTCCGTAAAATATTTTAGGCCATATCTATACGGTAGAAAGTTCATAATTAGAACTGATCACAAACCTTTAATATACCTTTTTAATATGACAAATCCATCCAGTAAGTTAACTAAGTTTAGATTGATTTTAGAGGAGTATGACTATGAAATCGAATATGTCAAGGGCTCAGACAATGTCGCAGCCGACGCGTTGTCTCGTGTGCGAATTTCTAGCCAGGACTTGAAAGAGATGAATGAACATGATTTATGTGTGTTGACGCGGGCAAAAAAGAGAAGAATAGATGAAGAAAATGCAGAGATAAAAAGTAATGGACAAAACGAGGTACAAAATGAAACTATAAATAAATGGTCCGATTCCCCAAAGGTTGTGGATGACCTTAAAAAAACACGGGATTGTATTGAATTAATATTTACGAATGAAAATGAATGGAATACTGTTATTAAGAATCCCGAAAATAGAGTAAATTTATTCGCATATGACAAAGAAAAATCCATTATTTACGTTAATCCTTCTTTCCAATCAATCATATTGCACACGAGAGGTCTTTATGAGAAAGTTGAGTTTATTTAGTAAAAAGTTAATTAAAGATTGTTTATGTGTAATTAAAAACGATAAAAATATGAATATAGTAAAAAAGATGACTTCGTATATTAATAATACGCCGGATTGGTCTAAGCCACGGTTATGTATTCTAAAAGGTGTTCGCACAGTAAACGATAGTGACACTAAACGAGTTATATTAAATGACTTCCACATGTTACCGTCAAGCGGACATGTAGGTATAAGACGTATGATAAACAATTATTAAAAAACGATTCTTTTGGCCAAATATTGAGAAAGACGTCACCGAGTTTGTAAACCGATGCGATAAATGTTTACGTCAAAAACATTTTAGGTATATAAAACAGCCAATGGTAATAACCGAAACGGCATGCTCTGCATTCGATAAAATTTACTTAGACTTAATGGGACCCTTAGTTAAGGATAACGATACCTAGTTATGTTTATATCCTCACGGTACAATGTGACCTAACTATATACGTAGAGGCTTATCCTCTTAGAAGTAAGGACACCATTACTGTAGCAACATCTTTAGTAAATAACTTTATTCTCCGCTATGGAATACCTAATGAAATCGTATCAGATAGAGGTACAGAATTTGTTTCCTCAGTAATGGCAGAAGTGTGTAAGTTACTTAAAATAAAACAAACAACGTCCACCGCTTATCACCATCAATCTATTGGCAGTCTAGAAAATAATCATAAACATTTAATGACGTTCCTGCGCATTCAGACTGGAAATGAACTTATGAATTGGAGTTGCTGGTTACCGTTTTGGTGTTTCTCTTTCAATACAACAGTACACACAGAAACTTTGTACACACCTTATGAGCTTGTTTTCGGTAAAATATGCAATCTGCCTAGCAATTTGACTTCTAAACAAGACCCTTTATATAATAGTTATGATTATCCGTTACAACTTAAATATAGGCTTCAAAAAGCACAAAGCGATGCAAAACAAAACCTAATTAAAGGCAAACATATTAGAAAGACGAATTACGAGGAAATACAACACCGGCGATTTGATACTCCTAAAGAATGAACAAACTGTAAACAAATTCTCCCCATTATACATAGGTCCATATACGGTTATCGATGATTGTGAACCAAATTTAAAGATTGTTAATTGTAAAGGTAAACAAATGTTAGTGCATAAAAATAGGACAAGACCCTATAATATTACTTAAAAAAAATAAAAAAATATTATGTATTTAGGTACTTGACATAGAATTATAACGTTTAATTTTAAGACCCTATAATGTATTAAGGTACTTTATATAATGATTATATTAGATTAGTCAAACTACACATGCACCCATGTTTGTGCCCATGTTCGGGGCTCAGAGCGGAGAGAGGAGAAGTGACCGAGTGTTAACTTTCCACAGATAATTAATACAGATGCAATAGTCATAGAGATGTAGTGCATACAAACAGATTAAAAATAATCGATAATATTAACACCCAGCCGCCTACAGCTAATTTCCGTAACACCGGCGCACTGATAGTCAAATTGCTTCTTACATACTGAGCAAATGGGCCCGTCGGTGTGTTGGCCACCGCAACTAGCACAGGCGAACATATTAAACAAGCAAAAACGTGAAAAGTTTGAGAATCAGTGGAATTTAAAACTGGTTCAGGGAGCTACAAGCGTGCGTTCTCTATGAATGCCAAAGCAAGCACAGAAAGCATGTGTGAATATATAATGGCCGTTCTTTTCCTAGTGGGCAGTGGGAGCGAGACGAAAGATGTAGTCACGCAGTTGTTAGACAAGGACACACATAACAGGTAACGTGTAAAAGTGATTTATTTGGTTAGATTAAAATTGAAACTATATTTTTTATATATGAAGGCTGATTTTAATTAAAAGTAGCATGCAGTAGTTTATAAACTGAAATATGATGCAGGGGGGTTGTTATCCCTGAAATCCTACGGGAACGGCAGGAATATGGCATATATCGTGGTTAAACATATTTTTTGTAGTATTTTTAGTCATATTTTGTTAATTTTCAGAAAACCACAATACAATATGGCTATAGATGTTCCTCTTAACTTATTACAGAATATAAAGTGAGTATGTGATTCCACCTAAGTCCGTTGAGTTTTCGACACAGAGTACCTTTATATTATATACGGAAGTTTTCGAGCTTCTGCTCCTCCGGCTGTGTTGAATTGTGCTTGTTTTGATTGATAAAATCTATATTGAGACAGGACTCCCAACACGGACTCGTTTAGTGCTTACCTTTGTGTTTGTGACATTAATAGCAACCTATTACCATGTCGAACAAAAAGTGTTGTGTTCCCGGATGTTTTAATAGCTTAGGTAAGAGTTTGTCAGAACCTACCTATAACACCCATAAAATATCAGGTTTCGGTTTTCAACGTTACTGATTACTTGCACGATTTTTTCAGATACCAATGCAAATTTGCGCAAATTCCCTAACCCAGTCAAGGACAAGGAATTATTTAATACATGGGTGTATTCCGTTGGTGGTGATATATTGCAACTTGAAAACGAACATATTTTCAAATACCGCCGTGTATGTCGTGCACATTTTGAACAAAAGTATTGGTGCCGGAATAATCGACTCAGCAAAGAAGCGGTACCATCAATAAGCATGCCAGGTTAGTAATAATAAATCCCCCTAATATGACCTACTGACCAAATGATCTAATAATCTTAATGATAAAATGCCATCTGCCTTTCAAGATTTATTTTAAATATATTGCGGCAGCAGACAGTGATATTATAGCTTTAAGCAACAATGGATCAACATTTTAATCGCTTATGAGATGGTTTACGGGCCCTCAAAACATAGGTTCCTTCCGTTGTGGACAGAAATGCTAATGTGCTATGCTAGGTGTTCTATTTCTTGACAATAACACACTATATTCACAAAATATACTTATTAAACCAGTTATTAACCAATCTGTCGCCTTCTACTACCTGTAATTATTAACCTATTTTTGGGTAAATGGTTGAGAAAATTATGAATCATGTCTGACTGAACCAAAGTTAACACACTAAGTATTATAATGGAATTTTATTATAATTACAGGATTGTCTTACTTGAAATTCAACTCACAAAGTAGAGTTTTAAGACCACTTCAGATGTCAGAAGCATCCACTTCAAAAGGTAAATTAATATTCTTTTATCTATACATTAAAGGTTTCATCATGAGCGCTTTTGCCTCCTCTTCTGGACATAAGCTAAGCACCACTTAACTAGTTAAGTTACTATAATAGAATAGAATATTTTTATTCAAGTTACTAGGACTCAACAAAAAATTGTTAGTAATAACTTCGGAATTTCAACATGAACATTCGGAACTAATCTTTGCGAAATCACACAAAGATTAGTCCCGTGTGGGGATCTAACCCACAACACCAGCGCAGTGGAGAGCGGCGAGGCGACCGCTTAAACCACTGCGCCAACCGTGCACCCAATGTTATAATCAAGTAATAAATTAATTACCATTTCAGAACCTGTTCCTACTTCAAACAGATGTGACACTGTATCCAGAGAGACTGTTCCGATGCATCTGCATCCTGTAATTGCTGTGGAAGATGTACAAACTAAAAAAACTCTTGGTGAGCATCTTTAAAAAAAAGTTCTTTACTTAACTTTTTTTAAATATTCTGTAAGGAGCGAGGTGCGGGAGTTCAATCAAACACGAGTTCTTAGGTCAACGCTTGATTATTTAATGCATAATATTGACTATCCCCACACATGCACACATATATACACTACATGCCCCCCTTAGGGGAAAAATAAAATAAAAGTTACATTAAATATACTTTTATTTTATTTTTTGTGGTTAAATTGAAAAAAATTAGTCTTTTTTAAACTTACACGATTTGAACACATAGTTTAAACGTACTCACACGGGTTTTTTCGTGTTAGAAAGTTAATAAAGCAAGTAATAACTTTTTATTTCCCGACGTTTCGAGGGGATTGCACCTCTCGTTGTCGCGGGTGAACTGAAGACATTGGAGTTACCGCTGTGATGGGAGGATAGGCGTTCCAAGTGTTGGAAGTACCCTCGAATGGTCAATGTTAGAGTTTAACGGTGCGTTCACATTAGACTGACACACAACACTGACAGTATCCTGGCACTTGGTCTTTTGAGCACGTCTCGAACACTTATAAGTTATTACCGGATTCCGGATACCGGATAAAAAGTAAGTTATTACATAAGTACTTGCTTTATTAACTTTCTAACACGAAAAAACCCGTGTGAGTACGTTTAAACTATGAAAAAAATTAGTATAAAAATGAGTATAAAATTAATACATTTTTTTTTTGTATATAAAATTAAACATTATAAGTCTATGTCTAGTACCTTAATACATTATAGGGTCTTAAAATTAAACGTTATAATTCTATGTCTAGTACCTAAATACATAATATATATATTTTTTTTTTAAGTTATATTATAGGGTCTTGTCCTATTTTTATGCGCTAACATTTGTTTACCTTTACAATTAACAATCTTTAAATTTGGTTCACAATCATCGATAACCGTATATGGACCTATGTATAATGGGGAGAATTTGTTTACAGTTTGTTCATTCTTTAGGAGTATCAAATCGCCGGTGTTGTATTTCCTCGTAATTCGTCTTTCTAATATGTTTGCCTTTAATTAGGTTTTGTTTTGCATCGCTTTGTGCTTTTTAAAGCCTATATTTAAGTTGTAACGGATAATCATAACTATTGTATAAAGGGTCTTGTTTAGAAGTCAAATTGCTAGGCAGATTGCATATTTTACCGAAAACAAGCTCATAAGGTGTGTACAAAGTTTCTGTGTGTACTGTTGTATTGAAAGAGAAACACCAAAACGGTAACCAGCAACTCCAATTCATAGGTTCATTTCCAGTCTGAATGCGCAGGAACGTCATTAAATGTTTATGATTATTTTCTAGACTGCCAATAGATTGATGGTGATGGTGATGGCCTCTACGTATTTAGTTAGGTCACATTGTACCGTGAGGATATAAACATAACTATCGTTATCCTTAACTAAGGGTCCCATTAAGTCTAAGTAAATTTTATCGAATGCAAAGCATGCCGTTTCGGTTATTACCATTGGCTGTTTTATATACCTAAAATGTTTTTGACGTAAACATTTTTACAAACTCGGTGACGTCTTTCTCAATATTTGGCCAAAAGAATCGTTTTTTAATAATTGTTTATCATACGTCTTATACCTACATGTCCGCTTGACGGTAACATGTGGAAGTCATTTAATATAACTCGTTTAGTGTCACTATCGTTTACTGTGCGAACACCTTTTAGAATACACAACCGTGGCTTAGACCAATCCGGCGTATTATTAATATACGAAGTCATCTTTTTTACTATATTCATATTTTTATCGTTTTTAATTACACATAAACAATCTTTAATTAACTTTTTACTAAATAAACTCAACTTTCTCATAAAGACCTCTCGTGGGCAATATGATTGGAAAGAAGGATTAACGTAAATAATGGATTTTTCTTTGTCATATGCGAATAAATTTACTCTATTTTCGGGATTCTTAATAACAGTATTCCATTCATTTTCATTCGTAAATATTAATTCAATACAATCCCGTGTTTTTTTAAGGTCATCCACAACCTTTGGGGAATCGGACCATTTATTTATAGTTTCATTTTGTACCTCGTTTTCTCCATTACTTTTTATCTCTGCATTTTCTTCATCTATTCTTCTCTTTTTTGCCCGCGTCAACACACATAAATCATGTTCATTCATCTCTTTCAAGTCCTGGCTAGAAATTCGCACACGAGACAACGCGTCGGCTGCGACATTGTCTGAGCCCTTGACATATTCGATTTCATAGTAATACTCCTCTAAAATCAATCTAAACTTGGTTAACTTACTGGATGGATTTGTCATATTAAAAAGGTATATTAAAGGTTTGTGATCAGTTCTAATTATGAACTTTCTACCGTATAGATATGGCCTAAAATATTTTACGGACCACACTATAGCTAGTAGTTCTTTTTCTATCGTAGGGTATCGGATTTCAGCTTTATTTAAGTTACGACTAGCAAACGCCACTGGTTTTCGGTCGCTATTATACAAAACTGAACCGATCCCGTATCCAGATGCATCTGTCTCCAAAATAAATATGTTATCATTGTCAAAATTCGGGTACTGTAAAATATGTGGTGATAGTAAAGTTTCCTTTAGAAAATCAAATGCTGACTGACATTCTGTTGATCATTCAAAACTTACTTTTTTTTTTGAAGTTTATTAAGTGGTAAAGTAATTTCTGAGAATTTTGGAATAAATTTTCGTTAGTAATTGACAAACGCTACAAACCTCCTTACTTCATCTAGGTTTTGTGGTACCGGATAATTTTGAATCGCCCTAGTTTTCTCGGGGTCTGGTTTTAATACCTTCCTCAAAAAATCACATTTTTCTGAGTTAAGTTTTAAATTAACTTTTCTTAACCTTGTTAAAATATCGATTACATTTTTATTATGGGCTTCTAGGTTCCTACCGAAACAAATTAGGTTATCTAGATAAACAAATAGTTTTTCATAGCTAAGCCCAGACATTGCAATTGTCATTAGTCTGGAGAATGCGCTAGGACTTATTTTCAAGCCCCTTGGTAATCTAGTCATTTAATATTGACCAGAATGTGTCGTGAAAGCTGTATATGGTCTACTTTCTGTATTTAAATTTGCTTGATAATAAGCTTGTGATAAATCTAGTTGTGAAAAATAAATTGCTCCTGAAAGCGAGTCAAAAATATCAGTAATATTAGGAAGTGGATACTTGTCGTCTAAAATTTTAGTATTGAGTTTACGGAAGTCTATAACTAATCTCCACTTATTTGTATTGTTATCTGATTTTTTAGGGACTAATAAAATAGGACTCGACCATTCACTTTTAGCGGGTTCTATTATGTTTTCTGATAACATTTTATCGACTTGGTTCTATATTTCTTTCCTCTGGGAAAAGGGTAATCTATATTGTTTAGTGTAAACCGGTTCAGAATTTGGTTTTAATTGAATATTTAAGTTATATAGGTTACAAGTTGTTAATTTATCCTGTGGTAAATGAAAAACATCTGAAAATTTTGCGCAAATACTCTCAATTGTAAGTTTTTCCTCGTTGTTTAAATGGTCTAATTTCAGGCGAGATAATAACTGACGAACTCTGGGCCCTTCGTTATTATTAACTTTTTCCAAATGCAACAAATCGTAGTCTGTTAAACTATGTAGTTCGGGCCTAAAATAACTTAAATTAACTTCTGACTAGCGGGTATTTAAAATTTTAATAATGATTTTTCCATTCAGTGGCTTACAAATACCCCCAGCTTTAAAAATTCCTTCACATAGTTCCTCTGGCAAAACCACACATTCCTCATTCATACTGCTATCTATATGAAAAAACTTCTCACACCTGGGTGGGATTTTTAAGAAATGTTTACCTAAATTTCCGTTTTGCATCTCTAACTTCACCGAAGCGGTTGTATTACTAAAAATTATAGTGTTATTTTCGAAATTTAATACAGCTTTGTATGTCCGTAAAAAGTCTCTACCCAATATTCCGCTTTGTACACAAGGTAGCGATTTTATAACGTAAAACTTGTGTCGAAATTCTAGTCCATCTAATATTAATGTAATAAAAACAAAGCCAATAGTTTGAACTTTGCCTCCAATGCCATTTATGGGTATGTGTTCTTTATAGATCGGAATATTCCAATGCCTGACCGTTTCGTATTTCTACGCGGAGAGCAACGCTCCGGAATCTACTAGTACACCATATTTGGAACCATTTATCGAACCTTCTATTGAACTATTGTTATTACACGCTAAAATAAAGTTATGATCGAAAAAACTGGATTTCAGGATTATCACTTTCCACGGAATCCGGTGGTTTTATCTGTGAACTGCTGGGTGTAGGGCCAATTTCATTAGCGTAATACAAATTACTATTGCGCCGATAATAATTTCCCTGTCCATACCTACCTCGATAACATGACTGCCAGGGTGAATTGCCTCGGTTGCCTCGCGGCGGATGCCCCGGTGGTGGTCCCAGCTGGACTTGCGGGTACTGCTCGTAGCTACCACGACCTCGGTTCCGTGTATTATGAAAAACTCTCCCGCGCTGATAGTAATTGTTAGTCATATCCCGATTGTTATAATTTTCTCTATAATATACGTACCTACCTGGTCGCCCACGCTGACCCACGTACATCACGCTTTCTGGGTTCCGATGACTACAGGATACCTCATGATCTTTCGCTCCTCGTATCGCGTCCTTCAAATTAGTATAGTTATGAGCGGAAATAACAGTGCTTAAATTCGTATTACTTAGACCGTCGGCAAAACTTTGAATAGCAATTTTTTTCATTTCTGGGTCTCAATATTGAATAAGTACCTACTAGTGTCTCCATCTGCTTCAGAAACAGTTAAATCTACAAAAAGCTGCTCTATCCTTTGACCATAATCATCTAATGACGATCCGTTCTGTCTAATATTTATTAGCTCTTTATGGATAGCCGTACTAGATTTCTGTGTGAGAAGGTGTTTTCTCATGTCGATAATTAATAACTCAATAGAGTCGTAAGTGTCTGATAATCTTAATTTAGCGTTTTCGCTTAGTCTAGTTTTTAACACAAACTTAGTTAACATTTTTTTACCTTCTGCATTCAATGACGAACTGTACAAATCAATTGTGTCAATTAAACTTTTAGTGACGTTCTCTGCACCGGTCATGACCGGCGACATCGAAGTTGCCGTCTTAAAATCAAAATTCTCCATTTTATTACTCGTTTTTCCTTCAATGTCTGGTACAGTACACTCAGCACCTAAGGAGCTATAATCCTTCAAACAAAATGTCTCTATTTGTAAATATAAATGTTTAATTAAGTCACCGTAATGTTGTATTTCCTCTAAAATCTCATGGGAAAATCGTTTCTTTTCTATTTCGACTAATAACTTCCCTACAATTTCATCAAAATTATTTCGTAATGTATTAGCTTCGTTTAACTTTAGTTGTAAAAACTCAGCAGTTCGTTTAGCATAATTTAATTTTATTAAATTACTTTTTAGTTGTTTTAATTGTTCATATATATTCTTAATTTCTATAGCCATTACCTATTATGAAAACTTAATAAGACTTATAATAAATTGGCTAAACAAACACCTAAGTAATAATTGAAGGCAAACATATTAGATCACATTCATTGATATATACTTAACCTAATATGATTATGATTTTAATGTAATATTAATATTCACTTTAATATCGAAGTTCACTCACTTTCACTGGTACTCACATAATTTGTTCATTGTTTGGTAGGTAGGTAGGTCGTTCCGTCGCTGTCTTCACTGAGGATGCTCCTCACGCTGTGGCTCTCCTCTCTGTGGGTAGTAGTACGTCACTCTTGGCTCCAAAGCTGGTTCACCTCGACGTCGGAAAGATCGCATAATGGACGTGGACAATACTTCACTGCGAATCCATTCTCTGTGGCAGTTTTTATATAGCCTGAATAACATATCGACGGGTTCCGGGCTAATTGTATTAAGCGACACTCTGAGCGATATAGACTTTTATACATATTTGGAATCAGCGAATTTTTCTGCGTCATTTGAGCTGGGTTTGGTGACGATTGGAGAACTTTTTTGTCGCTTAATACAACCGCATTTTTGGGCCTATTTTAGACTGCAATGTATGAAGCGACACAAAATAGTGACAAATTTAGGAACTGTGTACTTACGCTGACTACCAAATACCAGGCAGTCGTTTAAACGTGTTCTCCTGGAGCAACAATTTACAGGCAACGTACGTTAAAGCATTTAGCCTGACTTTATAAATATATAGAAATGTCGCTTAATACAATTACCCTCTTTGTTAAATTCTTATCCATTGTCGCTTAATACAATTAGCTTTACATTGTAAATATACAAGAATGTCGTTTAATACATTTAGCCTCTTTGTCAAATTCATACCCAGTGTCGATCCATACATTTAGCTCTGTACATGAAATGTTAGATGTTGTCACTTCAACCATTTAGCTTGCAATAGATAATGATATGTCGGTCGCATGAACTATTTAGGATTTCAACAGGAAACATTTAAAGATTATGGTTAAACCTATTTTTTTATTCAATATTTGATTTGCAGTGTCGTTTCAGTTATAACAAAAGTAAAGTTCTAGTACTTCAAACAGTTTTTCTTAAACGGAATAAGAATAGTATACACATTAATACAATCAAAATTTTATATGGATTGACTATTATGATTTTGGTTAAAACAATGATTTTGGCGCCACCGCGATACACCGCGCGAGTTTAAATGCCCCCGCCACCCCGCGCGTACGCTTAAGACGTCACGTCTGCCGCGGTGCCGCCTCGTTTTATTTGACGCAAATCGTGAGCAAGTTCGAACGTGTTTTAGTGTTTTGTGGGAGCTGCGCAGAGCATTTGTCGTCAATTTTGGATTTTATGGTGAGTTTATTACATTTAGTTTTTAACATATTAAAGAAAAACATTGATTACACTTGTACGATGATAATTAATAATTATTAAGTATAATTACTGAAGAATTAAAACTCGGAAAGATCCGAAAGTCTATTATACCTATAGTGCAAGTGACAGGTGCAAGTTTTATGGATTATAGGGTAAATTTGTCAGTTTCGAAAAGAATTACCCCATTTCTTTCCTGTAAGTAAAAGTATTTCTAACATTTATGAGTAGAATTGACCTCGAAATTTTGCAAATGGGTAAAAAAATAACTCCTAATTTAACAGGTTACCTAATTGTATTTTAATAATAGTGCTCGAATGGCGACCACGCACCGGAAGATGCTCTGTAGGACGGCCCCCCACAGGATGGACAGACGACCTCGTGGGGGTCGCGGGTGGCCGTTGGATGCGTGCGGCTCAAGACCGGGAGTGGTGAAGATCATCGGAGGAGACCTATGTCCTGCAGTGGACGTCTTTTGGTTGAAATGATGATGATGATGATTATCCTAATATGACAGGCCTGGTGGCGTAGTGGTTAGTGAACCTGACTACTAAACCAGAGGTCGTGGGTTCGATTCCCGCAAAAGTCAAATATTTGTGTGCATGGACATGGCTGTTTGACTTGGTCTGGGTGCTTATATGTATAATATGTATGTATTTACAAAAAAGTTTAAAAGTATGTTTATCAGTTGTCTAGTAACCATACTACAAGCTCTGCTTAGTTTGGGACGAGATGGCGATGTGTGAATGTGTGTGTATATTATATTATAATTATTATATTATTTTGCAGTTTGACACCTAATAATGGAACCAGAACGACGGAAATTATTTAAAAATACAATCAAAACTTATTCGGAACCTGGAACACGAGAAAAAGTAAAAAGAAAGGAAACGGTTGAGCGAAATAAAAACCAAGGTGATTCTACCAAAAACGTGACTCAAACAGTAACAATTTTAGGTAGCTATTCCTACATGGAACAAAACAAAGATCTGCTCATGCTGCAACCATTAGAGGGAGAAAAATTATCGCATAATGAAGAAAATATCCTGCAAACTAAAGATGATGATCAGTTGCAGAATAAAAATGTACCCTTAGATATTATTGCAAACTTGAACAATAAAACTCCGAAAAAATCAACACAAGCAAAGAAAGATAACGAGGTGAGTAGATAACTTACGTTCTGTTGTATGATCTAGATCCAAAGGTAGTGGGTTCGATTTCCACGAGAGTCACCAAAGTTATAATTTGACTTTATTTGTTTGAGACAGTTTATTTGTATAATCTATTATCTTGTGTTTTCAGGTCTTCATTATAAAAACGCCATATAAAAAGTCGAAAGCTGAACTAAAAGAGAATATAAGTACAGAAATGAATGAAAAAATCACTTCGCACGTCTTTCAAATTGAGGTCGAATTTGAAAAAGAGGTATGTACCTACTAGTTAAAATTTATCAGACAAGGCTCAGTTTTATTACTTATCCTAAAACATGTAAGCTTATATCACTATCCTATTATAAACGAACATAAAGTAAATAATTAAATCAAAATTTACTACTAAGTACTTATTGTTATATACTGTATAATTTATATTGCGGTATAATTCAAACAAATTTATTTACATTTCAGAACACAGAAAATAATGATAATGAAATAATTGAAGAATGCGCAGAAAATCTTTCTAAAACTGAAGTAGTGCGCTGTCAACAAGAAGAAAAATTATACAGTGAACCCAATCAAGAGAAAGAAAGAGAAAAAGATGAATCTTTAGAAAATAGGGAACATCTTACACCTACGATAATGGAAATTATTCCTGATAAAGATATGGATATTATGAGAAAGTCATTAGAAGAAGAAAATGCACAAGATGAAGACTTCCCAAGTTTTCCAGACAATGAAGACGCACAACCTAAAATAAAGAAAAGAAAAAGGGCTGTGATGAAGAAAAGTTATGTGGATTTTTTATCTGATCAGGAAGATTTCGTATGGGATTCCTCGTCGTGGAAAGAGACTGGTGAATCTTCTAGCGAAAGTGAGCTTGATAATACAGCGAAAAGACAGAAGAAAAATAAGACAAGATCACAAGAGACAACAGTTGGTGAAGATGGTATAAGAAAAAAGAGACAGAACAAAAAAAAACTTAATAACCAATTGAAAAGTTCTGGCCAGCAATATACAAAAAAAGATGGATCAATCGTTAAAGAAAAGAGAGTATATGAAAACCCTTGCGTTGGAAAAAAATGTGGGAATAATTGTGCCGAGATTAGTGAAGAAAGAAGGAAAGTATTATTTAATCATTTTTGGGCCTTGTCTGCTGAAAGGAAAAAAGATTGGTTAGTAGGAATGTCGTCAAAGGAAGAAATTAAAAGAAAAAGAACAAAAGAGGGTAATTCAAGAGACAATACTTTTAAATATTTTATAAACGATGGAGAGGGTCGACGCCCTATATGTCAACAATTTTTACTAAAAACTTTGGATATAACTCAGCGATACGTTTACTACACTCTCTCAAATGCATCTATGGGATCAGCAAAAACTGAATCAAGAGGAAGAGTTATTCCAAAAAATAAGACATCTGTCACAGTCAAGGCCTCAGCTGTAAATTTTATAAAACAATTACCGGCTCTTCCTTCACATTACTGTAGGAAGGATAGTACGAGATTATACCTGCCAGTAGAGTTTAAAAACATAAAGAATCTCTACCGCATATATAAAGAAAATCAAGCCAGCAAAGGGGTTGATTACGTAAGTGAGAGGATTTTCCGTGAAATTTTTACTGATGAGTTCAATATCGGATTCCATGTTCCGAAAAAGGACAAATGTCTTAAATGTTTACGTTTAGAAGGCAAAGATAATGAAGAAATGAAGGAGCATTTGAAAGAGAAAGATGCCTCAAAGAAAAGGTTAGAATGTCATAGAGAACTTCCAAAAAAGAATAGTTCCATTATTTGTACCTCGTTTGACCTTCAAAAGGTATTGAATACCCCATATGGAAACGGCATGACACTCTTTTATTCAAGAAAATACACAGTTTTTAACTTGTGTTTTTACGAAAGTGTAACCCGCAATGGTTTCTGCTATGTTTGGGGAGAAACGGAAGCCAAAAGAGGTGGTAATGAGATTTCCACTATTTTGCAAAAGTACATAGAAAACGTTGATGAACGTGAAACCGTTAAAAGTTTAATTTTGTACTCGGATTCATGCCCCGGGCAAAATAAAAACAAGATCGTATTGGCAGCCATCCACAACGCTTTGTTGATGTCAAAAAATTTAGAAACTATACAGATGAATTATCTGTTGCCAGGACACACAGAGATGACAGTAGATAGTATTCACGCTACAATAGAAAATTCTGTTCGACACACAACGGTATGGGCGCCTTCACAGTGGCTAACAATTTGTCAGCTAGCCAGAAAGGATCCAGGACCCTATCAGGTGGAAGGCCTTACACACGAAGACTTCAAAAATTATGAAGAATTGTCCGAAAAATATTTCAAGGGAAACCTTGTCGGTAAAATAAGCAAGATTCGTGTAGCAACATTCAAGAAGTCTACGCCAAACGTGATGGTCGTCAAATATAGCATGCAAGATGATACAAAAGAAGAGTCCATACAAATTTATGCAAAACCGAAACTACTCAATGCAAAATATAAATCAAAGCTTCCTATCACAAAAGCAAAATATAATGACCTGAAAAAGCTATGTGACAGTGGCGCTATCCCCAGAATATTTCATTCAGAATATATCAACCTACCATCCAGCAATACTGGCAAAGATACACTAATCGATACTGATATTGAAGACGAAACAGACCTGCCAAATTAAGCAATTTTCATTATGTCTGATGGGAAAATAGCAAGGGTTTAAGTATAAAGAAGAAGAAAAATAAATTAGACACTAAGAAGGAAAAATTGGTTGCATTTTAACTTACATGTTATTTTTTATAATTTTGATTATTATTTTCTGTTACTAGTGTAGTGGACTACAATTTATTATTGTCATAGGAGATAAAAAAATATTTTTGTTATTGAAGAGAAACTAGGGATAGTATTTAAAGTGTTATTAACCGGCCAAATTTTCACAGGGTGTTCTACCCATGAATATGAACAACATTCACTATGGGACCAACTCTGAAATCACGAAAAAAAATCAGCTGTAAAATGTATGAAACAGCTGATTTTTTTTCGTGATTTCAGTGTTGGTCCCATAGTAAAAGTTATTCATATTCATGGGTAGAACACCCAGTGTAAATTTAGCCGGTCATTGAAAAATAACCCCGTATAATAGGTAAGAGAACTTCTAATTTTTTTTAGCGAGAGATGTTTTTGATTTTGATTACTGAGAAAGTTAGAAAAGAATATAGAAAAAAATAAGTAAAGAAATGAAAACCAAAGTGATTATTTTTAAAATTAATTATTTTATAGATAAACCTTTTTTGTATTTTTCATTTGTTTTTTAAAAAGGAGTACCTACCTACTTTTAAAAAAACAAAAGAAAAATCTCAAAAAGGATGTTTTTATATACTTAAATGTTAAAATTTAAGAATGAGAATAATTATTTCAGGTAATAAGACTGTAGGCTACGTAATAAAAAGACTGTTTAACTTCTGATTCCTATACAATTGTGATACAAACTTTAGTTGTTAACTTGATAAGCTAAGAGGTTACTACTGTTCCTAGGTGATTGTCATTTTAAATAAAAAACTTATCTTTAAACAATTTATAATGTGTGTGTTTTATTTCTCCGTTCATAATTATTAACAAGATAGGTACACCCTATGTATGTACCTTTTATTTTATCAATGCTCTAACCGCCAATTTCTGAAAACTTCATTACTCAAGTATGATTACAAACAATTTATTAAAAAAAAAACAGTCGCATAAGCTAATTATCCATACATTAATAAGTTTAAGATATGGTCTTTAAATCAATTAGCTTAAGTTTGAAATATGACTAACTCTTTCTTTAAAGCACTTAGCTTAGAGCCATTATTTGCGTAACTAGGCGGTTAAGTCATTTAGCTTGGAACAAGAAATAATAAACCTAGGTGGTTTAGTCATTTAGCCTGGAATAAGAAACAATTATCATAGGCGGTTAAGTCATTTAGCCTGGAACAAAAAAAAGTAAAATATGGGTAATTTTGTACTAAGCGACATTTATCTTCGTTAAAAATAGGAATATTAGAAAGAAAATTAATCTAATTATGGGGAATATGATATAAAAACAGTAATAGCCTTCTTTTTAAAGAAATAATACGATTTGTTAAAGTTATTATTTTTTTCTAAAAATTGAAACTTTAAACTGCTCTGGTGTAAAGTTCCAAAAATGTCGGTTAATACAAATAGCCCGGAACCCATCGATATATATTCCGGCAATCAATATTATGGTACACATAACCATCAGCACTGTCGATATATTTGATAGGTGGTATTCTTGATTATTGGAACCACCCGATGCATTTTGCGTAATGAACACATCTTCTTTGTCGACTTTTGATTGACACATAATGCTCACTTGTTCACTAAATGTGTTTATCTACACTAATGTTGTAACATTCTACTTATGTTTCCAATACTTGACTTATAATTACTACTGTTATAGCGCAGACAACTAAAACACTCAATTTAAGCAATTGCACAGGATGTTATAATATCATTATAATATAACATTATAACATCATTATAACGCGACCAATTAACCTGGCGAGCCTTATGTCAAAATCCTCATACTATTTGCATAAAATTTTGATATTAGGCTGGCTTTTGAAAACTGTTGGGTTATACGTGAAAACTTCGTCGAAACTACATACACAAAACTCTTTGGTAAGATCTCGCTCGCTCCTGATTGGCCCTACGCGCAGCTGCGCTCTCATTGGTTAGATTTTAATGGCGGCAAGTTCACTGTGACAATACACGTACCTACGCGTGAATTTAATGTTTCGCAATGTGTTTTGTTTTTAAAATTTTGTTTGATTAATTGCATTAAATAGTGAAGATAAAGTAGTGTATGCAACTGCATATAACACGGGTATTAAAACACTCGTTACTATTATGAAACTCGCTGCGCTCGTTTCATAAACTCACTCTCGTGTTTTAATACCCTTCTATAAATGACGTTGCATAAACTACTATTAGTTAGTAGCCTCGGCCCGGTCGGCCCGTGTCGGATGGCAGGGTCGCCATGTAAGGAGCGAGGTGCGGGAGTTCAATAAAACACGAGATCTTAGGTCAACGCTTGATTATTTAATGCATAATATTGACTATCCCCACACATGCACACATATATACACTACAATTCATCCTGTCCTGTATACAATAAATATTACTTCTTATTTCAAATTCATTGCATCATCTAAACAACATAAGTTATTGAAAATGAAAAGTCATTATTTTATTCAAATTAGGCTGAAAATTAGCACTTATGAACATCAAAATGCACCTTCATTCCTATAGGCACCACTAAAGTGTCCAACATAAGATGATCCTTGGTTGTATGGACTCCCCTCGTAATGCGAGACCATCTTACACTGGTTTCTCTTTTTAAAGTGTCCAAATCTCTGAGTTAGGGGTACTATTTGTATCTGCATCACATAAAAGCTAACAAAAAAAAAATCAAATGCTTATTGCTTTAAGTCCACTCTTGTGTGCATAAAGCATTAAATAAATAAATATGATTGCTTGCAAATAATAGGTTAATATTGACATTCCAGAACCTGCTGTTTTATGTGTGGACTTGGTGGACATGCAGGCTCACACTCAAAGCACTGTTGAAGATGAAAAAATCAAGGAAAATATCGGTAAGTGGTGGTGGCGTTCTATAGTTTCTGCCTACCCCTATGGGAAAAAGGCGTGAGTTTATGTATGTATGTTTGTTATAATCAAGTAATAAATTAATTACCATTTCAGAACCTGTTACTACTTCACCCAGATGTGACACTGTATCCAGAGAGACTGTTCCGATGCATCTGCATCCTGTAATTGCTGTGGAAGATGTACAAACTAAAAAAACTCTTGGTAAGCATCTTTAAAAAAAGTTTCTTACTTAACTTTTTTTAAATATCCATCCTGTCCTGTATACAGTGGTGTCAATTTAGTGGTGTCTATAGGAATGAAGGAAAATGTACATAACCAGTCCCCCAAAAACGCTCCCCCGTGTCGCCGACTTAGTAGTGTTATAGCTGATGAGATGAAGTGGCGGAACTAGCTCACCAGCAACACGTCTGTCTGTTTAGTTAGAAGAACTTGAGTCTATATAAAAATATGCAAAAGTTATTCCACATAGTAAGCATTATTTAATTGTATGCCAGATAATTTTCTCTAAATTCGTATTATATTATTACAGAGCATAACAAACAGCCACAACGGCGGGTGAAACGTGTCGCGTACGTAACTACATCAGAGCATGCCTTGTACCGAAAACTTGTGCTAGTTGGAGTCAAACTAAGCAAGTGCCGCAACAAGGTCAAACATCAGGCAAAAAAGATCAAGACATTGCAAAATCTAATGACGAATCCACAGTTTTTGAAAACACTTGAAAATTTACCCAGCACATCAAAAATTTTTACATTACTGCAGTTCAGAGAGCATAAGAAAGGTAACAAAGGCCGTCGTTTTACATTAAAGGAAAAAAATATTGCATTGTCCTTTCTCAAACAGAGCCCAAAAGGGTACAGATTTCTAAGAAAAATATTTATCTTGCCGACACGCCAAACTCTCCTGAAGTTGCTGAATATGGCAGATATAAATCCAGGAATCAACAAAAATAATTATGATTCAGCAAATAAAGAAAGCTACTGAAAAAATGAAATTAGAACATAAGATATGTATCATTCTGTTTGATGAAATGTCACTAAAACCCAATGTGACATACAATGAAAGAAAGGACAAGGTTTGTGGGTTTGTCACAAATGGCCTAGAGACACAACCTGACTATGCAGATCATGCGCAGGTGTTTATGGTAAGAGGAGTAATTAAAAACTATAAACAACCTGTTGCATACACTTTTTCACAAGCTGCAACAAAGGGCCCTGAACTCGCGATGCAGTTAAAATTAGTAATAACTGAGCTACAAAATGCCGGTCTTATTGTGGTGGCAACTGTGTGTGACCAAGGCACAAATAATGTGAACTGCATTAAATATCTTTTGCAAGAAACAAGGGGTAACCTATTAAGAAAGGGAGAAGAGCCTAAAGATAAAATTAGTTTTATGGTCAACAATGAATTAATCATACCATTATATGACCCACCTCATCTAATAAAATGCATACGAAACAATTTGATTTCAAAACATCTGAAATACATAAAAAACGGGGAAGTAAAAACGGCAAAATGGGCTCATATCATGGCCTTACACAAGGAAAACCCAGGGTATAAAGGAATCCGATTGGTACCCAAATTGACAGATGCCCACTGTGACCCGAGCAAAATTCCCCGGATGAAGGTCAAAAATGCGGCGCAGCTTTTTAGTTAAACTGTGGCATCGAATATGGGCTATCTAGCAGGTAAATGTCATCAGAACCTAATGTTGTCTCTGCATTCTTGTATCACTAGTTCTTTTCTGATTTACAACGAAATTTTATTTTTTGTAGATAAGGGTATAATTCCTGAAGAAACGAAAAACACTGCAGACATCCTGCTGTTCTTCGACAAATTATTCGATTCCTTAAACGGCAGCTTTGGCAAGAGAAAAAAACATGGCAAACCTCTTTTAGGACCTGCAACGCCTACATCTATCCATCACAAAACATGGAATGACAGTAAAGTCATGTTAAAAAATATGAAATTTATAAATCCGAGAACATCTAATAATGAATATGTTCCCAAATTAAATAATTGGGTATGGACACAAGAAGGAACAGAATTATTATTTAAAAAAATGCAAACAAAATACGGTATAACGTCAGTTTGGTTGCGGCATCTGAATCTTGATTGGACCCGAAAAAATTTTCTATCGGGTCTTGACCCGATAGAAAATTTTTTCGGGTCCATTAGGAGCCACGGATGTCGCAACGTAAATCCTACACCAGAAAGATTTGAAGCAGCCTTTACAACATTATTAGTAAACAGCCTCTCTAGTGTTCATGCCCCTGGAGCTAACTGTGAGGAAGACAATTGCGTGACATTACATGAAGTTCTCATCACAGGCGGGGGCAGTAAAGCACAAACAAATTGCGAACTCAGTAATATTCCCGATATAACATTCACACCCCTTGAAGAAAAAAATGATCCACGCGTAATTGGGGGCCTACAGTACGTAAGTGGGTATTTTGTAAAAAGCGCTAAGAAAAAGGTATTCAAGGGGTGTGTTGAATGTAAAAAAGATTTAATATCAACTAATGAGCATGAATATTTAAGATATCGGGAATACGCAAATAAGAAATGGCTTTGCAGTCCCAGCGACTCTCTCTTAAATTGTATCTCTAATCTGCAGGATATAAATTACATAATATTAAAAGAAAATTTAGCCCAAAACTATCTTAGGAACCTAATAACAACAATAATATTTATAGCTGTAGATTTTTCTTTTATAAAATGCCCAGTACACAGCAAACAATTAATTGATTTTTTAATAAAAATATCCTGCAGATTTTTTATTTATAATTATTGTAAAGATATTAATAATATTTTAATAAATAAGAGAGAGTGTGATGACAACACTGATTCATTTAAAATTAAGGCTGTAAAACTTAATAAAAAGTGTTTGAAAAGAAAGAAAGAAATAATTATATTGAAAATTAATAATTACATTGTTTTATTGTATAATAATGTGAATTACTTTTCGCTTTTCTACTGATTAAGTAATTCACCAGTAGAAAAGCGATTAAAAATACCTTGAAAATAATGTAGTGGAGTAAGCAACGTATACGAGTACGCATGTGTGGGTATGCTTGTATGTGTGTGCCGCGCTACGTAAGCTGGCATTAGTAACAAAACCTGCGTCCAGAGGGCGTCATTTGACGTTTCCCATTTTGATCGCTGAGTTAGACCTCTATTTCGTTTATAAAACAAAAAGTACTCTGTGCTAGTATTCTATACCAGTTCTACACAACTACCCCTATTTCGCCATGGCGCCATCAAAGTGTTATGTTGGTGGTTGCAATGCCACAAGTGATTCTCATCGCCTGTTTAGTGTGCCCAAGGACGATAATTTAAGGAATTTGTGGATGTTTTTCCTAGTCCCAACCCAACAAATCCTTCACTCATTGGACTTACGAAAGAGCAGTTGCTGCGAAAACGAGTTTGACAAAAACACTGACCGATAACAAATGGATGGACAAGGTGGAAGAACTCGCTACGCGTATCCTTGCTTGTTTTCGGCTAAAGAAAGAAATAACCTACGGAATAACACTAAGTTCAGAAGCTACCTATATTCAATTATTCATGCTTATAATTATACATTTTCATGTTTCTGTGTCTTCTTGTGCTTACCTGTATGATGATTTATGACATGATGAGAAAATCTACAGAACCAAGCATTATCTTTTTTAGATTAGATGTCTTTTAAATGCAGTCCTATTTGTAGTGGTGCCTCACAATTTCACCTTATTGATGAGTCAAATTTCTGTCTGGGTCTCTAAAAGCTTGGATACTTGCATTATATAGTCAACAACAACAATCGAACCCGTAACTGTCCCACTGCTAGGCAAAGGGCCTCTTGTCACGTGGAGAAGGCACAAGCTTTTATCCCGATGCTAGCTCAGTGCGTAAAAAAATCCTTCACCGTAATTGTGTGGTTTCTCTGGTCATTAGAGAATGTACATATGCCTCCGAAAAGACACATTAGTACATGTTGGTTGCTGTATTATTTGTTACAAGCGATTTTTAGATTTTTATATGTGAAAACAATGTAAATGGTGTATAGGTTTATTTTTTGCTTTCTGTATAGTTATGTATTTCACTGTTTGTTTTCCAAATAAAATAAAATAAATAATATTTTCAGATTACCATGTTCTTGCTAAACATAATTATCATCAGCACCAAGAAGAGACTGATATTGATGACATGTAACTGAAGCTGCCTCATCATTAATAAGTAAGTCACATATCATTATGTTAGAATAGATTTTGTTGGATCTAGGTATGATAAAAACTTGTTTGGCCAAAGGACAGGGTACACAGTAAATTAAATAGGACAAATTAATAAAAGTTTTGTATTTTAAGTTCATCTGTATGATTGTATTTCATACATCCATGATACAAACTTTTGCGTTTATAATATTAGTAAGGATTATTTGCATCCATAAATGACTGATATTTTACCAACTTTGTGTCTAATTATATTATGTTGTGTTGATATAACAGATGATGGTGAATATTTCCATGAACACTTGTATGCATCGTGCTCTTCTACAATGCCATCATGTTATGGGAAAACTCAAAACACAATGGTTCCACCCATTTCACTTCTCAAACAGAAAGGTGAGTCAAATTGTTTTGTTAATGGTAACAATAAATCCAATTAATGGAAAGTAAGATCAAATTTAATCTTCCTAGGGGAATTTAACAGGGACTTGTAACAACTAGATATGGGAAAATACTTCTTTTTTTTACAGCGCCATTTACCATTTAACAAAATACTTCTTATTTTATTTAATGTTAAATGGTGCTTATTTTAAATTCAAATTACAAAATGTCTTGTTGAAAATGTATTTTATGACATGAATGAATTTTTTAAATATAAATGACTGATTTGTAATTATTTGAATACTGACATTAATAATAAATTAACATATACTTAATCTTATAATATTGTATGCCCAATGGGGTAAACTGTAGAATTAATAAATTAGCATTAAGATCAGCTACAATGTACACAGTTGAACAATAAATAGCTGCTGAACCAAAATACATAATAATAAGTACATACTTTTCTTGACATAAAATAATGACCAACTTTGTTTTAGCTGCATCAATGAGAAAGAAATTTGGATCCAAAAAGCGAAAGTTTATCCGAGAAGCAAAAGGGATTTCAACTGAAAATTTGGGAAAATCTGCTATGGAAAGATTGGTAGAAGCCCAGAAACTTTCTGATAAACCAGAGTTTTTTGAGAATTTTGCTTCTTTATCCAAAAAGCAAAACAATTTCTGACCATGCAGTTAAAACTGGCACAAAAAAATAAAATGGCAAGAAGATTCTCCATTAATGAAAAATTAATAGCTCTGACCTTGTACAAACAAAGCCCAAAAGGTTACAAATTATTAGAAAAAATGTTTGCCCTTCCCAATAAAAGAACCTTGAATAGACTTTCCGAAAAGATTTGCTTCGAATCTGGAATTAATACGCAAGTTTTTAAATATGTGAAGAATAGTACTAAAATTGGGAAGCAAAGAAAAAACTATGCACCATAACTTTCGATGAAATTACACTTAGCCCTCATTTAACATTCAATGAAGCGAAGGACAAGATAGAAGGATTTGTGGAATTAGGTCAAGAACAAAAATATAAATATTGTGACCACGCTCTTGTATTTATGATACGAGGTATTTGTTATCCTTGGCGACAAAGCATTGCCTATTATTTCTGCGAGGGAACAGTGTCTGCTACGGAGTATAACGTATTTAAAAAGAGACTAAAGCCTGCCTACCTAAGTTAGGTTCAGTAGGGTAAAATAAAAAAGGGTTTAATCTTGAACAATGTAATTAAAAAAAAGAATTTACAGTTAAACACGTTACTAAAATGAATGTATGAATGAACTTTTGAAGAAAAGAAACTCAGGGTCGTGAACAAAAGGCACAGGCAGTCTCCCGGGAAATGGAAGGGGAGACTTAGCTTTTTAGGTTATTCGGAAAGCGTGGTGTGGTGGCTCGCTGGCGATCCGCCGTCGCTGCGCCCAGCAGTGGGAGTCCGGCTTGGGCCAACAAGGTTAACCGCACATGCGGTTATACCGATGACCCCAAACAGGAAACTCCACTTAGCGCAGCCCGTCGGATGAACCCTGGAATGTGATAAAGCCAAGCTAAATAGGTTGCAAAATAAACCAGGCATGGGGTAATAAATGGAGACGTGATCACCTAAGCGAGAACACCAAAAAGACACGAGGTTATAAACAAAATAAAAACTGCAAATAATTAGGTTTAATGCAAGGGCTTAGGTTTAGTGCATTGTGCAAAGGCTAGCAGGTGATGGATGAAGTGAAAATAAAAGGCCTAAGCGTCCTGTAAAGGAACCATGATTCGCACACGCGGCACACACACATGTGGTTACCCGGCGTGGTCCCGCAATTCACCTCACATCCAGAATACGCACAAGATGGATTGATAAATGGCACTGTAACACTAAATAAATCCACAGCATTGATTAGTTTAAAGAATCTAAAGGGCGAAAACGACACAACTCTTACCAGTAAAGGCTGGGTTCCAATCCGTGGGAACACGGTTAAAAAGAGAGATATCTGAGCTTTAGCGCTCCTATTTATAGTCTTTGCTTCAACCAACTTCAATTTAATTACAATCAACCAACTTCATTAGCAATCAATATCAAACTGACATTACAACTGTCAAGTAACTTTGACGTTTTTATAACTGAAACAGATTGTGTTAATATCGACTAATTATCGATTGATCGATCAATGACTGACAAACTAAGAAGGAAACGTCAAAGTCCTAGTTATATTACTTGTCAGCTGTCAATTGTCAGACATGTTTACAAGTTTTACAAATTCGTTTATAACATACAACATAAATTATTGTATGTTTTGAAATACAATTTATAAAGAATTTCACTGAAATATGGTGTTTGTGAGCCAAGGAAGATATGCCAGCAATGAAATTGCTACAGGAGCTGGTAACAATTCTCAAAGAGATGGTAGCTCAAGTCTTCTTCTTCTTCTTATCGAGTGGATGGTCAACCTGACCAATCCTGGTGTCAGAGTTATTGAGCCGCCAAAGGCCTCTGACATGGCTCATGTAACGACTACTATCCATAGAGAGTAACCGGGACCGACGGCTTAACGTGCCAAGTGTAGCTCAAGTAGTGGAAACCGGCTTAAAACCTTTGGGTTTGGTGTTCGACATTTCGTACGGCTCTTGCTAACCTGAGACAGGATACAATTCGTTCACGGGGTGCACAAGGCATCCGAGATTGTAATTATCATTGACCGCAGGGTGTTATAAAAAAATAAGGTGGGATAAAAACATTTATTTAAATTTATCTCTTTTCAGATGGCACAATTATTATTGAAATGGCTGGACAAGAATTGAGTATTTTTTATGATTCACCACACCTAATAAAAAGTATTAGAAATCATTTTTTAACAAAGGACATTATATTTGATGGAAAGGTTGGCTCATGGGATGACATAATGTTTATTATATAATATTGACAATAAATTAGGCCACACGAGAATACTACCAAAATTTACTGCTCACCATGTAATCCCAAATAAAATAAAAAAGATGAAAGTAAGTGCAGCTACACAAGTGCTTAGTGCTCGAACAGCTGCTATGTTAAAATACACAAATGCTCTGTGTAAGTAATCCATCATCTTGATTATATATTTTTAGATAATTGCTTCCCAGTCTTTATAGGGGGTGTGCGTGGTAAATGTTGGTTGAATTAAACCACAAAGATGAATTGTCAAAGTTTATTAGCCACACACAACACACACTGTTAAGTTTTTAGAAGGATAGCAAGACAGGATCAATGTATCACATAATACATATCATGTAATTAATTAAAGTAGTAAGTGAACAGTTCACGCGTGGGCAAAACGCGAGTGCGCATGAGAGCGAGTTGTACGTGTCTCACGTAGCATACGCTGTGATCGACTGCGCGCGCGCGATGCGCCTCCGCGTGGCTTCACATTCCACAATAATTAACTTAAATGCAAGATTTGCACAAATGCGGAACAACGCATATCGCGCGGGTTTGCTTGCCGAATTATTGTTTGTTTACATTTGGTTAGAAATTATTTATTTAGTATTTTGTGTTATGAATGTTATGTTACTGGGATATGAATGTGTGATGTATGTAAGTGGTTTTTAATATATTAATGTTTGTAAATAAAATATAATTATAATGTATGTTTAAGTGGAGGTCACCTACCTACATCATCCCCCTCCAGAGACCGACTAAGGGCGATAAAAGTCAGGGAACCGTACTGTACGACCTGAACGCGTCGTTGTTAGCGCGGTCTTTTCCTGCGGTGGATGAACAGGGACACGTTCTGCAGTTGCAGTGTAGGATCGAGGAACGGGTACACGGACGTCTAGTATATAGGCTGGCTTAAGGCGGTCTATAGTTACTGTGACATCTTTGTTCCTAACGCGAATAATAAATGTTTTACTCCTTTTTTTGAGCTTTTCGTATGGACCAGTGTAAGCAGGCTGGAATGAGCCACGCATCACTTCGTCCCTAAGGAATACGTGACTGCATGTAGCTAGATCTTGGTATACGAAAGCTCTGCGATTTGAGTGGTGTTGGGAGGGAACCGGACGAATATTTTCCGCAAAGGACTTCAACCGAGCCGCGAAATCGGTGATGTCGGTGGTGTAGTACGCAATATCGTGACCGAAGAATTCGCCAGGGAGACGAAGTGGTTCACCGTACACCAACTCAGCTGATGAAGTCTGGAGGTCTTCCTTAAAGGCACTCCTAATGCCTAGCAACACAAGTGGAAGTGATTCGGTCCACTTGGTGTCTGCATGACAGGTAATTGCAGCTTTTAGTTGCCTGTGAAAACGCTCCACCAACCCGTTGCATTGCGGATGATAACTCGTTGTCCTACGGTGATCGTAACCGATGGACTGAGAAAGCTGTTGAAACAGTGCCGATTGGAATTGTCCGCCTCGATCGGTTACGATCTCGGTAGGACAACCATATCGTGCCACCCAACAGGAAATAAACGTTTTGGCCACTGTTTCCGCGGAAATATCGGTAATAGGCACAGCTTCCGGCCATCGCGTAAAGCGATCGACGGCTGTGAGGTAGTACCGATAATTATTGGATGATGGTAGTGGGCCGATTAGGTCTAGATGAACATGTTTGAACCGTGCTGAAGGTAAATCGTGCGTACCTAAAGGTGAGGCAACGTGTCTCGTTACCTTCGAGCGCTGGCATGCCAAACATGACTTAGCCCATTCTCGGCAGTCGCTTCGCATCAGTGGCCAAACGAAACGTTGTGCAACGAGTTTGGCGGTAGCATTTGCACCGGGGTGGCTGAGGGAGTGGAGACTGTTGTCAACTTGCATTCGAAGTTGTTTAGGGACGAAAGGTCTGGGTGTCGGTGTACTGACGTCGCAGTACAGAACGGTACGACTCCCAGGTATACTCGTCTGGGTAAGGCGAAGTGAAGTGTCACCTTTGAGGTGTTCCGCAAGGTCTGGATCTGAACCTTGGAGCTCAGCCATCACTTCAAGGTCAACTGGTACCTGCAGTTCATCGACGCGGGACAGTGTGTCGGCAACCACGTTGTCCTTACCAGCAATAAAAACGATATCGGTGGTGAACTGCGAGATGAAATTAAGGTGTCTATACTGACGTGGTGAGCAGTTACTTTTACATTCACTGAATGCGTAACAAAGAGGTTTGTGGTCAGTATAGATAGTGAAGTGAGTGGCTTCCAGCATATGGCGGAAGTATTTTATACTCTCGTAAATGGCAAGAAGCTCACGGTCATACGGAGAGTATTTCGTTTAAAACAATAATAGATTTGAATTATTTACTTATTTGAAAATAATGATTCAAATAAAGAAAATGTTTACCCATCCCCATCACACCTGTCACTAGTACCAGGCCACCGCCACTCGGCCGTACCTACAGCGATAAATGCCTACAAATTCGCGAGGCGCCGGCGCCACTCCGACTGACGGGTGTCGCTCGCGCGCACGCCAAATTATTTACTTTTTAAATTTTACTGTACTATTTTCTTTTTTTTTGTTAACTGTACTATCTTCAAATTCCCTACAATTACGAGTTTCTAATCGCAGACTACTAATTAGGTATTATTATCTGTGTTTATCTTGTAAATTAAATAAAAACAGTCCCTACTTCAAAACTTATTTTTATTTCAATGAGTATCTTTCTACTTGAGTTGAGTAAAGGTTTGTTTTCATTTTTTTATTACAAATGAGAGACTGTAAAATTCGTTTTAGTAGCTACCTAATTGACTGAGTAATCAATCATACGCATCAAACGTAGGATAGAATAGGTGGTCAAATAGGTAGATAGATAGACGATGAATATTATAGTAGTAGGTAGCAACGCATCGGCGAGCCGACAACCCTAGCGACATAGGTATCGCGTCACCCAGCGCCAGACAGCGACAGAGCTACGCGTTAGAAGAGAGCGGCAATACTTAGGTGAATATCTCGTTAGATACTGAGCGCTTATGCGAGCTGAATTGAACTTTGTTGCTTAGTAGCAAGAGTCTCTATTTCTATGAATTATTACGGGAAGTGGTGCTTCTGTACTTGTACTTATTATTCTGTGCTAGTACCTTCATCATCTTCACAATTAGAAAGTGATAATGATTTGATGAACCAAGTACTAATGGAAAAAATTAGGGTTCAATGTTCTGCTTACATAACGGGGTATGTATGTAAAATAAATATAACGCATTCTTATTAGAATGCGTTATATTTATTTGTCGGGGAACAGCGATATTTACCCCACTTCTGATATTGGGGACATGTCACATCAGGATAAGCACGAGCATTATACTGTCAATACAACATCAGATATCTTAGGATTCCTAGGTCTTCTTGAATCTTGAATCTTGAAATAATAACTCACAGGACTTCATTACAAAGACATTGCTTGTATTTTACACACGATCATCATGGATTACAGATTACAGTTAGGATACGTCTAGATTCAATTAATTGATGGAACCTAAACGACCTCCCTTCACCCCATAGTCGTCCTGTCCACGCCATAGAATATCTTTTCCTAATCCTATACTCGATTCGCAATACGATCGTGATGTCGTCAACACATCATTCCTCCAATCTACCTTTCCCATCTAATCACCATCCAACCATCTCCATTCCTCCCATAACCTCTAATGTACGCTATCTTTTCATATCCGAGACTCGCTCACTCACTGCCACAGACCACCAAACAAACTCACATCCCTCTATCATAGAGGGATGTGAGTTTGTTTGGTTTGGTGTTTGTTCGATAGAGGCTCTATCGAACAACTGTCATAGTGCGTACCACCACAGACTTAACATAGTCTATTCTCATACCACAGACTACACCACGAAGGTAGAACTCACGTCACGGAATAACAACACTACAGATTCCATCAGTCAGCTGAATTTACAAACTACTCTTAAACTTCTATAGCTTGATTATACGTCCATCTCCGACACGGCCATCCTGCTAGCACACGTCCTCGTGTGTTAATCTGCAACCAAAAATCACGAGAGAACAATTCCGTTCGGCCATACCTCTTATCCATGGCCAGTATTGGGGATCTAGCCTTTATTGGCTCTCAATTTATTAAATAATAAATAGATGAGAAATGTGTAGCAAAAGCATTACTGATATCATCGCCGGTGCTTGCCGTCAATGTGTCAAGTTTCATTTCCGTGGGTATATCGGAACTTCCAGATCGTTGTTGCTTTACATAAGACCATATTTTTTTTGGATCCTTTAGCATTCTACCTTCTAAATCATTCATATAATTTGCATAACATGATGACATATATTTTTCAGCACGTTTATTCAAATCTTTGAGAATATATTCATCTCTGGGGTTCTCATATTTTTTATAGTTATGTCACTGAATAATTTATTGCAATTCAATCATATAAAAAACCTAAATGACCGATGTCTGGACTTGGTATTAGCAATTTTTAAATTTTTTTTTATCTTGTATCGTATTATTGATGAGATTATTCCAAAGACAAAACGCCGTAGTTTTAAACATCCTCCATGGTATAATAAAATTCTGATAAAAATGATTTGTGAAAAAGAGAAGGTGAGACTTAACTATAAAAAATATGAGAACCCCAGAGATGAATATATTCTCCAAGATTTGAATAAACGTGCTGAAAAATATATGTCATCATGTTATGCAAATTATATGAATGATTTAGAAGGTAGAATGCTAAAGGATCCAAAAAAAATATGGTCTTATGTAAAGCAACAACGATCTGGAAGTTCCGATATACCCACGGAAATGAAACTTGACACATTGACGGCAAGCACCGGCGATGATATCAGTAATGCTTTTGCTACACATTTCTCTTCTATTTATTCCCATGATTTGGACCCACCTACCGACATGAAAGTATTTGACTGCTTTTTCCCAACAATTACTATCCCATATAACAGTTAATGAACAGTCTATTTATAATATAAACAAATCCATAGACATTAGTAAAGGCGCGGGTCCGGACGGAATTCCACCAATATTTATAAAGAAAACTCAGAAAAATTTAACATTGCCTCTCAAGTTAATATTTGAAACATCATTTCAAACATCTGTATTTCCATCCGCTTGGAAATCTGCTAACATAGTTCCTATTTTCAAAAAGGGCGATAAGAATAATATAAAAAATTACCGACCTGTATCCATATTAAATATATTCTCTAAAATTTTTGAACTAATAGTATTTCCCGAATTTGTATTGCATATCAAGAATATTCTGTCTCATAGTCAACATGGTTTTTGTAAAAATAGGTCTACTATCACAAATCTTCTTCTTTATATTTAACACAGATTCTAGATTCAGGTTCGCAAATCCATTCTATTTATACCAACTTCAAAAGCGCATTCGACAAAGTAGTTCATGAAATGTTATTATATAAATTAAAACATTATGGAATACATGGTAAACTTCTGTTATGGTTCAAGTCTTATCTCACAGATCGTATAATGAAAGTTTAGTCTAGTCATTTGGTAGTTTTACCTGGAAAGTTTTCCGGGAGTTTTGAAAATTGGTTTATTTATAAATTTGGGTATGCTCTTTTCGAATTTCAACTTTGCCACCTCGTACCCCCGCCGCTCGCGCCGCCATATTGAAAAAATGGCGCCTAAAAACGGTTTTTTGGAAATATCTCTTTTCCGACGCATTTTACGACAAAAATATCTAGGTACAAAATTAAACTAGAGAAAATTTCCTACAATTTATGTATTAATAATTTTTTTCATAAAATCAATAGCTTTTGGCGTACGAGCGCCGCAAAGTATTATTCATCTGCACCACCACGTGTTTTTCGTATATTTTTCTAAAATACTCTATTTCTGCCGCCGGTTTTGAAAAAGCAGGTATAAGAGTGTTTGTCCACCGCCGCCGGCACCGGACCGTCACCGGGAACGAGATGACGGCGCCGAAGTAGCGGTAGATACATTTAGAGCGTTTTGCTTTAGCCGCGTGTCCACCGCACATCCGTCACCGGGCGCCGTCATCCCGGACGCCGAATTTGCGAGTAAATCGGCGTGACCGCTAAAACGGGCCCGAGATTTTGATGGGCAGATGTGCCGGCAATACAAAACATATTAACTTGTCCACACACTGCCATCGCCGTCGCACCGTACACGAGCTCAGTTATTATTTTGTCTGTCATCAATTATCATTATATAGCATTGTATAGTAGACTAGCAGCGCCCCGCGGTTTTACCCGCGTTGTGCCCGTTCCTGTGGGAATTTCGGGAATTTTTATACATATAAACCTTCCTCTTGAATCACTCTACCTATTACAAAAAACATCCTATAGTAGTTGAAAAACTTGTTGTCATGCTGCCGCAACTTGGCGTGGTGTATATAAAACGCCCCTGTGATGTATCGTTCACGTATTAGTGGATGAACCCAAATTCTTTGCATCTCCTGCGCCTTCGAAGGTACAAAATTAGTAGAAGAAGTTGTCGCCGGTTTAACCTAGCCATCACTTTATTTCTTCGAAAACGCGACTACCACGCATGCCAGCTGGAACAAACTGAGCCGGCGAAATCGGTCGCGGTGGACAAACGATCGCCGTCACGTCATAATAAACTCGGCCCGAAATAATCTCGTTCCCGGTGACGGTCCGGTGCCGGCGGCGGTGGACAAACGCTCTAAGGGTAATATGTCGCCTTTGTATTGGGCCCCTTTCTCTTGACTATGGAGACTATACACAGTATATATAGTCTCCATACTCTCGACCTTCAAAGAAACATCTGTCAGTAGAAGCTATATTACGAGATATTTAGTTTAGGCTAATTTAAACGTACTCACACGGGTTTTTTCGTGTTAGAAAGTTTATAAAGCAAGTAAATAACTTACTTTTTATTTCCCGACGTTTCGAGGGGATTGCACCTCTTGTGGTCGCGGGTGAACTGTGGTCGTGGGTCGTGGTCGCGAGTACTATAAATGAGCACGTACAGCCCTACCATAAGCATGTCCAGACATTATGTGCTGTACACAGTTCTCAGCATAAATTAATTTGAAGATATCCTCGAGTCCACTACCAGACATGATATACCCAATCGCACCTATGAACGACATAAGCCAATAGAACCCACCTAATCGAACTACGACCTTCGATAGATCGGTATTAGGATCAGCAGCAGCTGTAATGTCCCTTATGTCTTTTATTTTTACTTTTAGAATTTCTGAACATTTTCGCTTTTAACTTTTTTATTTATAGTTCTACGACAAAAAGTTACTGGACCAAAGTTGTAGAGAATTTAATTTGCAACAACAATGTTAACAATTTTTTTAAATAAAATTAATAGTTTAAGAGATATATCGTAAAAACCATTTCAACCCCTATTTTCAAGATTGCGGCCGTGGGACAAGGGTGGCGACCCCACAAACTTGTTTTTAGCTTTACACTGACCCCCCCTACACATCAAAAAAATAAAATTGCGTCCTCTAAAAAACGCAAGGTTAGGCCTAAAAATGTAACATTTCGATGGACTAATCACCATTTACAGCACACTCTCATAGAACCAACCTAGGTAAATTCTCTCCTCTCAATCGATTCTATAAATCTTATAGCAAACTGCTAATTGATAACCAGCACGTTGACATCTTCCACAATTCCTTCAACCAGTTCAGGCGCATAGCTAAAGACTGCTCCGAGCACTCTTGATCTCATTTAAATAAGTAAATGTAATAAATTCATACATATAAGTACCTATTTAATTTGTTCTTGTTATGTTCCTCTAGTACCCATAGTTTATACTAAATTAGTTTTATTTCTTTTTTTTTCTAAGTAATTTAATTTTATCTGTTTACTTTTTTAATGTTTATTCAGTTTTTTTTTCTTTTGTTAGTTTGATTTATAAAGCATAGAATGTTGTACGCTACTGTAAAGATATGTCACTCAGAACATAAATTATTTATAAGTTAATTGTAAGTGCAAAGTGATTATATTGTTCTAGTGTCTATTAAATAAATAAATAAATAACAAAAGTCAAAAACAGAAGCTACGAACGAACGACGAACAAACAGTGACTTTTACAGTTTTACAGACAGTTAACTTTTTTCCAGTTGGCGTTCTTGTAGCGACGTTTGGTAACCCGACCGGAGTGAGAAGTGTAGCATTTGCTTAGCTCGACATAGTTCATTATCTCACTTTAATTCGGACGGGTTGTATGCCTCCTAAGTCTGTCACTGTCACCTGTCACCTGTCACAATCGTAATATCTGTGATCTGTGGCTCTAAGTTGCTGTCTGACGATACTAGATGGCGCTTAAAACGATTAAATTTTTTATTAAGTTATGCAATGCAATATTTCAAGACAATATTATTATAAACTAGCAGCGCCTCGCGGTTTTACCCGCGTTGTGCCCATTCCCGTGGGAATTTCGGGATTTTTTTACATAAAAACCTTCCTCTTGAATCATTCTACCTATTACAAAAAACCGCATCAAAATCCGTTGCGTAATTTTAAAGATTTAAGCATACAGACAAACAGACAACGACTTTGTTTTATACTATGTAGTGATAGTGAAGCGCTTGATAGTCATCGGAAATGCACCAAATGAAGGAAGTATTTGTAAGTACAAACAATTTAGAAGGTTAATTACGTGACAACAAGTTCCTATTTCAGTATATTGTGAATTCCATGTTGAATGTCGTTTACTTTGTACTTTGAGATTATATACAGAGTACAATAATATAAACAAAGCTTTAGTTGAAGCTACAAACATGAGTTACCTTCTATCCAAGAAATACAAACATGTGAACTTGTCATGTCAATCAATTGGCGAAAATACTTGTAGAATCTACAATAATAGATGCTACCTTTGATAGTTTAAAATTAATATTTCTTGTTTATTACTGTCATATTATAATGTGTATTACTTTTCTTTCAGTCACACAGAATATAGTTCTCAGTCACCAAGTCACCAATGACCCCCAGTAGGTAACAATGCACCTACCAGCGGATCTCATGCAGTTGTATTATCTACCAAGCACCCCAGCAAGCCCCTTCTCAAAAATATCAATGTGATGCCTATTCACCTCCATTCTAATGCTTGTAGAATACCAGAACATTGTCAAATATGTAAGAGATGAAACCTAATCACAATTGAGGAGACGGTAAATACCGACGGGTCCTACGTATACTGGTGCAACCTGATCGAAGGGTGCAACCAGCAAAATATCTAAACCATTTTTTTGCATAATTTGTACTTAAATAAGCCATACTTTTATATTCTGAAAAAATATATTTAAAAAATCATATAGTTTCGGAGATAAAAAAATGTAAACTGGTGCAAGTAACACTATTTTTCGGTAAAGAACTGTGAACACTGGTGTAAGTCACTTGCACCAGTGTACGTAGTTGCGATCTGCGCGGCGCTCGAGCGCACGTGATCGTTACACCAGTATGCGTGCGGCGAACGTCACCGCACGCACGTACAATACTGGTGTAACTGCAAATAGTCATGTTGCTAAATACCTTGTATATCAGTTTTAATTTTGTAAATACGGCTTTGGACAAGGTTTAGGGATAGTAGAAGGTCATCAAAGGGGAAAACATTCAATTCACACAGTAAAGATACCCCAGTCTGCCAAAGAAAATGTTTGCTCTTATGTAAAGATGTTCCCACCCTTTAAGTCTCATTACACTAGAAAAGAAACGAGCAAAATCTATTTAGATTGGTCATAGACTTTTGTCACTTTATGCCTTTTGACAAATGTTTAATTTTTACCAGGGATAAAACGATTGCAGGGATAAACGCTGCGGCAATAAAGAGGCATCGTCACAAAACATTTTAATCTCTCATTCCACATCCCACAAAAAAATAAGTGTGAATATTTTCATGCATTCGATTCTTACGAAATCGTACAGATGGCATTATGAAAAAAATACAGCTTGGGAGCTAAAAAAAGCGGCCAAGTTCGAGCCGGAATCGCGCACGGAGGGTTTCGTACATTAAAAAACGGTAAAAAATCACGTTTGTTGTATGGAAGCCCCCCTTGATTATTTGTTTTATTTTATTTTTCGTATTTGTTGTTATAGCGGCAATAGAAATACATCATCTGTCAAAATTTAAACTGTCTAGCTATCACCGTTCTTGAGATACAGCCTGGTGATAGACGGACGGACGGACAGCGAAGTCTTAGTAATAGGGTCCCGTTTTTACCCTTTGGGTACGGAACCCTAAAAATGGACAAACGTCTAAGGATGATAAAACTATTGTTACTTTCAACCTTCAGAAAACAAAAAAATTACCTTATGGAAATGGAAATGGACTCTGCTTGGAAATTTAAAGTTAATATCACTCATAGATTTCTTGTCGTTGGCCACACGCAGAGCGAGGGTGATAGCATTCACTCTGTGTGAGAATTAGTTTTTTTTGTGACATAATCAAGTCACTAATTACTTTTAAAGTAAAGTAAAGTATTAGCCTGTAATGTCCCACTGCTGGACAAAAGCCTCTCGTCTTATTGATATTAGTACAGTGAGGAGGATTAGGCATAATCACCAAGCTTGCTCTCACTAGAGCCGTATTTGCTAAGTAGGAAACATGTTTTCGCTCGACCCAGGAATTGAACCCGGGACCTCGGTCTAGGCAGGCGAGTGCACATACTTATTTTAAACACTACTTAAAATAAGCCTTTACTTAACTTATTGTGTAATAAATCTAACTGAATTTATGAATACTACCCAATACGAGTAATAAGATTAACTAGAGTTCTTATGAGACTCAAAAATAATATTGTTTTAGTTTTATACGATGTTTATTCTTTGATTTGTACGTGAAAATTATTAGGAACAATTTGATTTCTGAATATTTTTGATTAATTTAACTATGAAAATATGAGTATGAACATGGATAACTGGTGCAAGTAGTCTGCAGAACTATGTAAACTAAAGCAAGTGTTAAAAGTTGAACAAAAAATAAAAATTGTGAATATTACTAGCTTCCGTATTAATCAATAAACAGCAAACAATATTTTCAGTAATTATTTATCATTTAATTAAGTTAAATTTAAATGAAAAAAAGAACGGTGTAAACTGGTATAAGTGCCACTTACACCAGTATACGCGTTGTAACATTTTAAGGAAAACATTGACCGTGAATGCAAGTGAAGCCATTTTCTAAAGTACGAAAAATATTTAAAAATTATGAATGCAGTCTTTTTCCAAAAATATTCAAGTATAACATTTTAAAATTTCAAATATGTATGTTTAGTAATGTTAAAGTTACAACCATTAGAACGTTTAAATCGCTCTCCTGTACAGTTGCACAAATGACGTTGCACCAGTATACGTAGGAGTTAGGACCCGTCGATACAACCATTTATGGTCGATTTCGTCGAGCAGAAAATAACCAAAACAAATCAAATTTTGTGGAAAATGTTTTAAACTTTGTTTTAAGTTAGACCAAACAAGCAAATTGCCTTTTATAGACAAAGCTAAGTTATTGTTCACTCAGTGTACTTGAGATTTGTTTTTATAATGCATAGCATAGCTATTAAAATGATTAAAACAACGAAATTAATTATGTTATTGTTAATGACTGATTATATAATTATTTAATTTAATGTCGGGGAAACAGCGATATTTATCCCACTATATCGGGGACATGTCACATCAGGATATGCACGAGCATTATACTGTCAATACAACATCAGATATCTTAGGATTCCTAGGTCTTGATCTTGAAATAATAACTCACAGGACTTCATTACAATGACATTGCTTGTATTTTACACACGATCATCATGGATTACAGATTACAGTTAGGATACGTCTAGATTCAATTAATTGATGGAACCTAAACGACCTCCCTTCACCCCATAGTCGTCCTGTCCACGCCATAGAATATCTTTTCCCTATGCTATACTCGATTCGCAATACGATCGTGATGTCGTCAACACCTCATTCCTCCAATCTACGTTTCCAATCTAATCACAACCCAACCATTCCCCATTTTCCCCATAAACTCCAATATACGCCATCTTTTTATATCGTCGACCATTCTCATCCCCCAGACTACACCACGAAGGTAGAACTCACGTCACGGAATCACAAAACTACAGATTCCATCAGTTAGCTGAATTTACAAACTACTCTTAAACTTCTATATCATGATTAAACGTCCTTTTTCAAACTAGTGTTGCCATCCCCGCATCGACCTCACCCAAGCTACCCGCTTGACGTTTCTGAACGTAAACAGAATGACAGACAGATCAACTGACAGCTTGATTAAATTGACTACAGACTAAAAATAATGTAGTGACGAAATAAACCGCTATCTGGTGTGGCGCCACTGATGCCACGCTCCGACACGGCCATCCTGCTAGCACACGTCCTCGTGTGTTGGCTAACCTGCACAGAAATAACCAACGAGAGTATTTGATCGCCTCGGCCACTTCTGACCAATCATATTTCTACAAACAGCTCAAATAAAGAAACTTCGTAACTGTATAGTTTTTCTTTTAAATTACTCGAATAAAACCATAAAAGAGCCATAAAAAAAATATCAACCAGAGCCATGTACCACTGTCGCTTGTAACAACAAATTAACACAATTTAATTAACCACACAAATCGAAACTTCACTCTAGTAAGCCCCTCTATCGCCACGGCTCTCCAGCCGACCAGCAATCGCAATTGCTCTCACACTATGCATATCCATCAAGTGGATCGCCCATGTGCATCACCCTGTGACTGCACACTATGGTCTTTGCAGACCCCGACCCCCGCCAGAGCCAAACGCGCACCGCGCACCCACGGACTACTTGAGTTACCCCAAGAGACACCGATTTCTACCGGGCTATGACTACGTAATAGCTACTGGTACGGTCGAACACAATACGGCCGATAGAGTCCTTACTCGAGTTTCCACCAAAACAAGTTTACTCATACTCATCAGGATTACTATTAACATCAACTTCGACTGGTACATGACCTACTGGCATCTTTCGTAATCTATCGTGTGCATACTTGTAAGTACGTTTAGAGTTCAAAGCTTTCAACGTGTAACGATCACCATCGTTCGGTCACTCCTGACCTAACTAACTCTACTTCAACAAAAGACTTAGTAAAGCTCAAACTATTATTCTTTTCCAATGAACAAATTTAACTATCTCAATATTCATAATCACATTGCTTATATAAACATAATACTAGAACATCGACAGGCACAAGTACCCATTAAAAATCAAATTAATCTCAAATCAAAGTAAAAGTCAAGTGTAAACGTACTCACACGGGTTTTTTCGCGTTGGAAAGTTTATAAAGCAAGTAAATAACTTACTTTTTATTTCCCGACGTTTCGAGGGGATTGCACCTCTCGTGGTCGCGGGTGAACTGAAGACATTGGAGTTACCGCTGTGATGGGAGGGTAGGCGTTCCAAGTGTTGGAAGTACCCTCACATGGTCAATGTTAGAGTTTATTGGTGCGTTCACATTAGACTGACACACAACACTGACAGTATCCTGGCACTTGGTCTTTTGAGCACGTCTCGAACACTTATAAGTTATTACCGGATTCCAAGCCGCAGAGAGTCTAAAACCGTCTTCACGATTGAAATTCGGATATTTCCTTATTTCAATCGCTTCCCGAATAATCCTCTTGTAGTAGTGCGGCTCGTTTGCAATAACTTTAGGGTCATGTAACTCGATCCAGTGATTGAGACCCGAGTCAACTAAATGTTCGGCTATAGCAGACTTGTTTATTTGACGGTTCTTCACAGCCGCTATGTGCTCCTTAACGCGTTCGGCTATCGTCCTCTTGGTCTGACCTATATATGAATGACCACAGCTACAGTCAATTTTGTAAACACCCGGCATCTGTAAGGGTATTACATCCTTCGGTGTTCGCAGCTGCTTGGCCATTCTCGTGAGCGGGGTTTAGATTGATTTTATTGAAAGACGTCTGAGTAGGTTTCCAATTTTATCCGTCACTCCTTTCACATAAGGTAAATACGCCGGTTGTCGAGTCGCCTCAGCGTGTTTCAGCCTAGTGCGCTTCGTCTGCGATCTGCCAGTCCTGTAGCCATTACATTTCAGTACCTCCTGAACATGCTGAAGTTCGCTCAGTAAATGTTCAGGGTCACAGAGGTCATGGGCTCTGCGCGTCAGTGTGGTGACTACAGACTGCAGATGAGCGGGATGGTGGTGTGATGCAGCATTCAAATACCTGTCAGTGTGTGTTGGTTTTCGGTACACAGTATGAGACAACGTACCGTCAGGCCTCGCCATTATTTTGAGATCTAAAAATGCTAACGTCCTGTTCTCCTCCAACTCGTACGTGAACTTGATCCTCGGATGAACGGAGTTGAGGTACGCGGTCACCTCTTCAACACCTCTGATTCCTCTGTCCAGTATGCAGAAAACGTCATCAACGTAGCGCTTCCATAATTTTATACCACAAGCTGTCCAATCGATCAGTTGCTCAAAATGTTCCATACAGATGTTGGCAAGTGCCGGGGCCACTGGACTACCCATGGCGACACCATCAATCTGCAGGTAATACTGACCTTGGTATAAAAAGAAGTTTCCGTCCAGACAATTTTCCAGAAGAACCACATATTGGTCGGGTAACTCGTGGTCGTTTAGCAGTCGTCTGACCACATTAAGGCAATCCTTTAATGGAACATTGGTGAATAATGACTCGACATCAAAACTCACCATTATGTCATACGGTTCCAACTTCATGTCCAAAATAATGGTTCAAAATAATGGCGAGGCCTGACGGTACGTTGTCTCATACTGTGTACCGAAAACCAACACACACTGACAGGTATTTGAATGCTGCATCACACCACCATCCCGCTCATCTGCAGTCTGTAGTCACCACACTGACGCGCAGAGCCCATGACCTCTGTGACCCTGAACATTTACTGAGCGAACTTCAGCATGTTCAGGAGGTACTGAAATGTAATGGCTACAGGACTGGCAGATTGCAGACGAAGCGCACTAGGCTGAAACACGCTGAGGCGACTCGATAACCGGCGTATTTACCTTATGTGAAAGGAGTGACGGATAAAATTGGAAACCTACTCAGACGTCTTTCAATAAAATCAATCTACACCCCGCTCACGAGAATGGCCAAGCAGCTGCGAACACCGAAGAATGTAATACCCTTACAGACGCCGGGTGTTTACAAAATTGACTGTAGCTGTGGTCATTCATATATAGGTCAGACCAAGAGGACGATCGCCGAACGCGTTAAGGAGCACATAGCGGCTGTGAAGAACCGTCAAATAAACAAGTCTGCTATAGCCGAACATTTAGTTGACTCGGGTCTCAATCACTGGATCGAGTTACATGACCCTAAAGTTATTGCAAACGAGCCGCACTACTACAAGAGGATTATTCGGGAAGCGATTGAAATAAGGAAATATCCGAATTTCAATCGTGAAGACGGTTTTAGACTCTCTGCGGCTTGGAATCCGGTAATAACTTATAAGTGTTCGAGACGTGCTCAAAAGACCAAGTGCCAGGATACTGTCAGTGTTGTGTGTCAGTCTAATGTGAACGCACCAATAAACTCTAACATTGACCATGTGAGGGTACTTCCAACACTTGGAACGCCTACCCTCCCATCACAGCGGTAACTCCAATGTCTTCAGTTCACCCGCGACCACGAGAGGTGCAATCCCCTCGAAACGTCGGGAAATAAAAAGTAAGTTATTTACTTGCTTTATAAACTTTCCAACGCGAAAAAACCCGTGTGAGTACGTTTAAATTATGTGTTCAAATCGTGTAAGTTTAAAAAAGACTAAAGTCAAGTGTGTCTCTATTGTCCGGCTATCCCCGTACCCCTAATACGCAGTCATCCTTGTGACTGGCTGTGATCATCCCAGTGATCACCCATAACCCTAATCATCCCTATGATCAGTCACTCTCGTGATCACCCAAATTTAAGACTCAAGAGGACACGCACAACTAGTTACCACACAGTCTAAAGTGACTACAGTTCATCATCACAAGGCTCAGAATCACTAACAATGGGTACTTGCCCATCAGGCATTTTCCTATACCAGTCAATGACACTATATTGTGTACTCGTTTTCCTCTAAACCTCGCGGCCACACTTTCTTTAATAAGCCAGCACTCTGCTCCAGAATCGTAATGAAATCGAAACGACTGACCTTGATGCTCAAGAGTTCCGGATGGAGGCTAAACCTGACTATTAAGAAGCTTGTTCTTCCTTAAAATCTTGATTTCAATCAAAAGTTAATTACAATTATTATTAATCGGTAATCAAAACTACACAGGAAATCAATCTGCCAGACAGCACCAAGTTCTAAGCCAGTTACTTCAACCATACTTTCAAAAATAAGGAAAACTTGCAAATCGCTTGGTACCAAACAACATTTAGCGTCTGATAAATGTCAAGATAACCTACGATCAAAGTCTGACAACGCTACCAAGAATGTAGGAATTTAGGTGCTGTTTGTCAGTTTAACAAAATAAGAAAATACCCTAACCGTCAGCGTCAACATCATTGTCATTGATGTCACAAGTACTCTGGGGCATTTTGTGTAATCTGTTATGTGAACTAATTAACTTAAACTCCCAAATTATTTGCGACGTAATGTCAACAAAAGCCATCAAACAAAAATTTAATTGAATTGAACTCCCAAATTATTATTTTAACGCTTAACTTCAAACTAACATTTCCCAAAAGCTACTTCAATTAAAGTACTCAAAAACTACTAACAGTTATCAGAATTGACTATTAACTATCAGTTACTAGTTTATCAATATTTGGTTTATTTTAAAATCATTAAAATCTCACATGAATCATCAATGCTATGTAACACATGAATACTAGGTAACACGTCATTTTCAACTTTAACTTCAATAGACTATTAATCTCAAATGCACATTACAATATGAGCCACGAGTGGGTAACAGTAAGCGTCTTTAGAGTCACGGCAACCAGCCGACGAGCAATCACATTGCTCAACAACACACGGTCTCAGCAGGCCACTCCACAGTACAGTCAATCCAGACCACGACCATCACCGAGGTCGAACATTGAACTCAATAAGGCACTTAGAAATCCTTACTCATACTCTCATATTTTACAATGGGATAAACTTCCAAAATACTTTCAATAAGCTTTCTACTTTATCAAGTGGTACGAAGATTCACTACAAAACTCTCAATGTTAACTGACTCAAATATCACAAAATAGCTCACCGGATATTTCCCAACTAAGATACTTCAATACGCCAATTCATGTCAATCATTACCGCAATACATCACCAATTTAACATCCAATGTGAATTCGTCGTGATAGATTCTTGAATAATTCGGAATACCGCAATCCCTCATATTCCTCAGGTTTGAGAAGAGAACCACGTTCTACCCTGGACGAGGTTTATCAATGCTCACAATAATTACCAGCATTGCACCAACATGAAAATAAGAAAACATATTAGAACATATCACATTACGTACAAGATTAAACTTGACTCTTTCGGAAGCTCATAATTACCTTCTTAACTCCACAATAGAGTAGAAAACTAACTAACTATACTCACAGAACATTCCAACTTTTGTAACCAATTCCAAAATAAACATTACGTAAAGCGCATGACAGTGGCGCTTTTGGCGGGATGATGATTCAGACATATCTCTGAATACTACGAGCTTCATAATCCAGTGGAGGGTACATGAATTGCAATCTCGTCGTCGTCGTCGCCGTCGTCCATTCCAGTAACGAATAACAAATCTTAAATTTCTTTCTCAAAATATAAGAAGCCATTTTTCCATCAACGCCGTAGTTATGTGGACTACATCGTTTATGTTTCGTCCACCCGTGGGAATATAGCATCCAAATTTCAAATACCACAATCCATAGCGATATGATATTCAGCACCTGAGAGATTGGTGCTATGGTGAAATTTATCATTCTCTGCTGAACGGTCGGTGGGCAATAGCGATCCTTATCATTCTCTGCTGGACGCTCGGTGGGCAATCCAGGGCGATCCAGGCTCAGTGGGCAATAGCGATCCTTATCATTGTCTGCTGGACGCTCGGTGGGCAATAGCGATCTTAATCCCACTTCTGATGTCGGGGAAACAGCGATATTTATCCCACTATATCGGGGACATGTCACATCAGGATATGCACGAGCATTATACTGTCAATACAACATCAGATATCTTAGGATTCCTAGGTCTTGATCTTGAAATAATAACTCACAGGACTTCATTACAATGACATTGCTTGTACTTTACACACGATCATCATGGATTACAGATTACAGTTAGGATACGTCTAGATTCAATTAATTGATGGAACCTAAACCACCTCCCTTCACCCCATAGTCGTCCTGTCCACGCCATAGAATATCTTTTCCTTATCCTCTTATCTGTGAACACCTAAAGTTCGTTAATCTATACTCGATTCGCAATACGATCGTGATGTCGTCAACACCTCATTCCTCCAATCTACGTTTCCAATCTAATCACAACCCAACCATTCCCCATTTTCCCCATAAACTCCAATATACGCCATCTTTTTATATCGTCGACCATTCTCATCCCCCAGACTACACTACGAAGGTAGAACTCACGTCACGGAATCACAAAACTACAGATTCCATCAGTTAGCTGAATTTACAAACTACTCTTAAACTTCTATATCATGATTAAACGTCCTTTTTCAAACTAGTGTTGCCATCCCCGCATCGACCTCAGCCAAGCTTTCACTTGACGTTTCTGAACGTAAACAGAATGACAGACAGATCAACTGACAGCTTGATTAAATTGACTACAGACTAAAAATAATGTAGTGACGAAATAAACCGCTATCTGGTGTGGCGCCACTGATGCCACGCTCCGACATATATATGTTTTTTTACCTATCCTAATATTTTACATCGCCTTTTCTGGCCCCGGCAAAATTATAGGTATTCTCCCAGACAAAATAGTGTAGTACTTTTAACCCTTTGTCCTATTAGTGCACTCAATATACTATTAAATGCTATTTTTTTTTTCTCTTATTGTAAACCAATTAAAAACTATTCCATGGAATCTATTTTGAAATAGCTGATTTTGGTTTGATTTGACTATATTTCAACTAAATAATTAATGCTGCTTATTGGTTTCAGGAGATTCTGGTTACCCACAGAGGCCGTGGTTGATGACTTCTTTTCTGAATCCTGCTACAGGCTCACCAGAAGCCAATTATAATGAGAAACATTCGGTGGCCAGAGTTAAAATAGAAAACACATTTGGCCGTTTAAAGAACCGATGGCGCTGTTTAAGTAAAGATCGTGTCCTTCATTACAAGCCAGCCAAGTGTGCCAAGATTATTCAAGCAAGTTGTGTGCTGCACAACTTGGCACTTGATTTTAATTTGAATGATCCTGATGGAGATATTCAAACGGGTATGCTATATTTTTTTATTGGACTGATATTGACTGATAATTTGTTGCACAGAAATAGAATACTAAAATATAGAGATAGACCACTTATTTATTTGCATTTTTGTTTTAGAAGACTGTGATAATCAAATTTACTGCGAGCATGGAGGAAGTGCCACAACAGATTTGATCAGAGGTAGAGCTGTAAGAGAACAATTAGTACGGAGAATTATGTAAATAAAACTTTATTGAATCTTTAATTGCGTTTTATTACAAATACAATCAAAATACAAAATACAAATAAAGAAAAACAGAGGTAGAGCTGTCAGAGATCAATAAGTACGTAGAATTATGTAAATAAAACTTTATTGAATCTTTAATTATGTTTTATTACACATAAAATCAAAATACATAATACAAATAAAGCGGATCCACGATTTTGTCTGGGAGAATACCTATAATTTTGCCGGGACCAGAAAAGGCGATGTAAAATATTAGGATAGGTGAAAAAACATATATAAATACAACATCTGACTTTTAATTAAATAATTATATTATCAGTCATTAACGATAACATAATTAATTTGTTGTTTTAATCATTTTAATAGCTAGTTTTACTTTGGGAGCTTCGGGGCGACTTTTTAAAAATTAAAAATTAATTTAATATTTTAAGACAAGTTTATTATTGAGTAACGTACAAAGGAATGAATTTTAAATCTAACTTAAAGTTCTACTGGGCTCGCAGGCCGCCCACAATGACCGTCTTATCTCTACCGGGCATTCGAGCCAGACGCTCAGTCAGCTATTCTGGTGAATACAACAGGGCCGGACTCAGGTCGCATGACTTCTCCCCCCTGAGATTCGAGATTATCCGAATTTACCTGATTCGGAGAATTTCGAAAGTTACATTTATAACCTAATTTTATTAATCTAATATAAAACATAACTCCTGCAAAAACTGCTATAATAAAATATAACCCAATGGTCCAAACACTGACACTATTGACTCTCACTATTTCACTTTCACTATTGGTATCGAACTTTACGGAATTCGTTATTTCTTGTATGTTATCCAGATTCATTTCTTCTAATTCTACTGGTTTTCTCTGTTCCGCCTTTATCTCGCTGATGTGCGGTAGGTTTACAGTTGGCAGTTTTTCGTAGTTCAAATTTGTTGTCCGATGAGGGCGTGATTTTAGTGAGTATTTGTCTATTTTCACTTCACATGTATCTTCTGTAGTAACGATGTATGTTCCTTGGATAATCTCTTGGTTTACTTCGTTTTGACAAAAACTGCGAATTATTGTCTTTCCTTCAGAAAATACGATCCATTTATTATTTTGTAAGCGCTGGACAAGGACACCTTTGTATTTGACAGGTATCAACTTACAGGAAGAGATGTGTTTTTAGCGAATTGCATCAATTCGGAGATGCACGGATCTTCATTTATTTTATCAAGGTAATCTTCGAAACAGACGAAATTGTTGTTATCTGTTCGCTGGCACGGTTTGGCTAGCGGCTCGGAGATAAGTCCTTTCACTATGAGGTAAGGATATTTAGGAAGGATAATGTATGTCATATGATCATGGATAATAGGGATAGGATACAATTTATAGTAAGTTTATGTTTCTTTACATACTAATGGAATTTCCATTACGAATGTTAACTGGTTTTCTTTGATAAAAGATTTTACATTAATGTATTGTTCAATTTTCACAAGATTTTCAGGCTCAGCAGGGAAAATTAATCTTTCAGTAAGTTCAATTTCTTTTAGTAAAATTAATAAGGTATCAGAGTTTATTATAGAATGGTGTAGGGTTTCAAGCTTACTGAATGACATTGCTGTTTCTACTTCATTTAGCTTTATAATTATAATTTGAAAATTGTGTAAAATCATAGAATACACATTAATTATTATATTATTCAAATAATGAATCTTTTCTGTTTCTTTTGCTTTATCTATACCATTCTGAAACTCTTTCATTCTAAGATCAATTTGTATAACATTATCTCTAATTTTGTGTGTGATGTTATATAAGTTTTTAACTACTTCGTAAATATAAAATGTGTGTGAAACTATAGATTTAAATGTTTCAGGAAGTGGGGTGTAAATTGCCTCATTATGTAAGCTTCGAGCATGTGTACTTATTACCTCAAATGGAGCTGGGAATTTATATTGGTTAAAATATTCATTCGCCTTTTTAGGGCTGATAAAGGAACGAGAGCTGCCTGTATCAATCATAAACTTAGCGTTGATTTCTGGTAAGTAAATGTACGGAAGTTTTGCAACATTTTCGCAATTTAAATTAATCAACTCGGTCGATCTATATCCGAGGCTATCTGGTAAAAAATTTCCACTGTCTCGTTATTTACCTCATGTGTGTATTCCGGTACTCCACAGTTACCGTCATACAGGTAGTCATCTATGACTACGTCCTGCTCGTAATAATCTTGATCCGTCTCATAGGGTGAGTTTACGTGTAACTCGTTATGGTGAGCCTGATTTCGAACCGGTAATGCTGTACGCATAGTAACATCGGTGTCTACCTTTGGTTTATTCTGATGTGTTGGGGGTATCCCGAATTTAAATTGAGTCTGAGGGTTGACATTTGGTCTAAAAGATTGTCCAAACGAAGGTCTATAACCTTGAGGAACTTGTTGGTTCACAAATTTAGGCTGATTAGTAAAACCTTGAGGTCTAAACTGATTATGTTGCATTCCAAATTTGAATTGTTGATTAGGCTGTTGCTGAACATGAGGGCGTATTTGATTCGGTATACCAAATCTGAAACCCTGATTTTGTTGTGAGTTAGTGGTAAAGAATGGTTTAAGACCAAACTTCTCTACATAAGGGTTACTCGTAATAGCTGAAGGCTGTGAAGGGTTTTTATTCATTAAAGGTCTCATTATTCTATTGCGCGACTCGTATTGAAATTTAAAATTGACTTCTTCCAGAACAATCCTGAGGGCATCTTCCAGTGTGTTAGTACCCTTAAGTCTCACTATACGAATAAGATCTTCCGGTAAATTATATAAAAATACATTAAGTGCCATATTGTCGTAAATAGTGATTTTACTTCTCCTAATGTGATCATCGGTGATTAAATTAACTTTTGCCAATAAAGAGCTCTTAACCTGTTGAATTCTGTTACAGAAATCTAGATAAGATTCGTTAGTATTAATTTTTAATGTCTCTAGTTGGATGGCTATACATTCTTCCGAACGCGGATCTCCGAAATGTTGGGTTAATACAGATTTTAATTCGGTCCAGGATTCTATGTCTGGGCGCTCACTAATTAAGTGGGCCGCTTTGCCAATTAATTTGCTCGACACTACATGAAACACATATAAATCCTGCGCCGGATTGTTTTCCCGTCTATAACACCTTATAACATATTCACACTTCTTAATATATAAATTTAGGAGCCTTTCATCTCCATCGAACTTAGGTATAATAGATGAAATTTCTTGTGGAATTGACACCAATTGTGGTTGAGTCATTTTACAATTTAACTTAATTTAGTTGAAACTTATTAAAATAAAATTGTACACGATGTACGCTATAGATAATTGCCTATTTTCTGTGCAATTACCTTGAAAAGTTAACTAATAATTATGAGGTGATTTTGAACCTCTACAATCTAGTTAATTTAATAGGAATAGAATATGAATGGAAAAGGAATAGTGAATTTGGACTACTCACAAGCCAGCCATAATCCTCCAGTGGTGATTCCTCTGCAGTTCACTAATATCTTTTTGCCCGTCCCGGAAAACTTATTTTCTTTGGTTCGAGGATACCGAACACAATTTGCCCAAAACCCGATTTTTGGAGTTTTTCACTAAGCAACACGGTTTACCCGGTATCCTACCGGCTGCGCCAGTTTTACTTTGGGAGCTTCGGGGCGACTTTTTAAAAATTAAAAATTAATTTAATATTTTAAGACAAGTTTATTATTGAGTAACGTACAAAGGAATGAATTTTAAATCTAACTTAAAGTTCTACTGGGCTCGCAGGCCGCCCACAATGACCGTCTTATCTCTACCGGGTATTCGAGCCAGACGCTCAGTCAGCTATTCTGGTGAATACAACAGGGCCGGACTCAGGTCGCATGACTAGCTATGCTATGCATTATAAAAACAAATCTCAAGTACACTGAGTGAACAATAACTTAACTTTGTCTATAAAAGGCAATTTGCTTGTTTGGTCTAACTTAAAACAAAGTTTAAAACATTATCCACAAAATTTTATTTGTTTTGGTTATTTTCTGCTCGACGAAATCGACCATAAATGGTTGTATTTACCGTCTCCTCAATTGTGATTAGGTTTCATCTCTTGCATATTTGACAATGTTCTGGTATTCTAAAAGCATTAGAATGGAGGTGAATAGGCATCACATTGATATTTTTGAGAAGGGGCTTGCTGGGGTGCTTGGTAGATAGATACAACTGCATGAGATCCGCTGGTAGGTGCATTGTTACCTACTGGGGGTCATTGGTGACTTGGTGACTGAGAACTAACAGTTCTGTGTGACTGAAAGAAAAGTTATACATACCTTTTAGAATATGACAGTAATAAACAAGAAATATTTGTTTATTGTTAAATATTTATGTTAAATATTTTAAATATATGTTTATTGTGGCTGTACTATTGTGGTATATAATTTTTAATAAGTGGATGTATGTGGGATGGATATTTTGCTCTTTTAGCGCAGTGAATATGAAATTATGAAATAAACTATCGAATGCCTTGGTAAAATCAACGAATGCTAGATAAAGTGGTATTTTGAATTCTATGTGTTTTTCTATGATTTGATTAGCTGAGTGTAAGTGATCTGTGGTAGAAAGACCTTTCCGGAAGCCTGCTTGTTCGGACGGTTGGTTGCTATCAAGCTGATCTGATATTCGGGCTTCAATTATTTTAATAAATAGTTTGTAGAGGTGTGAAACAAGGTTGATTGGTCTGTAATTTTCTATATTTGATTTGTCACCTTTCTTGTGTAGGAGAATAATGTTGGAGTGGCAGAACAGTTTGGGTAATTGGCCGGTGTGTAAAATGTTGTTAAAAAGGTTTGTTATGTATGGCAGAAGTTCTGGTTCACCCATCTTAAGGGCCTCAGTTGTTATGTCGTCGTAACCTTGTGATTTATTGTATTTCATGTTTTTTAGCGTGCGATGTATTTCCCTGTGTGTAATTGGAGGTATTTCTTCAGGACATGTATAAGTCTAACAATTATATTATTGCAACTAAATCATGACTTTAATGAATTAGAATATTGCTGCTCAATCAGCAGTTTAGAGTGCAGTCACCCGAGGCAACGCGTCAGCGTCAGCGCACGCGCTGCGGCCTTGTTAACGTTGTCGGTTACATCGCTAATAGCCTTTTCGGTGTATTGGATGAACACTTCGCCGAACAATATCAAAAGGATATCGCGCTAGTTAGATTTAACCAAAAGCATCTGTGGTCTCTAGCGAGGAATCAAACGTCTATCATAGAAGCCGAAAATAGTGTTCTGAAGAGAATAGAAGCGGGCTTACAAAAACCATCCAGAATGTTTAACCAACACCTGAGTAGTCTGGACAAGACGTCCCTTTCCATCAGAAAGGAGGTTCTGAAGGTCAGAACCAGTGAAGACTTTGTATTGACCAGTATTATAGCAAATAATCTTCTTAATAGCCTAAAGAATATTCAAGGAACGTTATTGGACACTTTAACGCACATTCAGCAACTTAACATCCACCTCATACCACCAACGTAACTTCGCGATGAGCTCTATACTATATCAAATCAGGTATCAAGAGAACTCTCTTTGCCTATTGAAAACATAGCAACGGACTTATATATACTGTATCAAATAATGCAAGTCAAGGCACGCATGTCCTATCAGTATTTTATTTTTGAAATAAAAATTCCGCTAGTATCGCGAGATAGTTATGAAATCTACCGACCTATTCCTATCTCATAACAAATCAAGAAAACCATGGTAAAAATAGCACCTATCGCAGATTACTTAGCCTTAAACATAAGACAAAATACACACTTGCCATTGACACAGTTTGAACTACAGCAGTGTATTCATATTACTACCACAAGTTTGTGTAAGGTCCAGAAACCGATTTACCAACTAGACTCCGACAATAATCTATGCATCAAGAGCGACCAAGGAAACTCCTGCAGGACAACCACCACGGCTTGAGAAACTACATGGACGGAGCTGTTTACAAATAATCACTTTTTATTATCATGTTGCGGTCTGTGTAAACTTCGTTTTATATGTGGGAGCAGGTTACCGACGAACAGCTCACCGGGGAAAATGTTGTTGCTCTAGCAAAAGATTGTGTCATAAAAGGGGACACTTTTACAATAATATCACACGCAGAACTGACAAATAACATTAGCATCAAATCGGACCTTTTGAATATAAAATTAGCACCCGTCAATAACATAATACATGTTTCGATACCGGTTGCCGATTACCAACAGCCGGACAATTTGACGTTATCATTTCAAAACATAAACGATCAGATAGATCGTTTGAAAGCATCTTCATCGGACGAGGAGTCGGGAGAGGTGTCTCTCCACGACGTACACCACTACGTGGCCATCTACTGCGTGGCGGCGGCGGGGCTCACAGCGGCGGGGGCCGCGTGGTGCCGCGCGCGCCGCCGCGCTGGCCGCGCCCTCGCCTGCTCCCGCCCCCGCCCCAGCTCCGCTCCCATCAGCACGGTCACTGATACGTGTCGAATGTGAGAAAGGTGAATAGTGCGCGAGTGATCAATCGAGTGCGCGAGTGTTCAATAAATCCACTTCTCCGATTATCGGCAAATGTTATTTTAAACGTGTAAATTTATTATAATCATTGTTTACTGTCACCTTATAAATCATTAACTAACACTTAGATCTAAGTAATCAATGGCATCATCTTATAGCATCTCAATCACTACTAATCAATCATTACACTCATCCCTCAGCCTCCAGCTTTCTAGCCCCGGAGCATGTACGGGTCACCGTACAGTTCATTGCACTAACGAAACGCTGTGTTAGCGTATTTCGTTTATTCACTTAATTAATTATTTTTACCATCAGTTCACATATCATCGTTGTGCCGCGTACACATCATAATCATAATCATATAGTGAATTCAATAAATTATAACTTATACCAGCAATCATTTATATCTTTATCATTTACCTTAACTAAGGTGTTAGGCTCTACAAGCCCCAACAACGTACGTAACAATTTGTTCTTCTTGGCTGTCACCGACTCCAAAAATAACAATACTAGTATAACTATAAACTATAATAATAAACTTTATTTCCAAAAAAAAAATAGCTTAAGACTAAGTTACAAGAATTTTATACACAACATTCTTTCCGCTATACATATACAAAAATTTCCCTACCCTCTGAACTAGTGATAACTGTATCTCAGAGAGTTGTTGTTCATCTAATGGTACTTATTATAGGAACTAGACATCAATTATTATTCTCGTAGTCTAAAACAGGCAAAGACAATAAAATAAAACAAAATACATAGGATAAAATAGAAATACAAAAGAGAAAAAAAATATATATATGTCGGAGCGTCAGTATTACTTTCATCAGACATCTTAGGGGCGTATGACTTGGGTAATCGATCAAAGAGAAACCACGAGCACACAAACACGTTTATTATAATTTCACAATTAGCAAACGAAACGAATGACAGTTCCTAGGATGGAGGTACTGTTCTCCACGACGGCTGGTTGGTAAGTGACCGTCGTCCCCGTCCACCTCGTATCCCCTAGGCTCTGTCGTAGCACAAAGTTGTCAGAGTTCCGGCGACGTCATTCCGACGGTGCTGCCATCTCTCTGAACTGTGCTGCGCTTCGTTCAGCTACCGTACTAATGACCGTCTCCGACACGGCCATCCTGCGCTACACACGTCCTCGTGTGTTATTCTGTAACAATAAAAACATAGCACAGTACATACCATTCGGCTACTCCTGACACTCAACTTTAGTAATAACTCAACCTTGAGAAAGTAAATTGAAATAAACTTCTCAGTAAAACTATTGTTTTATTTTGACTTAAAGAAAGACTTACGAATAAAAAGAAAAAAAAACACTTTAAAGAAGTTACAATAACCGAAAAAAATGCTAGAGCAGCAAAGTACCACTTTCATCCACTATTTACAATCATTAAAGCAACCCCGTGATCCTTAAGCATACGGCAGGAATCTTATTCGTGGCCTGTGGCTTTTCACTAAGCCCCTCCATCGAACCTCATGTTCGTTTCCTTGCATTCCACGAATGCCGATTCCCTCGGAATCTATGGTCTCTACCAGACCCGACCTCCACCAGAGCCACCCGCTACCGCGCATCCACGGTCTACTCAAAGCAGATACCGACTTCTAACGGACTACGGCTACGAAATGGCTACTGGTATTGTCTGACCAGCCGAACTAAGATTCCCCACCATCTTCCCCAGATTCAGTCTCTTCTACTTCAAGTGGTACTTCGCCCTCGGGCATCCGTCTTAACCTATCATGCGCGTACTTGTAAGTACGTTTACAATTTAGTGCCCTTAATGTGTAACGATCCCCATCTAACACTTCAACAACTTTATATGGTCCCTTATATTTGGGGTCTAATTTGGTTTGGTTGCGTTCTTCGTTTTGAAGTAACACAAAGTCACCGACAGAAAACTTATTCAATCTTGCCTTAGTGCTATCAAACCGTTTTTTGTCATATTGAGCCGAATTTTCAATTAATAGAGCGGCATTTTCTCTAACTTGATCAATATCTACATCATTATTATCGTCATGAACCATTAAATCTAGAGGACGCGCCACTTTACCGATGAGTAATTCGAGTGGACTCGCTTTCGTAACTCTATTGATAGTGCAGTTTAACGCAAGCTGCACGTCTCCTAATGCATCCTGCCATGACCTATCATCGTTTGATTCGACCGCGGTAAGCATCGATTTCAACGTGCTCATTGTACGCTCGACTTGACCGTTAGCTCATGATGATCCGGTGGCTATTAAATGGAGTTTTATGTTCTTACTATCGCAGAATTCCCTAAACTCATGACTTGCAAAACAACGCCCTTGATCCGCAATAATACGTACCGGTGCTCCAAACAACGACACACTCTTCGTCACCGCTTTGATACTACTGGCGGTGTCAATGTGCATTGAATGATGTAAGTAAACGAACTTGGTGAACGCGTCAATAAGCACAAACACGTATTCCTTATTGTCGTGCTTTCCACTGAGCTTACCTGTCGCATCGATGTGAACAGTGTGCCAGGGCACCGTAGCTTTTGGAATCGGATGCAGCTCCGCTTGCACCTTACCAGAGTTTGACTTAGCTACTTTACACGTAACACAATTATCGACAAACTTACGAACATAGCGACACATACCTTCAAACCAGTAATAGTCGTAGAGCTTCTCAAGCGTCTTCTCCCAACCCAGGTGGACAATGGAATCGTGTGTGTTGTGAACAACTGACCATCTTATACTCCGTGGCAGCACAGGCAGACATTTGGTCTTACGGTTGCGTTGAATTTTACGGTGAAGTAACCCAGAACGTACCTCATAAGTCTGTGCAACTTCGTCCTTCAACTCGCCATTGTTTAGTTGAGTAATGATGTTTTGTATCTCCTTATCACGCTGTTGTTCTGCTAAAAGCCAATTACCAGTAAGTTCCGTCAAATCAACACGCTTGACACGCTGCTCTGCCTCTATTGCTTGAGGACTGGGTAAATGATTGCGAGAGAAAAAGTCAACATGTGCCATCCCCTTACCAGTTCTGTATATGACGTCGAAATCGAACGCTTGCAAGTAGGCCCACCAACGATATACTCTCGGCGTTAGATCTATCTTGTCCTTCGAAGATTTCAAAGAATTGCAGTCGGTTATTACAACAAACTTCCTTCCATGCAAATATGAACGGAAGTGCTTTACACCATTAACTACGGCCAGCGTTTCCAACTCGTATAAGTGGTACCTCGACTCGGCGGGTGTAGTACGCTTGCTATAATAACCAACCACACGTTTCTTACCTCCTACTATCTGCAAAAGCATCGCTCCACAGCCGTCCATGCTCGCGTCCGTGTGCAACTCCGTCAAATAACGAGGGTTATAAATCATCAACACCGGCTCTGTTGTTAAAATGGAAATTACCTGCTGCCTTATCTCTTCGTGATTCGTCTTCCATTGAAATGTACATTTACCTGACGTCAATCGATGCAAAGGTGTCATTAACTGTGAAAATTTGGGTATGAACTGCCTAAAGTAAGAAGCTAGACCAATAAATTGCCTAAGCTGTGTTACCGATACGGATGGAGGTAAAGCACTAAGTGACTCTATTTTCTTTTTGTTGGGTCGAATCTCGCCTGCCTCTACATCGAAACCCAGGAACTGTATACGCGTTTTTAAAAATGAACACTTTTTGAGATTAAGTGAGAAACCCGCTTTAGCCAAAAGCTCCAATACCGTGTTTAGCCTCTCTAACGCCTGTTCTTCTGTTTCCGCAATAATCAAAATGTCATCAACATACACTATAACGTAACTATAATCCAAATCGCCTAAAGCAATTATCAGTGCGCGCTGGAAAACCGAAATAGCGTTACGAAGACCGAAAGGCATTGCTAAGAACTCGTACTGTCCGTTCGCTGTTACAAACGCAGTTCGTTCAATTGAGTCTTCATTCACCGGTATTAAATGGAAACCACTTGCGCAATCAAGTTGAGTGAAATAATTAGCACCGTAAAGTCGCGAAATCTGTTCAGAAATCAACGGTAACGGGTATCTATCTGGAACGGTATTCTTATTCAACTCGCGATAATCAATACACATACGCTTCGTACCGTCCGATTTCTCAACAAACAACGCAGGACTTGCAAAAGGTGAACTACTTAGTCGTATAATCTTAGCATCTAATGATTCTTTCACTCGTTCTCGCATTATTTTTCGTTCCTCCGGTGAACAACGATAAGGTCGTCTTTGAACAGTTTTATTCGGATCGATTATGCGAATTTTTAGCTCATAAGTGTTAACGCGGGTAGTAGGAAAATTTGTAGTGAAATATTCAGAATATTTTTCTAACATGTTTACAAGTGATTGTTTAAGTTTGGTTGAAACATCCGTGTTTACCTCGTCAAAGTTCTTTGTACAGGTCGGGGGACATTTTGTAGTACATGAATTAATAATGTTACCCTTTGTCAATGTAAACTTGTTCGCACTTAATTCAACTACAAAACCAGATAATAAAATCTCGCGTCCTATCATAATATTACTACGCAAATATTCGTCCGGCAAGACATGAAATAAGATTTCTGTTGGGTACTCATTCATTTCGACCCTACACAAAATCTGTTCGGTACTATTGACATTTTTGTTACCTAAACCTAACATTGTCACAACATTGTTAAAACGTTTACCACACAAATTCTTGGAAAAACTTTCTTTAACTAATGAGCACTCGGCTCCAGAATCAAAGTGAAAAATAATCGACTGACCGTTATGAGTTAGTGATCCTGACGGGGGCTCGACCATGCACAGGTCGACTCTGCGTTCAGCTCGGGATGCGGCGCTCGACGCGGCGGAGGCAGCGGCAGGGGCAGCACTCCCGCAGCGCGTAGCGATATGACCCGGCTGTCCGCACTTGTAGCAGATGAGGGCTCCCTGCGGTGCCGGCATTGAACGAGCATGTGTCGTCATGGGCTGAGTGTGTTTCTTGGCTTCCCTTCCTTTGCAACGGCAATCGGCTTGTTTGTGTCCAAGTTTCCCGCACACGTAGCATTTGGGCGGTGGCAGTGATATACGCGCTCGCTTTGCATTGTCCGAATTGTCGTTTTCGTCTTGTGGTGCTTTGCGTTTCAGATACGAGTACGCTTGCAATTCTTGCTGTAGGTTGTGGCGTGAAGAAATCTCAGTGGTGAATGCAAGTCGTTGTAATCTGGCGTCAATTTGTGCCAAATGAGCTAGCACAACCGACACAGCAATCTGTTCAGTACTTGCATTTTTCCAACGATTAATCAGCGATGAAATTAACCGGCTGGCGTAGGCGGCGTAGCTTTCTCCTTCGTTTGGCTTGTTAGTGTTGAGATGCATAAGCGTAGCTGGTATAGTCTCAGTCGGCACAAACCTCGCGCAAAAAAGTTCCTTGAATTGCGGCCATGAGATTCCGGAGTAGGTAACTTGTGACAGCCATACCGACGCAGCTCCTTTCAAAGCTTTGCTGAGCGCGACGATTAGCTGGCATCCTTCTAGCGGGTTGTCAGATAGGCACAGGTCGGCGGTCGCACACCACGATTGAGGGTCCGCATCTCGTTTATCAGGATCGAACTCGGGCAGTGTCACGTTGTTGCTGGGTCGCGGCGCATTCAGGGCTTGTATTAGCGCACGCATTTGCTCGTTTTGCATTTCGAACATCGACCGCCATTGTGATGATTCGTTGAGGTTATCCTTATCACCACGTGTTTTCTCATTTGAACGATTTGATCCCACTTCTGATGTCGGAGCGTCAGTATTACTTTCATCAGACATCTTAGGGGCGTATGACTTGGGTAATCGATCAAAGAGAAACCACGAGCACACAAACACGTTTATTATAATTTCACAATTAGCAAACGAAACGAATGACAGTTCCTAGGATGGAGGTACTGTTCTCCACGACGGCTGGTTGGTAAGTGACCGTCGTCCCCGTCCACCTCGTATCCCCTAGGCTCTGTCGTAGCACAAAGTTGTCAGAGTTCCGGCGACGTCATTCCGACGGTGCTGCCATCTCTCTGAACTGTGCTGCGCTTCGTTCAGCTACCGTACTAATGACCGTCTCCGACATATATTAAATAGTGCTAATGGGTTGTGCAAAGTTGAATTGGCAACTTATAAAATAGTTTTTAAAAAGGATTCTGTCTCTTGATAATAAAGTGTGCTGAGATAACGAAACACTGCTTTTTTAAACTGGTAATGTGACATTTTAGGTATCTCAGGCATAACTTTAACAATTTTGTTATAAGTGAAGGGGCCTAAGAATTCAAAGAAGCTTTGACTAAATGCAGTATTACATAGTGGAATTTTGAAGACTTTATCTCTACGCCTACTATTAGGAAATGAGGTTACTTGTTTGTGCTGCTCTTGTAACAGCAGAGAAACAAACAACTGCCTCACTGTAAGTACTGCTGAGTCACAGTATAGTTGCTCGGTGGGATAAATAAATGGTTTGAACGCCATTACCTTAAGTACCGCACGTTGGGCTCTCTCTAGGCATAAAAGATTGGATTTAGAGCTACCACCCCAACATGTAATACCATAGGTAATTATAGACTCGCACAGAGCGAAATAACTAGTCTTGATTTGCTGACGGTCACAGATATGACGAATTGTTTTAAATATGTTTATCTACACTAATGTTGTAACATTCTACTTATGTTTCCAATACTTGACTTATAATTACTACTGTTATAGCGCAGACAACTAAAACACTCAATTTAAGCAATTGCACATGATGTTATAATATCCACATCGATATCGTAAAATCTCATTATAACATCGCGCCCTGCGCGGCGCGCGCCCTGCGGCCCTGCGCGGCGCGCGCCCTGCGGCCCTGCGCGCGCAGCTGCGCTCTCATTGGTTAGATTTTAATGGCGGCAAGTTCACTGTGACAATACACGCGTGAATTTAATGTTTCGCAATGGGTTTTGTTTTTAAAATTTTGTTTGATTAATTGCATTAGTGAAGATAAAGTAGTGTATGCAACTGCATATAACACGGGTATTAAAACACTCGTTACTATTATGAAACTCGCTGCGCTCGTTTCATAAACTCACACTCGTGTTTTAATACCCTTCTTTATATGACAGTTGCATAAACTACTAATATTAACTTGCGAACTCTAGAAGTAACAGCTGTAATGTGTTTTTTAAAATTTAGACAACTATCTAACTCTATCCCCAGATATTTAATACTGGCGGTCGCGGATACTGAGGGGCAGTCACATAGAGATCCCATGGGATTTAAAGTCTCTGAGCAGTTATGTGCTTTGATGTTCAGAACACATGGAGATGGTTGACCGTCTTTTCTCAAACTAAATGGTATATACTTTGTCTTTGAGTGATTTAGGGTCAGTAGATTATTGTTTAACCAATGAGTAACAATACTTAAAGCAATATTGGCAAAATAATTTATCTCTTCCCAAGTTTTGCCTCGGATAAATAAAACGGTATCATCAGCATATGTAATGATACGGCAGTTTGGGATAAGTAGTTTACACATATCATTGATATATGCCAAAAACAAAGTTGGTCCGAGTACGCTTCCCTGTGGGACACCAAAAGTGACATGCTCTGGGCGCGAGCTCTGGAAATTCCCAATATGTGTATGTTGGTAACGATTTTGTAGATAATCTGAAAATAAATTTAGCTGTTTATTCCGAATTCCGAGGATTTCTAACTTTTTTAAAAGAATGGAGATAGACACTGTATGAAAAGCCTTACAAAGATCCAAAAATATAGCAAGGCATTTATCATTGGAATCTAGGCTAGTTATAATTTGAGAAGTGAGGAGTTTAATTGCATTTTTAGTCGAAAGACCGCTTCTGAAACCAAATTGGTTGTCCGAAATATGTTTTTCAAGGTAGTTTTTTAGCCTGATTTTTATAGCTTTTTCTACGATTTTTGAGAGAGTTGTAAGAAGCGATATGGGCCTATAATTAATTACGTCTTTTTTGTCTCCGTTCTTGTATATTGGGATTATTTTTGAGATTTTTAAGTAATCTGGGAAGACACCTTCTTTAAAACACAAGTTACAAATAGTTGATATTGGTGATGCTAGAAAATCGACTCCTAGTTTATAGACTTTACTTGGTATATCATCCCAGCCGGTACTTGCACTATTTTTTAACGAGTTGATGATTGTTTTTATTTCATCTTCACTAGTAGGCAAGAGCACAAATGAATTACAGTTTGAACCAGAAGTTGATTTATAATTATCAGATAAATATTTTTCACTCGTATTAAGTCTACTGAGAATTGTGTTAGATAAGTCTCGACCAACATTAGCATAGTAATTATTTACATAATTAAGTGAATCTGTTATTGTATCCTTTAAATTTAAAAGCTCGTGTGAGTCACTTTTATTATGCTTAAGATTGCAAATGTCCTTTACTATTTCCCATTGTCGCTTCAAACTGTGTTTACATTTTTGCAACTCATTTTTATAGTACAAGTTTTTTAGCTTCCTCAAGATTTTATTACAAGTGTTCGATACCTCAGATAACTTATTTTTAATATCACATTTTCTGGGTCGTTGCGCAATTTTAGATGAAGTCTATCCCGATTTTTTATGCAGCGAATCATACCTGGCGTAACCCATGGCTTTATGCTTCTTTCTTTACGTTTTCTGTACAATTTGGTAGTAAATTTTGCCATTAATTCTCAAATTTTATTTATGAATGTAGTAGTAGCTGCATTTGCATTTTTGCCATTAATAAGTTCAATCCAATTAATTTTACTCATACTTTCAATTAAACCTTTGTAATCAATTTTTCTACATAATTTAGGATTAGACATTTTATGCTTTCCAAATCCATTCATAGATAACATTATACTACAGTGATCCGTAACAGTGGAGTCACATATAACAGTATTAACATTAGAATTAATTTTGATAAAAACATGATCAAGACAGCTATTCCCTCTTGTTGGTAAATTATGAGTTGCAGTTAAACCATGTATTGCTAATAAATTGAGATAATTAGCTGATACATCATTTGCAATATTAGCCTTTATACCAATATTCATATCACCGATTAAAATTACCTGAGAAAAATCATTTAATTCACACAATACGGTATGAAGTGATTCCAGAAAGTTGTCAACATTTCTAATAGATGGTGATCTGTATATCGACACAATAGCCAAATCTCTTTTATGAGTTATAACAATACAGTTACAGTCTACAACATCCCGTGGTTCGTAAACATTGACATTAAAATTTTGTTTTACAAATACAACTATGCCATCACTCTGATTTAATGATTTGACTGAAGAATAACTATTGTATTTATCTAAAGTTGGTAAACTGTTTACTTTTGATAGCCAACACTCAGTCAGTACTATAACGTCAAAAGCTTAATTAAACCTGGACAGTAATATATTGAAATCATCAAAATTGCGATTTATACTGCGAATGTTTTGTGAAATTATACTTAGGCTATGATTTTCAATTCTTAACAGATTTTTACACTGCTCTGCTTGTTCAACACGAGTAGTGATACCGCTTGTAAATGTAGTGTCGTCAATATCTGATATTATATTCGAGGTTGCCATTTTTAATAAAAAACAACTATAATAAACCAATAACTAAGGATCAGCCCATTGTACCCAAGCCATCCAGACTCTTGATATTAATGGCAGGCGATTTTTCATTTTGCCTTACAAAAATTCTACCATCTTTAATCCACACAAATTTATACGACAATTCTCTCGCCCTGCGTCTTACTGCCGAATGAAGAATTTTATTGGTAGGACTAAGGTGTTCGGAGATGTAGACAGGTGATGCAGTGCCTCCGTAACCTAAATGTTGGGTGTTCAACTTAGGGTTTTGTGACCTGTTAAATTTATTCGAAGCTAGTACGAGGCTATCTCGCTGCACCCGGTTCTTCAATTTAACAAGTACGGTTCTTGGCCGACCCTGGTCTTTTGAGATCCTGGAGACCCTCGTTGCATAAGTGATATCTCCCAAAGTAATATCGCATTGTACAGTTTTCGCCAATTGCAATACCATGGTATTAAGGGACTCGTTCTTATCTTCAGGTATGCCATTTATTTCAACATTATTTTCCCTCATATATTGTTCCATGATATTAATTCGACTTCCTAAATCTTTAATAGATACATTTAATATATTTTGATCCTTATGTAGAGCATCAATGATTTTCTCTTTCTCATCCAATCTTTTCTTCATATCTTCGTACGCTGTATTGTAAAACGTCAATGTATCTTCAAAAGATGAGATTCTCTCATTCATAATTTTTAATTGTTTACTAACCAGTTCCTCGATTGTAGTTTTCAAAACTGCTTTTAACTCATCCCTTATAATAGAGCGAAGATCTTCTACTGGTACACGAGAGTCTACATCTGACACATCCTCCGACGGCTTTGTCTTGATCTTTTGAGAATTACGTGTAGTAACAAATGACACTTCGGGTTGTGAGATTGTTCTAACCGGTGTATTAGAGTTCCCTACTTTTGGTTCTATGCACTTACATTTTGGGCATTTCCATGTTTCTTTATCCATAGAGATGTAGCGCTTCATGGGTATATTAGCGCATTGCAAGTCATACAGTAAGCCACATAATGCACATTTGCATAACTCTTTTGAGTTAGTTATATTTTTATTACATCCAGCACAGTGTTGGTTAGGCATTTTGTTTAAATATGTAGTATACAAAAATATTTAGTTCAATTATATTCAAGCGAATAGTGTTTGAGAAATTCAACTCCGACGTCACTGGTCCGTTGGTCGTGTGGCTGAGACCCTCGACTGGGACACCGACGCCCCCGATTCAAATCTCACCAAAACTCTCCAAAACAATTTCCGCTTTTAGAATTTATTTCTATGCTTCTCAACACCTTCCCTGCCTCTCCCAAGTATCCACGAGCACCTCGCCCCCTCCCAGCGCCACCCCCCGATCCTCCAATTTGTGAGGAACTTCGGTCACAACTCTCGGCACAGAGAGAGACGTCCGACACAGTCCAATATGGCCGCGAGACAATATGGATGAAGGCTCAAGATAGAGCAGGAGGGTCCGAGAAATCAGTGCCAGCAGCAAACCGCAACAACTTCAGATTGATGTAATGAACATAACACACAACCGCACGCTACGAGATTCTAAGACGAACTGACAGTATACTAGGTGTAAGCAGACTACGTCCGAATACCGAAAGGGGGGGGGTAGATGCCAACCCCTAGACGGCCGAAGGTAACGTCCTTTATCCCAGAAATGAACTTTTTTGAACAAAAATTTATTTTTAATTTTCTTCATGTTTTTGTCAGCCAGCAATGTAAACCGTATTCAGTAGAACGCAACAAAGTACGAATAGGTACAGTTCGCGGGCGTGCGCGCCCGTCTGGTAGGTTCGATATTGGACTAACATAGCGATAGGTACCTACCTCGCTCGCTAAAGAGATCGCTATTCTATTATCAAAATTCTCAACCCTGCTGCCATTAGATTTTACTTACAAATGGGGAAACTTACAAATTGAGAATGTTACCAACATTCTCACCTAAGAATTAAAATAATACGCAAACAAAAGTCTGTGGTGCCATCCATCGGAAAAGTCGGGAAATAAAAGTGTTTTAACATTTTGGGACGAAAACACCACTAGTAATTTCGTTAACAATACATAACTTGACTTGAAGTATTTATTTGTTTACTTTACGTTAATTATTTAACATCTAGGTACCCACCTCGCTTGAAGCTTAAATCTGTGAATGTGTAAATGAGCTTAAATCTAAAATCCTCCTATTTCCAATACTTCCAGTTAAGTACCTCAGTCAGAATGACCTCGAGAGGCATCGCATCACCTTGGCATATCAGCGCTTCAGCTACACATCAATTCATGTGCACAAACTTTGTTTACAAAACAGAAACATAATCACAACAGTGAAAAGTAATTAAAACGTAATAGTACGTCTGACCAACCAAATTATTTGAAATGTTTTATTAGTTTATGAAAACTTAATCACTTCACAACATAAAACAAATAACAATCGCGATTTTAATTATTATTACGCATAATTGATCCCGCACGCACCTGCCGCGTCCCGGCGCCCGCGCCGAACTGACCTTCTTTGATGATCACTACTAAAATGATAGGTAAAAGGGCGGCACGCTTTCGGCGCCTTTCGGTGTTTACACAAAGGCCTTTGTCGGTTTCCGCGACTGGTGTGCGGCGCATTGCACAGTACCTACTTATTGGCACGTGGCACTACACGATTAGTACTTGCTAATGTTTGGTATGGTATCTGTTAGGTATCTTACATTTTTACTCGGTTAGTTTGAAATTACTTTGATAAAACGTTGATTAAAAGATTTAAAAAATAATGCGCGGGCGGCGTCGAACAAAGCGTTTTTCGTTTTTTGGCAAAAGTTAGATGCTGCAGTATCGCGGCCGCCACACGAGTACCTGTGACGTCAGTGACGTATAAGTAGGTACTAACTGCCGTCTTCACTACTTATTACTTAGCTAGATGCTTCTAAGTAGGTTTAGGTTTACAATTTGATGAGGGCGCCACTGCCGAGAAAGTAAACATTAGCTCCGCGTAAAAATATTGATTTAAATTCGAAGTGCGCGAAATATAAATCAACTAAACGTGAATTAAATAGCAAATGGTATAATTGTGTAGTACAAGTGTTTGTGAAGTTGTAGTCAGTGATAAAGAATTGTTTCGAACTTAAACACAAAAATGTAAACAAACATTCCAATCCAACTGTTCACGTATACAACATTAGTTACACGTTGACCGCCAGAAAAAAAAACCTGTTTAACTCAGTGGGCCACGGCGGACACCATGTGACCGTCAATATGTCGGGTCCATGGCGCCGCGTCGGACACCATGTGTCCGCACGCCCTCGATCGATTCAGAATCCTCTAGCCGGCCGACGGACAGCGTTTCGACTATTTTTACTATAGCAAGTGACCCGCGCGGCCCCACAGAACAACCAGGCCACTTGGCCCACAAATATTCGAGAAGACTTAGAATTTATGGGCTTTTCAACAGGTTACATTCCAAAAATGATGTAGCAAGTAGATTTATTTATTTATTTATTTACGTAAAAACATACCAATTGTGAAAAATGAATTAAGCCCATGATATTTTTACATAACCATTTTTTGTGTGACCCGCGCACAGTGTGACCCGCACAGCACAGTGTGACCCGCGCGGCCCCTGCGTACGGAAAGTCGGTTGGACGCTCCCACAAGCCGCGACGGACACTGGTGTATGCCGTTTGATATCTCAGAAAATATTATGTTTATCGCTGTTTCCGTAAGTCGCCTATTATTTTTGAGTAATTTCCTGGCAATATTTGAAATAAAAACCACCGACGATATTTTGAAGATTTTTAATTTTATAATGCGGCCCCGTGTAAAACCATACTGTCAGACACATGGTGTCCGTTATGGCGGTCTACGTGTTAATACATAATTATAGTGAAATACTGGATGAAATGCGTAACTCTAAGTGGTCACCTTGTTGCAGTGTCTAATTAACAATATATCAATAGACTTAAAGTGTGTGAATGTTAGTGAAGGTACTTTAGAAAATTTCAAAGTGAATAATCTTCAGTACATAGTATAAAATAAAGTCGTCTCTGTTTCGTGTCTGTTTGTCTGTATGCTTAAATCTTTAAAATTACGCAACGGATTTTGATGCGATTTTTTGTAATAGGTAGAGTGATTCAAGAGGAAGGTTTATAGGTATAAAAATTCCCGAAATTCACGGGAACGGGTACAACGCGGGTAAAACCGCGGGGCGCTGCTAGTATACTAATAAAAGAAGCGTCTATTTCTAACGAACTTTTATGAGCACCTACTGATCATTATTTTCGAATTTGAGAGCGTGATGGATTAATTATAATTTATTCAAATTTATATCATTCAATAAATTGTTTATTTTTTAAGTAATATCTAAAATAATGTATTAATTTTAATATAATATTTGGTTGTTTTTGATTGGTCCAATATGATGTGAGTAAGTGGCTTGACTCGGAACTCGAGTACCTATAAATACGAAATGTAGTGTGCCGACCGGCTCAGTCGGGTAAATACCGTTGGAGAAGAGAGTCCTTACCGAGTTAAGTATTTTATACCTGTATTATTGTTGCTAAGTCATTAACATCATTTATTGTTGCTACCCGCTCGGTTGTCCCGGTCGCCATTTTTTGCACACTCAAGTTGTCCTTGACCTACTTACAACACCCCCCGGCCCGCGCCGCGCGGCTCGGGTTTCACAAAAACATTAATTGTGGCTCAAGTGGTTACTAAAACACATCAAGTGTTATGTTTATTATGTTAAGTATGAATGAAGCTGTTTATTTAAGTATTTTGTTTATGTTATGTTAACTACGGTGTAGAATTACGAGTCGCTGAACACAAATATAGCTCTCGTTTCCGAGCACGACTTGTGTTTAGACGATAATATCTCAAAAATTAAATCGATGACATATGGTTTTTTATTTTAAATTACAATGTTTATTTTAAATAGATTAGGATAAAACATAAAACCATACACCTGCCCATACAAAATAATGTACTTACAGCTCTTTAATTCGGCACAAAAGTGTGCTAGCGGAGGCCAAAATGGCGGCCGTCGGCGTCGTTCAACTTTTTTAACATATCACAGATGCACAAAATACCACTGTTAGGCTTCATGTTTTTACTATCCCGTTTGGAGATTACATTGATCTAACATATTAATCGCACTTGGTATCATAAAACAGCCAAAATATATATAAAAAAATGAGATTAAAATTAGTCACCGAGCAAAACAAACACCAACATGTAGGTTCAAAATGTATCTGGTTTAGAAAAGGCAAAATTTTGTGTCCCACGGTGAAACCTTTGTTTCTATGTATTAGTCACTGAATTTATCTAATTAAATAACAAAACACTACGTAAATCTAACCACCGACAGTATTAAAAATATTGAAATGAAAATTCACAATGTCACCCGTAACTGACGCTGTCAAAATTTCGCGACATTGACAACTTCAACCTGTTTTTTCTCTATAATTTCTCATGCCACAGAGTAATGTTTTGTATTCATTGTATAGACAATTTAACACAGATCATACTATAATTGTACGAACAGACCATTGACAAATAAAAATAAAAGTATCTCTCGATTGCCCCGGCTCCATGTTCTGTATGTAGGATGTCATGTCCTAGTTGACACGGACAACCGAGCGGCTACGCTATGATTTTGTACTACCTACTTTTGTGTAATAAATCATTATATTATTATGTCTAATATTTTATTAATTCCTATAATGTTGCTTCTATAAAAATACGCTTCTAATATAATAAATTACCGATTATATATTATTTCTTATCGAATTATCTGACATCAGAAGTGGGATTGTAATCATGCTTTTATTAAATAAATACAATATACAATTATATAATTTCAGAATGGAAGAAAAAATTGGTGACCTTCTCAACGCTATCCGTGCTGCTGTCACGACTACTCATCAGAGGGATGATGACATCGCACTGCCGCTGTTCGACCCTGAACGAAACGACTGTGGAGCTACCAGTTGGTGCGATAGTGTCGAAACACTCTCCAAGGATCTAAACTGGAGCAGCATCAAGACAGCAGCTAAGGCAGGTAAGGCCCTTAGGGGCTCTGCTTTAACCTGGTTCGAGACATGGGAACCTTGTGACGGGAGATCTTGGGAGAATTTCCGCACCGATATAATCGGCTCATATCTTGAAAGTAAAAATTTATCTGAACGGCTCACTAAAGCGGTTTTGTACAACTCTGATTTGGCGGATTCTTACAGTGAATATGCTAGGGAGAAACTAAGGTTACTACGTAACACTAAAATTGCTTTCACGGATGTACAGTTGATAGAATTAGTTTGCGGAGGCATCAGTGATGTAGACATTCGTATGGCTTCTCTGAATAGTGGTGTGTTAGCAACTTCTGCTCTGATTTCTCTGCTGTCAACTTATGTAAAAAGTAAGAAGAGAACTCTAGAGACTAGATTCAAAGATAATGGCTCAGGACCCAGTGAAACTAAACGAGCTAGATTTGTTACTGAAAAAAAATGTTTCATTTGTAATGAAGTTGGGCATTTACAAACTCAATGCACAAGAAATAAAATTCTCCAACCTCAACAAGTAATTAGCCAAACCTCACAGGTTCCTAAGTCCAACGATTATACCTGGAAAAAATGTACCTATTGTAAAAAGATTGGTCACACGGAAGCAGTTTGTTTTTATAAGCAGCGAGCTGAAAGCCCTGCATCTATAACTATAGTTCCAAAGAAGGAAGCAAATTTTTAGACAAGCAAAATTAAATCTTACACTGGTTTCTATTAATGGTTTAATGATTGAGGCTCTTATAGATACTGGTGCCAACTGTAGTTTAATACGTGAATCCGTTGCTAAACGTTTAGAGTGTCATCTATTACCAATATCAACAAGTATCTTAATGGATTAGGGCATACTAACATTCATGTTTTTGCTATGATAACTGCCACGGTTCAGTTTGAAGGTATATGTCTGGAGCTTGATTTACATGTGGTCAGAGATGATGATTTCCGCTACGATCTTTTAATAGGTAGGAATGCCGTTCAGTATCCTGACGTAGAGATCATTACAGATTCTTCTGGTTGTCGTTTAGTTAGAAAATCAGTCGAAGCTAAGATAGAAGTAAATCTTGTATCCGAGTTATCAGAACTTAGTGAATTGTCTACAAAAATTGATCATTTAAATCCAGAACTACAGAGTCAAATAACAAGTATTTTTCAAAAATATCCTTCTATCTTGGACGAGACTAGTACGGTACAAACCGGTCAATTAAATTTACGTTTAAAGCAGAATGAGATTGTCAATTATCGACCCTATCGACTGGCTCCAATTGAGAGGGAAAAAGTAGACAAAATAATAATTGAACTGTTGATTAAGGGAATAATTCGCGAAAGCGAATCCCCTTTCGCGAGTCCTGTTCTATTAGTTAAGAAAAAAAATGGCGACGATAGATTATGCGTAGATTTTCGAGCATTAAACAAAATTTTAGAAAAAGATCGGTACCCTCTTCCTCTCATTGAAGACCAGATTGATAGGCTTGGTAAAGCAAAATACTTCATATCTATTGACATGAAAAATGGATTTTACCAAATTCCAATAGCACCTGATTCTATAAAGTATACAGCCTTTGTTACGCCTAGTGGCCATTATGAGTTTTTAAAGATGCCATTTGGCATCTGCAATGGACCATCTGTTTTTCAAAAAGCTATAACAAAGGCTGTTCAACATTTGAAATTCCTTTTAGTTTATATTGATGACATTCTCATTCCGTTTTCGACAATAGAAGAGGGACTTGAATATCTAGAAAGAACTGTTCAGGCACTGTCATCTGCAGGGTTTACCATCAACCTCAAAAAATGCAAATATTTTGTAAACAATGTCGAGTATCTGGGTAGGCATATATCAATGGAGGGTATAAGGCCTAGTAATATAAAAATTAACTGTTTGGTCAATTCTCCTATCCCCAAAAACATCAAGCAAGTACGCCAGTTTATGGGACTTGCAAGTTATTTTCGAAAATTTATTCCTAATTTTGCAATTCGAACCGTTTGTATCACTAAATTAACTAAGACTAATCAAAAATGGGAATGGGGACCCGAACAAGACGAGGCTAGAAACTTTATTATTAAACAGTTGTCGACCAAACCCCTATTGACAGTTTTTGACCCAAAATTACCCACAGAGCTATACACAGACGCTAGTTCAATAGGCTATGGAGCCATACTAATACAAAGATATGATAATGTTAAGAAGGTTGTTGCCTATTTTAGTAAAAGAACGTCCCCCGCTGAATCAAAATACTGTTCCTACGATTTAGAGACATTAGCAATTTACAACGCTTTAAGACATTTTAGAGTTTACCTTTTAGGTATCAAATTCCAAATTTTTACCGATTGTAATTCCATCAAATCCACAATTAGCAAAAAGGATCTTTCTCCCCGTGTTGCTCGTTGGTGGACTTTTATGCAAGACTTTGACTTCGAAGTTGTATATAAAAAGGGCAAATATATAGGACATGTTGATTTTCTCAGTCGAAACCCTGTTATAGATCCCTCTGCCTCAGTTAATGTCGCTACAGTTTTAAATTATCCCCAATACTCTACCCCTTTTGTTTCTCCTCTCTGCGATTCCCAGCTTATAAGTAAAACTGTCAATTTAATCGATGAGCAGTCTTGGTTAGAAATTGCTCAACAAAATGACCCTGAAACTCAAAATTTAATAACTCGAGTCTTGGCTGGGGAACTTGACGAGAATCAATTTTTGTTCCAAAATAATTTGTTGTTTTACAAGTCCCAACTCAATGAACCTAAACTTTATGTACCTAAAGGGTCTAGGCTCAATATTTTGAGGCTTTTTCATGATCAAAATTGTCATGTGGGATTTGAGAAGACATTAGAGAAGCTGCGTGAGCATTTTTGGTTTCCTCGTATGGTGGCTTTTGTTCGAAAATATTTAAAACATTGCTTAGTTTGTATTGAACGAAAAGGACATTCGGGCCCGAAACAAGGGTTTTTACATCCCATAGATAAGACTCCTGTACCCTTTCATACTATTCATTTAGATTGTACCGGTCCATTTACACAAACAAATGAAGGATATAAGTATATCTTACTATTAATAGACGGATTTACAAAATTTTGTTTGCTGAAACCTCTTAAAACTTTAAGTGCTCAGGAGTTAGTCCCTGTTATTCGAGATACAATAACTATTTTCGGCACTCCGTCCAAAGTTATCACCGATAGAGGTACCAACTTTAGCTCCCAGTTAATTAGATATTTATTAAGAGAATTACAAATTGAGCATCATATGGTTGCGACGGGCACCCCAAGGGGAAACGGTCAAGTTGAAAGATATGTGACAACAGTTATTGACATGCTAAATACCACATGTAATGGTTCGTCAGATTGGCCAAGCGGATTGTGGAGAGTCCAACAATCAATCAATACCACGGTTCAAAAATCTACCGGTTTTACTCCAATTCGATTGTTAATAGGCTGTAATGCAAACACCCCTTCTATTCAAGCTCACCTTAATGACGTCAATGTACCTGAAATTAATGTTGATGTAAGAGCAGATCGTGAACTAGCTTGCCAGCGGTTACGTTTAGAAGCAGATAAATTCAAAACTCGTTTTGATGCAGTAAGACGTAATACCCAAACTTTAACGATAGGTAATACAGTATATGTAAACCAAGATCATAGGCGCCATGATAAGTTGAGTCCCAGATTTAAAGGTCCATATGAAATCACAGCATTGCTCCCCAATGACAGATATGCTCTTAGAGGGTTAGGTAATCTTAGAAATATAATTGTAGCTAAGGATAAACTAAGACACTGGCCCGGTGAATGGGTTTCCGAAGATGAACCTTTTTGACTGTTTCCTTTGATAATTTAATTGTTAACTGTTACAGTATTGTTGCGAATAACTGCTGATTAGATTTAAAATGTTGCGATGGAATGAATAACTGTTGATTAGATGTTCTGTTATTGGTACTGTGATGATTGGTTACTGTGAAAAAGAGAGACTGAAACAATGTTTAAACTAGACTGTAACAATGTACGAACTGTATTAGTTATAAAATGTTTTTTAAAAAATGTTGCGATGGAATGAATAACTGTTGATTAGATGTTCTGTTATTGGTACTGTGATGATTGGTTACTGTGAAAAAGAGAGACTGAAACAATGTTTAAACTAGACTGTAACAATGTACGAACTGTATTAGTTATAAAATGTTTTTTTTGTTTTTTTCTGACTGTCTGTAAAATTATTTATGATTAAACTAATTGTTTGTATGTACTTCGAGAGCGAAGTACTTGTCAGTATGGCCGTGATGGATTAATTATAATTTATTCAAATTTATATCATTCAATAAATTGTTTATTTTTTAAGTAATATCTAAAATAATGTATTAATTTTAATATAATATTTGGTTGTTTTTGATTGGTCCAATATGATGTGAGTAAGTGGCTTGACTCGGAACTCGAGTACCTATAAATATGAAATGTAGTGTGCCGACCGGCTCAGTCGGGTAAATACCGTTGGAGAAGAGAGTCCTTACCGAGTTAAGTATTTTATACCAGTATTATTGTTGCTAAGTCATTAACATAATTTATTGTTGCTACGCTATGATTTTGTACTACCTACTTTTGTGTAATAAACCATTATATTATTATGTCTAATATTTTATTAATTCCTATAATGTTGCTTCTATAAAAAATACGCTTCTAATATAATAAATTACCGATTATATATTATTTCTTATCGAATTATCTGACAAGCGCGATAGCCGTGTGGCTTGAGGTCCCTGTGATTAATGTTGATGCGATGCTTATACCGTATGCACCGTGTTCGATTCCTGCCGACGCATAAAAATTTTTCAAGAACTTTTCTAACACTGGTCTACACGTTGTAAAGATTATATTAAGAAACAACAGATAAAAATTAAATTAATGCAAAAAATATGATTATAAACAAATGCAAGATGGCGCAATGTGCAGATACATTCCAGAGCCCGAGTAACGTCACATTAAGGGGCACAGTGCGATCTGAGCCTTGATGACGACGAATATGAGGAAAGTATTGATGATACCCAACTACCACCAGCACAAGAGCCTGAACTTAAACTCACTCAACAAAGCGTCAGTTTCGAGATGTTAGAACAGCTACTTGGCCAAAAACTAACAAACTTCAAAGATGCACTTATTTTAGATATAAAGGATTTAATACAGAATGAGATATCAGCGACTATTGTGCAATTGAAAACTGAAATAGATGAAAACAACAAAATAATTACAGAAAAACATGATAACATGAATAAAGAAATAAACAAACTGAAAACTAAGATTGAAAAGTTACAAAAGGATAAAGATAAAATGATGGAGGATATTGAAAATATTAAAATCATCCTAAGAAATTCACCTACCAATCCCCAACAAAATACTCCAATTAATGAAGACAGGTACATAACAAAGAAAAAAACAATTTATACGAGTAATGTCTTCCCACAATCTGACCGAGACGTCCACCTCGACTTAGTACACCGCCGCCTGCTACAAATGCCAGCTCCAGCCGTGATTCTTCTAAACGGAAACTCTATCTTAAGCCCAATTGTACAATTCCAGAACTGATAACAAATATAAACCAAAAAATATGTAACTTTAATATGAAGCTATACTTATAATAATATATTGTTTGCTAAACTATGGACCTGTTCTGAAATAAAGATTCATTTATTTATTATTATGTGTACCTACCTATATCAAAGGTTCTCCTTTGTATAATTCCAAAGTAGAAATGTTTAATAACCTTCTGTGCCTAGATGTAGAAAAGAACAATTATGCATAATTATATCTTTGATACCAATACAACTTTAACCAATGACATGTTCTCAGGAAAAACCGGATATTATAAATAACATTGGTTTAAAAAATGTGTATAAGAATATAATGCATGCTTTCCGTATAGACTTTGAACAATTTCCCATAGACCGAGAATATACAAAAGTGAAGAATATGCAAGTAGGTAGTCAAAAAGATATAAATAACCAGTTATTTCGAGTATAAATACATACATATATTACATCAAAATATTAAGGGCCTATTATCTAAAATTGATGAACTTGCTATACATGTAGATAATTTTAAGAATGATAATAACCTAATCGATGTAATTTGTTTAACAGAGCACAATATGATACAAAATGACCTATCACTGGTATGTTTAGACAATTACAATATTGTATCTAATTATTGTAGACCAAATAGACGTGGTGGTTCAAATTCAAATTCAAATTCAAAGTTCCTGTATAATGGTTTTAAAACAACACAAGTACAAAACATTAACTGAATTTTATCTACACTAATGTTGTAACATTCTACTTATGTTTCCAATACTTGACTTATAATTACTACTGTTATAGCGCAGACAACAAAACACTCAATTTAAGCAATTTCACATGATGGTATAATATCCACATTGATATCGTAAAATCTCATTATAACATCGCGCGCTCGCTCCTGATTGGCCCTGCGCGAGCTGCGCTCTCATTGGTTAGATTTTAATGGCGGCAAGTTCACTGTGACAATACACGTACGCGTGAAAAACTATTGTCAGCTTTTACTCTTGTTGTTTGATTAATTGCATTAGTGAAGATAAAGTAGTGTATGCAACTGCATATAACACGGGTATTAAAACATTATAATATGACAGTTGCATAAACTACTATAATAAAATAAGTGTTAATAGTATATTTGAGTGTAGTGCAATATGTTTAATAGAGCATAAAATAATCATAACATCTGTTTAAAGGTCTCCAAAAAACAGCTTAACTTGCACGGACTTATTTTTTCAAAAATTAGAAGCGCTCTTAAACAAAGCTTGCTATAATAATTCAAAGATAATATTATGCGGCGACTTTAACATAGACATAATGTAGACGTCCCCAATCACAAAAAAATTTGAAGAAATATTATCAAGCTTGTAATATCCGTCGACTACAGAGTGTTCACGGCGGAAATAGATCCAATTTAATGGAACTCAATATACTCTCAATTTAATGTGATTTCCAATTTAATGGAAATCCGATCTGCAGATTATTTCCAATTTAATGGAACTCCATATACTCTCAATTTAATGAGATTTCCAATTTAATGGAAATCTAAGTAAAACAATGTACATTATTTATCTCCAATTTAATGGGAATCAATGAATTTAACCAAATTACCTTTAATTAACTAAAATATAATATATATCACTATATTGTAAAGTGATACCTATAAATACCTATAAATAGGCTTGTTTCCACTAAGAATTAATCGGATGGCTTTTAGTTTCTAATGGTTAACCATGATAATTAGTGAATAAAATCAACCTTGCTACAAAAATAATAAAAGAATAATAATATTTTTGGAAAATAAAATCGGCAAAATGAGGCGTGACATTAAACACCAATCAGAGAAGCGTGACGTCACACTTTGGATCAACTACGTTGTATAGTACATTTCTATTTTTTTGGCAATTCATGTAAACACCCTTTGATTTTACGAAATTCACGTATTTATCTTAAGAGCGGCCAACCCGTCTTACTTTTCATACAAACGCTGTTACGTGATTACGGCGTTGTTATAGATCTTTCTTTGAAACTTTTTAGCTAATAAGTATCTTATGCACTATATCTAGGTTTCTATCGTAACAGAAAATCTAAATTTTTAGAAACAAATTCAGTATAAAGGCCTATCCGCACACAACAGTGCCGGCACAGTGGCGACACGTGCCGATCAGTAACGTATCCATCAGTGTCAGTGAAAAATGATATTGTAGCATACATTTTGTACGACGCTATCCGTACTCGACAGTGACAGTGACGTTCAGTGCTGTCAGTGCTGTGCCGACGCTCGCCGTGATCCGACGTGAATTTCTATCGGACAATATTTTGCCTGACACGGTCGCAGTATTTCAAGATGGACGACGAAAAGTTGATTGAAAGTACTAAAAATCACTGCGTCGGTACTGACATGTATGAATAGCACGTCACGGAACGGTACGGTACGGAACTCTCTGTCACGTGTCGCCACTGTTGTGTGCGGATCGGCCTTAAGCCTCCGAAAACCGGCTTTTAGCACAAATTTTACCTGAACTTTGGGCGGTCATATTGTACTTATAAATTGTAAAATTAAAGAAAATATTATGATAGAAACCTCGTAAATATAATGGAGATTTTAAATAACAATCATTTATTTTACAAACATGCAAGGTTTTTTAAAAAACACGTATATCCTGGAACATGTTTTATGAAGATTCCGCACACTATATTTTGTTCAACGTTATCGCGGTCTCCCTTGCTTGTTGTCAAGTGACGGAAAGAGGTATGCGGGGGGCGAGTCTATCTATGAATGGCGCACTCACTCGCTAGCTCGCTAGTTCGGTCGCTCGCTCGCTTCGTATAGAACTTTCTTCGTTCTTTGTATTGTGCCTACGATATATATTTTACTAGCTGCGCCCCGTGGTTTTACCCGCATTGTGCCCGTTCCCGGGGGAATTTAAGAACCGCTCGACCGATTTTGTGCAAACTTCACATAGACCATCTACTAAATAGTCCGAACAAAGCCTAAATATTTAGTTTGGATGGGTCAGCCCGTTCCTGAGTTATAAAATTACAACGAAAAGTGGCATTGATTTTTATATATTTTCATAGTATCTAACACGTATGCTTTCGCGAACTTATTTGTACGCAATAATGAGCACTGAGCAATGCAACGCAATGTTCGACATAATTTGATTATGTTGAACATTGTTTTTATGTATCACTGGCAGCGCCCCGTGGTTTTACCCGCGTTGTGCCCGTTCCCGTGGGAATTTCGGGAATTTTTTACATAAAACCTTCCTCTTGAATCACTCTACCTATTACAAAAAACCGCATCAAAATCCGTTGCGTAATTTTAAAGATTTAAGCATACAGACAAACAAACAGACAAAAATAGCGACTTATACGATATCTAGATTTACTGTGATATTATTAGGCGACGATTACACGTAAAGTATTTACTGCGATCCATCAGTAAATAATGACGTATCGTGGTATTTACTGAACGTGTAACCTAATGTATTGATGGATGTCAGTATTTATTGATGGATTTCTAGATTTCTTGATTCTGTAATGATGATCCGTCGGATTATGATTTAAAAAGGTGTTACTATTGTCAGAAGTTCTTCAAAGCAGGGTTCAGGCATTCGAAAATAATTCTCGTAATCATCCATTTCACCATGTAATTTAATTTCTGCCATTAAATTCAAATGTGTGTACCTTTCCCTTTTTGCCCATCGCTTTCGCTTGGACTTTTTATTTAAACTAAGTGCTAAAATAATAGCCACGCAACCTTTAATTTTCAGCTCTGTGGCCATTTTAGACGTGTAAACAGCAGGAGACCGGACACAATACTGACGTAATAAATACTGTACGTGTAGGCCGGTGTATTAATCCATCAGTAAATACTGAAATCCATCAATAAATACTGTATTGACGGATCACAGTAAATACTTTACGTGTAATCGTCGCCTTATGAATGGCATCGTACGTAACGTCATCGGCCGGCCGCCCCGAGTGAGCGACGAAAGTTATCGAATGCCAAACGAGCGCTCAGGCACTTGCTCACTCTTTTCGCAGTGCCTCTTTTTCTAACATTGCGCTAGTTGAAACAACAAGCTTTTCAATAATGTTCGCGTTGGAGATTGATGGCCCGGGAAGGGCCCTCTTAACCTTAAACGTTTCGATCAATATCAATAGTTTGTCACACACTATACACGTTTTCCTAGTTTTAAACACGGAATTCATGAATTTTATTAATTTTCAACATCATATTTTTAACAAAAAGAAAAAGTGAGGTTGTGAAAATACAGTTAGTAAAACACTCTTTTTTTTTTACTATGGCTCTATAGTGATGAGCAAAGCAAGCAAAATATAAAAGTGTATAAAATCAACTAAGTGATCGATTGATTGAACTTTTTCAACTCACTCAAACTGTTCATTGCAGTGATTTGTTTCTAACAGGCAAATTAAAATAATCATCGTATTACTTTGAAACTCACGACATTATTTGTAATGAAACATACTAGCAACGTACGTTATATACTAGCGCTAAAGCGATTATTTTTTTATTGTATGTTCAGTTTTGAAATATATAGTTAAGCGGTATTGCCACTGTCGGTTAACTAAGAACTGTCATTTTGCTGGCAAGACAGGCCGATACCTAGTCAGCCATCATGCTTCGTTCGTCATTCGTCTCGTTCGCTTGATGTCGTACGTTACGGATGCTCCTCTGTGTATGCACACTCATAACCCAATGAACACTCCGTGGCTAATGTATCAATCAATCAATCAGTTCATTCTATCTTAGCACATCCTTTTTTTTTTTTTTTCGTCGGGCATATTTATTTATACGTCTCGCCAATGCAAAAGAAATCGACTATAGCTATCATTTTCGTATAAAGTGAACAGTTTATTACAAGTTGTCTTAATAAATATAACCTGGGCTCATTGGAAATAAGACGAAAAGTAAGTGATTTAATAAGCCTATATAAAGTACTGAATTCTCAGATGGACACGACCTTCATCAAACATATTTCACTGAAAACGCCCAGCAGATCAAACCGTAAAAAACATTTGTTCACAATACCCTCTTCCTCGAATAATGTAACCTCTCATAGCCCGTTACCACGAATGTGCGCATTATATAATGAACGTATAACAAAAGTTTAGATATTTTCTCCGACACCTTTGGTAAATATAAATCGTCAGTAAGATCCTTGTTAGCTCCAAAACCGTAATGTACACTTAAATCATAATCTTACCTAAAGTGAGTGTGTGTATTTCAATGCTGTGCACAATTATAATTGATGTACAAATTCACGATTGTTTTCCAATTTATAAGTTTAATTATAAGTATGATTTGTATATTGTTACTGTGCCAAATAAATAAATAAAAAGTTGCAATTAACACGGACTTTTATTATTGTTTGGAACGTTTAGGAATAATTTGTCTTGCGTTTTTTTCGTTGTACTTTTACATTGGGCCACTATACAGTATTTATAATACGAGGAATTAATAATAATAATAAGGGCCTCTACGAGTTGGATCTGTATCCCCTCGCATGCCTCTCAAAAAGACCGAGCTTGTCCCGTGACTCCGAGGAGAAACACTATAATAATAAAGTTTTTATTAAATAAATTACATGGTACATCAAATTATTTGTTGGTCCCCAAACTAGGTCAGCCTGTGTTTTGGGGACCTCCTTCCTTATTGTAATTCATTATTTATTAAAAAACACAATTGGCTTTCATACACAACGCGCTGTTCTGCGAAGTGTGACGTCATTCAAGACGGCATGACAGTCTTGGCCTTTTTCGCGGTCAGTTTCAATTTAATTTCTTAAAACTCAAAATACTAACGTAAAAAACTATTTTTCTTAAAATAATATTTTTTGGGGTGAAATAGATGCTAAGCTATAGTTTTAAACTAATTTCCAAATTTTGTCACCTAGCCTATTGTCTAAGCATACTAGGTCCGAAACTATGGTGCTGCTCAAATAATTTACGTTAAGCACTCAACTTCTTCACTAATGGAATTACGTTAAATATGATTAAGGCAAGTGTGATTTACGTATTGTTATAACTGATAAATTTACCTCATATTTAAGTTAATTATGATTAAGCGACAACACTTCGAGACGATGCACATTGTATGTCCCAATGCACTTTGTAATTAAGGGTCAATTCATACTAGCGCAGAGTCGAAGCGCATCGAAGCGTCAATCCGAAACTTAATATAGCAAATTCACCCTTATTTCCACAATGTAATGCACATATTTCTTCCAAGGAAAAAAAAAGACGCGCGAATTCACGCGCATTCGAGAGAATTCGCGCGCCTGCGTTCGTGCGACTTCGCTTTGATTGTGAGGGATTTGACGCTTCGATGCGCTTCGACTCTGCGCTAGTATGAATTGACCCTTATTTTATTTAATATCCGATTATGCGGTGGTCTGTTATTTCTATTAATGCATTTATTGCTACTCAAAAGTAACAGAATTTGTAACCATTTATATTTCATTACGTAAAGTACCCCATTCTACATATTGCGTGATTATCAATATTGTTGTATGCATCCACAAGTTATTTATGTTACATTGTTTAATCTTTTTAATATCTAATTCAAAACATCTGTTACTATTTTGTGTCTATCGATTGTTCATGTGTTGGAACATCTACAAGACTTAGCATATAAGTGAACTTGTGTACCCATAGCATTATCATTATGATATCATAAAATAGCATGTAAGTACCTAATTACCGTCTTTAGTCATAAAAGTAGGTATAAAATATAAACATAATACTTAACATTACTAAATATTGTTACTGACTATTCAATCCTAATCATTGTAAGTAGCCATCAACAATAATAGGCATATACCCAAGTTAAGAATAATGTAAGCACACCGTGCACAGACACCAACAGCCCTTTCCGTCAACGAAACGAGACCGTTGACGCTCGTTCATCAACCAGTTGATTGGCTAGTTAAATTCTTCAACTAGTTGACGCATCAACTTCTTTGCTTCAGTTTGACAACCTCGTCTCTCCAACTAGAGTAAACGACCGTAACGCAACCGTAACGCGGTTATGGGAACAACAACACAATTCGGTTGAATCTAGAGTTCACCTTAGTAAAACCGTCGGAAGTCATTAACGAAATCGCGAGGATAACCGCAGTCCAACGAAGTCCCGTGCAACACGGCTACGTTTAAGCGTTGACGCTGCCCTACGCGTTGATACAAAAACCGACACTCACCTCCAGCCGTTTACGAACTTAACTAGTTGATAAGTTAATGACAAACCGTTGAAGCGTTGACTGAACGTCAACGGTTGATTCTACCAGTTAGTTGATTTAACGCCCATCGCTAATATACACGTTATTAGGTATGTTAATATTGTACTCATGTGTGCAATGTTACCCGCATAATTTGCAAGTTATTATCTTTCAGCGAACACCCCCACACATGCACGAGTATGTGCCTAACTAAGTATTCTGCATTGTTCCAATATCTTAGGAGTTCAAATTATTTGAACATTAAATTCATGTTTTTTTTTAAATTAGTCTATTGAAATAGTCCGTTGTTTTAATTTCTGTGACTCATCGATTTTTATCCTCGTCGCCACTTGTTATATCCGTCGACTACAGAGTGTTCACGTTTAGGTATCCTAGGGATTACTAACACACTGGCTCAATACTACACACAACACGAGCGCGGGCGCACGTCCAACCTGCATCAATCCTCGCTAGTGAATGATCAGTTGACAACTACCCTCTCTGTTGGTTTACGTGAGACAATGTACATATCTATTTAATAGATACAAACACTACAAAGCTATAACCTGAAATTAAGCATAAATATTCCTACCAGACTAAGTAGCAAAACATGTATTGACAATATTGCCCATAATATTAGAGGCTGTAAAACGTCAGTTATCGAATTAGGCTTGTCAGATCACACCTGTCAGTTATCAAAATGTCCTGTTAAAAGGAGTTCATACATTAACCATTACTTTAAATATAAAAGAAACTACAGTGAAGTGAACATTACTAAATTTATTAAATGTTTAAAAAACATTTCTTTTAATGAAACCTACAATGCCGAGGATCCCAATGATTCTTTTAATTGTTTTATAAAAACGTTTAAATTATTTTATGACCTATGTTTCCCATTCATAAAAATAAAAATACCAATGATCAAAAAACCTAAGTGGCTTAGTAAGGGAATAAAAGTATGTGCAAAACGCAAGAGAACTTTGTTATGGAAATATCGCCGATTTAAAAATGAAGATAATAAAAAAGAATTCAAAAATTACAATAGAATATTAAAATTAATTATAAAACAAACACAAAAGGCGCAAAACAACTATCACATACTACAGTCCCAAAATAAACCGAAAGCAGCATGGGAAATAATAAATAAATACAACAAAATTAATCTCAAGGAAGAAGTGACTCAAATAAAAATTGGTAATAAATATATAACAGATCCAAATGAAATCGCAGAGTCGTTCAACAACTTCTTTATTGATGAAATTGTAAATAGTAAAGTAAATCATAATAAATATCAAAATAATAATATACCCAGCCATCCAAAATCAATATTTCTGACCCCAACAAATAATATTGAAATATTTAACATAATAAAACATCTTAAAACATAGCTCTGGCTTTGATGGTATATGTACTAAAATAATAAAAAGATGCACAAATATAATTTCTCCGATTCTATGCTATATAATTAACAAAAGTATGGAAAATGGAATATTTCCAGATCAACTGAAAACTTCTATTGTTGGACCAGTTTTTAAAAAACAAGATAAAGACGATATGCAATATTATAGACCCATAGCACTAATACCAGTTCTCACTAAAATATTCGAAAAGTTAATTCATAATAGACTCAGTATTTATTTAGAAAAATATAACTTACTAACTCCTGAACAATCGGGTTTCCAAAAAGGAAAATCTATTAATACTGCAATTTTACAGTTTTAAAGATAATATTTGAGGGTCTGGAAAACAAAACAAGAGTTATTGCTTTCCTCATGGACATGACGAAGGCTTTCGATAGAGTTGACCATAGAATTTTATTTGCAAAATTAGAGGCTTATGGAATAAGGGGAGTAGCCCTTAACCTCATAAAATCATACCTAACAAACAGAAAACAAATAACAGAAATAACCATACTAGATTTCCTCTCTAAAATACAAAATAATTATAAGTCTAAAATAAGAACGGTTAAATATGGAGTTCCGCAGGGAAGTATATTGGGACCCCTTTTATTCCTAATTTGTATCAACGATTTCCCTAACGTAATAGATCACCCCATGGCCCTTAACCTCATAAAATCATACCTAACAAACAGAAAACAAATAACAGAAATAACCAAACTAGATTTCCTCTCTAAAATACAAAATAATTATAAGTCTAAAATAAGAACGGTTAAATATGGAGTTCCGCAGGGAAGTATATTGGGACCCCTTTTATTCCTAATTTGTATCAACGATTTCCCTAACGTAATAGATCACCCCATGGTCCTCTTTGCCGATGACATTACTGCAATATTTACTGATAATAAGTCCAATAACTATGAAATTGGCATAAATAATGCAATAGTATCTATCATAAACTGGTTAGAATCAAATAATTTAAGAATAAATATAGACAAAACACACTTCATAACATTCAAAAATAAAAATAGTAACTTTAATTCTGTAAATATAAAATATAACCATGATCCTATAAAAGAACTTCAATCAGTTAAGTTCCTCGGTATCCATATAGATGCAGAACTAACATGGAAAACCCATGTAGAACAATTGTGTATTAATAGTAGTTTATGCAACTGTCATATAAGGAAGGGTATTAAAACACGAGCGTGAGTTTATGAAACGAGCGCAGCGAGTTTCATAATAGTAACGAGTGTTTTAATACCCTTGTTATATGCAGTTGCATACACTACTTTATCTTCACTAATGCAATTAATCAAACAACAAGAGTAAAAGCTGACAATAGTTTTTCACGCGTACGTGTATTGTCACAGTGAACTTGCCGCCATTAAAATCTAACCAATGAGAGCGCAGCTGCGCGTAGGGCCAATCAGGAGCGAGCGAGATCTTACCAAAGAGTTTTGTGTATGTAAGTTTAGTAGTTTCGACGAAGTTTTCACGTATAACCCAACTGTTTTTAAAAGCCAGCCTAATATCAAAATTTTATACAACTAGTATGAGGATTTTGACATAAGGCTCGCCAGGTTAATTGGTCGCGTTATAATGATGTTATAATGAGATTTTACGATATCGATGTGGATATTATAACATCATGTGCAATTGCTTAAATTGAGTGTTTTAGTTGCCTGCGCTATAACAGTAGTAATTATAAGTCAAGTATTGGAAACATAAGTAGAATGTTACAACATTAGTGTAGATAAAATAAATAAATTTGCATATGCGTTATATATGTTACAAAAAGTAACTAACCAGTATACACTACTTAACGCCTATCATGCATATGTCGGATCTATACTTAAATATGGTGTTCTGTTTTGGGGTAACTCTACAGAGAAGCTTGCAGCATTTAGAGCCCAAAAGAAATGCATTAGGTCTATGTGTAAACTTCAAAAACAGATAGTTGTAAGTCATTTTTTATAAAACTAAAAATTCTTACCCTACCTTCTTTATATATACTAGAATCAGCTCTTTATACAAAATCACATACTAATGAAATGTATAAATTCAAAAGTAAACGCCATATTAACAAAATAATATTTCCACATTGCAGAACTAATAAATTCAATAATAGCTTGTTTTTCCTAGGCATCAAAATCTATAATTCAATTCCACTTTCTATTAGAAAAATAGACAGGACAGATAAGTTTAAACTAAAACTAAAATAGTATCTTTTACAAAAGGCATACTACTCAATAGAAGAGATTATTGAAGATAAACACGTATAATATTAATAATGTAACTAGGTCTAAGATGTTAAGTTTTATTTTATTCTATTCTATTGTTTATTTCATTTAAGTTTTAGTTTATTTTAGTATATAGTTTTTTGATTGTTTTAATAGTTATAGTATTTAGTTTTTTTTTATATTTTAGTTTTAATTTTTATATTTGCATACCCTATGGGTTTGTAAATAGATGTAATTATACCTATTTACGCAAATAAATTATTTGAATTTGAATTTGAATTTTAAGACACGTTTGGAAAGTGGTCGGCACTCGATCTGCGACTTTGGTGAATGTACTCGTGTAGTGAGTGAGTGCCAGGCATCGCGCGCGCCCGGGCGGCCGGGTCAATGACGTGAATCTGCTGATCGCAACATTGTAATAAACAGTTACTTACATTCACGGATAGGTAATCCATACGATAGCGATACAATGAGAACTGAAGATATCGTGTAGGTACTTTATTAAACAATTTAGCAATTGCATTAAATTAATCCTTGCTAGATCACACATTTTTATAGCTATCTATCAGTTTTAGTTACGTATTTATTTATTAATTTGTAAAAGTAGGTAAAATAAAGTTGGTTCATTAATTCATTATTCTCAATGTTTAGTGTGTGTCCGTTAGACCACTTTCAACTGTTCGGTAGGTTTATCAAACAATATCGCGCCAGTTGGTGCCTACTGCTTAGGTAGGTACATGCGGTCGCTGCGCACGAATGTCGATTAATAGTTTTTACTTTATGGTATGGTATGGGTAACCTCAGGATTGTACTATGTTTGGTGGCGTATGGGTGGTGGCGCTAGTGTGCGTAAACAAACATCGGCTCGCGTTATTATATTCGCATTTTTATTGTAAACTAGCAGCACCCCGCGGTTTTACCCGCGTTGTGCCCGTTCCCGTGGGAATTTCGGGAATTTTTTTACATAAAAACCTTTCTCTTGAATCACTCTACCTATTACAAAAAACCACATCAAAATCCGTTGCGTAATTTTAAAGATTTAAGCATACAGACAAACAGACAAACAGACACGAAACAGAGACGACTTTATTTTATACTATGTAGTGATGAAGCACTCGTAATAGCACGTAATAGTGTAAATTATAGTTCTCAGTTTAGTTAAAAGTGATATATAGCACAGTTTGCGTTGAGCAGTGACCAAGTTAACAAGTATTCGTTTTTACGCTAAAAAAGTCAGTGGTAACAAAAATTTTTTCAACATGAATTGTTTTATTTGCGGTGAAACTTTCAATGATGGAGTCCAATGTGGAGCTTGCCGGAACCATTTTGATTTCGGGTGTGCTCAAATATCCGAAACAAGCTGGAGGAGGTATGGCGCGGATAAGCGAGCTTCCTGGAAATGTACCAGCTGCCGTAAGGCAAAGGGACTATCATCTCTCAGTATAAATCCAACAAGCGCACTTCGTGACTCTCCGTCTCCGTCTCCCTCTCTTGACTCTATAATGAGTGAGCTTTTAGAAGTTAAAGGACAACTCGCAGGATTACCGGCCTTGCTTCAGGGCATGAAGGACATCAGATCGGAGCTGTCAGACATAAAAAGTAGCTGCGAATTTCTGGGTGGTAAATTAGAAGATATTACTCAAAGGGTGGCCAGCGTAGAAGATAGGGTAGCCTGTTTAGAGAAGCTAAAGGACACGGTTGTGAAATTGCAAGGAGAAGTCTCTTCAATCAAGGATCAAAACGTAGCGAATGACCAGCGAGCTCGACTGAACAATGCAGAGATCAAAGGTGTTCCTCTAAAAAATGGTGAAAACCTGTTTTCAATAGTTAATGCATTAGGTAAGGCGATTGACTATGATATCCCGAAGTCCCAGATCAATTATATTGTGGGGGACCTTATGTATACAAATTAAATACTCCGTTATAATTATAATTAATGTTTATTTGGTTACACAACAATAACCACCCACACACAGCGCAGTCAGCGGGCGACTGTCGAATAATCTAGAATACATGTGCACTTACATAGTTTACACACTTACATATAATATTACATAACATATACTTAGCTCTATATTACACCCCCTTCATAAAAAAGAAAAAAAAAATAATATAAAAAATTCATGCTTTAAGGCGCCCACCTTGTAGGTTCTTACACACTTATACTTATACACTAAGCTTATACATTATAGATCGGACTTTGATTCACCTGGCCGCTGATATTATTCACTGAACTGAAAGCTGATAACTCCTTGCGTACTAAGTGTCTAGCCCTGTCGGTACATTTTCTGTATATAAGCCAGGCCGCGCCAATGAACAACACTACAGCCATTGCTGTGACGACTATGGTCATGACTTCGATTTTTGATTCTAAATAATAATAAATGTAATAAATGTTTTTATTCAAATAAACCAAACAAAAAAATTGAATACACAAGGTGCTTAAACTAGGGTATGGAATGGAATTAAGTAAGAAGCTCTGACTCCGAAACTAGTATAAACTGTAATATCGAAGTCAGTGATTCCACGGCACTTTTCCCATTGGGGCACATCTAATCAACAAAAAAAAATGATCACAATTTCTTATAATTATTTGTAAGAGTATGTATATTATATATAATGTGTATGTAGTGTATGAAATAATATATATGGGTAAATATGAAGTTATATATTATATGTGTGTGTTTAAATAGACTTAATACAAAATACTTAAATTGATGGTATATAGATTATCTTATCAATTTTTCAGTTTCCTCAAATGACAATTTTTGAAGGAAGGTGGTGATTTTCTTTTTTATTCCGAATCTTGTAAGGGTGTAAATAGGTATATTTTTGTGAATGCTATTGTAGAGTTTGGTTGAGAGGGCAGTGTATTGGTGCCTAGAGAAAGCTGTTCTGCAAGGCACCACTGGAAGAATATACCCATAAGCACTGCGCCTCCCAAGCACAGATTTACATAAGGGCAATTCCGCATGTTTCCTCAAAACGCAACGCAGAATGAACAATTGTCTAACCGTTAGAACATCCCATTCAGAGTAGAGTAGACTTGTGGGGTATCTGATGTTTTTAAAGGTGGACATTTTTAATATTGCACGTTGCGCACGTTCCAAGTTAACCATGGCTGTGGCACTAGCTACACCCCATACAGGGATACAGTATGATATAATTGATTGACACAAGGCCAAGTAGACTGTTTTGATTGTTGTTAAATCCGCTGAGTGTCTTAAAGTTTTAAAAATGTATGTTAGTTTGCGCACTCTTGATTTTAAGGCTTCAATTTGTCTATGCCACTTTAGACGAGAGTCAATTAGTATACCGAGGTATTTGACGCTATCAACTAACCTAATAGGAGTGCAGTCGCAATTTTGCGAAGGATCGAGGCAAGAATGGGCGCAAATATTTAGATTCACCGGTGGGGAAGACGCGGCGGATATATAAAAAGGAAGAGTCCGTGTTTTTTGCATATTCAAAGTTAGCAAATTTGAAGACAACCATTCGTGTACAATGCTGAGAGCTTGTTCTGCAAGCCGTTTGGCCTCATTCCAGTCATTGCCATGTATTACGAGGGCTGTATCATCAGCATATGCAAATATGTCACAGTTGGGTATTTTAAGCTTACATAGGTCGTTAAGGTAAAGTAGGAAAAGCGTAGGACCCAGAATGCTGCCCTGTGGGACACCGTGTTCTATTTGCAACCAGTCACTAGTGTAGTTATCAATTTTTACAGACTGATACCGTTCCTGGAGAAAGCTACGGAAAATTTTGAGTGTTTGACCACGGATGCCATAGCGTTCAAGCTTTTTTAACAGAATGGGAATCGAGACTGTATCGAAGGCCCTGGAGAGGTCAAGAAAGATTCCAAAGCATTTTTTTTTACGATCAAGTCGATGTACTAAAACTTCGACGAGACTTGTAATTGCATCTTCAGTAGATACACCTGATCTAAAGCCAAATTGGTTACTGGCGATTAGGCCGTATTTATTTAAAAGTTAGTAAGAGCATTATTTATAATTCTTTCCAAGATCTTCGACAAAATCGGAAGAACAGAAAAAAGCTGGCTGTTAGAGGCTTGGTTAGCCCCATTTTGAGCAATGAAGACTTGCTCTTCCTTTTTCTCCACAGAATAGGTTTTACCCATTTTAATTTACAATTATTAACAGAGTTGTCACTTTAACGAGTGATTTATGTATAATGAAACATATTTATGCTACCAAGTAAATCCAAAAATCTAGGTTAAACGTGTAATAAGACAGGTAATATTAAGTACTTATTCTAATAATAATTAATTGTTTTTAGTTAACGTTTTACAATATTATACCGCGTCATCGAATCTGACTGGCTTTCGCACGGTCCTACCACTCCGTGTTTGTTTAAGTAAGGGTGCGTCTACATGGTTTTCACTTAAATTAAAATTATTTCTATTTACTTTCTCGTTCAATATATACGCTGGTTTTAATCTGTCGATTGACACATTGCGGGTTGAACCATTAATTACAATTGTGAAAACTTTGTCATCCCTTTTCAACACTTCGTAAGGTCCACTATAAGGTGGTGTTAGGTTTACGCACTGCGTCTACCCTTAGGAAAACGTGTGAACATGTTTTAAAGTCTGAATGAATAAATGTATTACTATTATTATTTAAACATCGATCCTTAGGTCTAATCTTATCTAAAGTATCTCTCAATTGTATTATGTATGTTTGTGAATCGCTTATACTAGTAAACTTATCCCCGTAAAACTCCCCGGGTAACCGTAAGCAATGACCCAACGTGAATTCCGCCGCGCTTGTAAAACCGCTCTCTGCTTGACACGCCGCGCGAAGACCTAACATAACCGTCGGTAATTCCGCATACCAACATGAATTATTTTGTAATCGAGTAATTAACGCTGTTTTCAAAGATCTGTGGAAACGCTCTATTTTTCCATTCGTTTGCGGGTGAAAACTATTTGTTCGCGATTTTTTTATACCTAATATATTCATTAAGTCTCTAAATAACTCACTTTCGAATTGGCGTCCTTGATCCGTAATTATCTTACTAGGGCAACCAAAACGACAAATCCATTCGCTGTATACCGCTTTTGCTACCGTCTCTGCCGTCATAAAATATGCTGGTAAAAAATACGATGATGTTGATAATATCGATCCGAGCTCGAAAATCTACAACGAATAATGATGATGATGATGATAATAATGAAATTAGTTGTAGTAAACATTATGTCCATAAAAATACACTGAAATTATTACCTACTAGCCGCGCCCCGCGGTTTCACCCGCGTTGTACCCGCTTCCGCAAGAATTTAGCCTATGTCCTTTCTCAGGCTCTGGACTAACTGTGTACCAAATTTCATTTAAATTGGTTCATTAGTTTTGGCGTAAAAGCGTAACAGACAGACAGACAGACAGAGTTACTACTTTCGCATTTATAATATTAGTTAGGATTTAATATTATTATTTTTTAAATATTAATAAAAAAAAATTGTTAAAAAGTTTAGGAATATCAATAAATCAATTTTTTGACCGCTGAAATTACTCTAAACATGGATACCTAATTTATACCACATCATTTACAACTCGATTTGAGTACTTGTTTTCAATGCTGCTGACGGTACCGGAACATAAATGGCCGTTCGTAAGGCCGTCGAACTTTACGCAAAATGATTTCTATCTGCTTTTGCTTTTAGCAAGTACTTAACTATTTATGTCTAAATAATCCTTGATAAATTACCAGCTTATTCATGTCCATAAACAAGCATAAAACCTCATAATTTGAAAGAAAATAGTACACACACAAAGCGTGCATGTAACTTTGTCGTGCAAAAAAACATGCTTTGCAAAAGTTAGTTACTTTTTTTCATTAGAATTTTACCACTATTTGTGATTTTATAACTTTACACATAATCTACAGTATTTTCCCAGTAAATACACAAAAAAACCTATATAGAATACTCTCCGGTTGCTTCTAGAAGTCATTTTTACAAAACGTTTACCACTTTACGTGTGGCGCGGTGGCGCCAATTTCTAAAAGATGGCCGACCACAGAAAATTCCACGCAATTTTTGGTAATTTCACTCGGACAGTATGTATTTTTGCTCTCAATGTCGGTATATTATCTGTATTTCGTTCCGTATTGAATGAAGCTTCAGCATGGTTCAGCCAATGGGCGTTTAGATAATCTGACCTTGAAGGAAACAAGCGACAAATGGGATCAAAGTTTAGTGTACACCCGTCTGTTCACTAAGCACGCGGGGCATTCAAACTTAGTGTACACCCTTGAAATGTTTAGTGTACAGACGGGTGTACACTAAGTTTGAATGCCCCGCGTGCTTAGTGAACAGACGGGTGTACACTAAACTTTGATCCCATTTGTCGCTTGTTTCCTTCAAGGTCAGATTATCTAAACGCCCATTGGCTGAACCATGCTGAAGCTTCATTCAATACGGAACGAAATACAGATAATATACCGACATTGAGAGCAAAAATACATACTGTCCGAGTGAAATTACCAAAAATTGCGTGGAATTTTCTGTGGTCGGCCATCTTTTAGAAATTGGCGCCACCGCGCCACACGTAAAGTGGTAAACGTTTTGTAAAAATGACTTCTAGAAGCAACCGGAGAGTATTCTATATAGGTTTTTTTGTGTATTTACTGGGAAAATACTGTAGATTATGTGTAAAGTTATAAAATCACAAATAGTGGTAAAATTCTAATGAAAAAAAGTAACTAACTTTTGCAAAGCATGTTTTTTTGCACGACAAAGTTACATGCACGCTTTGTGTGTGTACTATTTTCTTTCAAATTATGAGGTTTTATGCTTGTTTATGGACATGAATAAGCTGGTAATTTATCAAGGATTATTTAGACATAAATAGTTAAGTACTTGCTAAAAGCAAAAGCAGATAGAAATCATTTTGCGTAAAGTTCGACGGCCTTACGAACGGCCATTTATGTTCCGGTACCGTCAGCAGCATTGAAAACAAGTACTCAAATCGAGTTGTAAATGATGTGGTATAAATTAGGTATCCATGTTTAGAGTAATTTCAGCGGTCAAAAAATTGATTTATTGATATTCCTAAACTTTTTAACAATTTTTTTTTATTAATATTTAAAAAATAATAATATTAAATCCTAACTAATATTATAAATGCGAAAGTAGTAACTCTGTCTGTCTGTCTGTCTGTTACGCTTTTACGCCAAAACTAATGAACCAATTTAAATGAAATTTGGTACACAGTTAGTCCAGAGCCTGAGAAAGGACATAGGCTAAATTCTTGCGGAAGCGGGTACAACGCGGGTGAAACCGCGGGGCGCGGCTAGTAGGTAATAATTTCAGTGTATTTTTATGGACATAATGTTTACTACAACTAATTTCATTATTATCATCATCATCATCATTATTCGTTGTAGATTTTCGAGCTCGGATCGATATTATCAACATCATCGTATTTTTTACCAGTATTATATGGAATAGTTCAGTCGGGGTAGACATAAAACTAGCCTGAAATAGAAAAAAATCCGGGGAGCGATTTTTTTTTAACCTCTCAGTCTTGTAGCGAAATGTCAAAAACCGATCGGCAGCCCAACCGCTTGACAGATAATGACGTGATGATGGCGTCATAAATACCGAGTTGTCTAATTTATGTAATAATTTTACAACCAAACCATATTTTGGGTTAGGAGCTTTACGACTACATCTCTATTTGACTAGGCAGCGGATGTGACTAGATCGCTTTGGGACTAAATCGCGATATGACCGTATCGCGCTGGGGTTAAATAGCTGTTCGACCATATATGCTTACGTCCTATTACCAGTTCGACGTAATATCGATATGACGTACAATTGTATCAAAAAGTATTAACTCGATTCTCTACCGCTAAAGGGTTTACTGAGCCCGCGGGTTCAGTCGACCACTCTCTTCGGTAGGTTATGGTTATATTTTTTTTTACGTAACTGATACAAAAAAAAATAACCCTAACCTACCGAATAGTAAGAAAATTGTTTTTACGTACTATTCGGTAGGTTAGGTTAGGGTTATTTTTTTTTGTAGTAGTCTTCTAAGCCCGCGGGCCGAGTAGACCCTTTAGTAGAAGTAGTCGTCTGAGCCAGAGAAATAAAATATTACATATCATCATATTGAACACAACTGTACTCCCACAAAACAATCCACTGAGTAGTCATAACGCTATCTAGTCATACAAAGATCTGGTCAAATAACGATCAAGTCCAATCGAGATCGAGTCCAATCGATATTTAGTCCCAAAGCGATCTAGGCACATCCGCTTTCTAGTCAAATAGAGATGTAGTCGTAAAGCTCCTAACCCCATATTTTTTTATTCTGTAAACGGCAATGTACTTATTGATTTATTTTCTAACTATTAGGCATGAAAATAAATTCATAATACATGTATTGTATTATGTTATTCATGTTCAAACTTTAAAAACCATATTGTGGGCTGCATTACGAGATATAAATAAATACTCAAATATAAACAAAAGAACAAGGATCTATTCTTCCTAATTATATAAACAGTTTCACGAAAGAGCTCTAAATATTTACGATAAGACCACTTGAAACTTGACGCGACGAAGCATAAAAACAACTAGGGATGTCCCTTGACTTTGTTATGATTGCATCGATAGTTGTTATTGCAAGGTATTTTGGAAATGTAAATAAAAATACAATATTATCAAAAACTTGTTTTATATTGGGATTGGGTAACTTTATTTATAATTAAAATAGGAAATATGTATTTATTTAATATTCATTAATAACGTGGGCACAAAATGTAAAAGAAAGTTTATTAGTGTATAAACAAAATGCACTATAGTTAATCAAAACAGTTCTGATTCTTCGTCATCACTATCCTCTTCAATGCTGTCCTCCTTCTCGTCATCTTCGTAACAACATAACAAAAACGAGAAAAATTAGTTTTTATTATTTTATACTAGCCGTTACCCACGTTGTACCCGTTCCGCGGGAATTTCGGGATAAAAGTACCACAGTAACTCAGCTAAGTGAGCGTATATAACTGTTAAGTTTCATCCAAATCAATTCAGTAGTTTTAGCGTGAAAGAGTAACACAATTTATTCGCAAAAATAAATACCTAATTGAAAATAAAAAAATATTTACAAGATACTACAGTAATTATCGACAATAACAAAGCTATCGCCTATCTATCAAAGCACTGCACATCCCTATTACACTACTAGCTTTCTCATAGGCTACGGGCAAAATTTGTCTTTAGCTTTTTACAAATAAAGACCAAAACAAACCGCCATATTTTTTGCTCTGAACATACAATTTGAATTGATTTTATTTCACAAAAAAATAACTTATGAGCTGTTTTATCGTTGTGTTAACGATTGTTATTGCTTTTTATGCTCTTTTTACTGTTTAAGTGTCGTTATAAAATCCTTGAAAATCGGTAACATACTAACGGATTTTACTAAGACTTTATTTTGATGTATTTTTACGTTTTACGATGTATTTTTTATAACTAATCGTCTAAATAGAATAAGTCACTCATAATAAACAGTATTTACATAAACAAATCAGTACTAACCTGAGATAAATCCAATAAATCACCAAAAAAAGTTCCAAGAAACACGCACACAACACTGTCAATACCGCGCATTGAAAACTGAACCAAAACAAAAAATAACCATAGAGTACCTATGCTATATTTTCGTTTAGAATGAAGGCAAATATATCAAAGAACGGAAATAACCAAACTTCTTCATACAAAAGTAGTCTGTAACATTATTAAAATAAGGCGTAAAGTCGGTCGAGTCGGTGCGACGAAGACGGAGACGAAGGTACAAGCTACATAATATACGTACTTTTTTTTGGATGTATACTAATATTAACGCCTCGGTGGTCTAGTGGTATGTGCACTCGCCTGCCAAGACAGGTCCCGGGTTCAATTCCCAGGTCGAGCGAAAACATGTTTCCTACTTTTCAAACATGGCTCGGGTTTGAGATCACCAACCCGCATTAGGTAAGCGTGGTGATATCTTCAGTGAGACGAGAGGCCTTTGTCCAACAAGTGGGACATTACAGGCTAATATAAAAAAAAACTAATATTGATTAATTGAAAAGTTGAAGAAAATAAAATTCCACCCATTACGATTTTTTCGATAAACTTGGTAGTATAACTCAGCAAATATTGATCCTAGCGTAAAAATTATAATGGCTAAACTTGTGGAAAATTACATTTCCAACAACTTTGGATAGGACCATTTTTGCTCTAAAGTTGAAAATTAACGAGTTATTTCAGAAAAACGAAAAAATTGAACTTTAAAACAAGATGGCGGCGAACCCTCTACCGGGATTAGTTCGAAAATCGAGATTTATACTCCCAACCATCCCCCCCGACGTTTAAAAAAAAATCGCTCCCCGGATTTTTTTCTATTTCAGGCTAGTTTTATGTCTACCCCGACTGAACTATATATCCAGCAGTGTATTTTTTTTCAACTGATGATGATCATGAGTTTCTATGTAGAACATATTATAAGTAGGTAGTACTATATTCCAACAAACATTTACTATCTTTTTTATCAAACAGTATTACTTTGTATCAAATATTTCCGTAGGTAACCTAATTTGGGTACCTAATTTTTATAATACTAAAAATAATTGCAATCCACCACAAGTGAAACGGTACTATGAAATCAACAAAAATAAAAATCATTAAAAAAATGCAAAGAATTTTGTTTGCGAACGGTACTTTCTCGGCGATTCTAGAGTGACCCTTGACCCGGCGCGCGCGGCGGTCGCTCGTAATGGCTGCCGTGTTTTGTTTTAGTTTGTAAATCGGTTTGTGATGTAATTATTGTGTTACATAGTGATCTAAATACATGTAATTATGCATAAATACCTATGCTACAGAGTTAAAGTGTTGGTTTTAGTAAATATCTTTTGTGAAGTGAAAAAATAATGCAAATGTGTCACGATTTTGACTCGAAATCATGAACTTTAAAAATAATTAAATAATTTCGGTATCATGTAAGTTTTTTGAAACTATTTAGAGGGCATTAGCTATTAGAAAATTTTACAACGAAAACAATGATATATAATTTATAACATATAATTATATCATAATCCCGTAAAATTAGTTTTTCTCATGACGTCACGTAAAACTTTTTTCCGATAAAAATTTGCTTGCATTTTAGGCATTTAGAGGTGACCTTGGTCAGCGCGCCTCAAGATAACAAAAATCTTTATTTTCCCGGTTCGCGTGAAAACGCATTACGTCGATTTCATTCGTTGGAGCGCAAGCTTTATTCCAATCCAGAGCTCCACGAACAATATTCAGAGTTCATGTTGGACTACTTGAAGAGTGGTCACATGACTCAGGTTTCAACAAAGGATCTTAGTAGTGGAAAATATTATATCCCACATCATTGTGTGATACGTCCTAGCAGTTTGAGTACTCGATTGAGAGTAGTTTTTGATGCTAGTGCTAAAGACGCCCGTGGTCGTTCTCTAAATGACACGGTTCATATTGGCCCCAAATTACAGACTAATATTGCAGAGTTACTGCTAAGGTTCCGCATTCATCCCATTGTATTTACCGCCGACATAAAACAGATGTTCCGAAATATATCCCAAAACGTAGACGATCGTGTATTTCAAAGGATCTTTTGGCGCTTTAATAAAGCTGAGCCCATTCAAGAATTCGAATTGAATACAGTTACTTATGGAATCGCTTCTTCTCCTTACTTAGCATGTCGTACTATCAAACAGCTCGTCGATGACGAGGGTTCCGATTTTCCCCATGATATTGAGGCGCTTACCTCCTCAATTTACGTCGATGACGTAGCTCATGGCAGTTTCTCCCTAGAGTCAGCTATGCTAATAAAATCTGACGTCATTAACCTACTTAAACGTGGTTGTTTTGAGTTGAGAAAGTGGGCAAGTAATATGAAGGAATTACTCGCGGATTTACCTACTGAACATTGCATAACTGGATGTGTATCTATGGATGTGGAAAATTCTCCAACTCTTAAAATATTAGGGCTAAAATGGGAACCGGGTGAGGACATCTTTTCCTTCGACGTCTCCCCAATCGATAGAACTTGTACTAAACGTACAATTCTTAGCGAAGTAGCTCGTATTTACGACCCTTTGGGTTTCTTGTGTCCTTTGACATTCATCCCCAAGTTGTTGGTGCAACGCTTGTGGATATTAGGTATCGGATGGGACGACGTTCCTCCGATCGAAGTTTTTCGTCAATGGAATCAATACGTAGCTGAACTTCCTTCAATCAAACAAATACGTATTCCTCGTTGTGTGTCCATAGACTCTATGGAATCGTGCGAACTTCACGGCTTCTCGGACAGTTCTGAAGTTGGGTACGGTGCGGTAGTCTACTTACGTATGCGTGATTCTCAAGAACGTATTCACGTATCCTTCCTCTGCGCGAAATCTCGTGTAGCACCTATAAAGAAAACATCGTTACCTCGACTCGAGCTTTGTGGTGCTGTCCTTTTAGCTGATTTGCTCAAATTCGTTAAACAAACTTGTACACCTTTTTTGTCGTTCTCTGACATGTATGCATGGTCCGATTCAACAATCACACTTGCATGGATTCGTAGCCATTCTTCACGGTGGAAAACGTTTGTGGCCAACCGTGTTAGCCACATTCATGAAGCTGTCCCCGACGCTCGGTGGAACCACGTGCGTTCTGGTGACAACCCTGCGGACAATGTCAATGAAGACAATGTCTGTAGTGCTTGGAGAGTCGCTCGTTGATGTACAGCGTGTGAGTAGGTCCTGGTAGGTTCAGTCTGGCGGTGTCGAGGCCGCGGCGCACGCGCGCGGCGCGCAGCAGCGCGTCGCGGGTGTCGCGGCGCGCGAGCCGCACCGCCAGCACGCGCCCGCGGCTCTGCGGCTCCCCTGCTCCGTCTACTCTCCTGGGTCCCACTCGTTCAACGCTGACCACGTCTGTTTCGTCTGCTTACTCCTATCTTGTTAGCTACGGCCAAGACGATGTGCATTGCATTTTCGTTTGTGGATTCCGGACAGCCAGAAATCTCGATATCGTTAGCCAGTAGAGTTTGCTCCTGCTCACATATCTTGGTGTTCAGCTTGGCGATAGTATCTTGGACAGATGTTACATCGCTAGGTGATGCATTCTCCAATTCTGTGGCTCTGGTTTCCAGTAGTTGTATGCGCTCGTTTTGAGATTTGATAGTGTCAGTCAGGTTTGTGATAACGTCCGTGATACTGTTAATTTGTGTGCTGAAGAGTTCAGTCATGTGCCTCTTGAGTTCATCGATAATGAAATCCCGGAAGTCCTCGGAGACAGTCTCGCGCTGAGCTGCCGGCGGGTCGCACGCGGGGCTCGAGGTCTGTCGTGCGGGGTTCTTCGTGCGCGTAGTGACGTTTTCATCTCTGCCTTGTCTTACAGGTCCTTCAGTTGTCGCGGCTCCACTAGCCACCGCTTCTGCGTTGCGAATCGGGGTGTTAATGTTTCCCGTCTTTGGCCTTTTATTCACGCACGCAGGACATTGCCACTGTTCTTTTCGTTGCATAATACTGTAAAACTTGTAAGTGACATTTGCACAATCCAGATCATATCTTCCATTACATTTTATGCATTGAAGAAATTCCCTCTTTGGGAGTGTATTTTGGCATCCAGCGCATCTCTGAGACGAATTCATGTTTATTTAATGTAGACGAATATTTATTTATTTATTACAACGCCCTCTAGTGATAGGCAGCGAATATAGGTGACAATTGGATCGAAGATTTAGAGGTCCTATGGTTGTTCGAGTTAATTCGCAGTTATTTAACTAGATGGCACTGATATGCGAAGAGTTGTGGAAATGTGCAAGTCATAACATTATTTAACATAATTTTCTTTAAACTCTCAAAAACATTCATGCCCGTTTTCACCAACATCCCCTAAGTTTAGGGGATCCCCTAAACATGCTTAGGGGGCCGTTAAAAGATGGTTTCCGTTTCACCAACCGTTAGGGGTCACCTAAACGCTAAAAGGTCCCCTAAATTTAGGTGGTCGACAACTGGGCACATAAACCGACCCATAAGTAAGTTGTCTTCTAAGCAAATTCGAATTCAAATTTTAATATTGAAAAACGGAGGTAGAATACTATTTGTACATAAACAATCATACGTTTAAAGCTGCAACGAAGATGGATAGTGATCTATATGAATTTTTAGATAATTTGGAAACTGTTTCTACTATATTCGACGTAATTAACCGCCGTAGACCCAAAATATATCGAAAACGGCCAAATTACTTCGAAAGTTTTGACGAAACCGACTTTTTTCGGAGGTATAGGTTAAGTAAATCATCAGTGTTGTATTTATTGGAAAAGATTGAACACGCTTTAGAATTCCCTGATAATAGGTGAGTATATTTTTTTCCTTAGTCTACGCTACGTCAATGTTTCTGATACACTTGTGTGTCCTTACCTATTTCATTTGCATAATAAATTTTATTTCAGAAATAATTCTATATCTCCCATAAACCAGTTACTAATAGCATTGAGGTTTTATGCTACTGGTAATCATTTGTTGGCTGTGGCAGACATGGGTGGGATCAGTGTGGCTACTTGCAGTCGAATAATAAAAAGGGTATCTGCCGCACTTGTTACTTTATGTACAGAGTTTGTCATATTCCCTAATACAAGGGAGGAGCAGGAAAAAGTAAAGATGGAATTTTATAACATTGCCAGATTCCCTAATGTTCTTAGATGCATCGATTGTACACATGTGAAAATTCAATCACCAGGTGAAACTTCAAGACTATACATTAGTTTTAAAAAGTCCGATTTTTAGTTAAACTAAACTTGTAATTTGAACTTTTTAAGGTGGAGATGATGCAGAGCTATTTAGAAACAGGAAGGGATATATGTCTATAAATGTTCAGACGGTAGCATCAGCCAATTTGCTAATAAGAGATGTTGTGGCACGTTGGCCAGGTTCAACAGTCTGTACGGCGCCCCGGTCTGGACGGAAGCCCTCACCGCTAAGAACAGGGTCCTCTTAAGGAGGCCCCAGCGGGTGATAGCGGCGAGGTCCATACGGGGGTACCGGACCGTGTCCTGGACGGCGGCCACCCTCCTCGCGGGCGACCCCCCCTGGGAGCTGCAGGCGGAGGTCCTCGCGGAGGTGTTCCGGTACAGGGGGGAGGCGCGGGCGCGGGGCGAGAGGCCGGCGCCGGAGGAGGTGCGTCGGGTCAGGACCGCAGCCTACGCGGCTATGATCCGACGCTGGGGGGAGGACCTGGGATCCCCGGTCGCGGGCCGGGAAACGGTGGAGGCGATCCGTCCTCACCTTTCCCGGTGGATGTCGAGACGTTGGGGGACCCTAACGTTCCGGCTGGTGCAGGTGCTTTCCGGGCACGGTTGCTTCGGAAATTACCTGCACCAGATTGCGGGTCGGGAGACGAACCCGGCCTGCCACGAGTGCGACGCGCCAGTGGACACGGCGCGTCACACCTTGGAGGAGTGCGCCGCATGGGGCCCTCAAAGGCACACCCTGTCGGCGCACGTCGGAGGAGACCTGTCGCTGTCGAGCGTCATCGACTCGATGCTCGACAGCGAGAGGTCGTGGGAGGCCATGGTCTCCTTCTGCGAGTCGGTCATGTCGCAGAAGGAGGCCGCGGAGCGGGCTCGGGAGGCGACTTCCTCCGACCCGCTTCGGCGCGGCAGGCGAGGGGCCAGACGGAGGCGCTACGCGCACCTCCTTCCCCCGCCCTAGTGTCGCCGAGGGGGGGTCTGGGGGCCCCCTCTCCCATGGCACACTGGCCTGAGGGCGCCCTTGTCTTCCGGGGCGCCCTGTCTTGAGGTACTCGCCGGGGCGGTCTGCAGTGAAATACGTAAGTGATCCTGCACCGCCCCACGCAGGCGATGACGGAGACCGGTGGTGGTTTTAGTGGGTAGTAACTGCGGTGGATGCGATGAGCCCCGGCAGCGGGGGGAGCTTGTCCACCGGGTTGAGCCCCACATACCCCGGCCGTGCCCCATATCACGGCCGGGGATGCGTAAATGCATTTCCCCATCGTTAAAAAAAAAAAGGTTCAACACATGACTCGGCTATTTATCAAAATAGCAATTTATACAGAAAATTTGAAAGTGGAGACTATGGTGACCGCTATTTACTGGGTGACAGTGGATACCCATTGAAGGTTACATACTTTAGCAATCAGGTAACAAAAATATATAGCTGTCGAGTGCCAGCTAGTACCAACAAGTATATTATGTATAATAGGAAGATATTTATCTAATATATAAATAAATAATACAATTATGGCTGGGGTAGGTTTTATCCCAGCAGGTGGATAAGTGTATCTTCAATGAAACCACCGATTTGTAGATAACTTTGGAATTTATTCAATAGTTCTTCAGCAGGTTCTTACGTAATAAGTTACAATTACGTCTTAACCTTATGGTGGGGTACCTACCATAAGGTTACCTTATGGTGGGGTACCCTAGTATGGGTTCGTAGGACGGACGCGGGGCATCGCATTCCTGGTAACCACCCTAATCTAGAGCTTGTGGCTGGTCGCTCAGGCAAGCTCAACAGTTCTAGCTGCTACAGTAAGCCTATTATAGGTTCAAAGGACGGACGCGGGGCATCGCATAACCTTCCTAGTCTAGAACTTCTCTAAAGGACGCGGGGCATCGCAATAGATCAGCTCAACACAGCTCAGAGAGGACGCGGGGCATCGCTCCACTGGGCCGTCTAGCTAACGACTGCCGGCTGCTGGCCGGCGTGCGGTTTATATAGGCGGAGGGGCGTGGCTTGCTGGCTCTTGAGACGAGTGGGGAGTTGATGCTCTCGTAGTGTGCGTAGCGGCGCGCATAGTAACTGGTTCCGTGTGTGTGTACAACTGGTTGTACTAGGCGCCGCGTTACACAATCCATTTATCACAGATCAATTTATTTATTATTAAAAATACAATTTCTCATAGATTTAATCACTTTTTGGTACACCGAATAAATTTTTCAGATTGAAGTTTCCACCTGTAAAGAAAATAAATTGTATTATTATGAACTTATAAAAAGAAGAGATGTTTTTTCTTTTCAGAATCATCTGTCGACTCCTTATTTAAATCCTACGACAAGAGGACAGCAAAAATACAATGAGGCTCAGATCAAAACAAGGAATGTGGTGGAAAGGCAGTATGGAGTCTTAAAACGACGATTTCCTGTCTTAGCCATAGGTATAAGATTAGAATTAAGATTGGAATTGAATAATTATTTTTGTAATAGATAGCTATATTCAACGGAAAGGCTATTTTTCATCGCAATATTCCCACGGGACAAGGTGGGTAAAACCGCGGGGCGCTGCTAGTTGTTAAATAAATGATTATTTACTAACAACAAAATTATCTATTAAAAGAAGAGCCAAGGTGACAGCGGCATCGCTGCCACTGCGGCGTAATATGCAAACATTTCGTAATAATAAATAATAAATAATAATAATAATAATAAATATAAGTATTTATATGATTAAATTAAAAAAAATAGAGAATATCTTTCTTGTTTGTGGTTAGGTTCTGTTCTGCTCTAAAGGTTCAGTCAATGGTGTCAAAGTCAATCTGTATCCCAAACTGTAAACAGGTTTCCTTATTCGTTTTCCGGGATTCTTGAGGTGTTTAATGATGTTCTGCTTGTCTCGCTGCCTAGCTGCCTGCTGGAAGCTTTTCAGTTTTTTTAATGTCTTGTCTGTTTTCCACCTAAAGCAAACATATTTATTTTTTATTTAATGAACACATAAATACTTATTTGTTAGGCGGCCCCTAGACCTACAATAACATTGTACAATAAATTTAATTGTGCAATAAGATTGAATTGCGTTTTGAATCCAAACGGTCAATTATATTGCACAATAAGAAAATTGTGCAATATTCCCGAGCAACATGTCAAATATTGCGCAATACTGACCCTACACGAAGCAATAAAAATTAAACTCGCTCAAACTTTCGTTCAATCATTGCGCAGTCTTCAATATTAGTCCTAGACGATTAATTATATTGCACAATATTCAATATTGCGCAATATAATTGATCGTCTAGGGGCCGCCTTATGATTAAGATAATGTTATGGTACATATTTGTTTTTTCTATATTCCTCATTTCTTATAAAAAAATTAATACTACTAATATACTAACACTCTCTTTATACATGTCCATTGTTCTTTGTTTAAAATAAATGTATATAAATAGAATTGTGCATACCTGCATAGACATCAAGCTCAGTATAGTAGTCCATCGCCCCATCTTGTTTGGTCTCGAGTACTGCTCTACAATTGACATGAACCTCCACATGGATGTATCTGCAATATACAAGAAATAAACAATTATTTAACTACATACGGTGAATTTGGATATGCGACTCCCTTATAATTCATATATATGTTAAGAGGTCTTTCATATGATGTATGTATGTATATGTTATTCTTATTAATAAAAAAAAATAAAAATAAAAATAGTTTATTAGGAACATAAAAGATATGACAAAAATAACAATAAGAAACGATGACGCCCACAAAAGCAGAGCTTGGGCGCAAGCATCATCGCCCACCACCGGAACATAAGACTAGGTTCCATAATACAAAGAGTAACTTAATTGCTATTGAATTTAAATATAATAAAAAAATAGTGTTAATACCTGTGTGTGTGTGTGTGTGTGTGTGTGAGTGAGTGTTTTGTGTGGGTGTGTGTGTGGATGTGTGTTGGTGTGTGTGTGGGTATGTGTGTGTATGTGTGTGTGTGAGTTCTTCTAACTAACAACTTGAAGCAATTCTTCGGTATCATCGTATTTCAATGAGAGCAGCCATGTGAGACATTTTGCTTTACATTGATATAGAGTTAATGGGTAAATATTTAACTGCCGATTTGCTCTATTATAGAGCCTTGGACTAATGTAAAAGTAGTGACTACCCGCTACAGCAGATCGAAAAGTCAATGTAGGGCACACCAAACCTGAACGACGCTTGGAATTCGACCGGTCTACAAAGTAAAGTTCTGTGTGTTTTTTGGCAATAGTTTGTAGAATGAAGAGCTGTCTAACGGAGAGCACCTGCCAAAGTGAGTACAAATCAGTAGTCGGAAAACGGCGAGGTTTTCCAGCGATTACTTTGAGAAGTGCACGCTGAGCTCTCTCAAGGCGTAGCAAAAGGGACTTAGCACAACCTCCCCATGACGTTATACAATAATTTAGTAAAGACTGGGCAAGAGCAAAATAAACATTTTTTAAATATTGGAAGTCAACAATACTTCTCAGAGATCTAAATATGTAAATGAGTTTACGCAATTTGGTGGCAATGTATTCTATGTGAAGCTTCCAGTTCATTGAGCTATTGATAATAACTCCCAAATATTTCGTTGAGGACGATCTTTGAAGTGATATACAATTGCAATTGGTGTCAATGGAGTTTGTTAAACAAGTATGAGCAATGATAGAGAAGGAAGATGGAGGGTAAGATGCCGAAGTTGGAGAGAACGTGGTAAATATAGTTTTCGATAGGTTCAAAGTAAGAAGATTCGAGGCCAACCAGCTCATGACTAAAGTGAGCACTTTTTCTGTGCGCGCCCGAGTTTCCTCCCAATTTTTCCCATGAATAAGAAGTGCAGTATCATCAGCATAGCAAATTAATTTGCAGTATGGTAAAGTTAGATTGCATAGGTCGTTAATGAATATTAAAAAGAGGGTAGGCCCGAGCACGCTACCTTGAGGCACCCCAAAACAGAGATCTTCTTCAGAGCTTTTAATATTATCAATAACTATTGTTTGTGTTCGATTTGTTAGGTAACTTTTAAAAAGCTCAAAGACGATACCTCTTATACCAATCGCTTGAAGCTTGGTTAATAAAATGGGTATGGACACACTGTCAAATGCCTTGAGAAGGTCTAGAAAAATCCCAATAGTCTTTAGGTGTTTGTCAAAATTCTTAATAATGTGATCCGAGAGTTCTAGAACTGCATGTTCAGTTGATTTAGATTTCCTGAAACCAAACTGGTTATTGGAAAGAATGCCATTAGCATTTAAGAAATTGACTAATTTCTCATTAAGGATCTTTTCAAAAATCTTAGAGAATACTGTGAGTACCGATATAGGCCTATAATTCGACACATTGTGTCTATCCCCATTCTTGAAAATTGGATGCACGAGAGCTTTCTTGAAGACTCGCGGGAAAATACCACAGTTTATAGAAAGATTGAAAATATGTTTTAGAATAGGGATTAAGACGTGTCTTGCTGATTTGACAACTTCAGTTGAAATTCCATCCGCACCAATGGCACAACTATTTCTGAGACCCAAAATAGTTCTCTCAATTTCAGCATCTTCTATGTTTAGTAATATCATTGAATTTGGGTTTATATTAATATTTGATTTAAATATCGGAGGATCCACAGGTGATGATGTGTTTGGGGGTACAATTTTGGAAGCTAGAGACTTTCCCACATTAGCAAAATATCTATTTACCTCATTAACTGAACCTGTCGGGTCCGTAGCCAAATTTAATAGAGGACCAGCAGTGTTTTGTTTTTTGGTGATATTCGCAATACGATTTATCATATTCCATGCAGCTTTGGGTTTTTGCCTAACTTTTATAAACTCACTCTTTTCGTATTCTCGCCTTATTCTTCTGAGGAGAGAGTTACAGAAGTTACGGTATCGAGTAAATATTGTTTTATTAGTTTCATTAGGATTTTTCTTAAGTTTTTTGTAAAGCTTGTCTCTGTGTCTAATACACCTAAGAAGTCCAGGCGTGATCCAGGGTTTAAGGATGCGTTTACGGCTGGAAATTTTAACAAATTGGGAATGCTTACAAATAGTGGATGACATGATTTGGACCAACTTATCTGCGGCTTCATCAGGGTCAGAAGAGCTTAGAATAGGTGCAAAATCAGTTTCAGATAGATGAGAAGTGATCTCAGAAGTATTAAAGCGTAAAAAAGAGTGAGTGGAGCGTTGAATACGTAGTTCTGAACTGAAGCTGAAAATTATGGGAATATGGTCAGTAAAGGGAGTATCTAAAATTACGGCTTTAGATTTATAAGGGGAACGAGTAATAATATGATCGAGGCAGTTTTTGTCTCTAGTTGGAAAAAGATGAGCGGGAAGTAATGAGTGAGCAGCAAGAAGGTTAAGGTATTCATCTGCAGAAGGGTCACAGTTAGAGGGGACTATATTAATGTTTAAATCTCCAATAATGGCTAATGATTTATACAGGCCGTTCATTTAAACGACGGACGCATTGAAGGAGGTGAATATGCATTCGATTCTCATTCCAAATGTGTAATAAAAATAGTACCTTAATTTTTGACCAATATCATGAAATAAATCCACAAAAATACGAAATAATTGTTACTACGCGCCAGCCAGCTGATTACGTGGCGATGTTTTGTTGTGCCGCCCGCCTCTTTGACAATGCCGACAAGGTCAGTGCCTACTAACTACCCCTCCGCTCTCGCCCGCCGATCGTCCTCGCTCCACCCACCCGCCACCTTGCCACCCGCCCGCTGTCTAATTAGTCTATGCGTGAGCGCTGACCCATGCGCATCGTTTACTTCCGGTTTGCAGTTTGAACTCGTTTCGCGTTAAGTTTACTGTGATAATGTCGTCATAGGTAAACATTTTGAATAGTGTGGTAGAGGATATGTTGGACAATGTGCCGTTGAGTGATCTCACGAACTTATTTCACCAGCACGATGGAGCGCCCGCGCAATATCAGGTGCGAGTACGTGAGTACCTAAATGCTCATTTTAGTGATAGGTCGCGGAGGGCCAGTGCCGTGGCCGGCTCGCTCCCCAGATCCTCATGGACTTTTATTTGTGGGTTGATGTAAAAAGATAAGTGTACGCTACAGATTACTCAAATAGAGATGAACTAAAAGTGCGTATAACAACCGCTTTTGATAAAATTAGGAGTGATGGTTTTGTTTTAAATCGCGTAAAAAATAGTAGGTACCTATGCAAAAGCGTGCAGAATTGTTTGCGTTATGGTGCTCATTTTGAACAATTTTTAAGATTACTTTAGGTAGTATGGATGTTTAAATAGCTAAATTATTATTTTAAATGTGAAATTATTGTAAATAGGTACCTATGATTCCATTTTTTAAATACGTCAAAAATACCTACGAACTGTTTCAATTACGTAATTTCAGATTAATATCTAAATACCTATTAGTTTAGTACCTAGGTGTTTTTCCCAGTCCTAAGCCAGGTTTGAAGTATGAAGGGAAAAAGGTACCTACCAAGTTCACTCACGTAAATGTGATTAGGTATTCGCTTACTTTCGCCACTAGGGTGTCCATAAGTTGGGATTTATTTCATAACACATTTGTCAGGGTTTTCTCGGCGATGCGTGATTATTTTTTCAAATTAATATTTTTATTAGGTACGTGAAATCACGTTTTATCATAGGATGAAACACGTCCGTCGTTCAAATGAACACGCTGTATTTTGCTAGAGATTGCAGCGTTTTATCCAGGCTGTCGAAGAAGGGTTCCAAATTAGTAATTGAAGGAGAGCGATAGAGTGTAATTAAGGATAGATTGTCTTGAAAATTTAATAAAAGGCAGTTTGCATCTTGTAATTGTGGGATAGTAACAGTGCATGGTATACTATTTTTTATGTAAGCAACGACTCCTTCATTTTGATTGGTAAACTGTGATCGGTGGGACACATAGCCTGGCAGTAATGGCAATGAGGGACATTTACTCAACCAACATTCTGATAAAATAAGGACATCAAATTGACAACCCATTCTATGAACTAATGTTAAGAAACTGTCAAAATTTTGGTTTATACTCCTGATATTTACATGTAGTATATTAAAGTTATTTATGCTCATGTGTTGTGTTACTTCTTCTGGGCAACAAATTAGAGACTCCGAGACAGATATTTGGTCCAAATTATCACTTATTTCAATGACATCATCCATTCATAAATATAAGATTTAACACAAGGAACATAATAGTATGCATAATATTTGATGTGAGGATTATTAGCGAAGAATGCTTAGAATAGTACGTTAGAAGTAGATTTGACTGTTTGTTGGTGAGTAGGTGTGTGTGTATTGTAAGTGTAAAGGCTGTGTGTTTACATAATAAATCACTTGAAAACATTATATAAGTATGAATAATTTGTGGCACACACAATTACAACAAATTTAATCAATTGAGTTTGGTTATAATATAGTCACATCACTGTCTTTAGTTTATCCAAATCTGTTTCATTAACTATTGAAATTAACTGGCTGTGTTCTTCTTTGCGGAGGAATATTTTACCGCGTGTAACCCAGCAGAATTTATATGAGTTGGATTTGGCGAAGTCTCTAGCCAAGAAGTGTAGACGCTTCATTCTTGGCGTGAGGTTTTCCGAGATATATAAAGGCTTACGAGGGCCTGGGATTTTTAGGTGTTCAGTAGTCAGAGAGTCCGAGCTTTTAAACTTGCGGAACTTGTCAATAAACTCTTCTTTACTTAGAGTGCTGCCCAATTCCACAATTACAGTTTTATACTCCGGGTTCTTTGTTTTTATGCGATAAATATCCTTTATGTTATGCTTCTGTATAGTTGATTTAATTATATTTCCGGTCGATAATATATGGTTTATAAGTGTAGATTTTGTTTCGGGGACTAAAACGGGAAGATTTCTTACTTCAAGACAGGTAGACCGTGATTTTCTTTCATAAAATTCGAGTTTCTCCTCCAAGAAGCGTATCTGTTTACGGTCATCATATTGGAGGTGGGCTCATTTATACTTGTCCATTGTTCTCTATTTTTATAAATGTATAGTAGGAATTGTGCATACCTGCATAGACATCATAATAGAATAGTACAGTAGTCCATCGCCGCTTCTTGTTTGGTCTCGAGTACTGCTCTACAATTGACACGAACTTCCACATGAAGAATGTATCTGCAATAAATAAAAAATGAATAATGATTTAATGAATAAACCCTGAGCAAAACAAAGATTTAAAACGACATTGCAAGTTATCATCCAGTAGCAAATCAGCGTGCAGGGTTTCACCCCCGTTGTATAAATAGGCGAGGTTTCTCTCGCGTTAAAAAACCGACTTAGCCTAGGCTATCTTTCAAAATCTTATCCATTGTACTAAATAATGTACCAATTTTAATCCAAATCGGTTCAGTAATTATTGGGTGAAAGAGGAACATCCATAAAGTAAAGTAAAGTAAATTATTAGCCTGTAATGTCCCACTGTTGGGCAAAGGCCTCTCGTCTCACTGAAGATATCAGCACAGTGAGGAGGTTTCAGGCGTAATCACCACGCTTGCCTAATGCGGGTTGGTGATCTCAAACCCGAGCCATGTTTGAAAAGTAGGAAACATGTTTTCGCTCGACCTGGGAATTGAACCCGGGACCTCAGTCTTGGCAGGCGAGTGCACATACCACTAGACCACCGAGGCGTTACATACATCCATAAAAAAATTAAAATATTACATACCTATTAATTGTAACAAAACAGCTATGTACTACGCCTTCGCGTTGATCTGTAGCTCGCTCCCTTAGTGACCTTGTTCTGGATCAACGCCTCCATTTCAGCATCTTTGGGTCTGGCTGGAATCAGAATGATGAATTCGTCTATTAAAATTAATGCACCACTGTTTAACTTGCATTCGTATTACAAAAAGCCAAAATGCTTTAAAAAATGTTTCCTTGTGGAGCAAACAATTATACCAAGTAGTATCAATTTTTTGCTCCAACGCCTGGATCAAAGGTGGATAAATGTGGACATTACACATGGATGGAAGGGCTCTATCAATAATATAAATGGACTGCCAAACAATCTGGCTTAAAGTACTAGAAGGATAAAATAATCTACGGACATCTGAATTATACTCTCTCAACACTATCAATGAATGGGATGCGTCTTTTTCAGCAACAAGAAGCCTGAAGACATATCTCACAGTCTGAGATACGAAGGTTGGGAATCAAATAGCGACAAATGGCACCAGCAATATATGGAACGGAAAGACTTTGAATAGCATTAGAAGGTGGTATACTGGTAGTAGTAATGGAAGAGGGTGCTGAAGTATCTGGAAAAGGAACTGAATTCAAATCGTCACACAGGACGTCATCTGTGTAAGGCCCATATTTAGCTCCACCAACCAAATTTTTTAAAGTACCTAACATTTTATCGTCGTCATTTGCACAATTTGTGTATAATGACTGGCCAGTCGCGACGTTATTGACTAATAAAGTTTTAAACGCGGACACAAAATGGGACGAATCAGGATTGGTATTAAATAAACCATGAGCTCTAATCTGGCCAAAAAAGTTTTCTAGCGGGTCTTGATTCAGGCGTCTAAGGCTTAAAAATTTGACCCCCTCAATTGACTGTAAATCAGTCCACAAGTGTTTGATGAAAGTTATAGAATGGATAAAGTTTCTAAGACATAAAGGGCGGCTCTCTCTAACATTGGGGGAATCAAATTTTATAGAATTTAGTTTCTTTACAGCAGTGCTCCAGAATTCTACATGTTCAGAATTTATAGATAAAGCATGCTGTAATTTACTACCGGTATGACCAAAACCGTTCAAACTATCAAATAAATTATTAAAAAACAAAAGGATATCTGCTGTAAAGAAACCATTTTCTACATTAATATTATTAGTAGAATAAGTGTGATCCTGTGCATGCAAAAGCGTCTTCATATATATCTGGAGAGACGTCGCCACATTCCTGCTGAAGACTTGCGCAGCAAGCTTCACCTTAAATGAAACATGCTTATTTTAGAATGCAAAAAGATATAATTAATATAATTATAATTAAGTCTTAAAAAAGCCTTAAACCATTGTTTAACCACTAGCAGCACCCTGCGGTTTTACCCGCGTTGTACCCATTCGACTTATTCTGAGATGACCTATATTACTCTTAAGTTTCATCCAAATCCATTCAGTAGTTTTTGCGTGAAAGAGCAACAAACAAACATACATACATACATCCTTACAAACTTTCGCATTTATAATATTTGTCGGGTAACCTCGATAATCATCCCACTTCTGATGTCGGCTGAACAGCGATATTTACCCCACTTTTGATATTGGGGACATGTCACATCAGGATAAGCACGAGCATTATACTGTCAATCCAACATCTTAGGATTTCTAGGTCTTGATCTTGAAATAATAACTCACAGGACATCATTACAATGACATTGCTTGTATTTTACACACGATCATCATGGATTACACATTACAGTTAGGATACGTCTAGATTCAATTAATTGATGGAACCTAAACGACCTCCCTACACCCCATAGTCGTCCTGTCCACGCCATAGAATCTTTTCCTAATCCTATACTCGATTCGCAATACGATCGTGATGTCGTCAACACATCCTTCCTCCCATCTACGTTCCAATGTAATCCGCCATCCAACCATCTCCATTCGTCCCATAACGTCTAATGTACGCCATCTTTACTTATCCTAGACTCACTCACTCACTCACTGCCACAGACTACCAAACCAGCTTACATCCCTCTATCGAACAACTGTCATCTGTCATAGTGCGTAACACCACAGACTTAACATAGTCTATTCTCATACCACAGACCACACCACGAAGGTAGAACTCACGTCACGGAATAAAAACACTACCGATTCCATCAGTCAACTGAATTTACAAACTACTCTTTAACTTCTATAGCTTGATTATACGTCCATCTCCGACATATTAATATCAATAGTATTACGTAAATACTCGTAGTTATAGCAATAACAGAGAACACCTCCCAATATACAATATAAAACAGGATAAAAACTCGGAAGACTCAGCCTTTTACTGAGAATTTAAACATTCACGCCAAATTAAAAAATTGGATGTTTATCATTTAATATTCATTTTAAATTATAATTGTGTATTTTAAAACAGAAAATAAAATAAAATATCTCACTTTCACCAGTATTCAGCACCAGACACTATTGGTGTGTGTGTAGTAGTGCATATTAATTAACCTTTAAGTACTGACGTGGGTGTCTCATAGACGGCGAGTTGACAAAAATAAGCCTTATTTCAAAGGTGTTAAATATACCCCCGCGCCCTTCCCTGTAGCTTCGGGGTTGAACACGCTGATTAATCAGTCGAGCGCTCGCGAGCGGCGCGACAACACGTTCGGCTGTGGAGCTGTGCAGTGTCTCTCAGACGTAAGGTCTGTGTAGACAACAAGTAATTTGTTCCTAAATATTTGCGTGATTTAGAAAAGCATTTGTAACCTAAGCAATATCAATACTAAGACTGATTATAAAATGTAAGAATATTGCCAAAAAAATCCAAATAATTCGATTGTAGCTAAGATTATAAGATACATGTTTATTAAGTAAGCGAAATGAAGGTTATTTAATTTGTACCAAATAAATACTGATTTTATATGAAAATGTTGTTGTTTTTACACTTCCTAACTAGAATAATAATAAACAGATCAGAATACAAGTAAATAATGTGCAAATAGTAAACAGAAATAATCCTTTTCGATTTTTTCTTAAGCCGTCTGAGATACGTCACGTCACCATTCATGATGTGACTAAGTCACGTCAGCAGGCCTACTATCAACGCTTAATACGATTCAATTTAGGACCTAAACTGAATCGCTTTGCTATTTCGTACCATCAACTTCGTTTTACGAATCAATTTAGGTCGACACCTAAAAATAATCGCATTCTAATATAGTTCACTCTTTTTATAGGTAAATCCGTACCATCACCTTACTTTAACTGGCGTTCGAGCCTAAACAAAATCGCTCAACTGTCAAAACTTGCGATTCAAAATAAGTTAATAATTTGTTGCTGATTTTGATTCTTTTGTCATCAGTTTTTTTAATTTTTACTTGGTAAAAGTCAGAAAAAGCTGTGAATTTAAGTGTTGCGAGGTAAAACATAAATTGGTATCTTAATAGCATTGATTTCGATAGTTCCACAAAAAATTTTAAGTGCAGTATTATTCGTAGGATGTGTGACGACGAATTGATGCTTTTTGAGTTCTCGGAAGCCGATAGTGCAAACATGCAATCGCATTTTATGAATAACTATATTTTAATATAACTTACGCCATTATTTAAATCCCTGTGTACTTTTTAAACAAAAAATCACAACAAAAATAGGTAGTTTTACTTTGGGAGCTTCGGGGCGACTTTTTAAAAATTAAAAATTAATTTAATATTTTAAGACAAGTTTATTATTGAGTAACGTACAAAGGAATGAATTTTAAATCTAACTTAAAGTTCTACTGGGCTCGCAGGCCGCCCACAATGACCGTCTTATCTCTACCGGGTATTCGAGCCAGACGCTCAGTCAGCTATTCTGGTGAATACAACAGGGCCGGACTCAGGTCGCATGACTTCTCCCCCCTGAGATTCGAGATTATCCGAATTTACCTGATTCGGAGAATTTCGAAAGTTACATTTATAACCTAATTTTATTAATCTAATATAAAACATAACTCCTGCAAAAACTGCTATAATAAAATATAACCCAATGGTCCAAACACTGACACTATTGACTCTCACTATTTCACTTTCACTATTGGTATCGAACTTTACGGAATTCGTTATTTCTTGTATGTTATCCAGATTCATTTCTTCTAATTCTACTGGTTTTCTCTGTTCCGCCTTTATCTCGCTGATGTGCGGTAGGTTTACAGTTGGCAGTTTTTCGTAGTTCAAATTTGTTGTCCGATGAGGGCGTGATTTTAGTGAGTATTTGTCTATTTTCACTTCACATGTATCTTCTGTAGTAACGATGTATGTTCCTTGGATAATCTCTTGGTTTACTTCGTTTTGACAAAAACTGCGAATTATTGTCTTTCCTTCAGAAAATACAATCCATTTATTATTTTGTAAGCGCTGGACAAGGACACCTTTGTATTTGACAGGTATCAACGTACAGGAAGAGATGTTTTTGGCGAATTGCATCAATTCGGAGATGCACGGATCTTCATTTATTTTATCAAGGTAATCTTCGAAACAGACGAAATTGTTGTTATCTGTTCGCTGGCACGGTTTGGCTAGCGGCTCGGAGATAAGTCCTTTCACTATGAGGTAAGGATATTTAGGAAGGATAATGTATGTCATATGATCATGGATAATAGGGATAGGATACAATTTATAGTAAGTATATGTTTCTTTACATACTAATGGAATTTCCATTACGAATGTTAACTGATTTTCTTTGATAAAAGATTTTACATTAATGTATTGTTCAATTTTCACAAGATTTTCAGGCTCAGCAGGGAAAATTAATCTTTCAGTAAGTTCAATTTCTTTTAGTAAAATTAATAAGGTATCAGAGTTTATTATAGAATGGTGTAGAGTTTCAAGCTTACTGAATGACATTGCTGTTTCTACTTCATTTAGCTTTATAATTATAATTTGAAAATTGTGTAAAATCATAGAATACACATTAATTATTATATTATTCAAATAATGAATCTTTTCTGTTTCTTTTGCTTTATCTATACCATTCTGAAACTCTTTCATTCTAAGATCAATTTGTATAACATTTTCTCTAATTTTGTGTGTGGTGTTATATAAGTTTTTAACTACTTCGGAGACCAGGGTTGCTTCGGCTAGGACCAGCCACAGGACTGTGCCGATTCTGTGGAGGACGTTTAACATCTTTAATGGGGATCCTAGATACGCGATTCTTTGTTGCTATTGTCACTACATTTCTATCTACTTCACCTATAACTTTACCTTTATCATATCTAGGTTTATCTTTACCTCTTCTTACATTTGTTCCTCTATAAAAGATGTCATCATCTAGTTGAATATTAAAATCGGTCTCACCGCCGCGCTTATTTTGAACATTTTCTTTTAATTGCAACATTTTATCAGTTAAATATTTGTAAAGATATTTAGTTCTTTTCTTATGATCTCGAATAAGTACTTGCATATATTCTTTGTCGAAATTTACGTTAAAGGGGCTTGCTGATTCGGTATGGCCGAATACCACCTCAAAAGGTGTAAAACCTGTTACTGAATGGATACTATGGTTATAGGCTAATACAGCAAAGGTCATAACTGATGAAGCGTCCGTTAACTTTTGCTCGTACTTAGCCAGTCTATATGTCTCTATTATAGTAGAGTGAAATTTCTCAATTAAACCCATTGAATTAGGGTTGTTTGGGGTTCCTAAATGTAACTCTATTTTATAAAAATCTAGAAGTTCCTTAATAAGTGCGTTGTTAAATTCTGATCCTGAATCGGAACTTAGTTTACTTGGGCATCCATAGAAAGAAAAGTATTTGATAAGTGCTCTGACTACTTCTGGGGCAGATTTGTTAGGAATCTCGAAAGCTTGACCAAGTTTACTAAAAGCGTCAATAATTGTTAAAAATGTTTTACTTTCAATTGTGAATAAATCTATAAATATCTCTTGGAAGGGTTTGTTTTGGGTTTGTGTTAATTGAATCTTAGGTTTGAGTGGTTTTCTGTCATATTTTAACTTTTTGCACGGTTCACATGCATTAATGATTGCTGCTACCGTTATGTCCATATTGTGCCAAAAATACGTGCGCTTTATGTGTGTTACAGTCTCTTTGATACCCCGGTGGCAGTTTTTACCTACATGATATTTTTCTACAATTGCTTTCTGTTCGTCCTCATTTTCTACGTAAACTACTCGCTCAGTACATTCTAATATATTAACGGTTCCCTTTTTAAAAAGTGTTAAAACAGCATTAGTAAATTCTAACCTATGCTGTGGGTCTTCGAAATAGATAAAATATTTAATTTTTGTACGAATGTATCTTTTCAGAAAGTCTTTTATTAAATCAGGTCTTTCTAATGGTAAGTGTACTTCCAATATTTTCTGTTTAACATTAGAAATATTTTTAACTGCTATTTGATCTCTGAACCAAGTATATACCAAAATTTGGTTTGGTTTGGTATCTATTGATTCCTTTAATATTGGAATTCCTGTAGAATCCATATTATGTGCAGAGTGTACTGTTTCTGCTCCTACATGTGATTCTGACTCAGAGGCAGTAACAGTTCCGCTTGAAAATTCAGTGATTGGAAAGGGTGAGCGCAAACGTTTGGGGATGCTAACGGTACGCTCAGAGTCCGATGAAAGTGATATGGGTTTTTCCGATTCTGATGAAATAGAAATTGGACTATCTGGCTTTTTCTTTGCTTTTCCTTTCTTTTTACCTAATTTAGTTATTTCTTGTGTAATTTGTTCACAGTGCCTTTGTAATTCTAAGTCTTTTTCATCTACGTTTACTTTTACTGAACTATTATCTTTAGCTCCCTTTCTTAATGCATTGATCTTAACCCTCGACAACGCATCGGCGTTTGTGTTTTGACGTCCGTTTTTATAAATAACGTCATAATTATACTCCGCTAATCTTAATCGCCATCTCGTGATCTTACTATTGGGTTCTTCGAATGAATGAAGCCATGAAAGTGGTCTATGGTCGGTGTAAATTGTGAACTTTTTACCATATAGATACGGGCGGAAATGTTTTATAGCCCAAATTATAGCGAGTGCTTCTTTTTCAATAACGCTATACCTGCTTTCCGCATCGTTAAGTGTTCGCGACGCATATGCCACAGGACGATCACTTCCTACCGATCCTTGTGATAATACCGCGCCAATTGCATAATTGGAGGCATCGGTTGTCAGAATAAACGGCTTATCGAAATCTGGGTATTGTAAAAGGGGTGCGTTTGTTAGTAATTCTTTGCATTTTTCGAATGATTCTATAAACTCTTTATTGATTACTACTTTATGGTTTTTCTTTAGACAAACGGTTAAAGGTCGTGTGAGTTTAGCGAAATCCTTGATAAATTTCCTATAATACCCTACTAAACCGAGGAAACTTTTAATCTCAGTTTGGGTTTTTGGAAGCGGAAATCTCAAGACTGCATCTATCTTGTCATTGTTAGGTTTTAGCCCATCACGCGTGATTGAGTGTCCTAAGTATAGAACTTCTTTTCTTAAAAACTCGGATTTATCTAGCTGTACTTTTAGATTCACTTTTCTGAGTGTTTCGAATATTTTACGTAGTTTTTCTATGTGTTCCTGAAGACTCTTAGAGAATATAATAATGTCGTCCAGGTATACTAAACAATGTAGCCCTATTAGTATGCGATCCATGGCCCTCTGGAAGGTGGCAGGTGCCGTTTTTAGGCCAAACGGCATGCGTAAAAATTCAAAATGCCCTTTTTGAGTGCTAAACGCGGTTTTCTCCCTATCAGTTTCGTCAATTTCGATCTGATGGTAGCCACTTGCTAAATCTATTGTGCTAAAATAATTAGCGTTTCCTAATTGGTCAAATAAGTCTGATATATTCGGCAATGGGTATTTGTCATCGGTAGTCAAGTCATTTAAACGTCTGTAGTCTATCACCATTCTGTACTTTTTCTCTCCCGAAGCGTCCAGCTTCTTTGGCACAAGATGTACAGGAAAGTTCCAAGGAGAAAAAGACTCTTGGATAACATTTTCACTTAGTAATTTGTCAACTTGTCTATTAATTTCGTCATTTATCTTCTGGGGTTGTCTGTAAGGTCGTATATAGATTGGGTCTTCGTTTTTGGTTCTAATATGATGCTTTACTTTGTTTGTAAAAGATAAGGGTATTTTATCGCAGTAGAAAATGTCTCTAAATTCGTAACACAGGGCACTGATTGCTTTATTTTCCTCAGTGTTCATGTGTTCAAGTCTTAATTTCTCTAGGTTTTCTATTAAATGGTCATCGATGTCAAGGTCGTTATCAGGTACCGTATTAGCATTAACTTCACATTTATCAGGTGTGTATGGAGTAACTGAAACTAATTTGTTTATTGTAAAACAAACAGGTGTTTCTAAACTGTTTTGTATAAATGTTTCAGCATGACCATTTTTACAATTAACAAGTGCAGAAGGCATTCTAACACCAGGTTCAAATATATGGTAATTAATAATTCCAGTACCATTAGCAAGATTTGTCGGTAAAGTAACTTTAGTCTCGGTACGTGGTTCTAATTTAATTGTAACTTGAGGATTATACACAAAAGGGATTTCAGTATCGCAAGTCTTTAAAATCAAATTTTTCATGTCAATGCTAGCGTTAAGTTGTGATAATAGATCAGATCCTATAAGTCCGTCATAGTCTTTGTCTACTTCGTAAATATAAAATGTGTGTGAAACTATAGATTTAAATGTTTCAGGAAGTGGGGTGTAAATTGCCTCATTATGTAAGCTTCGAGCATGTGTACTTATTACCTCAAATGGAGCTGGGAATTTATATTGGTTATAATATTCATTCGCCTTTTTAGGGCTGATAAAGGAACGAGAGCTGCCTGTATCAATCATAAACTTAGCGTTGATTTCTGGTAAGTAAATGTACGGAAGTTTTGCAACATTTTCGCAATTTAAATTAATCAATTCGGTCGATCTATATCCGAGGCTATCTGGTAAAAATTTTTCACTGTCTCGTTATTTACCTCATGTGTGTATTCCGGTACTCCACCGTTACCGTCATACAGGTAGTCATCTATGACTACGTCCTGCTCGTAATAATCTTGATCCGTCTCATAGGGTGAGTTTACGTGTAACTCGTTATGGTGAGCCTGATTTCGAACCGGTAATGCTGTACGCATAGTAACATCGGTGTCTACCTTTGGTTTATTCTGATGTGTTGGGGGTATCCCGAATTTAAATTGAGTCTGAGGGTTGACATTTGGTCTAAAAGATTGTCCAAACGAAGGTCTATAACCTTGAGGAACTTGTTGGTTCACAAATTTAGGCTGATTAGTAAAACCTTGAGGTCTAAACTGATTATGTTGCATTCCAAATTTGAATTGTTGATTAGGCTGTTGCTGAACATGAGGGCGTATTTGATTCGGTATACCAAATCTGAAACCCTGATTTTGTTGTGAGTTAGGGGTAAAGAATGGTTTAAGACCAAACTTCTCTACATAAGGGTTACTCGTAATAGCTGAAGGCTGTGAAGGGTTTTTATTCATTAAAGGTCTCATTATTCTATTGCGCGACTCGTATTGAAATTTAAAATTGACTTCTTCTAGAACAATCCTGAGGGCATCTTCCAGTGTGTTAGTACCCTTAAGTCTCACTATACGAATAAGATCTTCCGGTAAATTATATAAAAATACATTAAGTGCCATATTGTCGTAAATAGTGATTTTACTTTTCCTAATGTGATCATCGGTGATTAAATTAACTTTTGCCAATAAAGAGCTCTTAACCTGTTGAATTCTGTTACAGAAATCTAGATAAGATTCGTTAGTATTAATTTTTAATGTCTCTAGTTGGATGGCTATACATTCTTCCGAACGCGGATCTCCGAAATGTTGGGTTAATACAGATTTTAATTCGGTCCAGGATTCTATGTCTGGGCGCTCACTAATTAAGTGGGCCGCTTTGCCAATTAATTTGCTCGACACTACATGAAACACATATAAATCCTGCGCCGGATTGTTTTCCCGTCTATAACACCTTATAACATATTCACACTTCTTAATATATAAATTTAGGAGCCTTTCATCTCCATCGAACTTAGGTATAATAGATGAAATTTCTTGTGGAATTGACACCAATTGTGGTTGAGTCATTTTACAATTTAACTTAATTTAGTTGAAACTTATTAAAATAAAATTGTACACGATGTACGCTATAGATAATTGCCTATTTTCTGTGCAATTACCTTGAAAAGTTAACTAATAATTATGAGGTGATTTTGAACCTCTACAATCTAGTTAATTTAATAGGAATAGAATATGAATGGAAAAGGAATAGTGAATTTGGACTACTCACAAGCCAGCCATAATCCTCCAGTGGTGATTCCTCTGCAGTTCACTAATATCTTTTTGCCCGTCCCGGAAAACTTATTTTCTTTGGTTCGAGGATACCGAACACAATTTGCCCAAAACCCGATTTTTGGAGTTTTTCACTAAGCAACACGGTTTACACGGTATCCTACCGGCTGCGCCAGTTTTACTTTGGGAGCTTCGGGGCGACTTTTTAAAAATTAAAAATTAATTTAATATTTTAAGACAAGTTTATTATTGAGTAACGTACAAAGGAATGAATTTTAAATCTAACTTAAAGTTCTACTGGGCTCGCAGGCCGCCCACAATGACCGTCTTATCTCTACCGGGTATTCGAGCCAGACGCTCAGTCAGCTATTCTGGTGAATACAACAGGGCCGGACTCAGGTCGCATGACTAGGTAGGCACTTTTGTTTACAAACAAAATTTCGAAGCGGCCGCCACACTCACGTCACGCACTGTCACACTAGGCACAACGCACGTTCGAAAACTTGATAAAATATTGTTTCTGATACAACAAATACATTATTTGAAGTAGATAATTGTAAATATTTTTTTTTCACAATATGATCATTAGAAAATTTGTTTCAGTATCGAATTAGAATTTATAAAATAAAACCAACAGTACAGTGATATGAAGAAGTAAAAAGTTAGTAGTAGTAAAAATAAAGTTTTAGAACGCAACATTCGAATCAAGAGAAACAGAATAATATTCGTATAGCGTTGTCTCTTTCCTACTTCGACCTTGGCGTTGTGGTTCAGAGACAAATGTATTTATTTTTTAACGATTTCATTCGTTCTTTTCGCATCTCTAACGATTCAATTGAGGTGCTGTTTTACTAAGGTGAGGGTACGAATGTGAGCGATTTTGTTTAGGAACCTAAATTAAACTGCTCTGAATTTGAATCGTTTTCTAAAAGTTGATAGTAGGCCTGCAGTACTTAAAGGTTAATTTAATAGAATGTTAAAAATTATTTAATATCATTAAATTATTTTGTAAATAGTGTGTATAGGCTGAGTACCGATGAGGAGCTGACCGCTGGGTGTTTCACCCTAGTTGGATCAGTTGAAATCCATGAATGATATCTACAAATAATAACTAACACCTAAGTGTAAAACAGACTTCATGCCATACCATGCTTTTATAAAAACTACTACCTTAAAAAAAACAGTTTATATATGATAGATATGTACATAAATGCAGATTAATAAAATGAAATTATTCTACATTAATTGTAACACCCATCACATTAAAAAACCCCCAGATATTGAAACCGCCTTCTGCTTTTTGAAATCTATTAGTGTTTGCTAGCTAAGTACATAGATAGTACAGGTAGTCAAATGTCTGAAAATACATATTATTGGAGGATTGTAACCAATCCTTCATTATTATGTGCTTATCAATTGTTTGTGATTGTTTACCTTCATCTTGTCATATGATGTTGGGTTTATATGTCTGTCCGTTAGTTTTGTACAACGGGCTCGTCCTCCAGCTCCATTTACTTGGTATAGGGAATTGATAAATTCCCATTTGGCTCTCCGGTCACCTAAAAGTAGATCTTTTTTTAAAAAGTTGTTACGTACACATTTCAATAGGTGAGGGACATCATAGATGTGATAAAGTTTGCTATTATCAATGTAATAAAAAATATTATCGGAAATTTGGCTATTACAACGAAGAAGATCTGCTCTGGTGTCAGCTACTAATGAATTAATAGCTGCAACATTGGCTGAACCCTGATCACTAATAGTGGCTCTAACTTTGAAACCGGTTTTGATGATGGTCGTTGTAACTTCTTTGATAATATTTTTTAAAGTGATAGTTTTAACACCATCACGGGCAAAATAATAAGCTACTGGGATCTTCCATGGCGTGAATAAACCACGCAACATAAAGACAAGAGCTTTATCAGCTACATTGTCAGTACGTTTCCCTGAACCTAAATCCTCAAATCCCTCAATAACCCCAGTATTATAATTAAAAAACAAAGCCTTTCGAATAGCCATCTCGTCGAATATGAGAACACACTGCTTGTCTACAGCCGGCTTACTTGTGCAAGGAAATGACTCTAAATGGAATTTTGTCTGTACGTCATGAACATTATCGTCTTGAGGAGAAAATGTACTACCACTACGGAGAGATGGCATTATAAGATCGGAATTCAGAACAGGAGTACTAGTGCTAAGGGGATGTGAAGAAATGTCCGTCTGTATGTTAGGCACAATATGCGAAGGCCGGATGACTGTGAAATTGAAAGACGTGTTTGGTATAGTACTCGGGCTAATTTCTAACAGCATATTACTGTGTACCTGACTGTGTTGTGTAGTTGTTACAGGTACAGGTGGTAAATTTAACATGGGGACAGCGTCTACAGTCAACCGTTGAAATGAGGAGTTAGCAATGATAATATGGTTTGGAATAAAATGTAAATGAAATATACGCAAATTCTTATACTGTACATAAGAATAATCTCTTAATTTCGGACATACCTTCAACCATTTTACCATAATCGGCTTCGAGTATGGAACACAAAAAAACTTGAACTGGGAGCCCCTGCTGTAGCACCCAGGGACAAAACAGTGGCAAACCATTCTGTAACACTTATTTAAACACAATAAAATGTTTACGACGGATTTGCAGATTTTGCATACGGAAAAAAACCGATTAGCAAAAAGACCGGCAAAACAGAAGTGAAACTGAAAAATTAAAGATGGATGACTTTATGTGACGCTTTAAATTATTATCAGGCATGGAACATTTCACGCATCACTGGTTATATCACTCGTGAAAACAATAATATTTAATAGGTAATCAAATCAATCATAATGTCATCAATATGGAATCATTATGAAAAAATCCCTGATAAACAGTCAAGTGCGAGATGTATCCTGTGTAAAAAGGAATATTCCTATAAAACGACTACAAGTAATTTAAATTAAAAAATTTAGTGGGACAAAAATTCACTATCGCAGCGACATGTAACAGACGGAAAAAATACACCTGCTGTGACAATGAGGCCCATCGCAGACGACAGACTATCCGTGACGCACTTTTTAGTCTGTGAAAATAGAACCTATGTAATTATATGCAGTAACGCACACGACGCTCAAAAATCCGCGACAATCCGCGACCGAATTTTTGTGCGCCGCAGACTCGATCGCACAAAAAGTCTGTCGTCTGCGATGGGCCTAATCGTCACTAATAAAAAATAACGGTCGGTGTTTTAACACGTGATTTATCAGTGATAAAAAATATAACTTCACCACGTGATAGTGAAATAAAAATAGCAATAACTTCCATGCCTAATTATTATACAATAATACACCCAGCCCAGTCACAATATTTATTCTGTGGCCCAGTCGTCTGTGTGAGTACTTTTGCATGTTTCACTCACACATGCCGTTGCCCCTGAATCGTGTTGTCCTTCTTAGATTTTCAAACAAAAGAAAGAGATAGATATAGGATCACTAATGAGTTAATAATACTCTCGAAGCTGCCTCCCGCTGCCTGTGCCACCATGTGCTAACGAACAGATACGAAGTGTCAACCACAGAGTACAGACCAGGAAATCAACCGTCAAATACAAATGACCACAGATTAAATGCGAGTTTCGTTATGCATGTTTATGCAAATTAATTAAAAATATGAACGAAATAATATTAATTATTATTATTAAAACAATCTTTATCATAAACTTTATCTATATGTGCATGTACTTTAGAGAATTTGATAAAAAACTATAGTGTTTAAAAGTATCGATAAGTTCAAAGACGCATCAGTCGTGCATCAGTCACTAACACGTCACTAATATCGAAAAATAAACGTCACATAGATAATTAGATATGTGTCCCCTAGTTAGGTGATGGTGAAGATGGTGAAACGAAATTTAAGTTGGGGGCTGGTTTAGAGGAGCTTTTAAGTAAGGGGTCCCATACTTATGTGGTAGTTTAGGGGATGTCGGTGAAAACGGGCATCAAGCTCGTTAATATTCAAACACTTTTGCACTGGGTCCATCTTGATGAACAACTTTTAGATTGTTAAATTTCACTTAATTCGTCTTTTCACTATTGCAAGTTTTTGGCGCGGTTTTGGCACTGGTTTTTTTCAAAGCACTGAAAACTTAGTTTATTGATAGCGTTTAGCTTTGTCCACGATATATGTATTGAAATATGTCAAACACTATATTTTAAACACTATCTCACTGTAATATTGTCACTATTTTTATTTTTAGGAATCTTAATTTACGGAGTCAATGATTACGCGCGGACGTAGCGCCCTCTATCTTAAAAGTTCAGGCGCCTGTACTGATTTAATCATTGTTATCGAGTTAAACACCATAGGAAGACGAAAAATGTCTCATTTAAAAGCTAACAATGTAGACAATCAAATCATGATATATTTTATTCAATTTTTTTTTCGTAAACGAACAAAAAAAGGGATTGTTAAAAAATTAAAATATTTATATATTTATATTTTATATTTTTTTTGGTTTTTTATCATCTTCATGAAAACTTACCATGGAAAGCACGGAAAGCTCTAATTAGACATTTTAAAGTTAAAAAGTACTTATTATTGATCTTATTAATTTAGTTACACGTTTAGAAAAAGAATAGATAAAGATATTGAAGAATAGAAATAATATCAAAGCTTGATGAGCGCTGTCTGAGATAATCGATAATCGCGATCGAGATCAGTCATTGGAGCTGACCGTAAGCATTGTTAAATGTAGATATTAAATTCCGAAATCTCCAAAGTAAACATTGTCTGCCTTATTTAATAACCGCTGTAACTAGTGTGTAACTAAAACACTGTTTTAGTGTTTTTTGTCTCTTTTGCTCTTCGAAAAATTACGTATGTCAGAAAGTGACAAACCATTTGATACCTAAAATGTACTTAATACGCATCTATTAATATGGCCCTGTTGGTATAAAATTATAGTCCGCACAAAAGGATCTCACTGCCTTAGATTTTTTTAGTCATATAAATACACTATGTTTCTACCTATAATCGTGGAGTTATATAAAGGCAGAAAAATTAACCCTAACAGAAATGCAATTAAAAAGAAGCAAAGTTTGCATTTATTGCAGCAATTTTTACCAATAAATAAATATCAAATGAAATCTTACAAATGCTGAATAAAAGTTTGTTGAAAACAGTTACATAGCTCAGATATAAAATGTAGGGAAACCCTTTTAACTTTGCAGTTTGCAACGATCAACCTTTGCCCTTTAAAGTAGCCTTTGTAAAATTGTTACCTATATTTACCACGACGCAAAATTTTGGCATTTTGTAGTTCCAATCACACATCAGATTTTATAGATGTTTGCACTTTGCGGTATCCAAACAAGCTTATGAATTTAGTTCTTAGATTTTAAAGTAGGTGTGCCTGGATTAGTCTTATCAGAGTAGGCGATTTGTTCAACGTTCTTGTTCATGTTCTAACGTATGCTAATGCTTGGAATGTAGGTCAAGGGCAATGGAAGGATACCTATCGGGTGCATCCGTCGCTATCTGGTATTGCATCCTGAACATACTTCTCTGTCTTTATTAACTCCCAGCTACTTAAGTTACTTATTGGCGTGCCAGCGTACCTCTGTTTTCAAAGAACTAAAGAACTCAATGACACTGCAATAATCCAATTCTTGTTTCTTAATTGAAACTTTATACTTGGTTTTGTTGTTATAACTTAATTTGTTTTCTGTGAGAACATTTCATACATTTTTTTCACACAAACAGCCTCCGTGGTCTTGCAACAGCCTCCGTGGTCTTGTGGTTTGAGCGCCCGGCTCACGACCCGGAGGTTCTGGGTTCGATTCCCGGTGGGGATATCTCACAAAAATCTCTTTGTGAGACTTTCCTCAGTTTGGTTAGGGCATTGTAGGCTGAATCACCTGATTGCTTGAAAAGTAAGATGATTCCGTGCTTCGGAGGGCACGTTAAGCCGTCGGTCCCGATTACTTTCTACGGATAGTAGTCGTTACTTGAGCCATGTCAGAGGCTTTTGGCGGCTCAATAACTCTGACACCAGGATTGGTCAGGTTGGCCATCCACTCGATGAAGAAGAAGATACATTTTTTTTACTTTTATAAATAAAAATTCGAGTATTTATATCAGATAAAATCTAACTACAAAAAAACGAACTACAAAAGATATTTAAAAATATTTCGGTGCATTGAAATATATTAAATTACTAGACCGTCACTGCAAGCTTTATTTGAGAGAGTGCTATCGTATTTCGTCATTTCCGGCTTAGATATGAACCTGATTTCCGTTAACAGTGGCGCCACCTGGCGTGTGAGCGTGTCTTTTCCTTAAAATGGACACGCGATTTATACCTCATTGGCTTTTTGTATTTCGTCGAAGCAACAAGTCGGCAGCAATTCTTTCTGCGACTAAATATCAAAGCTTAAATTTTATTAATTATTTAATATTAATAATTAATATTAATATTTCTACGAAAAAGTTTCAAGATTTTACCAATTTCAGAATAATCTAACAGTGAACCTTATAAGTACCATCATCATCACGTGAGTACGTTAAAAATAAAACTATCTTGTTACTGGTGTTGTTTTCGAAAATTATTTTAATTTAACGGTTTTCCGTTCGAATAATTTTTGAAGTATTAGTTTATTTTGATAAATTTGAGTGTTCCGGCAAGTTTTATCTTGATGAATACTAAAATATTTTAATTTACAGTTAAGGATGTCTTCCGCAAATCCAGATGATGGGGCTGTAGCAGGCCCGAGCGGAATCTCGAGCAAAAGGACGCGCTGTAGCAGCTCCTCGAGTAGCAGCAGCTTGTCGAGCTCATCCTCATCGGATTGTAAAAGAGGTAAGCGTAAAGCATAAGAAAAGTAAACGTTCAATACCTACTAAAGATAGTGAATATGTGATGCAACAATTATTTAATGAAATAGCTGAGCTACGTCAGCATATTCTACCACAAAATATTGCACCTTGTGATGATAGTGTGTCGATTTCGTCCGCAGTTAGTGGCGAATTATACGAACAATGTGACGATGCCGAATTTACGTTCGATATCAAAACTAAAACAAAGGAACCCTCTGTTCCTTCAACACCTGACGAGTATTTAAAACTGTTAAAAGAAGTACAGCGTCTTGGTGATGTGAAATGGTCGGATGTGAGATATGCGGAAACGCAAAAACTTTATAATCACACTCCCGGCTTTGTAGAATTAACAGCTAATGATGAAGTTTTTCAATATGATAACCTACGTTATCTAGCAAACGTAGAGAAAGCATATGCAGCTATAAGTTTTTGCATTCTTAAACAAAAAGAAGCTTTACAAAATACTATTCGGAATCTTGCATCCTGGGCCCGCGAGGCGCCTTTTAATTATGAGAATCTTAGTTTCAAATTAGAAGAGTTGTTCCAAAAAGGCGAGTTTCATAAAATTTCATCAGACCTTTTGCAATTAGTCTGTGGCCCCAGGGCCGAGATGATAGAAATGCGTAGAGAAACTATAACTAGCAAGGTGAGGGACCCGCTCGTAAAAGCAGCCCTAAATAGAATACCTCCTTCGGTTAACCACACATTAGAAAAAGCCGGTGGGGTACGTAAAGCTTTTTGGTCTCAAAAGGCCGACGATAATGTACAAAAAACTAAAAAGTCTAATCGCCGCCCCTCGCGGGGGCAAGGCACACGCAAATTTGTAGTACCATCGCGTGGAACTGACTATGGCCAAGCGCTTGGTTTCAGAGACCAAGGCTATATGCACATGGCTTACAATAATCCACCCTCGCGGGGTGGTTACTCTGGTTACCATTATCCTATGAATTATTCTCCTAGGAGTAATTTAAATCATAATCCTCTTCAAAATAACGTTCAATACGAAAGAGGTACATTTCATGGACGCGGATCACGAGCAGATCGTGGATCAAATAGAGGAGGCGCAAATACTTCCAGGAGAACCAAAAGTAATCAATTCAAGTCAAAACAATGACTCGAAATTATTTCAAGCGGGTCAATTAGCTCACTACCGTTTGAAATGGGATAAAATGGGAGCTCCCAAAATTATTTTAAAAATCATTCGAGGGTATCGCATACCATTATTTCAAAAACCTCCTCTTGTTTATCCAAATTTATTAAACAGCCCTTATCAAACAATTGTATCGAAAGAAATGTCTGTAATCATTCTAAAAATGATAAAACAGGGTATCTTGAAACAAGCGCTGCCCACACCAAGTTTTATTTCCCCTCTATTTCTGGTACCCAAACCAGATGGGTGTTTTCGACCAATCTTCAACCTAAAATTACTCAACAAGTACATAAAGACAGACCCTTTTCCATTAATTTCAATACACAATGTACCGAACTTTATCCAGCCTCAGGACTGGATGGTAAAAATCGACCTGTCACAAGCTTATTTCCATGTAAGGATACAAGAAGGTCACAGGCGCTTCCTACGCCTCATTTACAACGGAACATTGCTAGAAATGACTTGCCTTCCATTCGGTTTGAGTACAGCTCCAAAAACATTTTCGACCTTAACAAATTGGGTAGCTCGGGTACTAAAAGACCGTTGGAATATGAGAACAATACAAGATTACAAGATCTAGGCTGGCTAATAAATTTTCAAAAGTCGATCCTGTATCCTCAAAAAAGCTTAGTGTTCTTGGGCATTCTTTGGCAACCATGGACAAATACAAAATCGTTAACCGACGAAAAGATCGCACAAATAACCGCCAGATTACAACTCGCCCTGCAAAAACAAAAAGTAAGTCTAAAAGACGCGCAGAGAATAGTGGGATACCAAAATTTTGCCAGTTTTGTCGTACCTCGAGGCCGACTAAATCATCGGTACTCGTTAATGTTCCTGAACCTGTTACAAAAACGAAATCCAAAGAGGTTGTACATGATACCTCAAGAAGTCGCCATCGAGTTAACATGGTGGACTATCAACTGTCAAACATCATCACCCATTCATTACCCTCCTCCAGAGAACTTTCTAACCACAGATGCGTCTGGTCGAGGCTGGGGTGCGCAATTAAACAACCTTTCCGTCTCAGGCACGTGGACGAGTGTAGAAAAACCTTTTCACAGCAATCGGAAAGAAATGCTGGCCATCTTTCATGTTCTGCAAAAACATGCTCATACGCTACGCCACAGTTCAATGTTAATACAATGCGACAACAAAACTGTCGTAGCTCACTTGAAAAACAAGGGCGGCATAAAATCTGTATTCCTATTGAACCTCACGTATCAAATTCTTTCACTACTAGACCAGTATCGGATACATTTCAACATACAGTACATACCAGGCAAGTACAACAGCCATGCCGACCGCTTGTCACGTCACCGCCCACCTCCGGAGTGGCATCTCTTACCAGCATGTGTCAAAAAGATTTTCTGCAAATGGGGTACCCCAGTAATCGACCTGTTTGCCTCACGAACGGCTCACGTAGTAGAGAATTACGTGTCTCGAGATCTCCGAGATCATCAAGCCCAATTCCAAGATGCATTCAGCGTCCAGTGGAACTACCCTCTGGCTTGGGTGTTCCCACCGCCGTTCCTGATCCCCAAAGTCATGGCACACCTAAATCAGTCGGCGGGAATATACCTTCTAACCGTACCTCGTTGGGAGAAGGTATATTGGAGGGCAGACCTGAAATCTCGAGCGCTCGCAGCGCCAATAACCCTCAACAATCTAGAGAATCACCTGATCGACACGTCGACAGGACTACCACCTCCGAAGGTCGAAGATTTAACCTTAGAAATCTGGAAATGTGGGGGTGGACTAAGGAAATAGAAGGTTGGAATCCTGAGCAAAAGTTACTACTCAGGAACTCATGGCGAAAATCCACCTTGAAGACGTACGAAGTTGCTTGGAAACGCTGGATTTCTTGGTGTGAAGCTAAAGACTGGGATCCTATTAATCCTACAGGTTCGCAATTAGCTCAATTTTTATCAGACTTACATTTAATTTATAAATTATCATACAACACTATCCTTTTACATAAATCTGTAGTTTCCACCTTATGTAATAGTGATTTATCAGGTCGATTAAGCTCACATGTCTTAGTTAAACATATTTTAAAATCAATATGTCAAAAAAATCCAAAAACAACCAAACCACCGGTTTGGAGCGTATCTAAAATGATTGAATTTGTATCTAACTACACAGTTCAGAGGCCTTTGGCGGCTCAATAACTCTGACACCAGGATTGGTCAGGTTGACCATCCACTCGATAAGAAGAAGACTACACAGTTGATATAAATAACAATCACACATTCTAATAATTCAACAAATGTTACACGACTATTTCATCCTGTCATTTAAAAATTAATCAACTTATCTGATTTTGATTTATGATTGTTAACAAAAATTGTGTTTGATTTTCTACTCCTTCGAATGTAAAGAATTATTCGATTTAATTTTAGGATACTTTCGTCCAGATTGATAAATAATTGTCTTTATAGGAAATAAAAAACTGTTGTACAAACCTATTTTTATTTTACCTACTTACATAATCCATCCAACATATTTACAATTAAGGTCCCTAAAATAAAAGATTAAAAAAAAAAAAAAAAAATTGATAGGTAGGTAGAAATAATGTTATCCTAAAGAAGTTTATTAAACATACATTGTACTTGTTCCTAATTGCCTGTAATACACAATAGGCATATTATTCATACTATCACATTGGCTTGGGATAACTTAGTGGCGTCACCAGGCGATAACAAACAGATCTCAAATAAAGCTTGCAGTGACGGTCTAGTAATTTAATAGCAGCGTTTTACCTGAAATAAAACGCATATTAAAATACTTACCTCACTGCAAGCTTTCACTAAATTTCTGCCTGGTGAATTCATAAAAAAGCCAAAGAGGTATAAATCGCGTGTCCATTTTAAGGAAAAGACACGCTCACACGCCAGGTGGCGCCACTGTTAACGGAAATCAGGTTCATATCTAAGCCGGAAATGACGAAATACGATAGCACTCTCTCAAAAAAAGCTTGCAGTGAGCGTTTTATTTCAGGTAAAACGCTGCTAATAACACTTCACAGGTCATAGGTAATTCAAAGTTAACCTAGCTTTACAATGTGTGCATCCTTTTGAAAACATACGCTGTGTCTTGAATCTAGATCAAAACCCACGCCCGACGTCAATTGAATGAAACGCATCGCTTGACTCTATTCCTGGCATTGACAGATCATATCAAATCCTATCCGACTATTGATAAGCTGTCTTGTTGCCCCTTTGACATTGTAGCTCGTTCCGTTCTATGACAATGTCGTTATATTTGCATGGAATTTACATTGCAATTTGAAATAGGTTTATTTCCCAAGTGTAATCTTAAAATTATTAGTATTTGCTTGCAGGTTCTTACAGGTAACCTGTAAGAATAAAATGTGCAACTGTTACTTTAGCGTGGTTGAATGTAGTGTAATTTCAAACATTCCGTGTTAAACCGCGTTCTTATTTAGCGTTTTGAGCAATATTTTGTTTTAATTACTGATTTGCGTATGTTAATTTTTTGTTCGCCGTCTCAACTGATCAACGCTGCTCGAACGAATTCGAACTGTCAATTGTTTTCATTTACCGCATGAACGATTGCAGTTTTACTAGCAAAGTCAAATATTTTTATTCAGATTTGGCCCCACAGAGGCTACAATAATATATACACCACGAGTACAGCTTAGACCAACATATTTATTAGAGATTGAGAAACGATAACAAAAATATATTCCAGAAAGGACAAAATAAGATATATTTTTCTGCAGCAATATAACTATCTAAAAGTCATAATAGATATTTGATACTATGTTATGATTCTGAGACTAAAATTGATTTACTTAGAAGTTCAGTAGACAGAAATTGGATACGCTATACTGGAAAAGTACGTTCTTATGCTGAGGACACACGGCGACACTGACACTCATCACAAATGTCGACACTAGTGTAGATTGCGTCCTCATGGTAAGCAATTTTTTGTGTCGACATCGGTGTAAACATTTTAATGTCCCGGTTATGTGTCGTTAGCTGTCTACACGGAGACACTGCAATTCAGTGTGGTACATTTCCTCGCCATGAACATTTGGTCGGTTTATTGGTCTAGCTAAAAATTTCGCGCAAGTTCGAAATTCGCGACACTTGTGTCGGACACTGCGCACGACCTGTCTCCACGGCTGCAACACAGACATCGACCGACATTGCCACAACAACTGCAACTAAGTGTCGCGGCAGTGGACACACACAGACATTCGATGTATACATTGAGTGTCTAATGTCAAGTGTCGCCGTGTGTCCTCAGCATTACACTAGTATTATAAATGGTGTAGTCTTGTCGTGTTCTTTCTTTTGCACGCCTACCCAACCGTATGAAAGTGTTTATGAATTCTGAAACATGAAGGTCAAACATACATTTAAGATGTTTTTTTTTCTTATTAGTACCTATCGATACGAACGGGAGTCAATTCAGGGCGAGTAGCTAGTACAGTACATGTACTTTGATGGAAATCCAAGTGTTATACTTGACTTGCAATATTAATATAATAGGAATGATGACAGTACCTAAGAATCACTGAAATTATAATTTGAAATAATTCTATAGGATAGAGATACTCTAAATAAATCACTTATTTTTAAATTACATGCGTAATTCTATTAATTTTAATAAAAATGAAAATACAAAACATACAATCCGCCATATTAGGTCAAACAACAATCAGAAGCGCGTGACGTCAAGCTTTTGTAACATTGTTTTGACAATTTGCATATCGTGCGAACTTACCTTGTGTTTACTCGTTTCGATATTAACTACATACTTTATGTGATATTGCGTTGTTAAATGCTGTTATCTCTGTTTAATGAAAAGTACAGCAAAGAAACAAGGAATATTCATAAATAACATGTTCGGAGTTTTTACAAATGTATTACATTGAGGAACCGCACACCATCGATACACATCAGAATTCATGACTTTCGTATAAAATAAATAAAATTACGGATCTAAATAAACATTTCACTGCGAGCTGTCAAGTGTTTTTGAAAGTGTGACGTCATAGACAGACGCCATTACTATTCGTTTTGGTGCAAAATTTACAATTTGTTTTTTGAAAAGATCATTTTTGAAATCCTTGAAAACTTTATTTTTTGCTGAAATAAGATTTATTTTGGTTAAAGTAGATACGTAGTAAGATGTTATTACGTATCTACTGGAATAATGTTTAATATAGTTTAAACGTACTCACACGGGTTTTTTCGTGTTAGAAAGTTAATAAAGCAAGTAATAACTTACTTTTTATTTCCCGACGTTTCGAGGGGATTGCACCTCTCGTGGTCGCGGGTGAAGAGAGAGAGAGTTGAGAGTTCACCCGCGACCACGAGAGGTGCAATCCCCTCGAAACGTCGGGAAATAAAAAGTAAGTTATTACTTGCTTTATTAACTTTCTAACACGAAAAAACCCGTGTGAGTACGTTTAAACTATGTGTTCAAATCGTGTAAGTTTAAAAAAGACTAATGTTTAATAAGATGTTATTACGTATCTACTGTTATACTGTTTAATAAGATGTTAATGGAGTAGTTTTTCAACATCTGTCCTCATGTCTATTCTTTTAATACCGTTTGTGTTTTCTATCTTATGCGAAAGCTTCATAAAGTTGATATATGTTTGATTTAGAATTCAATACTTATGTATTTGAAGTAAATAATATTAATCTGTTTATCGGGATACTTATACCTTTTCATTTACTTTAATTAAAGTTGGTTAGTTAGTTTGGTTAGTAGCCAACTCGAGTTTTGAGGTGTTTTGGATCGTCTACCTAAAAGCTCGGTGTAATGATTGAAACAACGGGGATCGACAATTTAAAGTGCTTTTAAAAGTACGTTAGCGCTCAGATACAATGCTACTGTCGGCCACGTATTCAGGTAGTGGCTGTGGTAAATTTTATTTAACATTCGCGATGAGTTATAATCGCTCCTTGTAACTCCGCCACGAGCGTTACGGAAAAGTTTGTTAAATAGTTAGAGTGTAAAATTGCTGTGCAAGTTTGCAATTCCGTAAGTGTAACGGTTTATTTAGTGTAGTTGAATGCATACCACATGTAATGAAACAATGGTACTCTTTCTTCTGTCCCAGTATACATTTAAAACAATTAAATATGTCGGGGAACAGCGATATTTATCCCACTTCTGATATCGGGGCCATGTCACATCAGGATAAGCACGAGCATTATACTGTCAATACAACATCAGATATCTTAGGATTCCTAGGTCTTGATCTTGAAATAATAACTCACAGGACTTCATTACAATGACATTGCTTGTATTTTACACACGATCATCATGGATTACAGATTACAGTTAGGATACGTCTAGATTCAATTAATTGATAGAACCTAAACGACCTCCCTTCACCCCATAGTCGTCCTGCCCACGCCATAGAATATCTTTTCCTATTCTATACTCGATTCGCAAAACGATCGTGATGTCTTCAACACATCATCCTTCCAATCTACGTTTCCAATCTAATCACCATCCAACCATCTCCATTCCTCCCATAACCTCTAATATATGCCATCTTTTCATATCATAGAATCACTCACTCACTGCCACAGACCACCAAACAAGCTCACATCCCTCTATCGAACAACTGTCATAGTGCGTAACACCACAGACTTAACATAGTCTATTCTCATACCACAGACTACACCACGAAGGTAGAACTCACGTCACGGAATAACAACACTACAGATTCCATCAGTCAGCTGAATTTACAAACTACTCTTAAACTTCTATAGCTTGATTATGCGTCCATCTCCGACAAATATATAATCTAATAATGTGCCTTTAATTAGGTTCTCTTCTCTAAATGTACGATGTCTCTATAGTTTTGGTAGTGGTAGTGACGCAAAGTTATTACCCAGTACAATCTATGAAAACATTAATAAATATTCCCAGAATACAAACACCTTTTGATACACTTCAAAGCATTTCATATAGGATCAATTTTCTCGTCTTTAAATTAGTTTGTATATAGTTGGAAGTTGTTCAGCAGGAACGGAAAGTTGTTCAAGAAAACATTTGATATTCTCGATAACTAACGTAGGGGTGGCGCATAGTTCTATTTAAAGTAAATAAAGCTGTTACATTATTGATGCAAGTATACATTAAGCTCTTCTCAGTACATCGTGGAATTCAGAAATTGAGTTCCTCTAGTTAATTTGTTTATGTTGTTGAAGTAAAAGGTTGTTTCCGAAAGCATCTCATTTATTGTATTTTTTTACTATCGGAAACACTTAACACGGAACTTTTTCAGTGATATTTGAACTGGGTAAGTATAAAGTTGGTTATTATACGGCACTGTCTGTCGTGACTAACACTTTACGTTTTAACTATGCACAATTTCAGGACACCATTGCATTATGGACTTGTTCCAAATAAGATGGTATGACTTTTTAACTGACTTGAATTATTAGCTGACTTATAAATTTTGACATTAAACAATAAAATGAGAACGTTATCATTATAACCCTTAAGGGCAGTTTGTATAGCTAGTACGAGTAAATTGATCGATCAATTTGCATACCAAATCCCATGTATGTTTTATTTAAGTTTTAAGTTCACTTCCGACGTTCTACGATAAATTTAGATTGAATTTAACTAGATTTTCTATTACCTGAGGCCAAATGATGGTCACTACGTCCTATTTTGTATCGATTTTATCATAGAGTGAACATTTTTATTGATGTTTTGAATACAGATTAAGATATTGGAGTGTAAACATCGATATGCTGGAGGTTTGCGTATGGGCGTTATGGATGTGAATATTCTAAACGCTAACATTAACAGGAACTTACCAATATCGGTAGCTTGGTTGCCGCACTATACCGCCTACGTAGACGGTAAATATTTTATATACTTTTACTTTGAATTAATTATGCTTTAATGGTTTACATTTTTGTCTAGAAGATCTTCAGATTTAAATCAACTGTTCTTAATATAACGCTTATAATAGTTTTAGTTCTTCTTTATAAGAATGTATACTCAAATAATAAGGTTATCCAATTTCATCGAATGCAAATGCATATGTTACTCAAATTACGAAAATGCGCGGGCGCAAACAAACGAAACTCAGCGCGGCGCGGGCGAAGCGGCGAATTTCGAAGCGTCGAGGCAGCGGCGTTTATGCCTCGTTTGAATGTATTCAACATGTCGTCTTCGAAAGATGAAGACGTGCTTGCGCTTATACAAATAGCGGCTGTGCGTTTAGATGGACACGCGAATTGCAATTATATCCAATTAAGATTACCATTAAAAGTTATAACTAACCACTTGTTCACGGCCTTAGAGTTGGCCATAGAAAATGTACCGGATGTAAGTTCTACAGTAGAATAGGTTTTCTAAGAGATGTATTTCTTTTTACTACATTTTATTGGGTTTTAATTATTCTTACAAGTTTAACATAATACAATTTTTTGTAGGATCAGGAGTGCCGAGCGGTATCTCGTCAGGGTTTGGAGTTCCCATTTTATTGGGATAAACAAGACGGTATATTCAAATACAGTGTTTTAATTAAGTAGGTAGTTATGCATCCCGGTCTTAGGCGAGAGATAGTTAATGTTCGCGCACAGTAACTTAAACTGCTGACTAGCGTCTGGCTACCGAGAAGTGGACCGAAATGCATGGCAGATAAGACGGTTGCATGATGTTAGTTTTAAGTACTTTTAAGCCAATTAATTGTTCGCATCGAATTGAATCGGTCAATTAAAGCGTATAATTAATTCATTTTTGTCTTTTTAAAAACTAAAACCCACGAGCTCCAATCTTGACTGGCGCAGCCGGTAGGATTGTTGGGTACGTTCGTAAAAAAAATTACGTGCATGATAAATCGACGTGATTTGCCTAAAAATCAGGCACCGCGCCGGGCCAGCAATCCGCGAACCAAATAAATATTGTCAATTTGGAACGGAAAAAGTAAATTAAAAGGACATACTAGCCTCAGTGGAAGGATGACAAAGAGCGGTGAACTGTGAGTAGACCTTTTCCATTTTCCTCTCTTTTGTACCTTATTTCGCTAGCTAGGCGAACAATTAATCGTTAATTGATTTTCCTTTACGTATAACTTCGACGTAAAGTATAATTTTATTTTATCATATTATATAAGACGTGATTTATTAAGAAAATGGAACAAATAACTCTAATACCTAAAGACCTTTTATGTATAATACCAAAATACGATGGTGATTATAGTTTATTAAATCTATTCATTAAGAAAGCAAATTATGTTTATAGTGCATTTTCTGACGTGACAAAACCTGCACAGCAGGCCTATGTTTTTCATGCCATTACTAGTAGGCTTACTGGTAGAGCGGCGTCCCTCCTTAGCGAGCGTGACGATATTACTTCGTATGGTGCACTTCAGGAAATTTTACTTCAACATTTCGGCGATCCGCGGTCCGAACAGTGTATTGTATTAGAATAAGAACAAATGAAATTAAAACCTGCCGAGTCTTACATTGATTTTTGTCATAGAATTCAACAAATGCGTAGCGCGTTATTCGCTAAAGTTAATTTGCACACAGACGAGGGTTTAAAAGCAGCAAGCATGATAATTTACAATAATAAGTGTTTAGAAGTATTTCTTTATAACTTACCGGAAGATTTAGTTCGTAAAGTGCGGTATAAGGAGTGTAACAATTTGGAAACGGCCTTGAGTATTGTGACGGAAGAAGTGAATTTTAGTCAGTATTCTATGAAAAGGGTACACCATAATTCTGTATCTCAACAAGTTAAAGGAGGTTATCTCAACAAAAATCCCTTTCCAGTTGGTAGTGAACACAGAAGGCACCTCTAGCTTTAAATTTGGTAATCCAATGTCTAATCAACAAAACAGATTCGTTACGCCCAATAAGTTTGCTATGCCTGCACAACAACCACAAGGTTTTCGATTCAACCCTCAGAATACACCAAGCCCTAGTGGTTTTAGATTCAATCAAAACTCAGCTCCGCAAAATTTTAAGTTTGGTATTCCAAGGCCGCAACAAAGTTTTAATTATGGTGTGCCTCAACAGAATCAAGGCTACAGGCCACCAATGTATAATAATTTTGCTCGACAACAATCAGGTTTTAATCCAAACCAACAAAACTTTAAATTTGGTATTCCCAATCAAAATTTTAAGTTCGGAATTCCAAACCAAAATTACAATACTATTAATAATAGGGCTCCAGTCACTACTGACGTTTCGATGCGCACAGCTCGTCCTTTAAGACAGAATATGTTAAACACTGAAGCCGATAACGATAACCTATTTTATACCAATGAACTTATTGAAACCCCTCCTGAGCAGTGTAATGAATATGAAAATATAGCTGAACCGGAAGGAAATTTGTACAATTCCGAAATATTAGAGCTACAGCCTTCTGACAGCCCCACTGACCATTAGATTCACAATGAACCCAATAACGGTGAAAATTTTCAGGTGCAGGCCTCCAGTTTTCACCCGAGATAATTCAATTAAATTGTGACTCGATGTTAAAATTACCCCATATAGAAATCCCGGAAATAAAGGCGCGATTTATGATTGACACAGGAAGCACACGTTCATTTATAAGCCCCGCAAAGGCAACCGAATATTTTTCGGCATTTAAATTTCATGAACCCTTTGAAGTTATCAGCACACATGGTCGTAGTCAACACAGGGAAGCCATTTATATTCCCCTGCTTAAAACGTTTAAAAGTACAGGATACCATAAATGGTATATCTTCGATGTGGATAGCCGGTACGATGGATTGATAGGATCTGACTTATTAAAACAATTAGAGGCCCAAGTTGATATGAAGAATCAAATATTGCATACACAACATACTAGTATTCCTATCATATACAATCCACCGCACGAAATAACATTAGAACCTAGAACTGATACTCGCGTGAAGGTCCCTACCGATTTAAAGAACGGAGAAGCTATTATAGATTTTATCGATTTTGGAGGAAAGGTAAGAATATTGTAAAATGTATCGACTCATTTGCTCATATAGTCATTCAGAACGCTTCGGAGGATAGGGTAACGATAAAATTTGAAAGACCATTAAAAGTAACACTGTATGAAAGGGAAGAATGTTCAGTGAATGTGACTAATGAATATGATCAGTATGAAATAGATGAATTGTTAAAAGAAAATCTAAAGAAATTACGTTTAGACCATACTAACGAAGAAGAGCGAAAATGCATAGAAAAACTTTGTTTCGAGTATAGAGATATTTTTCATTGTGAAGGAATACCGCTTACATTCACAAACCAGGTAAAGCATGAAATCAGAACTAAAAATGAAGATCCCATATTTATAAGGCCGTACAGACATGGACCCGTTCACAACGAAATCATAAATGCGGAAGTAGAAAAACTTTTAAAAAATAACGTGGTAACGGAATCCTACTCCCCGTGGAGCGCGCCTGTTCACCTCGTCCCTAAAAAGAGCGATGCCTCCGGCGAAGCTAAATACCGTATGGTCATAGACTATAGGCGACTAAACGAAATCACTACTGACGATAAACATCCCCTACCGAACATAACGGATCTTTTCGATCAATTAGGAAAGTCCGTTTACTTTAGTACTATCGATCTGGCTAGTGGGTACCATCAAATCGAGATTAAAGAGGAAGATAGACATAAAACAGCATTTTCAACCCCATCTGGGCACTTTGAATTCATTCGGATGCCGTTTGGCCTTAAAACTGCCCCTGCTACGTTTCAGAGGGCGATGATTAATCTCTTGAGAGGACTTATAGGCCTTCATTGCCTAGTGTATCTCGACGATATTATTATCTTTTCGACCAGCCTACAGGAACACCTAGACAAGTTACGCATGATTTTCGATCGACTAAGAGCTGCTAATTTAAAGGTTACGTTAGATAAATGTGAGTTTTTCCGTAAAGAAGTGCTCTACCTGGGCCATATGATCACGGAAGAGGGCCTTAAGCCAAACAACGATAAAATTCAAGCCGTCCTTGACTTTCCAATCCCAAAAACTACGACACAAATAAAAAGCTTCCTGGGGTTAGTGGGTTATTATCGGAAATTTATTAAAGACTTCTCTAAAATTTGCCGGCCACTTACTAATTCTTTAAAGAAACGCAACAAGATAGAACTGACAGACGAATATATAGCTGCTTTCGAAAAATGTAAGGAACTCTTGGTAAATGCCCCAATTCTACAATTCCCGGATTTTACGAAACCATTTGTACTCACCACAGACGCTTCTGACTATGCAATCGGAGCAGTCTTATCCCAAGGTCAAATTGGTACTGATAGACCCATAGCATATGCCAGCCGTACCTTAAACGACGCCGAAAGTAGGTATAGTACCATAGAAAAGGAACTGTTGGCCATTGTTTGGGCCGTCAAGTATTTTCGACCCTATCTCTATGGTAGGCGTTTTACTATCTACACTGACCACCGTCCACTTGCTTGGCTAAATAATATGAAAGAACATAATAGCAAACTTACCAGATGGAAGTTGCGACTGGCCGAATTTGACTATGATATTGTTTACAAAAATGGGAAACAAAATTGTGTAGCCGATGCATTATCCTGCATCAAATGTAATGCAGTAGGTGACGAAGGAAATTCAATGAAAGTTAATATTGATAAAAAAAACAAATTACAGCGGCACATAAATGAAGTAGTAAGAGAAATTGAGAAATTAAGTACAAATAACGATGATAACACCATTGTAATATCATCCGATTCCGAAAAGACGCTATCCATTCCATTAAATTACCCCAGATCTCCATTTTCGATACCATCTCCAGACAATAGTACCATAACAGCTTCTGAAACATCTCAAACGGAACATTCGGTCTATGAAACAGACAGCTCAGGCATCCCTATTTTAAATGAGGCAATAGACACGAAACCGAACCAAATTCTTGTATATTCATGGTTTAGACAGGACATTTCAGTAAAAGATTTATCAAGACCAAAACAAAGAGTATTAGAAGTACATTTACCTTTGAATAAACCCGAATTAGTTAGGAAGTTTCTAAAAGAATACATTAATCCCAAAGTAAAACAATTCATATATTTTGAACACGAAGTACATAGGAAACAATTCGCAGAAGCCACTATTGCATTATTTAAGAAAGACACTGTTAAAATATTTGAATGTACCGAAAGAGTTGTGTATGTGGAAGATGAGAGCGAGCAAAAGGAAATAGTTATGAAATATCACATAGGAAAGACTTGTCATCGTGGTGTGAAGGAAACTTTGATGCATCTTAAACGTACATATTACTGGATAAATATGGACATTACAGTAGCCGCTATTATAAATTCATGTGAAGGTTGCAGAATGATGAAGTATGATCGAAAACCGTTAAAACCTAAACTACAGCTTACCCAAACCCAGAAAAAACCATTCGCGGAAATATTTATGGATGTTTTTAGCATAGAAGGAAAATCTTACTTGACCCTTATAGACGCCTTCAGCAAACTTGGTCAGGCCATTGAAATAAGTAGTAAAACTACACCTGAAGTAATTAGAGCACTCATAAAGTATTTCTCAATGTATGGAGTCCCACAGAGAATTAGTGCAGATTCTGGTTCTGAATTTAACAATACCCTCTTAAAAGAAACATTGCAATTTTATAAAATTAACCTATACATCGGCACCCCTCATAACCCTAACTCTATGGGTCTCATAGAGAGATTTCACTCAACTTTGATAGAAATCTATCGTTTGGGAAAATTTGAAAATAAATTTACCGATGCCGCATCGGTTATGACGTATGCACTAATGGCCTATAATCAATCTATTCATAGCACTACAGGACTTACCCCTTTTGAAGTTGTATTTGGTCATACCGACGCCACAAGTACTTTTGATATTGAATTTGACAAAGAATACACCCAAAAATTAGTACAAGATCATAAAAAACGCACTAAATATTTATATCAATATTTAACAGATAAGGCAATATTAATAAAAGAAAAGATTAGGGATTAGCATGGGGGTGAAAATGAGTTTAATATAGCAGAAGGGGATACAGTTTTTATAAAAGGGGTTAATGAAAGAAGAAGCAAGGACAAACCGCGGTATAAAAAGGCAGAAGTGATAGGTGACATAGCTAGGAACATAGTACCCGTTAAGGTTAAAGGTCGTGAAACAAAAGCACCTATTAAGGATCTAAAACGTCCTCCTCAGGTTCATCCTACTCATGGTGCAGACCACGGTACTCCGGGCCCTTCTACTTCAGCGGATCGACCGCAACCCCGGGATACTTCCGGTAAAAGAAGGACAGGCCCTAATTAGTAACGACGAGTGGACATTAGTTAAGATTCTAGATTTAAGTTTGATACGCAAAGATTTAGATTTTAATATTAATAGATATAGACAATTCAGTATATATATTTCTACATACTTTTCTGACGTTTTTACGAACCTGATTAAAGACGTAAAAATACAGGCTGATTATACTAAAAATCTAACTTTACAAAAATTGAATGAATTACTACCACCACAGAGACATAGACGCGGGATTTTAAACCCACTTGGCTCTATGATTAAGATTATTTCCGGAAATCTGGACCATGATGACGCGATTAGATATGACGAGTTAATCCAAAATGTTAAGACTACGCAAGGTGTAGTAGAAAAGAGAATAACAGTGATCGCTGAAGTGATGAAGTCATTAGTTAACATTTCTATTGATACTAAACACAATTTGATTCAACTTGATAAAACGATTTTGGATATAAAACAGCAGTTAAATTATACTAACAATAAACAAAATGTCTTAGAAATAACATACTTCTACGAATTATTTCTACACAATTTCCAAATGCTTTATACCAGGTTGAACGAAATTGAGACAACGATAGCATTTAGTAAATTAGGCATGTTACATCAAACAATTGTTAATGGTCAAGAATTATTGTTATTACTCAAAACTATAGAATCACATTATAAACTTGTATTTCCCGCCATTCCCGGAAATTTATTAAAACTAGAACAATGTATAGAAATAAAAGCATATGCAAAGGAAAATCAAATAACCTTCATAATGAACATACCATTAGTCGATAGAGAAATTTATACATATTTTAAAATTCTTCCATTACCCATCACGGACTCCATGAACCAAACTCACCTGATAATTCCTAAATTCCCTTACCTCCTGGCAAAAGGGTCGAAAACAGTGTCACTGCTCCGCCCCTGCAAGGAAGTTGACGAGAATCTGTTCCTGTGTGAAGAAGATTATTCGGCTTCACTTGTTCAAGATGTCTGCGTAAATAGCTTGATTAGTTTCGCTGCTGATACTTCGAATTGCCAACCTGTTCCCGTACAACTTAACGATGTAAAAATAGAGAAAATACAAACTAACAGATGGATAATATTCACTAAATTCACAGTCAGACTCGCCCAGATATGTAATGAAGAAAACACCTACCACCAAATTCGCGGTACATACATCTTAACAGCAGATGACCATTGCCGAGCAGAAATTAAAGGAGTCTCTTTGAAACGAAGCCAAGGAAACACAGAAAGAATATCCATATCAGCTCTACCCATCATAAGCCTTCCGGAGGTTCCAGCATCGAGCACGCCATCCCTGAAATCCATAGCCATAAACATAGACGGAATAGACCTAGCGAACCTTCAGCACCTGTCGAACCTGATAGACAGAAGTGAAAGTGTTGAAAGTTGTGAAAATAATAGTGTGGTTAATGTGAAGGGTATAAGCGTCGGAACTCTAGTTTTATACTTCATTTTAATCTTTTGTCTTGTATTTTATTTTAGAAAACGTTTTATCTGTCGAATTTCTCGGACTCAAGAAAATTCACCCGAGAACTTCGAATCTATGGAGGGAGGAGTTATGCATCCCGGTCTTAGGCGAGAGATAGTTAATGTTCGCGCACAGTAACTAAAACTGCTGACTAGCGTCTGGCTACCGAGAAGTGGACCGGAATGCATGGCAGATAAGACGGTTGCATGATGTTAGTTTTAAGTACTTTTAAGCCAGTTAATTGTTAGCATCGAATTGAATCGGTCAATTAAAGCGTATAATTAATTCATTTTTGTCTTTTTAAAAACTAAAACCCACGAGCTCCAATCTTGACTAACTATTATAATAATAAATAATAAACAAGTCATATATCACATAAGATCATATAATCATATAATAGAAATATACCATAAACTATTTATCAAATTAAATTAATATTAATATAACACATAAAAGTTTTAACAATAAGATAAGGTACTTAACTTAGATTCGTTCGGTGTGACGGCTCCAGCAAAAATGTGCCGAGTACGGCGGAGCGGCGGCTTTTATAACCAGTGGTAAACAAATGACGTCACATAGGAAGATTTTAATACATTTTTGTTAATACTTTTATTATAACCTAAAACTATGGTTAAATCATATAAAAATGGAGTTAACGATACTTTATTACATACTAGGTCTTACAATGGTAATATTGGTAAATAAAATAAGTAACATTAAACAGTTAAATAACAAAAGAACACTATTTAAACTTATGTTATAACGTATTTCGTAATAGTATTTATAGATTTTTGTTATGGACAAGGTTATAGTTATTATTGGGATGTTTTTCTTTGCGTCTAATTAATGAGAAATATAAGAATAATCTAACACGCGCAACAATTTAATTAATAGTAAGATAAAAAGGAAAGAGAAATTTGACTCTTTCACCAATTCTGTATCATATAAACCGAAAGATAAAATTCTTGTGAAAAATTAAACTGGAAATAAACTCTCAAATCTTTATTCTGGACCTTACATTGTAATTAGAGACATTTCACCCAATGTAGAAATTGAAGTAAATGGCAAACGCGATATTGTCCACAAAAACCGGACAAAGCCATTTAATGAATAAAGTCGCATAAGTTCCATTGTGTCGAATAAGTTATAGTTATTGTATTATTTACATTTCATTAATAAGATCAAGTACGAGTACCTCCGTACTCAATCCTCGTATTACAATGACGAAATTAGCAGTGTTTATGCATTCCTAGAATATAAGTACGTGAGATATTGTATTCGCATTTAAACAACCTATATGTACTTTTTTTTTTGTGTAATCATGTTTTATTTTATTTTGATGTTTATTCCCTAGTTGTAAGAAAAAATTGTAACTTATTTTTTTTTGTTTTTATCGGTGGGAGGTGTAGTATGTAGTTCATGATTATTATAATAAAGTCAGTCTTATATCAGCATTCAGATGTTTAAGTACTCTCCTCGAATCCTCTCCCTACAATGTCGCATCATTGAAAGACCCTAGGGAGGTACCCTATTTAGATGAATTATTAGCATTTTTAGAAACCAAGTTTACACTATTTGAATCGTCCCCGAGAAAGCCGGACAATCATAATATTCAGCAAAATCAGAACAAGTATCAGAACCAGATCAAATCACAGGGTTCCTATTTTAAACCCTCATTATCAAATCATCAAACAAATACTTCGCGTAATAAAATTAGCGCCGTATCCGCAAAATACAATTGCGTATTATGCAACAGTACAGAACATGGCATTTATTATTGCAAGCAGTTCCTAGAAATGTCGCCGAGTATTAGACTACAAACTACAAAAAACCTACATTTATGTCAAAATTGTTTATTCGACCATCATGGAAAGGAATGTATATCAGAAAAGGTTTGTGTTGAATGCAAAAAGAGTCATAATCGCTTGCTACATGATGCATTTACACAGTCATTGACCCGTAACCCGATGCAAGGCAATCGCAGCGGAGGGAGCGAAGGTGCGCGCAGGGGCAACGCTGTCGACGCGATTACTAACGTCATCAGCTCGGGCAAGCAAAACAGACCAGCCCGCACGTGCCAGGTAAAGAAGATGTTTTTGAAGTTTTGTTACCGACCGCATTAATCAAGGTACAAGCAGCAGATGGCACCTATTACACATTGCGCGCTCTTTTAGACCAAGGGTCCCAGACATCTTTAATTTCCGAACACGCCGCACAACTTTTAAGAATACCGAGAAAGTGGTGTAAGGGAGTTGTGACCGGGATCGGAGATAAATCCAACAACAGTAAAGGAATTATTACTATCAAATGCTCATCAATACTAAATGACTACAGTTTTGAAGTTGATACTTTAATAATGAAACAATTAATCAGAAATTTGCCGAGTCAAACGTTTGCGTGTCACAATTGGCCGCACATACACAATATCAATTGAGCAGATCCTGAGTTTTATTTATGTAAACCGGTAGATATACTACTAGGAGCGGATATCTACTCAATGATTATTATGAATGGAATATGTAGGGAAAACTCCACTCTGCCCGTCGCACAACAAACGCGGCTTGGGTGTATACTGAGTGGTAACACTAAGATTTTCCATTGTAACGTCGTTTTAAATAACTTTGAGCATATACACAAATTCTGGGAGATCGAGGATGTACCCGAAACAGCAGATACGAGTATATCAGCAGAAGATCAGCTATGCATAGAATATTAACAGTCAACAACAAAAAGGCGTGATGACGGACGTTATGAGGTTTGCATCCCCTTAAAAGCAGGTTTAGAAACAAAATTGGGCATCTCAAAATCAAAGGCCGTTGCTCAATTTTATAAGTTAGAACAAAAGCTAAACAAAAATGAATCAGTTTCAAATAATTATAAGGAATTTATGAATGAATATATTTGACTCGGACACATGACACCTGTATCACAGCCTGTATCGCACGACAACAACGCTAAAATTACGTGTTATTTACCGCACTATTGTGTGACACGTGAGGAGTCCACTACGACAAAATTGCGCGTTGTTTTTAATGCCTCAGATAAAACAGATGAAAAGCTCAACTATCAAGACAGTTTGGCGCCTATACTCGGAATTTTAATTCGATTCCAGATTTGACATTAGCTACTGTCATTTTGTGAAATAATGATACCACATATAATAGTGTAGTGATAAGTTAATATTTTTGTTTTTATATTAAAAACAAAACTTATAATAAAAGAGCCTCGATAGTTTTCAGTATTGGCAACCCGTGCGCGCTCGTGCAGCTATCGCCATTTTGTTTATCGTGTCATTCGGCTTCATTCTCCCAGTCTGCACTGCACGAATATCTTATTTCATTGCGAATCGATATTTTGTTATTTTGTTGGGTTTTTGTTAAAGTGTTGTTACGTTGTGTTTGTTGTTACGTTTATAGTTTTTTGTGAACTTTGAGTGAATCTATTTGTTTTGGTTTTCCATCAAAATGGATCCTCAGCCAAGTACATCACAAAAAGACGTGAATGTTTTCTTGTCCCCAAGAAAAAAACTAAAAAGCTTTCACTGTTACTGAAAAAGTAATGATCCGCAACGCCTACAAATACGTGAAAAATGAAATTTCTGCGCAATTGGAGGCCTTTGAAGTTGTGGAAGAAAATGAATGTATGAGCAAAGTTGCTGACATATTGGGAATAACCTCACGCTCTGTTTGTAACGTTTTGAAGGAAGTATATAAAGGTGCGCCGCCAACTCCTCCTAAAAAAACTGGACCAAAGCGAAGTTTCAAAGATAAAATTGATGAATTTACATTCTCTGCAATACGAAGAATTGTTCATCAGTTCTTTTACTGAAATGAACCTCCAACCATTGCAAAGGTTAGTCAATCAGTCAGACAGTATTATTTTATACCTACATCTTTTATATATAAGTAATGATTCCAAGCTATTATACGATGATTCAGAAATGCCCAAGATTTCCAAAGACACCCTCAGAAAAATTTTGAAGCATCTTAATTTTAAATTTGTTGCACGGTCACGCAAGAGCACACTTATTGATCGAAATGATATAATAACATGGCGCCAGCGTTACTTGCAATCTATATGTCAGTTTCGACGAGAAGGGAGACATATATATTATCAAGATGAAACTTGGGTTAACGCAGGTAAGGCTAACATTTATACACAAAATGAATTTATATACATTTTACATTAAATTTAATAGTAATATTGAATGTTCATGTACTATATTATTATCCCCTGAGTGACGTATTGGTCTGGGGTGGTGACGGCGCCATATAAGCCGGAGCGGAGCCACAGTTGAGTCATTTGACGGTTGGCTTTCGTGGGGTGTGGTTGTATGCGTCGGCATTGCCTTTCGGTCCATTACGTCATCTCTTTAAATATTAACGGTTGTTTTGTTTTGTTAGTTTAATTGTTTTGCTCGAGTCATTTATTATTCTTGGTTTGTTCTTATATATTTTTGGTAATATTCGTTTTAGTTGATTTTAGGTTAAGAATTGATTGTTTAAGAATTAAGTAGAATAAATTATCTGTTTGTTTATTATTTTTTTATTGTTCTGTCCTCTGGACGCTAAAATCAGAAGTGGGATTGGCTCTCTGCTTACACTATAGTTGGGAATCTTTTCAAAACAAGCAACCGTTAATATTTGAACTGAAATGCCGCGTTCGTCAAGGCCACGTACGCCTCCCAGGCGTCGTGGAGGACGATCGAGGTTATCCGGCGATGGAAGCGTAACGCGTTCGCGTCGTGACAGCAGTCGTTCTTACATACGGCACCGTAGGTCCCGTTCGCGCTCGCGCTCGCATAGTGGCGGTAGACACGGCTCTCGCGTTAGGTCCAGACCATATACACCGGAATCGCGTCGCGTCCGAAATAATTCGCGACCGCGTGGACGTGACAGTTCACTTAGCGAGACGCTAGGCTCCATTATGTCGCGACTATCTGCTATCGAGGCTAGTACCACTGTCAGGTCACAAATTACTTCGTCGTTGCGTGACAGCACTCCTCCGGTTGAGAATAACACTGCGACAACTGCAGAGACTCTGATAGGCGTGCTGTCATCGTTGGCAAAGAATAAGTCGGGTAATTATTTTGTTTCGAGGTTTGACCCCGCGGTAAATAACTTCGAAACATGGTGTGGCGAAGTCGAGCGTGCTAGGCAGACGAATCAGTGGGACGATTTGGAATGTTTTTCGCGTGTCGCTCACTGCTTGACCGGGGATGCCAAAACCTGGCTAGCCGAGTGGTCAACTAACGATCGGTCGTGGTCTAATTTCGTGAAAGAATTTAAATCGTTGTGCCCTCAAAAGATTAACTACGCGCAGATCCTCCATGACGTGATTAACACCAAGTCTGATAAGTTTTCTTCGTACGCAGAGTATGCGCGGCGTTCTTTACTTAAATTAAGGGTTATAAAGGGGTTGAGCGAAGAACTAATGGTGCAGATTGTAATTTTCGGTATTAGTGACGTGCAAGTGCAAGCGGCGGCTAAAAACGCTGACTTAACGACCGATAATCTGGTGTCGTTTCTCGCTACATACGTTAAACCTGTTAGTACGTTTGTTAATCGCAACTTTAATGGACCTAGGTCGTTCAATGGTCCGATCAAGAGGAAAAGCTCAAGTGAAACGGTTCGGTCTAACGTTAAATGTCACACGTGCGGATCACGTGGTCATTTTAGAAATCAATGCCCTAAGAATAGCACTTCAACCGAAAGTAGTTATAATCCGAAGATTATTTGCCAGTTCTGCAAGAAGCTGAGGGAGAGGGCACCAAGAGACTGACTGCTTCGCTAAGGCTAGATCGGAGGCTAGTAACCAACGGAAAGTTAACCTTTGTCATGAACTAACTGAAGCGTCTCATCAATAGAGCGTTGCGTGCGTTTATAGATATAGGTGTTGTTTTGGTATACATCGGTGACGTACTCGAGCGAAATCATTGAGGAAGGTATTGCGTTTATGCGTAAAATTCTAAATGTTCTAACTGAAGCTGGTTTTTCAATTAATTTACGCAAGTGTTCCTTTCTCACCACCGAAGTTGAATACCTAGGCCGAATCATCAGCCATGGTCAGGTAAGGCCGAGCCCACATAAGATCGAGGCACTCGTCGACTCGCCTACACCTACGAACGTCAAGCAGGTACGCCAATTTCTAAGTCTAGCTGGGTACTTTCGGCGTTACATCGAAGGCTACGCAACAAAAACGAGGTTCACACGGATGCTAGCAGCGCAGAGTACGGCGCTGTGCTCATGCAAACTCATGAAGACGGTAACAAAAGGGTGGTATCCTATTTCAGCCGAGTCACGCAGGGCGCAGAACCCAGGTACCATTCATATGAGCTAGAAACGTTGGCGGTCGTCAAGGCTTTCCAGAATTTTCGTCATTACTTGATTGGGATTGTGTTTAAAATTGTGACAGACTGCAATGCCTTGGAGGCCACCGAGCGTAAGAAGGATCTTCTCCCAAGAGTTGCACGTTGGTGGATTTACTTACAGCATTTCAATTTCTCCATTGAATATCGGAAGGGCCTGCTCATGGGCTACGCGGACTATCTGAGTAGAAATCCACCAACGTTGCAAGTCAACAACATTGAGAGACCTTTGAACTGGGCTCAAATGGCTCAGGCAGCAGACTCCGAGACCCTGGACCTTATTCAAAAGCTGAGGGATGGTCAACTGGACTCGCAGCGGTACGTATGTCAGAACGATGTGCTCTATTATCGTTATTCACGTGTTATATACCAAAAGGTCACAGATTAAGGTTACTTCGCGTCTTCCATGACGAGCACGAGCACATCGGAGCTGACAAGACCTATGACCTTATTCTGAAACACTTTTGGTTTCCGGGTCTGAAACAGTTTGTTCGTAAGTACACGTCACATTGCCTTATTTGCCTGTCTAAAAAACGTGTACCACGGGCTCCTCAACAGCCTATAACATCTTGGCAAAAGACTGATATTCCTTTTAATACAACCCATATGGATGTATTGGGACCCTTACCCGAATCTAACGGGTACAAGTTCGTTCTAGTTATTGTAGATTCTTTTACAAAGTTTTGCCTTCTGTACCCGATGTACAGACAAGACGCAGATGAACTCAAACGTGTATTTAATAAGGCTCTTTCCTTATTCGGTACGCCTGCACTAATAGTGTGTGATAGGGGCCGGATGTTTGAGTCATCTTTGTTTAATAATTGGGTTTCTGAAATGGGTTGTGAGATCCATTACATAACGCCCGAAATGCACCATTCGAATGGGCAAGCTGAGCGTTATGTAAGGACAGTTCTTAATTTAATTAGAGTAGAAAGTAATAATAAGAAATCAACATGGTCAGATTTTTTATGTAAAATTCAATTAGTTTTAAATGTAACTAAACAAAAGAGCACACAGTACTCCGCATTGTATCTCCTTATTGGGACTAATGCGACTACTCCGGTGATTCGTGCACTGATCCGCGATGTTGCTGTCGAACATTCCAGCCCTAATCGGGAAGCCATGAGGGAACTCAGCAGGAATGCTGCCAAGGCGTCTCTCGATACAAACAGAGGCCGCCAGGATGCTCGTGAGAATCGCCACAGACACCAGCCGCGAGTTTACAAGCTCAACGACTAAGTATTCGTCATCAAATACTCTCAGTCCACTGGTAAATTGGACTCTGGTATGAGGGGTCCATACCGTGTGATTCGAGTACTGCCAGCGGATCGTTACGAGCTGAAACTACTGTGCGGAGCGAGAGGCAAGACTACTCAAGCCGCAGCTCAGTATATGGTGCCTTGGAAAGGCGAATGGTGTCCGGAGAGCTGTGCTGCATTTTTTGACAGTAAGCCCTAATTTGTGCTTTATAATGTGTTTTAGTGGCACGTGTGATTTGAGTCTGCGGACTGAAGCTGAAAATGGGGCTCAGTCGATGTAACGTAGAAGACGCGTGTCCTGTGGCAGGCATGCGGGCAGGCTTTTCGACCTGGCAATCTACGTGCAGACGGTGATCGAGTGAAGACTCCGCTCTGCTGTTCAGACTGTGTCCTGACGAAGGCTCAGTTCTGGTGTACAGACTATGTCATGACGAAGGCTTAGTTCTGGTGTACAGACGGTGACCGAGTGAAGGCTCCGTTCTGGTGTTCAGACTGTGTCCTGACGAAGGCTCAGTTCTGGTGTACAGACTATGTCCTGACGAAGGCTTAGTTCTGGTGTACAGACGGTGACCGAGTGAAGGCTCCGTTCTGGTGTTCAGACTGTGTCCTGACGAAGGCTCAGTTCTGGTGTACAGACTATGTCCTGACGAAGGCTTAGTTCTGGAGTACAGACGGTGACCGAGTGAAGGCTCCGTTCTGGTGTTCAGACTGTGTCCTGACGAAGGCTCAGTTCTGGTGTACAGACTATGTCCGAGTGAAGGCTTAGTTCTGGTGTACAGATGGTAACCGAGTGAAGGCTCCGTTCTGATGAACAGACTGTGTCCTGACGAAGGCTCAGTGCTGTGTGACAGGCTGTGACCAGATAGGGCAGTCCTGTGGGGGGGACAACTTGTACAAGTTAAAGTATGAGAATGAAAGAGACATATTGTCAGATGAAGTATGCATACTTTTGAGTGTGAAGTGTTTTAGTTTGACTATGATGAGTAAATTTTTGAATGAGGGCCTTGATTGTGAGATGGATGTGAGACTAGGCAGGGGGGTACGTTTTGGTACGTTGTTAACAACATCCCTTTTGCCAGATCCTGAAGCTGACTACGCAGATGACAGTTCAAGCGCATCAGCAGGCCCGAGCACCTCTGCAGCCCGCAGTGATCACCCTGCGGACGGAGATGGCGAGTTTCCCGCTGCAGCGCCCTCACCAGCTCCCGAGGAAGGCATCCGAAGTGCGACCGGGGACGGTGCACGGTCAGGAGAGGCCGTATTATCCCCTGAGTGACGTATTGGTCTGGGGTGGTGACGGCGCCATATAAGCCGGAGCGGAGCCACAGTTGAGTCATTTGACGGTTGGCTTTCGTGGGGTGTGGTTGTATGCGTCGGCATTGCCTTTCGGTCCATTACGTCATCTCTTTAAATATATCGGGAATCATGTCACATCAGGATAAGCACGAGCATTATACTGTCAATACAACATCAGATATCTTAGGATTCCTAGGTCTTGATCTTGAAATAATAACTCACAGGACTTCATTACAATGACATTGCTTGTATTTTACACACGATCATCATGGATTACAGATTACAGTTAGGATACGTCTAGATTCAATTAATTGATGGAACCTAAACGACCTCCCTTCACCCCATAGTCGTCCTGTCCACGCCATAGAATGTCTTTTCCCTATTCTATACTCGATTCGCAATACGATCGTGATGTCGTCAACACATCCTTCCTCCCATCTACGTTTCCAATCCAATTCCCACCATCTCCCTTTCTCTCATAAAACCCCAATATACGCCATCTTTTTATATCATCGACTATCCTCCCTCTGTCCAACAACTATCATAGTGTTAAACACCACAGACTTAACACCGACTATTCTCATACCACAGACTACACCACGAAGGTAGAACTCACGTCACGGAATAACTACACTACAGATTCCATCAGTTAACTGAATTTACAAACTACTCTTAAACTTCTATAGCTTGATTAAACGTCCTCTATCAAACCAGTGTTGCCATCCCCGCATCGACCTCACCCAAGCTACCCGCTTGACGTTTCTGAACGTAAACAGAATGACTGATAGATCAACTGACAGCTTGATTAAATTGACTACAGACTAAAAATAATGTAGTGACGTGATAAACCGCTATCTGGTGTGGCGCCACTGATGCTACGCTCCGACAAATATTAACGGTTGTTTTGTTTTGTTAGTTTAATTGTTTTGCTCGAGTCATTTATTATTCTTGGTTTGTTCTTATATATTTTTGGTAATATTCGTTTTAGTTGATTTTAGGTTAAGAATTGATTGTTTAAGAATTAAGTAGAATAAATTATCTGTTTGTTTATTATTTTTTTATTGTTCTGTCCTCTGGACGCTAAAAATATTTATTTTAAGGTCATACTGTAAAAAAAACTTGGGTGGACAAGGAAGTCACATCATCTCGACAAGCGTTTTTGGAGGGACTGACCACTGGATTAAAAAATCTTTCTGGAAAAGGCAAAAGTCTCATAATTAGCCATATAGGAAGTGAAGAAGGCTTCCTGGAAGCTCTCATGAATGAAGGGGCTCATGATTTTTGAAGCAAAGAAAAATTGTGATTACCATGATGAGATGAATGCAGTTTGTTTTGAGGAGTGGTTCGCTGGAGTCTTACCAAAATTAAGACCAAACTCAATTGTGGTGATGGATAATGCACCTTACCACTCCCGAAAATTGGAAACGGCACCAAAAATGAGCTGGAAAAAAGCTGCCATTCAAGATTGGCTTTTAAATAAAAATATTCATTACGAACCAGATATGGTTAAAGCTACGCTTTTAGAACTGATTCCACATAACGAGTCTTTTAATAAGTACGCTGTAGACGAAATGGCAGCACAACATGGGATCACGGTTTTAAGACTGCCCCCTTACCATTGCGAGCTAAACCCTATCAAATTGATATGGGCGCAGGTAAAGGGGCATGTAGCTCAAAATAATAAAACCTTCAAATTGACAGACGTGAGCAATTTATTTCAGGAAGGCATTCAAAAAATTACGGCTACCGAATGGTCTAAATGCGTATCCCATGTTGTCAAAGAAGAGGAAAAAATGAGTAGGCTAGATATGTTAATTGACAATATCACAGACACATTTATAATAAATGTTACAGAAAGTGACAGCGATAGCGATGACGGCGACAATTTATAAAATAAATTATTACCATAATACATCTATCTGTTTTATTTGTCATGTTCCTTCATGATCACATTTTTTTATTTATTTCACACACAATTATAAAAGAAAAGTCTCAGATCGTTAATTAATCGTCAAAACTAAATTATCGGTTCAGAAATATTTAATTTCCTGATATACTTAGTTTACGAGAGTAAAATTATAAACGAGAAGAATCGATCCGGAAATATTCCATTTCCATATCGAATAATTTTGCAACGTCACTATTTAGTACTTGTCATAATGTTGCAACACTGAAATTATCAAATCTGGAATCGAATTAAAATTCCGAGTATAGTGTCCTTGAGGAATCATTTTACATGGATGACTGTATTCATGGCTCTCATTCCATACAATTAGCAAAGAAAACACAATCAGAACTTATTAGCCTATTAAAGGCAGGTGGTTTTAATTTACGTAAATGGAAAGCAAACTCACCACAGCTACTTATCAGTAATAAACAAGAACAAGACAGCTTTGACTTCAAACAGACGGAGTCGACAAAAACGTTAGGATAAAGTTGGAACCCCCAGCAAGATTGTTTCACATTCCAATCGAAACTACTTCCAATTTCTAATCCAAGCAAGCGTGAATTGCTGTCTGAAATATCAAAAATATACGACCCGCTCGGTTGGCTCTCGCCGCTAACAGTCAAACTCAAAATATTATTCCAAGATATATGGAGAGCTAACATTCAGTGGGACAACTCTATCCCGCAGGATATTAACAAGGGGTGGATCAGCATTCAGCAAGATATTCATGTCATACGTGAGCTACGTGTTCCAAGATGGCTACACACTCGAGAAAACGATCAAATACAACTACACGGATTCTGCGACGCCAGCACTAAAGCTTACGGCTGCGTTATATACTGTAAGATAACTAACGGCGATCATAACCACATAACGCTCGTAGCTGCAAAAACAAAGTTAGTGCCCCTGGCCAAAATTTGCTCATTACCGCGTCTAGAACTATGTGGTGCAGTTTTATTATCAAAATTAATGCAACAGATCAAGAGTTGCCTTGTAGGTCACAATATCTCTACATTTGGATGGGTAGACTCCATGGTTGTCCTAGGATGGCTCAACGGGGACGCAAACAAATGGAAACCCTTTGTCGCTAATCGAGTGAGACAAGTCACGTCGTCGATGGCGGCTAGCTGTTGGAGATATGTGGCCTCAAAGGAGAACCCAGCGGACTGTGCGAGACGCGGGCTTAAAGCCTCTCAGTTCAAAACACATGCTTTGTGGTGGGAAGGGCCTGAATGGCTACGTACCTGCCCCCCGCAAATGGAAAATCAAGAAAAGTTCTCTACAAATATTGACCTTAAGAAAATTAAACAAGTAAATATTACATTAACAAGTGAAAATAACATTATCAAGAAGTTATTAGAACAGCAAAGCAGTCTGAGGAAAGTAATACGAATCCTAGCATGGATTACAAGATTTATATCAAAAACGTACAAACAGGAATATTTATCAGTTCAAGAATTAAAAGAAGCAGAAACTAGAATAATTAGATATATTCAGCAAGAACACTTTTCAGACGAAATAGAATCGTTGAAAATGAGAAAGAATGTTAGCAACAAGAGCAACATATACAATTTATATCCGATGCTGGATGAAAGGGGCATTTCAAGAGTCGGTGGCCGAGTCAGACATGCCAACATGGACCCAGATGATCTAAACTTTTTAACTCCGTCACACTTCCTTACTAGCGGCCCTTTGTTAACTTTATATGATACCGAAAGGGATCTCCGAACTCCGAAGGTGGCATCTTACGCAAAATATATTTAAAACCATAAGGCGTGATGAATATCTAACCCAGCTAACAGCAAGAAGCAAATGGAGAAAACCTCAGCACAATATAAAAATAGATGACGTTGTCATAATCAAGGATGACAACTTACCGCCGGGAAAATGGTCTCTCGGTCGCGTAAAACAGTTGCACCCCGGTAGCGATGGTTACGTTAGAGTCGTGACCTTAAAAACCAAGAATGGGGAAATGCAACGGCCCGTAGTAAAATTATCAATTTTACCAGTGCATCAAGAACAGGAAAAGGAAACAATTCAAGAAAATAATACCGAAAAAATAAGATCAAAACAAACTCCGAAAAGAAAGACAATTATCAGCTTATCAACATTATTTTCATTGATATTATTCATATTTACAATACCAACAGTGTTATGCACATACAACATAACGCCCTTGAAAGAAAATGGTCTTTATTTTGATCACATTAAAGACATGCATTTAATTAGAGAGGACTGGCGACTCGTCATTTACTATGATACTAGCCCTTATCAAGAAGGCAATAAAGTTCTAACAAGATATATAGACTACTTAGACAATGTTTGCAAAATGATACGTTTACAATCACATTGTGATGGGATCTTGTTGCAGTTACGTCACGAAGTGAATGAACTTCAATATTATAACAATATATTGATGAATCATAATAAGAACACGCGTACACGTCGAGGCTTAATTAATGGAGTTGGAAATATAGCCAATAGCTTATTCGGCGTGTTAGACGACCACTTCGCTCAAAAATATGAACAAGATATTGAGCTTATCAGACAAAATCAAAACCATCTTGCCGCATTATGGAAAAATCAAACGTCCGTCGTCGAAGCGGAATTTAACCTGCTGAAGCGTACAGAAGAGATAATAGCCGAAAATCATAAATTAATTTACAAGAAAATGTCCGGCCTTGAGAGGGCGGTTAATCAAGTCAACAATGTACTTCAGAACACTTCTATCATTACTGACTTTCTAGCTACGTCAATGATTGCCAATAACCTCCTATTCAGCTTGAAAAATGTTCAACAGACTCTACTGGATGCCGTGACAAACGTATATAATGGAAAGTTTGACTTCCATCTTCTTACTCCTAATCAGTTGAGAAATGAACTAGGAATCATATCAGAACAACTCCCTACAGATTTATCACTTCCTATCAAGAAATCAGATAGTTTATCCGAAATTTACAATTTATTACAAGTAAAGGCAAGAGTTATAAACAGTTTGGTCATCTTTGAAATCATGATTCCACTCAAAGATGACGCATCATATGAAATACTGAGGGTAATTCCCATACCGCATAAAGCAGACAATCAGACCGAGATCACCGTGGTGCCCATATCAAATTACGTCGCCGTCAATCTCCAACACGACGCGTTTATGAAAATCTCTCAGGAAGATGTTCGATCTTGTGTACATCAGAATGATCAGAAGAGCCTATGTCGCCTGCATGGGCCTATCTCTATTATCAAGGACGATCAGAGCTTTTGTGAAACATTGACTGAATCTAGACAATGCAAAACAACGACCAGCCCATGTGTAGACAGATGGATCGAGCTTATTAAACTCGTCTGCGGCGATCAAATATCACCGATAAGAATGACTAATAGCGGCTTGTTAAGCGTCAATAAAGGATGCATAATAAAGTCATCGGATTCTTATTTCTACACACACCGACAAGATAATATAAATCAAATGAATATGAGCTCAGTTATCAAGTTCCCACAAATAAATGGCATTATCAAAATATCATTGCCAAATATTTCACATAATATAGACAAATTTGATGTGTTAAACCATACCCTTCAGCTCCAAGATATCGAAAGGAGGCTGACTATCATGAAGCAGACTGAACCTTTATTAGATAGTGTCTCAATACACGATATTCATAACTATGCCGGAATTTACATTATACTCCTATTGATGGGAGTCGGTGTAGCAGTGCTGGCGTGGAGGCGCTCCAGACAGAGCTGGGTGTGCAGATCAGGAGCGCCCCCGGCACCGTGTCCGGAGGAGGTATCGGGTTCCGAGGCGTTAGCACTGGATTGCCAGGCTGCCAAGGCCTTGCCGTCCAAATCGCCGACCGGTTTTCAGTTCAGTGAGGTGTGTGAGAAGTCAAATAAAAGTGCGTGTGTGTCATTAAAACGTGCGAACACATTACTGTATATCACCATGTGAGTCTACTAGAATCAAAAACAGCAATGTCCATAAAAAACTAAACTTGTGTTGTCTATGGCATTAGAATCTCCAGATTAAAAATAATGTTGTTGTGCATTCAGTATTCAGCTAAAACCGCAATGTCTGATAGAAAATAACGTTTTTAAATTGATGTGTGCTACTAAAACAGCATTGTCCACTTGTTTATGTTTCCATACTAGCATAGTCCTTTACAACCAATCACAGACGCGTAAACAATATGGCGGATTATGGTGTTTGCTGTTTAGAGAGCTCTCGTTTATTTTCATTTTTGAGGTGATAAAAGTGATTTGTAGCTGCAAATTAGTAGTTCATATTAATTATGGAATGTTTTCCCCAAGTTGTGGACAATAAAGATGCCCGGAAACGCTTAGTTGATACTACAAACTGGAAGAAAAACAAGATAAAAAACGAACGGTGAGTATTAAGAGATTACATAGTTTTGATACTTTTTTATATTAGCTTTCGATATGGCAAGTACTTCATAAAATTAATATAATGATTTATAGTTATAAATTAATTAATGTAGGGGTGAATATTATGTAGGTACCTATAGTAAATTCGAAAACGTAAACTTAAAACAGATTGTCTGGCGCATATTTATTTATTTTTAAACTTAATTACACAAAAATTTGTTGTTCCAGATATGGTCCAAAAGACTTACCTATCAAACCTACGTGCGAGCATAAAGATAAAAAGCTACTATGCTCTGCAATTTGTATGAATGACTTATATTCTTTTTATGAATCGTTTTATTCTGTACGGGACAAATTAAAACAAGACATGTTCATATTAAAACATGTACTAGCTGTCCAAACAAAACGCCGTCGTCCTAGGTCGAGGTCTAAGAATTATAAACCTAGTGAAATGCAAAGGATGTACAGGATTTATTGTCGTTCACAGAAAAAAATGGTATTCGTTTGCCAAAAAGCTTTTTTGCAAGTATTACACATTAAAAGATATCGCATTGAAAATGTCATAAAGAATTATTATTTAAAAGGAAAAATTCCTAAAGAAAATCGTGGCGGTGACCATTAAGCACATAAATATGTAGAAAAAAAACGAAATGTAATTTCATTTATAAAAACATTGAAATGCTCAGAAGCCCACTATTGCAGAGGCAATTCCAAACGCATGTATTTGCCATCAGAATTGAGCATAAATAAAATTGCCAAAATGTACAATAACCAGGCAGCTGAACATCTCAAAGTAAAAGCTTTATATTTTCGTAAAATATTCAATACTTGTTTCAATTTGGGCTTTGGCTCACCACGTGTAGACGTATGTTCTACATGCTTACAACTAACTGAGAAAATAAAAGTGGCAAATGAGAATGATAAAAATCGGTTTATGATTGAAAAAATTGTTCACAAGAGACGTGCAAAAGCATTTTTTGATATGTTAAAAACTGATGATTCTTCTATTAAAATAATGTCTTTTGATTGCCAAAAAAATATGGTATTACCGAAAATTCCAGATCAAAGTACCTATTACTCGAGACAATTATATTTTTTTAACTTTACCATAGTAGAAGGCAATTCAAATCATCACTGACAAGCCAAAATGTATTTAGTTACTGTTGGACCGAAGACGAATATGCAAAAGATGCAAACCTTATATCATCGGCAGTTTATCATCAACTTCGGCATACTGTATTCACACCAGAATGTAACAGACTTCGCCTTATGACTGACGGTTGCGCCGGACAGAATAAAAATTCTATGTTAATAGCAATGCTTTCCAAATGGTTAGTCCACGATGCACCAGCTCAAATTAAAGTCATAGAAATAGTGTTCCCCGTAGTGGGACACTCATTTGTTCCAGCCGACAGAGTCTTTGCCCACATTGAAAAGCAGCTGCGAAAAATGGAAAATATTATAAATCCGAGTGAATACATAAACGTAATAAGTCAACACGCAACAGTCATAAACATAGCAACAACATGTCAAATATTCGACTGGAAGAGCACGGCAAAAGACATATTTTTAAATATTGGCAAGTGGCATGTTCCTTTTGCCAAATGCAAAAGATTCTACTTAAAAAGGGGAAGCAGATGTGGAGACATTGTGTGTCTTCGAGGAGAATTACACTACAGACAAGACTTAGGTCAATATAAAAATATATGTAAAAAAATAAAAATTCTGCAATGATTGCCCCCACTGTAATAACAAAGGGAGTGACAATTAAACAATTAAAACTCAGGGACGTCAATCAATTGCTTAAAACTCACTACGGTGAAGATTGGCGTAGTTTAGATACCTTGGAATACTTTGCTCGAGTGCTGCCGCAAGAAATTTTGCTAAATCATGATGTTGATTACGGAGAAGCTAATCCCGAAGAATCAATGTGCGAAGCACAAGACGAGCTGCCATCGTTAATAATTTAGTTACTCATTGATTTAAATAAACATTAATTAAGTAAAAAAATGTCTTTATTTTGATACCAACAGTTTTAAATATTTACATTTCAGCTTTAGCTATACTTTTTTTTTAAACTAAATAGTCAAGTATCAAAACTATCTTGACGTACTACAATAAAATAGGTTTATTTCAAAATAAGCATTGTCCAATAAATACATGCAACAGAAACAGCAAAGTCCGCCTACATGTTTCAGAATCCACAATGTCCAAACTGATTATTACATTTTACTATAGTTTTAATAAAAACTCTGTATCTTTTAATTTTAGAAAATGATTTTAAGATAATCTATTACCATTTACAAAGAAATACAGGCACCAGTAACGTGCAAATAACTCCTATTTCATAAATTATGATTTTTGGCTGTTACAAAAAAATGGACATTGCTGTTTTTTATTCTAGTAGACTCATGTATTATCATAATCGCACTTCATATATTCACTCTACTAACTTCATCTTTCTCGCCCGGGAATATGTACGAGCAAGTACGTACAACATGCAACATCATCATTTTACGTAATAATCAAATATTTATTGTATTATAATCAGTTCGTTTATAGTCATCAAGCGCGCTATACGTTCTCACCATTCATCAGTATTTTACGCTAGTTCATAGTTCAATATATCAGTTCATTATCAGTTATCAGTGACTTTCATTTAAATATATCAGTTATCAGACAATCTGTTACGGGAAACCGTACATAATGAAATACTATTGTTTACATCGTTATGAAATAATATCGTTTACATATTATTGTAATTCATAATGGATACATATTTTTGCATGTGATCGTGTATACAAATATCTGAAAAAGAACCTGTGTACATATTTTTGCCAAAAATGTATACATTATTGTGAGAAACTCGGGTGGTTATATAGTATGAATTGTTAAGTTGCTATATGTTTTTGAAATTTTCAGAGTATACATTTATTTGCAAATCTGCCCGTGTATACATTTTGTAGCAATTTCATTGCTGGCATATCTTCCTTGGCTCACAAACACCATATCTCAGTGAAATTCTTTATAAATTGTATTTCAAAACATACAATAATTTATGATGTATGTTATAAACGAATTTGTAAAAATTGTAAACATGTTTGACAATTGACAGCTGACAAGTAATATAACTAGGACTTTGACGTTTCCTTCTTAGTTTGTCAGCCATTGATCGATCAATCGATAACTATTTAGTCGATATTAACACAATCTGTTTGTTATAAAAACGTCAAAGTTGCTTGACAGCTGTAATGTCAGTTTGCAAGTATATAAGGAGAAAACGCATGTCATTCCCTCCCTTTTTGTTACTCGTTCGCCTTTAATTCGTGTTGTCTGCACGAGCTTCGGAACCCAGTAGAACTGGTAAGAGTTGTGTCGTTTTCGCCCTTTAGATTCTTTAAACTAATCAATGCTGTGGATTTATTTAGTGTTACAGTGCCATTTATCAATCCATCTTGTGCGTATTCTGGATGTGAGGTGAATTGCGGGACCACGCCGGGTAACCACATGTGTGTGTGCCGCGTGTGCGAATCATGGTTCCTTTACAGGACGCTTAGGCCTTTTATATTCACGTCATCCATCACCTGCTAGCCTTTGCACAATGCACTAAACCTAAGCCCTGCATTAAACCTAATTATTTGCAGTTTTAATATTTTTATAGCCTCGTGTCTTTTTGGTGTTCTCGCTTAGGTGATCACGTCTCCATTTTTACCCCATGCCTTTTATTTTGCAACCCATTTAGCTTGGCTTTATCACATTCCAGGGTTCATCCGACGGGCTGCGCTAGTGGAGGTCCTGTTTGGGGTCATCGGTATAACCGCATGTGCGGTTAACCTTGTTGGCCCAAGCCGGACTCCCACTGCTGGGCGCAGCGAAGGCGGATCCGCCAGCGAGTCACCACACCACGCTTTCCAAATAACCTAAAAAGTTAAGTCTCCCCTTTAATTCCCCGGGAGACTGCCTGTGCCTTTTAGTACGACCCTGAGTTCCTTCTCTCTCTTTTATTATTTAATATTATTCTGTTAACCTGTTTAAATTTAAATTCCTTTTTTAATTAAATTGTTCAAGATTAACCTTTTGTTTATTTTACCTTACTGAACCTAAATTAGGTAGGTACCTAGGTAAGTTTGAGTCTAATTTAAAATACGTTATAGTGGCGCCCTTCCCTTTACGAACTCAAAAGGCCAGACAGTCCTCCTTATTTTATAATTTTTATTGTTTTTTTGTGTTGTGTATGTGTTAAAAAAAATAGTGTCAGTTTTGTTTACGGTGGGAGATCTTTTGGTGCGAGGCTCGAACGGGGTAGTACCACCCTCCTGTCAGGTTGAGCCTTAAGCTTTTTAGCCTAAGGTAGTCAGGAGAGCCGTCTCAAAGTACAAAGCACCCCGAGCGCTAAGAACTTGCTGCTCCACCAGTATATCTGTTTTTTCCCAACGGGTTTTCTGATTTGCTGGTTAATTTACCTTTATAAACATTTTGTTTTTTAACTTTTGAAACTTATTTTAGTTTCTTTGAAACTTAATTTTGGTATTTAAGTTTTTCTAAACTTAATTTTATTTGTTGTTACTTACCTTTTGAAACTTAAATTTGGTATTTTAAGTTTTTCTAAACTTAATTTTACTTACTTTTTTTGATATTCGGCCTTTATAATTGGCAATTGTTAACTATTTTGTTTTTTTTTTTTTACCTCACACACACACACTTTGTATTTGTTTGGGTGACTTACTGTTAAGTTATTTAATCCTAAGCGAGAACTATAATTTATTTACGGTACAACTCTTATCAGTACGCTCGTTGGTAGTTTTTTTTTTTTTGCATTCTTTATTTATTTCTTGATAGTAGCTTTTGCATTAACTATTTATGCCTTAATAAGGCAGAGCTGCTAGTATATGAAGTAGCCCTTTGTGGTTCAACACCAGCTGATACGGTGTCTGAATTTTTTTTTCTTGCATTGTAAAAGTAATTTTTTTTCTTGCAAAAACGTATGTGACATGTTTATTTTTCTTATTGTTAAAGTAATTATTTTACTTTACGTAATGTTATGGGAAGTAGTATTTAAGTGTTTCTAATGATGTGAAAAAGGAAAAGAATAATTTGAAATAATATTTATTATGTACTTTGCTTAGCTTGAGGTGATAGACATAGTGTAATGGAGATTGGCAGAAGGCTATTATGGCAAATCGTGGTGTTTGTCCACGTCAGGTGTTTTATGTGGTTTTTATTAAACCAATGTGGTTGGACTACGGCGTTCTGCCTGTAGTGAGCTGTGACGGAACCCTCGGTATTTTATATGGTCTTTGCCATATCTTCCGCTTGGTGTCATCGGTATTAACCGCATGAGCGGTTAGCCTAGTTGACCCAAGTCGGCTTTTTTCTTTGTCATTAATGACATTGAACTGTATGGGCTAGTTGCAGAGTTTGTTTTTTTTAATTTCGCCTGTTTGCTGTGGTCGACGCCTAATCCTTACTGTTGTCTTCCTTGGGCTTAGGACATTATGTGTACTGTTTACATTGCCTTAATCATTTTTGGTCATTACCCGCTCGGTTGTCCCGGCCGCCATTTTTTGCACACTCAAGGTGTCCTTGACTTTTTATAACTCCCCCCGGCCCGCGCCGCGCGGCTCGGGTTTCACAAAAACATTAATTGTGACTCAAGTGGTTACTAAAACACATCAAGTGTTATGTTTATTATGTTAAGTATGAATGAAGCTGTTTATTTAAGTATTTTGTTTATGTTATGTTAACTACGGTGTGGAATTACGAGTCGCTGAACACAAATATAGCTCTCGTTTCCGAGCACGACTTGTGTTTAGACGATAATATCTCAAAAATTAAATCGATGACATGTGGTTTTTTATTTTAAATTACAATGTTTATTTTAAATAGATTAGGATAAAACATAAAACCATACACCTGCCCATACAAAATAATGTACTTACAGCTCTTTAATTCGGCACAAAAGTGTGCTAGCGGAGGCCAAAATGGCGGCCGTCGGCGTCGTTCAACTTTTTTAACATATCACAGATGCACAAAATACCACTGTTAGCCTTCATGTTTTTATTATTCCGTTTGGAGATTACATTGATCTAACATATTAATCGCACTTGGTATCATAAAACAGCCAAAATATATAAAAAAAATGAGATTAAAATTAGTCACCGAGCAAAACAAACACCAACATGTACTTCAAAATGTATCTGGTTTAGAAAAGGCTAAATTTTGTGTCCCACGGTGAAACCTTTGTTTCTATGTATTAGTCACTGAATTTATCTAATTAAATAACAAAACACTACGTAAATCTAATGCCCGTTCTACACTTAGTCCGCGGATCACGGCGCGAATTTGCGCCGCGAACTTGCCGCTAATTCAACAACGACTCTACACTCGCAATGGTTCACGGTATTTTCACAGTTCTGTTCGCAACGTTGAATGAAATGGACGTCGAAGTAGCCGCTGCTGTTGCTGCGTCCCTATGCGCGATAGCGTACTATAATTATGTTTATATTAAAAATAAAACGCTAACTAAGAAACGGTGGAGAAAACGAAGGTGGTGGATGACAAGTATCCATCGTAATCGATCAAGGTAGGTTTGAGTTCATCAGTTTTTTTATGTAAATTAATAATTAGCTTTAATCTAATCTCTTTATTTATCTGTCACAGGTTAACTATGGAAAAACAGCTCAATGAGTTAGTGGCTGAACCTTCTGGGGAATTCCATAAGTTCACTCGGATGTCTTTAACTGATTTTGAATATTTACTAAGCCAGATTTCAAGCAAGATTTCAAAACAAGATACCCAATTACGAGAAGCTATTCCAGCTCGTATACGTCTAGCTCTAACATTGAGATATTTGGCTACAGGCGACGACTTCCAAAGTCTACATTTCCTATTTAAAATATCTCCTCAACTGATTTCAAATATGATACCAGAAGTATGTCACGCCCTGAACGAAGCACTAAAGGATGAAGTTAAGGTAAGAAATAAAATTATTATAATTTAATCATGTTAGCTATTAATTGTAATAACCAAATAAAATAAATCAAGAGCTTACTATACTAATTTATAATAGTCAACTTATACATATTAGGGTAAATCCACTTTTATAGCCTCTTTTAATTACTTATCTCAAGATTATAGTCTTTTTAAATAACATTTTTATCGTAAAGTTTTGAGCAAAACGGTGTAAGTAAGTAAGTGTATGGGTTTATTATTTCATGACAAAAATGTAATATTTAACTGATGTTGAAGGCTTTTTCAATAATATTTGATTCATTGACCACTTGATATTCGTCTGGATTTGGCAAGTGAACCACGGGTGGATTAATTTGTTCATTAGAATGAATTAAAATATTTGAGCCCACATCAAGGGCTGTATTTGGGCTACATATTGGAAAATAATTATAAGATGCTGGCGTGGATTGATTTGAGGACTCAGTCCTAGGTGCACTCTTTGGATTAATGATTTTTATAGTCTTTGGAGTGTAGTGTACTACTGAATCGGAATAACTTGAGGCTGAAGTACCAGGTCTCTGAAATTGGTTTGGAATATATGATGGGGAGGGTGATGATCGCATTGGAGAAAACTGCGTTTCTGATTGGTATCCGTACTGATGAGGTAAAATCATGCCGTCAATGTCATGCATCAGTTTGAATCTTTTTTCTTCAGACATTTTTCTCAACTTTGTTGCCAGTAGTTGAGCATATAAATCACAATCGTCAACTTCTTTATTACGTTGTCTTGCGGCATCGGTTCTTTTCAATGTTGACGCGAAAGTATCCAGAGCTTCTTGGACAACTTTTCCCGCGGCTAGAAGTTCGGGGGGATTTTGGCGTCGGCGAATTGTTTGTATGGCGTTTCTGTCACTGTTTCCATTCTGATGGTCAGCAGCATGCTGATTTTGACTTTCTTGTTTCCCATTTAAATCACCTCTGGAAGCATTTCCTTCTTCATCGACATTTGGTGGTTCCCTTTCCTGAAAATAAATGAAAATGTATTTTTTTTTGTTTCAGATTCCGTCGTGCTCAAATGAATGGTTAGAAATCGAAAAAGGATTTGCACCCAAATTTCCCCGAGCAGTGGGGTCAATAGATGGGAAACATATTGTTTTGGAAAGTCCAATTAACTCCGGATCTCAATATTATAACTATAAACGAACATTCAGTATAGTTTTGCTAGCGGCAGTAGACAGCCAATACAAATTTATTTTTGCTGATATTGGATGTCAAGGCAGAATTAGCGACGGTGGAGTGTTTACAAATAGTATTTTGTGGAAAAGAATTTGCACCAACCGATTAAATTTACCAATACCACATCCTCTACCTGATTCAAATATTGACGTACCGTACATCTTCTTGGCAGATGGGGCTTTTGCCCTTTCAGAACATATCATGAAACCATTTCCTGGTCATCACAACGTAGGCACTAAAGAACGTATCTTTAATCAGAAATTGTCAAGAGCACGGGTTGTTGTAGAAAATACGTTTGGTATAATGGTGACAAAGTTCCGAATCTTCAAAAAACCTATTCAACTACAGCCAGAGAAAGCTAGTGTTGTTACAATGACATGTATTTTATTACACAATTATTTGAGGCGAAGCAGAGGTTCTTCACACATTTATACACCACCCGGTACTATCGACCAATACGACAACAATGATGTACTTGTACAACCCGGTTCATGGAGGAGTGAAATTGAAAGAACATGTGCAGTTCGTAATGTACGAAATATACCACGCCGTTCACCTGTTACTGCCACGGAGATACGGAACGAATTTTGTTACTATTTTAGTCGCTAAAATGTGTTGTAGGTACAAATTACTGGCATTAATAAAGTGCTACTTACCGTATTTAAACTTTTAATACATTTTATGGTGTCACTCAGGAAGGAATCCATCAATTCATAGGCGAACCAAACAGGCTTGTACACGTCGTCCACACCGGCACCAGAACTTAGCGATCTCTTTACTTTAGTTTTATAGCTTCTGTAACTTGAAAGTAATGAATCCCTTTTCTTTTTTAAATCAGGAACTGATATCTCCATAATTTCGCTGATGCGCATCCATGCGTCGTGAATTTTTAATTTGTTTTTATGATCCTTTTGCTTAGGATCCCACAAAATAGGTTCCGCTTGGTAATACTCCAAAAATTGCAACTCCATCTCGTTCGTCCACGTTACGTTCATTTTTTTGATAGCCACGGACGCAGGTCTAGCGCAGACAACGGCTCGAATAATACTGACCCGTGACCGTCGCGGACTGCGAGTGTGGAGTCATGCACGTTCGCGTCGCGTTCGCGCTTCGTGCTCCCTTTGACGCGGAACAAAAAACCGACAAAAATTGGGGAACAAAGCGCGAAACCGCGAAAAATATGCGAAACGGCTCCATACTTAGCGTTCGCGCCCTTTCGCAGCCATCGCGCGCGATCCGCGGACTAAGTGTAGAACGGGCATAACCACCGACAGTATTAAAATTATTGAAATGAAAAGTCACAATGTCACCCGCAGCTGACGTAATCCAAATTTCGTGACATTGACAACTTCAACATGTTATAGAATAATATTTTGTTATGCCACAGAGTGATGTTTTGCATTCATTGTATAGACAATTTTACACAGATCATACTAAAATAGTTCGAACAGACCAAGACAAACAGAGATAGAAGTATTTCCCGATTGTCCCGACTACATGTTCTGTGCGTAGCATGTCACACGGGCAATCGAGCGGTTATCATTTATTTTTTTCCTTTGTCATTATGTTTAAGATTTGCATTAAATCTTTTTTTATAATTTATTTGTATTTGTACAACTATTAATTTTTAAGATTGTACTTTCACTATATTATTAAGTACCGTTTTCCCTTGTACATGGGAACAGTTAGTAGTAATAGCATGTTTGTTTTCTTCCTAGTTCAAAGTATTTTAATATACTTTTATATTTTTTTAATTTTTGCTCTTTTTCTACTTTCTGTAAAGAATTTTACTGAGGTAAAATTCTTGTCTGCGAAGGGAGATATGTAGCAATTTCATTGCTGGCATATCTTCCTTGGCTCACAAACACCATATCTCAGTGAAATTCTTTATAAATTGTATTTCAAAACATACAATAATTTATGTTGTATGTTATAAACGAATTTGTAAAAATTGTAAACATGTTTGACAATTGACAGCTGACAAGTAATATAACTAGGACTTTGACGTTTCCTTCTTAGTTTGTCAGCCATTGATCGATCAATCGATAACTATTTAGTCGATATTAACACAATCTGTTTGTTATAAAAACGTCAAAGTTGCTTGACAGCTGTAATGTCAGTTTGCAAGTATATAAGGAGAAAACGCATGTCATTCCCTCCCTTTTTGGTACTCGTTCGCCTTTAATTCGTGTTGTCTGCACGAGCTTCGGAACCCAGTAGAACTGGTAAGAGTTGTGTCGTTTTCGCCCTTTAGATTCTTTAAACTAATCAATGCTGTGGATTTATTTAGTGTTACAGTGCCATTTATCAATCCATCTTGTGCGTATTCTGGATGTGAGGTGAATTGCGGGACCACGCCGGGTAACCACGTGTGTGTGCCGCGTGTGCGAATCATGGTTCCTTTACAGGACGCTTAGGCCTTTTATATTCACGTCATCCATCACCTGCTAGCCTTTGCACAATGCACTAAACCTAAGCCCTGCATTAAACCTAATTATTTGCAGTTTTAATATTTTTATAGCCTCGTGTCTTTTTGGTGTTCTCGCTTAGGTGATCACGTCTCCATTTTTACCCCATGCCTTTTATTTTGCAACCCATTTAGCTTGGCTTTATCACATTCCAGGGTTCATCCGACGGGCTGCGCCAGTGGAGTTCCTGTTTGGGGTCATCGGTATAACCGCATGTGCGGTTAACCTTGTTGGCCCAAGCCGGACTCCCACTGCTGGGCGCAGCGAAGGCGGATCCGCCAGCGAGTCACCACACCACGCTTTCCAAATAACCTAAAAAGTTAAGTCTCCCCTTTAATTCCCCGGGAGACTGCCTGTGCCTTTTAGTACGACCCTGAGTTCCTTCTCTCTCTTTTATTATTTAATATTATTCTATTAACGTGTTTAAATTTAAATTCCTTTTTTAATTAAATTGTTCAAGATTAACCTTTTGTTTATTTTACCTTACTGAACCTAAATCAGGTAGGTACCTAGGTAAGTTTGAGTCTAATTTAAAATACGTTATAATTTCATTGCACATGACTGTACGTGGCCCGTACGAAAGGAGATACCACAAACGAATGAAGAAAAGCGTAGAATCCATCTTTTCGTTATCCTTGCTATACCTACACCGTCAGTCGACGATGTTAAGTTAATTGAGAGGTTTTCGCGTCTCAACAAATTAGTTCGAGTTACGGCTTACATATTTCGTTTCTACCATTTATTACAAAATAAGATCAAGAAAGGTAAAATGTCGTTTCCCATTTACATTTCCGTACCAGAATATAATTATGCCTTAAATAAGTTACTTTATTTAGTGCAACAGTCCACATTTCAGAATGATATTAAAATGCTTTCCGAAAATAAAATTGTCTCGAATCAATTTAAGCGACTTGACCCATTTATTGATAAGAACAATTGTTTACGAGTAGGTGGCCGCAATCATAAATCACTTTTACCGTTTCAAGGTAAACATCATTTCTATCGCGTTCTAGGTACTCAGGTACAAACTTATGACGAGATGCGCACCCTTTTGTGTCAAATAGAAGCAGTGTTAAACTCGCGACCTCTTTGCGTGTTGAGTACCGATGCTAAAGATCCGTTGCCCTTGACTCCCGCGCACTTTCTTATTGGCGGCCCGATCACATCGTTGCCGGATGTGTTGAATATGAAGTGTGATCGTAGCTTTATATTTATTGTCTGTAGACTGATGATAATATAAGAACGGTTTGTTTATCTATGTGTGATGTAATCTGTGCTCTCACTCTCAATAAAAAACTAAAACAAAATCAACACGTTTGCTTTTCTCCATAATTGCTCAAAAATTAATACGCTTCCACTGCGCACGCCATCTATACTAATATTATAAAGCTGAAGAGTTTGTTTTGTTTGTTTGTTTGTTTGTTTGTTTAAACGCGCTAATCTCAGAAACTACTGAACCGATTTGAATAATTCTTTCACTGTTAGATAGTCTATTTATCGAGGAAGGCTATAAGCTACATTTTATCCCGGATTTCCTACGGGAACGGGCACAACGCGGGTAAAACCGCGGGGCGCTGCTAGTCATAAAATAAATGCTTGGCAACAACCAACGAAAGATACAGAACACGAAGAAATATTAATCGAAGGGGATTATTAATTACGGCACAAGATGTCAACCGATGGAAATGTGAAGCTACCAAAGCTTACCGACGGAGCAAATTTTTCAACGTGGAAATTCAGAGTGAAGCTAATTTTGGAAGAAAGGGGGCTTGAAACAGCTCTTCTGCACGATACAGCGAAGATAGAAAAAGGTGTAGACGCCAAGGCTCGCAGCGTCATTGTGCAATGTGTGCATGATAAATTCATCGACATAATCAAAAGGTGCTCATCAGCGGCAAATATTCTAACGAAGCTCGAAGAAGTATGTGAAAGAAAAAGCGTCTTCAACCAACTATATTTACGGAAGAAATTATTATCATTGAAATGTTCACCTAACGATAAACTACAAGACCACTTTTTAAAATATGACAACATCATTGCAGAGCTGGAGGCAACTGGTGCTTCATTGAAAGACACGGACAAGGTGTGCCACTTATTACTCACCATGCCCAGTGAATATGACACAGTAATCACCACATTAGAAACAATTGAGAAGGAACTGAACATCGACTTCGTGAAGTCCAGACTACTAGACGCCGAATTGAAACTAAAAGACAATCAAGGATGCAGCACAACAGATACCCAAAGCTTCATAGCATGCTACCGATGCGGTAAGAAAGGGCACAGATCCTTCCAATGCAGAATGCCCGTACAGCCAGTATAGTCATCGAGGCCGGTTCACTACAAGAGGAAATCGAGGTCAGTCAACTAGAGGTCGAAGTACTAACACTTATGCACGAAGAACATCATTTCAATCAGGACGTACAGCACAGACAGAAGAACAAGAAGACGGTCAAATGTCATTCGCAGCTTTCAGTGGAGAAGAAGCAGGCAGTAACTCAAGTGATAGTATCCAGTGGATCGTGGACTCAGGTGCTACAGAACACTTGATCATGGCGGAGTACGAACCATTCATGACAGAGGTTGTGGACTTGAACAGAGAAATGAAGATCTATGTGGCAAATGGACAGTATCTCACATGCTATAAGAAAGGTAAATTAAATGTATTATATAATGATAACATTTCAATAGATATTGAAGGCCTAATTGTTCCTAAATTATCACATAATTTACTGTCAGTAAGAAATTATTAGATAAAGGCTTAAAAGTGCAATTTTTCAATGATAGTGTAACAATAAGTAACTCTAAAAAGAATGTTATAGGTAAATTGAGATGTAGATTGTATGTTATATAAATGAAACTTAAAAATGAAGTTGTACTATTGTCAAGTGATACTTTATGGCATAAGAGGTTAGGTCGTGCTAATAGGAACCAACTCAGACTGCTGCAACGGCCGTACAGTAAGACTCCGTGTGAACCATGCATGAAAGGTAAGTCAACCAGATTACCTTTCAATCCCACTCAGAAACCGCGTTCTCAATGTATCGGTGAGTTGATACATACTGACATATCTGGTCCAGTGACCATCAGTGACATCATTAGAAGGTGAGGTTTACTATCATATAATAATAGATGATTTTACACATTTTTGTGAGGTTTATTTACTGCAAAGGAAATCTGAGGCAACAGATAGATTAATAGATTATATAAACAGATTAGAAACGCAAACAGGTAACAGAGTTAAGAAAATAAGGTCAGACAATGGCGGTGAATTCAAGAATGAGAAGATACAAAAGTTTTGTCGTGAAAAAGGAATAATAATTCAATATACAATTCCCTATAGCCCACAGTCTAACGGTGTAGCAGAAAGGATGAACCGTACAATTTATAATAAGGCTAGAACACTTTTGATTGATACAGGTTTACCTAAAATGTTATGGGGTGAAGCAGTCAGGTGTGCAGTATATCAAATAAATAGATGTCCGTCTGCAGCTATCAATTTCCAGACACCAGCAGAAAAGAAATTTGGAAATAAGGATTTAACTAGACTATTTGGATCAAAGGTATGGACACATATATTACCAAAACAAGATAAATTTTCAGAAAGAGCTAAAAAAATGAGATTTGTTGGATACCAGCAAAATGGATACCGTTTATGGGAACCTGAGAGTAACAAGATTGTAATAGCAAGAGATGTAAAATTTGATGAAACACAAACTAAATATACAATGAAAAACAGTGAAGAAGTCGAAGAAATCATTCAAAATTACAATGAAAAAGAAAAAGACGATACTAAGAAGGAAAAAGAAGATAGTCCGAATAGAAGGAAATCTGCTATATATGAAGAGAATATTAATAAGAACATAATTGGAGAGAAAACGAGCAAAGAAGGAATCCAGAAGGATCAAGAAGATAAAGAAAAAAGTGAAGAAATGCAATATGATAGTGATTGTGAAGAGAATAAGAATGAAACAAAGCAATATAAGACAAAATTTGGAAGAATTGTTCAAAGACCACAAAGATATATAATGGGAAATGAATTAAACATAGCGTATTGTTTATTATCAGGAGATCCTCAAGATTATGAAGAAGCAATAAACAAAGGATGGAGCGATGATATAAATAAAGAATTAAAAGCACATGACAAGATGGAAACATGGAAAGTAACAAGTTTACCAGAAGGAAAGAAACCGATAGATACAAAATGGATATTCAAAACCAAACAGGATGGTACAAGAAAAGCAAGACTAGTAGCAAAGGGATTTCAGCAAAATAGTTCAGAAAATAATTATTCTCCGGTAGCCAGAGTATCTACCATCAGATTGATAATGAGTTTAGCAGTGCAACAAGATTTGTCTTTAAAACAGTTTGATGTTCCAACAGCATTTTTAAATGGAAACCTAGACGTGGATGTCTACATCAAATGCCCCGATGGATTGAAAATAGAAGAAGGAAAAGTTTTAAAACTTCAAAAATCATTATATGGGTTGAAAGAAGCACCCAGATGCTGGAATAAAAGATTTTAATACCAAAGAAGGATTCATACAATCTAAACATGCATGACTCATGTTTGTATGGAAAAGACAAAATCTGGATATTATTATATGTCGATGACATATTATACCTAGGAGAAGAAAATAGAATAATAAAACAATTAGAAGAGGAATTTAAGTTGAAAAATTTAGGAGAAGTAAGAAACTATTTGGGATTAGAGATCACAAGAAACAAGGATGAAATGGAAATAAAACAAACTGATATGATAAGAAAACTATTAGAAAGATTTCAGCTGCAAGACTGTAAAGGAAATAGAACACCAATGGAAACAAATTTCAGTGCAACATCATCTTCAGATATAATTCAAGTACCATACAAAGAACTTATTGGATCATTACTCTATATTTCAACGAATACTTGCCCAGATATCACTTATGCAGTATCATACTTAAGTCGATTCTTAGACAAGCCAACTCAAGAGTTATGGAATGCAGGTAAAAGAGTTTTAAGATACCTCAAACACACTCAGGATCAGGGGCTGCTATATAAAAAGACTATAGTCAACTTCAGGCTTACTCAGATGCTGATTGGGCAGCGGACAAGACAGATAGGAAAAGCACAAGTGGTTGTGTGGTATATCAAGGTAATAATTTAATAACATGGTTTTCTAGAAAGCAGACATGTACTGCATTGTCAACAGCTGAAGCAGAGTATATAGCAGATGCACATGCAGTAAGTGAACTGATTCATCTAAAGGGCCTACTCACTAAATTTTTAACCAACACTACTGTTTCTGCTCATATCTTTATTGATAATCAAAGTACAATCAAATTAATACAAAATCAAATAAATACTAAAGCTTCTAAGCATATTGCAATAAAGTATCATTACATAAAGGATATCATTAATAAAGGAGTTGTGACTATATCTTACATATCTACAAATGAAAATATCTCAGATATTTTTACCAAAGCATTGTCAGCTAACAAGCATCTATATTTTTGTATTAAACTTGGAATGAATATAATGTAATAGGTTTACCTAAACATTATACATACATAATAATATTGTGTATTTAACAGAATATGTTTCTAGTGAACATTTATTTAAGATTTTGTTCGAGTTATTATAGTTTATGTCAATGATCAAAATGTTATTTAAGTATGTATATGCGATAACATTTATAACAATAGTAAATTCTATATAATTAAATTTAAGCCATTGTTTATAATAAGTATTTGTTTTGTTAACCAGAATAAGAAATTCTCTTAAGTTTGTCATACTTATAAGTTTCAGTGTTAGGAACTTTGTTTTTTTTTTATGTTTATAATAATTATTTAAATTTAAATAATTTAAATTCTCAGTTAGGTACATAGTTAATATGCCATTTGTTTATATATATATTTATACTTATGTAGAGTTTTGATATAATTTTTATAGAGTTCAATTTATGATCTTTATTTTATAAACCTCTATAAATTGAGGGGCTGTGTTGAATATGAAATGTGATCGTAGATTTATATTTATTGTCTGTAGACTGATGATAATATAAGAACGGTTTGTTTATCTATGTGTAATGTAATCTGTGCTCTCACTCTCAATAAAAAACTAAAACAAAATCAACACGTTTGCTTTTCTCCATATTTGCCCAAAAATTAATAGGATGTACCTTTGACAGACGACAATCCTGGCCGCTTGTTGAGATGGCGATTGGTACAACAATGTTTGCAGCATTTTTGGAAACGCTGGAGTCGAGAATATTTACATGAGATTCAACAACGTAGCAAGTGGTATAACGACCGCGATTCTCCCGTACGTGAAGGCAATATTGTTGTAGTACGTGATGACAATCTTCCCCCTCTTCTACCCTACCCGACGGTAAAACACGCGTTGTTACTCTTCAATCGGGAACAACCTTTTATAAGAGAACAGTGGTCAAAATCTGTCCTCTACCTTCAGACTAATTTAAGTTTTCTTTATCACCTTTATGCGAAGCTTAACTTAATTCTTCAATCTGAGCCATGAGTAGGATTATTGTAATCTCGAGTCATTGAGATAGGTAGGTACTGCGTACTTAGTTATCGCTATCAATTAGCGGCCTTCGTTTGAATTAACTTAGTCATTTATTCGAGGAGTTAGTGTTGGTCTCGCATAAGGTCTCATTATAATTTTAAGTTTTTTGTTCCAATATTCAAAAGTATTAAGATTCATTGTTAAAACAATTACATTGTTTTAAGGTGAGCGGCATGTTCCGTATTGAGTTTATAGGTATAGGTATATAGAATAGATATAGGTATAGTTTCATAATAATGTGTGGTAAACATACAATAAAGAGAGCTGAGTTTCACTCGTTCAAATTTCCCGCGAATGGCGGTGATGAGAGACCGATCGCACGAACGGCGCGAGTGAGACCCCGAAAGACACTTCGTTCACTTAGTCGATTTGAAACGGTGAATCGTTACGCGCTCCACCAAAAAATACAAACTTTCATGTGTTTTCGACAATTTCCCATAAAAAGGTGCAATTACGTTGTGTCGTGCGTGTGTGGAATTATAAGGACAGCCTGGAAATAGAACTGCTAGCCCCGGTGGAAATTTCATGTGCGCTAAGAAAGACGGCCGTCTCCCGCAGGACATCGCCGGGAGTTGTTCAGGTGAGCCCAGCCTCTTTCGTAGACATCCGGACAAATTCACATACGGTTGTATACGGGCCGGGCATCGGCTTCACCCGATGGCCATTAGATTGTATCTGCTTTCAAGGCGGGAATATACTAATAGAATTAAAATTATCACTTACCAAGAAACGGGAACAAATTCACTCACTGTATGATTGTTAGGTATATGTGGTGTGCGTGTGGTGTGTTTCTGTGTGAATCAGCTTCGTAAATAATTATTAGGATAAAATAATACTGGACAACAAGAAATTATAAATTTAGCGCGCGGGCGTGGTGACGTCATGCGGCGTTACGCAATGGGGTCTACGTCACTGATTTGACACCTGCCCATGCGGCGGTAGTGACGCGAAAAAAATAGGTGTATAGGTACATATAGTGACATATACGTAAGAAAAAATAAGCGACTGCTAGGCGCGTACACCCGGCCTTGGAAGCATGTGCAGCATGACTTTCAAAATAGATAAAAAATAGCGAAAATTTGCGAAAAACTAATTAGGGAAATAATAGAACTATTTGGTTTAACTTACATATAATAAAATATAACAATAAATTATAGTAAACTATGTAAATTTAGTTTACCCAATAAAGCGGAAATAATTAAGAAGTTATTGCGTTGGTAAAGGGCAAAGGCGCACTATAGGCCTTTTGAACGAACCTCTGGTGGTTCTAATAGTTGCGACTCTGATAATTCCATCTGCTCCTGGATGCACTTGAGTGACGTGAACAACTACAACAACAGTACCGATTTTAATATTGGGCGTAGATGCGTTCCACTTCTCGCGTGTCTGTAATGTATTAAGATATTTGTTGTAATAATATCTAAAATATATAGTGTCGCCATCTATGTTGTGGTATGTGTAAAATATAGTTTTCAAATAAATCAGTCTGTTGTCTACCTCGGACCACGTAGTTTTATTATAGGTTATGGGCCGCTCGCTCATAATAAGTAATCGCGTTTTTTGTTTTTAACCAGTATTTTGCAGTTTAAGCAAGTTGTTGAGAATACTCTCAACGCAACCATCGCGAGGCGCGGGGCGCGCATCAGCTGTCTCGGGTCATCGCCCGCTCGCTTGCCGAGCGAGTTCGTCTCACGACATTCGAGCGAACACACGCGCACGCGCATCCTAACATCAATATTGTTTTGTTTAACGTCTCGTAGACGCGACACCATTTTGTACAGTTTTTTACTTCTTTCATTATACCTATTTATACAGTCCACTCGCTCTCTTTATTACCGTGCCATCACCACCTGCGCACGGGCCCCTTTACATTGGTCCTTCAAAACACGGCCACAGAAAGTGACCGTTGGACCGAAGATTGAAGATTTCAAACTGTAATGTGCGTTCCAGTCGTCTTCACCTCAGATCCACGCACTGTTTCTTGTTGGCTTTCCGGAAAAGAAATTGGCACGGTTCAACATTAACCGTCATCGCTGATTTCTTCGTACCGGCCACAAGGAAGCGGATCGTCAGGACTACGGACAACATCCATCTCATCTCATCAGTGGAAGCAAATCACGCCATAGGATTGTCTTCGTGCACGGGAACTTCAAACGTAATCGAAGAATCCCCACGCCGCAGTTCGTCAGTGGTTTGCACCATAAAACCGTGAGATCGTTCCATTTCCTTATTATAATCACTTCACAATCATTCCATCATCATCATCATCCATTAAAATCATCCCTTTCCACGTTAAAAAGCCATTCATTCATCAGAAATTCAAATATCATTACATCAAGAGTGCAAGTCATTGACGTCATAAATTCACCAATTCACTTATTTGTTTATCATCATTTCATATATTTTCATCGTCATTTCCATTTTATCAAAACATTAAAACGTTCATCATCATATAAACTTATAATTAATTAATCTTTTTTACAGTTATATTTTCGTTTTATTAGTTTAAATTTTAATAATTCAAAAAAAGTGTAACGCCTTGCCATATTTTAATAGCAACTGCGCTTGCGTCGCAAATATTTTTTTTTCAAAGGGCTTGTTTGTTTACCTTTTGTTTTATTGCTTTTTTTTCGACTACTTTCTTATCTCTTCATCAACTTTGTTTCTCAACTTCAGCTGCACCTATCTATTACACCATGACTGACGTTAAAGCTTTAATCAAAAAGCGTGCTACAATAAAAGCCAAGCTTACGCAATTTTCATCATATTTGAATGTAGCCAAGTCTTGTGATGAGCTAATTATGAAAGTCGCAGCCGCAGGACTTAAAAAAAACCAAAATTTACTGAACTAATTTATTAATAAAATTACATTTAAATCTTAATATTAAGTAGATAATTGATTGAAGTTGTAATCAAGAATGAATATAAATTATGTTGCTAATTGGATTGGGGTTGCGATATTGCAATTCGGCGCCTCGTGTATGACGTTGGAAGTTTCTTTGAATCTGGTCCTATGTCAGCAGTTTAGAGATGGCGTGATATTTGTGTAACAACGCGGTCCTGCGTCAGCAATCTCGGTAGCGGTACGTTGCGTAGCACCTCCCCCCTCAGAACAGCGACTATTTGAGAACTTGAAGAGAAAATGTTGCTGGTAAGGACTCCCCTTTTCTGGACTTGTCTGGCTCTTCGTAAGGGTGGTTTTGAGTTATGTCGTCTTGATTATCGGGTAACTTTGGTTTCTTTGACCTCATTTGATGAATGTAACGCCGTGTGAGAATAGCGATACCAAATGCGAATGCGACAAGTAATATTACGTAGAATGGTATAGTAGTGTGGTAAAGTGTGTGGTCGGATTGGTCCAGCTCGATAGGATGCTGCATTAAGATCTTATCTTCAAGTTTGTGCAGTCCTTCAATATTAATGGTTTTCAGGTGCATCTGCGGTATGGCGGCGGCATCTGCTTCTACATAGTTTTCAGGGATATCGGTGATTTTCAGTGGCTGCCCTTTGACTCTATCCTGTATGTTAATTATGTTGATTTCGTCGGTACGCAGTGAACATGTCTGAGGGATTGTTGCAAGATAACTCCCGTTTAGTGTGACGAATTCTTGACGTTCACATTTAAGTTCCACCTTTGTAGGGTATGGGAACATGAGGGTGTAGTGTCGATCATCCAATTGCTCCATGGTCACTTTCGTAAGGGTTATCTTGGTGGGTCGGCATGACTTATCCATAGATGGGTTGATGATGAGGGTCTGGACGCAATCTTCATGCTCTCGTGGTTGGTGGTTGACGTACTCTTGACAGAGGTGTTGTAGATTGAACTTCGGGCATTCAGCCTCCATGTACAAGAAAGCTTTACCGTCGGTTGCTATGAAAGGGTACGATGGGATAAAGGTTTGTTGGTACTTGTTAAGGACAATGGATAATCTATATAATTCGATTTTCTTGAAGAAATTATCGGGAATTTGAATATAATAACTAGTCTCTTGCCTACATAATAATAACCCGGTTTAATTATACTAAAATATTCTCTAAAGTCATCATCTAATATTTCATCTTTATTATAAATGGTCTTAAGTTTTTTAATTATTTCTCCTAAACTACTAATACTTAACATACTAGGATGCGTGCTCGATGCACGGATAAAAGCTAAAGTATCTTCTAATCTACGTATTTCGAACATTAAAACTAAGATGTTCATTAAATTCAGATATCAATTTTTTATTGTTACTTTCTAAAATATCAATAGCATTATTAAATCTCTCAGCATCTGTTTCGTCTAAGTTACCAGTAATACTTTTAATTATTGAGCCAAATCCGTTAATTAATCCGCGTCTAACTCTATTAGATTCTAAACTCTTGAGCTGTGAGTTTATTTTAATTAATTTATTAGTCAAGTAATCAATTTGTAATTCGTATAAGAAGTAAGTATGGTTATCCAGCTTAGTTTTAAAGTATTGTAACTGATTATCGATAGAATTGAGGCGGTTTTCAAAGTCAGTTATCTCTACGTATTGGATAAAGGAATGATAATGGGTAATAAGATGGGCTCGTCCGAGTTTAAAAGGGAGAAGTCCTGGTCCATTTTCTAGGTTCTCAAGTCTTATGTCTAGCGCCACTGTCAGATGAAGGATCAATACCAGCCGAATCCTGAAACAATTTTGAGGTCGTAGGTGTGCGCTTAATACGAGACTTTGCTACTGGGTTTTTCTTTTTAGAGGTGTATATATGAATTGGTAAGTCGGCAAGAACTGTATCCTGCGTATAACGGGGTGCAAGTTTTTGTCTGTTGGCTGAGGGATTATTAAAGAATATTTGTTGCTCAGGTTGATACTCAACTTCTTGTTCTCGGTCCTTATTCCTATTAGTCATTATATTCGTACGGTCAGTCAGAGTAAAGTCGTTAATCAACTCATAAACTGTTTTCATTTGATCGCGGTGATTAATTATGTACTGTTGCATTAAGTGTTCGGTCATATCTATCTCTAGCGGGTCTCTAGGATCAAAATGTCCTTTGATTATGTCGTGAGGTCTACATTTTGTAAAACTGTGAACGGAGCTATTATAGGCTAACAGAGCGTAAGGCATTTGATTTACTATAGGCTCACTTTTATTGCGTAACTTTAATATTCGGAGGTGTTCTAATAGGGTTGAATGGAATCTCTCTATGATCCCGTTATCATTAGGAGAGTTAGGTAACGTTCTATGGTGATTGATATTATGTACTCCAGTAAATTCGGTAAATAGCTGATTCGTGAACTCAGTCCCATTGTCAGTCGTTATAGTCAGGGGTAAATCATGGTGTGTACTGTATGTCAGGAGGGCTTGAAGGATACTGACCGCGGTACCGTCACGTAAATGGTATGCTTGTCCGTATTTAGAAAATGAGTCTACGAATGTCAAATATTTCTCATTTTGTACTGTAAATAAATCTAGGTGTACTATTTCAAGGGGTTTGGTAGCTGGGGGTACAATTCTGAATTGAGGTTTTATCGGATGTCTATCGTATTTGGTCTGTCCACATACTGTACATTCATTTATATATTTAGTTATTTCCTCCTTCATCTTAGGCCAATAATACCTTCCCGATAATGCTAAGTAGCATTCGTTAATACCCCTATGGTTTGTTTTACCTTCGTGATAATGCTTAATTATTTCTTGTTGTTTGAGGTATTCTTTTACGTCTTCTAGTTCTGTCTTTGCTAAGATGAGATTCATAGAAGAGCTCTTAAAGTTGTTCTGTATTATAGGGAGGATTGCGTACATACCAAGGGCAGGTGTTATCTTTATAGCAGTTTTAATTTTTGGGTTAACGTATTCTTTTATGGCGTTAACTACATCATGCTCTAGGTTCGACTCGGATACTTGTATGAATGTTCTAGTGTGTGTGTCAAAGGGTTTTGTCGCTGTTGTCCGTCGTTTAATGTCACCTACTATTGTAAAACATATTTGTCGATGAAATTTGTTTAGGGGTTCGTCCGTGATAGGAATCTCAAGTATTGGATTTTCTAAACTAGTGTGAGCAGTGGCAGTACTCGATCCTGTATGAGAGGGTGGTTTCTCAGATACGTTAACAATTATTGAGTGAATCTCTTCATTATTAATTTCAACTCGGGATAGGGCGTCCGCGTTCGTGTTACACTTACCTTTTTTGTACACAATCGTATAGTCATACTCACTCAATTTTAGTCTCCAACGTGTCAGTCTAGAATTGGGTTCTTTAATGTTCATAATCCATTGTAAAGGTTTATGGTCAGTGAGAATTTTAAATTTATGTCCGAATAGGTAGGGTCTAAAGTACTTAGTCGCCCATACTATGGCTAATAACTCCTTCTCGATTGTACTATAATTCAGTTCAGAGTCATTCAAAGTCCGTGAAGCGTAACATACTGGTTTGTCAGAACCTATAGGTCCCTGGGATAATACAGCCCCAATAGCTACGTTGGATGCGTCCGTCGTTAAGTTAAATTCCTTCGTAAAGTCGGGATATTGTAGTATAGGGTCGTTAGTCAGTAAGCTTTTGCATTTTTCAAAACAGTTAATATACTCAGAGTCAAGGATTATCTTGTTAGATTTTTTTAAACATCTAGTCATAGGTTTAGTGATTTTGGCAAAGTCAGGTATGAATTTTCTATAATATCCTAGAAGTCCAAGGAATTGTTTTATCTCTTTAGTTGTTTTAGGTATAGGATATTTCTGGATAGCGGTAATTTTGTCGGGATTGGGTTTTATTCCGTCTCTAGTGATGATGTGACCGAGATAGGCCGTTTCCAACTTTAAGAATTCTGACTTGTCCATCTGAATTTTAAAGTTGGATTCGCGCAATCTGGTGAATACTTTCTCAAGGTTAAGGATGTGCTCTTGCAAGGAGGTACTAAACACAATGATACCATCTAAGTACACTAGACAAATCACATTTTGAAGGCCTCGTAGTACATTATCCATCACCCGTTGAAATGTAGCGGGAGAGTTCTTAAGTCCCATGGGCATGCGTAAGAATTCGAAGTGGCCATGTTCTACATTAAACGCTGTCTTCGAAATATCGTCAGGATTCATCTCTACTTGGTAGAATCCAGACGCTAAATCGAGCGTGGTGAAATATTGACATCTACCGAGTTTGTCTAGGACATCTGTGATATTAGGAATGGAATATTTGTCATCGATAGTCTTGTCATTCAGTTTCCTAAAGTCAACTACAAGTCTCCACTTCTGTTTGCCAGAGGCGTCGAGTTTCTTTGGGACTACCCATATTGGGGAGCTCCAAGCAGAGTCAGATGGTCGTATTATATTTTGTTCGAGCATTTTAGATATTTGGTCCCTAATTTCCTGTCGGTGTACAAAAGGGTATCTATAACTCTTCGTATAAATCGGTATTTCGTCCGTTGTCTTAATCGTGTGTTTTATTCTATTAGTAAAAGTCAGTGGTTCTCCGTCTAAATAGAATACGTCAGCATATTGTGCACAGAAACTCCTTAAGTTAATTCTTTCTTCCTCATTTAGGTGATCGGTTCGTAATCGTTTTAATACGTTATTAACACGCGTCATATCTTGTTGAGTACGTGTGCACTCAATATTATGAAATTCGATCTGCACCGGTCGCTCTAAAGAAAGTATAATGTCTCTGTTAGTCGGGTTTCTAATTTCTACTATGCCCGTGTAGTCTGTAACCGTGGTGATACATTCATGAATTATACAATTACACAATACTTGCTCAGATACATATACGTCTCCTCCGGGATGCGAAATAGGGATGTTAATGAGCTTCGAAGAATTCGCGGGGATAGTTTCTTGCGAATTTATTTTACGGCATCTATATTTTAATAAAGGAATATCAGCATTTTCGGTTATTAATAAATTATTTTTAAGATCTATCTTGCCATTTTCTAGTAAGTCTAGTCCTATAAGTCCATCGAAATGGTTATGGAATTTAAAGATAAAGTATTTAACGTATCTATGTATTTTCATTAAATTCTGTAAACTGCGGAATGGTAATTGAATGTTCGTGCGTACTTGTAACTCGTGAATTTGTTACTTCAAAAGGGTCATGGTTAAGTGGTATATGGGGAAAAGCATTCTCGACTGTATCAGGGCTTAAAAAGGACTGATTAGCTCCGGTGTCTACTAATAACTTTAGAGGTGGATTAGTCGTCTGTATGTATCGTAATTCCCTTTTAGATTGTAAGTTTAGTTCTATTTTGGTTCCGAATTGGGACGGCCCTTGCAAAAACCCTGCTCCGTGGTAGACGGTGGAGCTTGCTCGATTGCACCAACATTAGACTGATCGTTTTGAACTTGCGTTTGAGAATCGGTCTCATAATAATATTCCGGAACGTTATATTCATCACAATAGATAAAGTCAGTAGGTAGGTAATTATAGTCATAGGGTTCGTTATAGTTATAAAAATTTTCAGGGTAGTTGTAAGCATCACCATAGTCATAAGTCTCGTTAAAGTTCATCTCTTTAGTTTTAAAATAATTCGATGGTGGAGGATTACCAAACTTACTCCAATCGTGCCCTCTGATCGCGGGTGGCATTGGCTTAGAAACAAAATGGCTAACTCCGCTCATAGGTTTAGGTCCTAAATTCTGCTGTGGTACGTACCTGGGTGGAATCTTAAAACCACTATGTTGCGCGTTGTAATTAGGTGGTGGTGCCCGGAACATCTGTTGTGTACGCGACGGCATCATAGGTGGTAAGCGCTGTTGGGGGTGACTTACCTGGAAAGCTGGTCGCTGAGGTTGACCATACTGAAAAGTAGGTCGCCAAGGTTGAGGCGGCTGTTGAATTGGCATAGGTTTCTGCCAGCTAGGTCCCGGTATAGCTAAGTCAACTGGTTTAGGCATAAAATCGGTACGCACATTTCTCCTATCAGGTGTACCGTCATTGCGGTTTTGTAGGTACATTACATTTATCTCCTCCTGAACAAATTCCAGAGCCTTTTCTATTGTTTCGGGCCTCATACATCTGATGCGCGACCCGAGAGGTTCGTTAAGCCCTCTGATATAAGATTTTAAAGTTAATTTACGGTATAAATCACGTTTTGCTTCGATTGTAGTTGCTATATGTTCATGTAGTGAAACGTACGTCATCAGTGTACTGAAAAGGGTCTGGCATTTTTCATAAAATTCCTGAGGTGTGTCGCTTCCTTGAGTCAGAAGTGAAAGATCACTGTAAAGGGCGGTTTCGTCCCTTTGGTCCGCGAAGTTATTAATTAACGCGTTTCTTATCCCTATCCAACTATCAGGAATGCCGTTCGAGTTGATCGTTCTCGCGGCATTGCCGGTAATTTTATTTAGTATGCCGTTTATTAGAATCGCATTACTTAACTCATTACCTGGCCCCTCTTTCATATACTGTATTACAATCTGGTCACATAGTTTCACAAATCTGGTTAATATATTCGGGTTCCCATCGAATTCTGGGAGTGGGCGTAAGGCCTTGTAAATGATATCTGGATCGTACGACATCTCGAATAACCTATCTAATCCTAAATCTAAATAACTAGAATCTAAATCCCTATTTGAATCTACTTCGCTACACCTATGAATCTGTCTTGAGGAGACAGATTCCTTCCCGATTTTTCTTGGGTGGAAAATTTTGGAAAGGATAATTAAAAGTTAAAAGGAAGCAACACTCCAATAAAGTTTCAAAGTACTTACATTTGGTTTCTTTCTGTACTGATGTCTGAGCACGTCCTCAGCCGCGTCCTCTCGTAGATTCGGATATTCGACGAAGCACTGGATAGTGCAGACAGGTGCCCTATGAAGGCGTCGGGAACCGATATTTGGAACCTTTTACGTCGCACACTGACTCGAATATCCTACCGACTGCGCCAATTATGAAAGTCGCAGCCTTAAAAAAACCAAAATTTACTGAACTAATTTATTAATAAAATTACATTTAAATCTTAATATTAAGTAGATAATTGATTGAAATTGTAATCAAGAATGAATATAAATTATGTTGCTAATTGGATTGGGGTTGCGATATTGCAATTCGGCGCCTCGTGTATGACGTTGGAAGTTTCTTTGAATCTGGTCCTATGTCAGCAGTTTAGAGATGGCGTGATATTTGTGTAACAACGCGGTCCTGCGTCAGCGATCTCGGTAGCGGTACGTTGCGTAACAAGCTTAGTGACGTACATCTTATTCAAATTGAATATCGTCTTAGTACATTTGAAAACTTATACGATAAATATGATGAATTTCAGACCGAGTTAGAGGCGTTAGTGGAAGAACCCTGCGATCAATATACCGAGCGAGAGGAGTTTGAAAAGCAGTACTACGGCTTGGTGGCGGCTGCGCGTGAACTGATCAGCAGCGCTCGCAAACGTCACACGGGGGACTCCGCGTCCGAGGTCGATGTTTCTGGTACCTTGCACAAGCACACATCTATTCGTTTACCGAAAATAGATTTACCTAAATTTAACGGTGATTATCATGATTGGCTGGAGTTTAGGGACACCTTCATTTCAATTATACACAATAATAACAACATCGATAAAATCAACAAGTTACACTATCTACGAGCATCTTTACAGGGTAGTGCATCACTCGTGGTTGATAACTTGACTTCAGCTCTAATAACTATGACGCTGCCTGGAGGTTGCTCTTTGAGCGGTTTGACAACAAGAGATTGCTTGTAAACAATCACGTACAAGCTCTGTTTAATATACAGGCAGTAAGCAAAGAGTCCAGTAGGTCATTACGTCATGTTATCGATACTACTAATAAAACTCTTAGGGCCCTCTCAACGCTTGGTCAACCAGTCCAACACTGGGACACATTAATTATTTTTATAATGTCAAATAAATTAGATCATATAACTTGCCGTGAGTGGGAGCAGCACAGAAATACACTGTCTGATTCCCCCACACTTGATATTTTCATAAATTTTCTTAAGTCTAGGGCAGATTTGTTAGAGACATTAGAGGAATCTGGGACCTTAAAAATTAATGGGAATATTTACTATAATAATAATAACAACCTTAAATTGCATAAAAACTTCGCATCAAGTAGTGAAAACAAAACAAAATTAATGTCATGTCCTCTTTGTCAACAAAATCATTTCATTTTTCAATGCGAAAAATTCAAGTGCCTTCCAGTTAGAGGATACGGTCCCGGGATCCCGAAGACCGGGATCCCGGGATCCCGGTCATATTTTAGTCCCGAAAATCCCGAGATTAAATTCAATGAATCCCGGGATTTTCGGGATTAATATATTTTTTCTATAAGTCAATAAAAATGTGCGTGAAACGAAACGCAACGTCAAAATTTGCCGGCCATCTTGTTTACACAGCTGATTGCGTTTGTTTCTGCTAACTACCGGTGTCGGATTAAGTATTTGTTTAAAATAGTGTAAAAATTACGCTTCAGATCGTGTAAGTATTGATATTTTTGGTGATAAACAATTAATTTATTAAAAAACAACAATGTATTAATGTGTATGAGTAAATATAGATGAAAAACAGCGAATGTTTTTTCTGTTGATCTAAGAGGTTATGTTTATGTTGTACATAGATTTAAATGTTCTTTTCTTTTATGTTAAGGTTTAAGAAGTAAACAATGTCACTCCCCAAGAAAAGTTTTTATGTCAAACATAAAAAAGATGAAGACGTTACGTCAGTGTGGAGTCATTTTTTAGTCGACAAAACGGGTAGCTCAGCACAATGTAAGCGTTGTTTAGCTATTTTAAAAACCTTAGGAGGATCAACCAAAGGCTATTTATACTCATCTATTTTCAAAACATTCCGTAAAAATAGATTCGAAGGCATGTTCCTCAACGAGCCAAAATAATGAAGGACCACCTTCAAAAAGAAAAATGACGTCAGTCGCCGACTATTTTGTGAAATCTGAATCTGATACTCTTGACGATGTTTTGGCCCGTATGACTGCGCTAGATGGTTTTCCTTTTAGCGTATTTGTGACATCAAACGATTTAAGATCGTTACTGTTAGCAAAAGGGTACTCAGACTTACCTAAATCTGCTTCAACAATCCGCAACAGAGTACTAGACTATAGTGTAAAGATAAAAAAACAAATAACAGCTGAACTATCTACATTGAAAAAAGAAGGACAACGATTTAGTCTAAGTTTTGACGAATGGACTTCTACCTCTAATAAAAGATATATGAATTTAAATATTCATTCAGTAAACAAAAAATGGAATTTGGGACTTGTTCGAATTGATAAATCGTTGACCGCCGAAACTTGTGTTCATACTTTAAAAAAGCGGCTTTTGGAGTTTCATATCTCATTAGATACAGATATTGTGGCAATAGTGACTGATGGTCCAAATGTAATGCTGAAGGTTGGAAGACTTGTTAATGCAGAACACCAAGTTTGTTTTGCACATGGTATTCATTTAGCCGTTTGTGATTTATTGTATAAAAAGACACCTATAAATGAGACTACCATTGATGATATTGATGACTCGGATGATGATAATGAAGAACTAGACTCAGGATTAGTCATTGAAACTGGAAACGGTCGGGATTTTACTTATGATGATCGAAATATTAATGAATTAGTAAATAAAGTTCGTAAAGTGGTTCTTATTTTCAAAAGAGCATCCTTGAAAAATGATACAATACTTCAAAAATATGTTAAAAAAGAACATGGAAGAGAGCTTAATTTACTACTTGACTGTAAAACGCGTTGGAACAGTCTTTTTACAATGCTGGGGCGATTTGATCTTTTAAAAAATAGCGTAAAAAAGGCACTTATTGATCTTAATAATCCTGTACCATTTGAAGAGTCAGATTTTCAACTCATTAGTGAGATAATCAAGGTATTGGCGCCAGTTAAATTATCTGTAGAAGCACTTTGTCGTTCTGATGCCAATTTGTGCACGGCGGATGCGACACTCAAGTTTCTTTTTCAAGAATTGCGTGACAATGACTCAATTTTGGCTTCTAAATTGAAGAAACATTTATTGCACCGATTGAAAGATCGTCGACGAAGTGAGTTAAGTGGAGTATTAAGCTATCTACACAATCCTCATACTGAGAAGACCGAGTTGGAGACTGATAGTGATGTAAAGGAGTTATTTTCAAGTCTAAGCAAGATGACTATAAAAAAACAGATTATTTTGTTAACTGGGAAAATTGGAAATAGTGATAATGAAGAAAATGACATGAAAATTGAACCCACGCAGACAACTAGTAAAACTGATTTAACATTAAAAGAAAAGCTTCAGAACAAAATTGAAAACTGTATGAAAACTATAAATCCTGAAGCACATAAAGAACCTGATCTTTCTAAGATCATTACAAAAGAAATGTGTCTTTATGAGGCTAGTTCCACACGAGGTTATAATTTGGAGAAGGCTTATAAAAATTTGTTGACGATAACTCCAACTTCCATCGAACCTGAACGCGCGTTTTCCGCTGCTTCATATTTGTGTAACAAATTAAGAAGCATGCTTTCGGATGAGACGTTGGATGCGTTGCTATTTCTTCGATTCTATTTTCGTGCCCTAAATAAGTAAATTATAGTAAATAATTAACAATAAAGAATTTTTGATTTTTTTGAATCATTTATAGCAATAACTATTTTTTAAGGGCCTAGTTTGTTAATTTTATTTGTTTTTGAAGATTTATTTAAAATAAAAGGTTGATTTTGATATGTTTTACTTTCTTTTTGCTACCACTTTATATTACCAATACAATCCCGGGACTATCCCGGGATCCCGGTATTAACTGTTGATAATCCCGAAATCCCGGGACTAGAAAAATCGACCGGGATCGAATCCTCTACTTCCAGTACAAGCACGCATCAAAAGGGCACACAATCTTGATGTTTGCATGAATTGTCTTAGGCCTGGTCACAGCACCGCTAAATGTAGATTAGGCCATTGCAAATATTGTCGTGAAAAGCATAACACTCTATTGCACATGGACAACAATCCATCTTCATCTGAGACACACAACATAGCACTGTCTGCGAATCAATATAATTCATCCAGGGTTGTTTTACTGTCCACAGCGCTCGTGCAGGCGTTGGACTCTGAGGGAGGACTCCACACTGCGCGAGTCTTGCTAGACAATGGAAGTACGGCTAACTTCATTTCAGAGGAATTTCTTTCCAAACTTAATATTTGTACCTTCGCTACCAAATCCAAGATAACAGGTATCAATTATAACATTTCCAATTGCATAAAAGGATGTTTTATTTCATTAAAATCTCTTGACAAGAGCTACAAACTAAATATTCAATGCCTAGTTTTACCAAAGGTTTCGGCTTCGATTCCGAACACATTTATTGATGATAGTCAAATACAAGTACCATCGGGCATTCGTCAATTCAATTCAATTTTTGTTTGATGGCCTCTGCTGACATTTCGTCGCAATTCCGCCAGTGTCAGTGTGCCCGTAAGGCGTAAACAAGATGGGGAGAGTTTATTCGGTAATATTGTATTGATCGGTAGGTTATGAATATCCCGAGCAGATTATCCTAAAACAAGACACAAATATTTACATAGATTATTATACCATAAATCACGCAAGACAACATAAAACAAGTATTTACATTCTAATATACAAGGACATACAAAATACAACACATAACGTAACACATATATAATTACGAAAAATATTTACAGTTTTAGTTTGTTAATATTAATATATTTACAAATTATATTTATAGAGGAAGGGAGACTAGACAAAAGCGGGCATTCGTCTTGCCAACCCTGAGTATTTTATTCCGTCTTCTATTGACATTTTAGTCGGTGCGGAAGTATTTTGGGGTATCATAGGCGCGAATCGTATCGACTTAGGGAAAAATATGCCAACTTTACATGAATCCAAACTGGGTTGGCTTATATCGGGAGTAATTCATCAAACGAATTCTTCTTCTTCAATCTGTATGCATGCCGATAATTCACCGACTTTAGAGACAGACTTGACCCGGTTTTGGGAACTAGATTCGATATCCCCTAAACATAATTTCACCTCTGAAGAGCGAGCATGTGAAAAACTCTTTGTAGATACCACATACCGCAACTCAGATGGACGTTTCGTGGTACGTATTCCACTTAAAGAACCAGTCAATGTTTTGGGTGACTCCTACCTTATGGCCAAACACGTAGGTTCTTAGCACTTGAACGTCGGCTAGCCAGGGATTTAAATTTAAAAAAGATGTATGTAGACTTTATGACTGAATACTTAGAGTTAGGACATATGTCAGTCGTCAGTCCTCAAACAAACGACTCTGTGCAATATTATTTACCACATCATGGTGTTATCAAGGAGTCGAGCTCTACGACAAAACTCCGTGTCGTCTTCGATGCTTCAGCCACCACTACGTCAGGCAAGTCATTCAACGACATTCAAATGGTAGGTCCGACTTTGCAGGATGACTTATTGTCAATTCTTCTCCGATTCCGTGAACACAAAATCGTAGTAAATTCCGATACAGAGAAGATGTACCGTCAATCAGTTGTCTCGGACATTCATCGTCCTTTACAAATGATCCTTTGGAGAGCTGATCCGAGTCATAAATTACGATCTTACACTCTCAACACAGTAACATATGGTACTGCTTCTGCCCCTTTTTTGGCCACTAGATGTTTAATTAAGCTGTCCGAAGAGTGTTCTGACCCCTCAATTCGCTTTACAATAGCACACGATTTCTTCGTCGACGATTGTCTATCTGGCGAGTCCACGGTTACAGATACTATAAATAAATGTCGTCAAGTGGTAGCTGTTCTTCAATCGGCAGGGTACAATCTTCGAAAATGGCAATCTAACTCAAAGGAGGTGCTGGAGGGCTTGTGCAGCAGCGATATCACTTCTGATTTCGTCGACCTACGTGACAATGAAATGTCAAAGACGCTGGGTATTAATTGGAGATGCTCTAGCGATACCTTCTCTTTTCTTATTAATCTAACCGCTACAGATAGGGTTACGAAACGTCAGATTTTGTCTACCATAGCTCAGATTTTTGATCCAATTGGCTTAGTTGTTCCTTGCATCGTAGAGGCTAAGATTATCATGCAACAACTATGGGTTAACAAGTGTTCGTGGGATGAACCGGTTTCTGAAAACATTCAGCGAGATTGGAATTGTTTTCAGAGTACTTTACCCTTGTTAAATAAACTTAGTATACCACGGTGGGTTTCATGTGATTCGCCGTCTTCTATAGAACTACATGTCTTCACCGATGCATCCGAAAAGGCTTATGGTGCATGTGTTTATGTTCGCAGCGTGTCGGAGAGTGGGGCGCTTCTTGTCCGGCTTCTTACCGCTAAAAGTAAAGTGGCTCCTCTAAAGTCAACAACCATTCCTCGTCTAGAGCTTTGTGCCGCGTTACTTGGTGCACGACTTTATACAAAGGTACGTCAGTCACTTACATTACATCATGACAGAGTAACTTTCTGGTGTGAATCTACCATTGTTTTGGGTTGGCTGTCTTCCTCACCGGCGCAGCTCAAAACATTTGTACGACATCGTGTGTCGGAAATTCAGGATTCTGTGGGGTCTGAATCTTGGCGCTATGTTCCGTCACTTGAAAACCCCGCAGACCTCGCTTCGCGTGGACTCAAAGCTAGTGAGCTTTTATCTTGTTCGCTGTGGTGGTCGGGACCACAATTTCTTCAACAAGAATCAGATTCTTGGCCTTTGTTCCCTGACTCACACAGTAAACTACAGTCAAGCCTACCTGAAGTGATTAGCTGTCATCATGCCGATAAAATACAACCTATTGAAAATACAATTTCTTCATTATGCGCAAGGTTTTCCAATTTCAATAAATTACAACGTGTTATGGCTTATGTAATACGCTACGTAAACAAATGCCAAAAACAATGTTTCAACTCTGGTTCTCTTACTACTTTAGAATTAAACAACTCACTAAATCTTTTATTAAAACAAAGTCAGCAGGAAACATTCCCCGATGTTACCAGTACCATTTACTCGCAGCCGGTAAGCCATTGCCAGCTAAAAATAAACTTCTTTCTCTAGCTCCATTTTATGATTTGTCTACCAAATTGATCCGTGTTGGTGGCAGATTAAAAAACTCATTTTATGATTATGACGTCAAACATCCCATTATCATGTCCAGTTCTCACATAGTTTGCAAACTATTATTTAACATGTACCACCTACGGCTCATGCATGCTGGTCCTCAACTTCTATTAACGACGATACGTCACCACTATTATCCTATCGGCGGCAGAAGTCTGGCCAAGCGGGTGACACATCAATGCGTCAAGTGCTGCAGGATCAAGACTGCCACTGTTCAACCAGTCATGGGCAACCTCCCAGCAAAACGCGTACATTTAGAATTTCCATTTCTCAACACAGGAGTGGACTACGCCGGACCAATCATGATAGCCAATCGTAAGGGCAAAGGATGCCAATTAATTAAATGTTTTATTTGTGTGTTCGTGTGTTTAGCTACCAGGGCCGTCCACCTCGAACTTGTGTCGGGTCTCACGAAAGAAGCCTTCATCGCCGCGCTTAATCGGTTTATTGCTCGCAGGGGAAAACCAAGATCCATCACCTCTGATAATGGTACTACCTTCGTGGGTGCTTATAATGAACTAGCATTTGCCCGCGGCTTCGCTCACGCAGCGTAGATATTGTTGATAAGGAGAAATAATGTAACACCCTTTTATAGTGTTATTATAAAGTATTGTTAACTTTAGTTCATTAATAGCAAATAATAACTTTTTTTATTATATGCATAGATTAAAGACGGACAAACGGACAGTCATGACGAATTTATAATGTATCTAATTGGCTCCGGAATCATAAATTTAGGGTCTACAATACTTCTTTGTACACAATATTTTTTACTAAATTGTCATTAGAAGCTAAAACCACTAAACTACTGGGTGAACTCACTCGTGAGCAAGCAACATAAAATTGTCCATGAGAGAAACAATGTTCTCTCAAGTCAATTCCTGCAAATTTGAGGGTTTGCCCCTGAGCCTTATTTACTGTCATAGCAAAGCAGACTTTTAGTGGAAACTGTAAACGTTTGAATTCAAACGGTATATCATTTGGTATTAATGGTATTCGTGGAATAAATACAGTTTCCCCTTTGGCACACCCAGTTAATATAGTGGCTTCTACTATATTGCAATGTAACGCTTTCACTTGCAGTCTCGTGCCGTTACAAAGTTTTGGTGGTTTTAAATTTCGCAGCAACATTATTGGAGTGCCCACACGCAGAATAAGCTTATGATAAGGCAATCCTGGCGGTTTCAATGAATTTAAGAATTCTACCGGGTAGTTAGTAGCGTCGTCTGTATTAACCACAGTATCAATCGAAGTATATATCTTTTCTTCACCCTCAAACGACTTGAGCAGGATATCGTTGATAGCTGCGGCTTGATCGTTTTTTGGAGTAAGTATGGCACGCTCACATAACCATTCAATAGGCTTATCATGTATGTCAATAATGTCTGGATAAACTTTAGATAGTAACTCTTGAACCGTAGTAACAACTGTGCATAATTCATCCGGGATGGTTATCATACCATCAAACGATTGAATATCACCATTACCGATTCTAAGAAGGAGATCAGAAAATCTACCAGCAGACTCATCCCCGCCTAAATGAGCTCTCATATTTTTAGACAGCTTAAGTATATTAACCTGGGGCCACAAAAAAGATTTCTTAATACACGACTTTACTTCGTCAGCTCTGGTTCCTTTTGGCACCACTGGTAGAGTCTGCCGAAAGTCTCCGGCCAGCAATACTGTTACGCCACCCATTAGTTTTGTATTACCCCTTATATCCCTTAGTGATCTGTCTAAGGCTTCAATACCACCTTTATGTGCCATAGTAATTTCGTCCCACACTATTATTTTTGTACTCCTTAACACTTCAGCAAAATCACTTTGTTTGGAGATGTTGCAAATGGGAGTCTCGGTAGTAATTAAATTTAGTGGTAACTTAAAAGTGGCATGAGCAGTTCGACCACCGTCGAGTAATGTAGCAGCTATGCCGGACGACGCCACAGCCAGGGCAATGCCGTGAGTACTTCTTACTTTCGCCAAAAGTAAATTAATAAGGAAGGTTTTACCAGTTCCACCTGGAGCGTCTAAAAAGAAAATTCGACCGTGATTTGCACCTACACTTGCGATAATTTTATTGTACACTTCTTGTTGCTCGTTATTCAAGCATGCTTCATTTTTTCTTACGGCGTCTTCTAAGGCCACTGTATCGTAACTGGTCTCCTTCAGGTACTCTCTATTTTCAAATTGTATAGTTATTGGCTGAGGTAACCCATACTCTTTAAGAGGACGACCGCCTAATGATAATACGGCATCCTCTAATACCGATAGGCATTTGTTAAATATTAGGTCAGATAAGTTCTCTACAATTAAGTCATCTTGCCTTTCCAGTTGTTTTTTGAAGTCCTCAGATAGGTGTTCTTTGTATTTTTCCCAAAGACATAGAGGATCGGAAACCTGGCAGAACAATAAAATTATAGCAAATAGCTCTCGGATCATATGCGGTGTTTGACAAAGTGCTGCCTCTTCAAGAGCTAAATCCAAATGCCGATCATCTTCTAGTAAACCTAGAGCCTTGCACGCGGACTGGAAAGTCGGATGTAAGTGACCATCTACATTTTTCAACGCTTCAAACGAAGTTGGCCCTCTGATCTCATGTAGAAGCATTCGAAGGTGGTAACATTCGGTATTGTTTGGATGGACAGTATACACCCTCCCTAAAACGTGTTCTTTTTTAACCCCTGACCATCCTTCAATAATCACTCCTCTCTTCCTTCTCTGGAACGATCGCTTGTTCCAAACGTAATACGCAGGGACTTCTGAGTATAGCAAAGTTTTTGCAAAGTCATCCACGTTACATAGATCGAAAAAGGAGAGGAGTGTAGTTGTAGGGGGACTACTCAATTTGTCACACAAGTTCTGCTCATTAAAATAAACTCTCTGTCCATTTTCTAAATGGACATCAAGGTGCACTACAGGAGGAAAACGCTGATGTATTGGGAATTCAAGAATTCGCCAAACTGCTTCAGCTGAACTTATATATCGACCACTTGCGTAGGTTGTAACTTCATCCTTCCCGTTCTCTAAAGTAAACGTAGCCTGGTCTGAGCCTTTGTTAACATATTTACAAACGTATTTGATTGATTTAACTGAATGGCAATACTCTACGTTTACGTGAGCGTTACATGTTCTTAATAGCACTGGATTGTAAGGAACTACCCAACGATTATCTAATGAAACACCCCTGATATTGACAGAAAATCCACCGTCATCCAGGGAACGTCTCCTGTACTGGGGATAACCATCAACACCAGTTTGAGTTTCATTAATAAGAGCCTTGGGATAGCGTTTGCTGCACGAATTATCTTTCATGCATGGAGAATTTCGGTTTAAACATCCACAGGGGCCATGTATCATATTACTTTTAACAATTTCGTAAAGCTCAGGATCACGATCGGGATTAGGTATTTCAGCACTAATAATATTATCAATTTGATCCGGAGTGATGCGATGTTGGAGCCATAAAAGTATATGAATATGCGGAAGACCTCGCTTTTGCCATTCCGTCGAAAACATATAGCATCTTACTTCACCGAATATTTTCCCTTTTATCAACAGATCCATAACCTTTTTAACCTTTAATCGAAAGACACGCGAAATAATATCGTATCGATCATGAGATTTTTGTCCTGAAAGTAAGTGCTCATTAATGTCTCTCCAGCGTGGGTTACAGGTAAAAGTAATAAAAAGATCGGGACGACCGTAATGTCTAACATATGTCATGGCGTCTTGTGTTTTTTCATGCATGTATCTCGGTCCACCAGTAAAAGATGATGGAAGTACTACCATTTTTCCCAGCTGATTTGCTTCAGTGTCATTCCGTCCAATTGCATCTTTTAAATGAATATAATTATCTGCGCGTAATTTAGCTTGATTGTATTTTATGTAGTTTAGTCTTTCAGTTTCTATTTTTGCGTATTCGTCTACCAAATATTGACTAAAAAGAGCACGATATTTAACCAAAAAGTTGTCTTCTCCTTCTCTGATCATTATTCTGTATGAATAAAAACTTACAGCAGAGACAGACTTATTCAAGGGCAACTTAGTTGTGGGATTGCGTTGTGGTATATTGATTGAATACCCATCATCTCCCCAGCAAAACATCAACGGGTACTGCAGCGCGTCATAAGCTCGATGTATCTCACTGATACGCTGAAGTGAGTTACTTCGGCTTTCGAGGATGATATCTCTTCGGTCAAAATGTTGATCTTCCAATACAACAGCCACTTCATTTGCCGTTGGTGCATTAAATCTGCCTCTGTGTTCTCTTTGTGGTTTTTTATCTGCATGTATTACGACTTTGAATGACTCTAAAGGTGTTATTTTATCAATGGCTGTTTTTAAATCTTTTATATATGGGTTCACCTCATGTAACATAAGCTGCAAATAGCAGTGTTTTACCTGAAAATAAAACACATATTAAATACTTACCTTATTTGAAGCTTACTAGATTGAGAGTGGCACTCCTCGTTTTCCGCTTTTTATATCCCTCTCTTTCCGTCCTATGGCTGCCCTACGTATGTCTTTCTCTTTCGCACACCCGAACTCCCTCCAGGCTCGTCCGTCGGATGCTTGGCGCGCGATCGGACGATGTACCTCATTGAGTCGAAAATCTTCACCAGGCAGGATTAAAATGTAAGCTTCAAATAAGGTAAGTATTTAATATGTGTTTTATTTTCAGGTAAAACACTGCTATTAAACACTTGACCGTTATTTGAAGCTTACTAGATTGAGACGTGTTTGTTATCGCCTGCTGGGAAATGACGCCAATGTGATTGAAACCTAATGGTGTGCTTTAATAGTTTACTCATTTATGAGTAGATTGACATAGGTAGGTAAGGTATATATCAAAATTAACTAACAGGTGTTTAGAATAAAAAGATAATATGTTTATAACTGTATTTTATTTCTTTCATCATACCTAATTATGCAGGGCAACCATACATTATCTATTATCGTTTATTACATAAATCATACGTAGGTACAATAATATTTTGCAGAATTAAGTCTTAAGTTCACAAAAATCATCCTTCACTTTAATTAATTAATTAATTGAACTAAACATAGAAGTAACAATTATCTATTATCATTTATTACATAAATCATACGTAGGTACAATAATATTTTGCAGAATTTAGTCTAAGTTCACAAAAATCATCCTTCACTTTAATTAATTAATTAATTGAACTAAACATAGAAATAACATCACAACTATTACTAGACTGCATCACCTCTCTACAGTAGTAACGGGCAAAGGTATTCTGTGATTTCCAGTTACCCCTTGAGAGAATTTCGTCTAACGGGTGATTATTTGACCAGTTTTTGGAGGCTACGGCCGACCGTAGACTACCAGGTGACGCTACTATTCCCGCCTCCGACAGCAGAGTTTTCACCCACCCCGCAATTACGGTGCGAGAGGCAGCCTTTGGCTTTCCTCTAATATTAAGAAAAAGATTGTTACAGTGAGCCGTCTGACGCTTTTCTTCTAACAATGATGTTGTATGTTTCACCCAAAATACCGGGTCTAAGTTCCTGTTAGTAGGGTTACTGGACAGTTTCCAGCCTGACTGCCGATACGTGGCCGTATCAGTTTTTGATCCAAATAATGGCCATAGGATCAAACAATCATTATTTTCAGTCATGTGTTTTGAATCTACAGATAGTAAGGTCAAATCGTGAACCCTCCTGCCGGAGCAAAGGAGTAATAGCGTTGCCGTGTGCCTACAGGTAGCGAAAATATTGTTAAGGTCTATGGAATAAGTACTTAAAAATGACGCAAGCTTATCTATATTCCACACCGCGGGTTTATGAGTAACTGGTTTTTTTAAAGCGATATATTTTAAGATATGAATAACTAAACTATGAGAACTCAATTGATTGCCAATATCAGAATTACATAGAGTAGAAACTACGGACTTGTGAAGTAAAATAGTATTATAGGCTAAGCCCTCAACTATATACAAATCTGCGAGAAACCGAGCTAGTATTGGCCCTGTTGGTTCTAAGCAATTATAATTGTGTTGCTTGGACCATCTCAACCATCTATTCCATGCTACTTTGTAAGTCTTTTTAGTCGATGGTCGCCAAGAGGATTGTAGAAGTTGTAATTGAGGTTCATTCCATTCTTTTAAATTATGCGACCACCCCCACATTTCCACACTTCCATCGTCATCTCTCGAATTTTGGGGGGTGGGAGGCCCGTCACTGTGTCTATCAGGTGTAAATGAAGATCTTTGATCGTGAAAGGTGGAGCCAACGCCCGAGTTTTTAGATCTGGTCTCCAAAATACTCGTTCCCACCTCGGGACAACCACTAGGAACACACCGGAGGCCGAGTTCAGATGTTCTAACACCTTGGGAATCAGATAAGGAGGTGGAAATATCCAGGCGCGGGGGTAATTCCAGGTTCGGGAGAATGCATCGTGGTACATCGCGCAAGTATCGCTCTGGTCCAGCGATACATAATTCATCACTACCTTGGCTGACTCGGACGCAAACAGATCTATCATTGGTACTCCGAACTTCTTGAATATGTTTATCGTACACTGAGGTAAGAGATGCCATTCCGGTGGACGTCGATGACGGGAAAGATGATCCGCTTGACTGTTGTACTTCCCAGGAATATGTTGAATTTTGAGATGGATCTGGTACTTGCCTAATAGATGGTAAATCTTTTTCGTTAGCTGCATCAGGGCCATAGATTTGGTTCCTCCTTCGTTTCGCAGAAATGCTACAACCGTCTTGTTGTCGCACTGGACTAAAACCGTTGACTTGGCTAGGTCGGCGCCCCGTATCTCCATTACTTTCAGTATTGCGAGCATCTCCTTTTGATTGCAATGAAGGTTCTGTTCCTGTCTTGCCCAAGGTCCCGACAGTGTGTAGCCGTCGAGCTGAGCCCCCCACGCCACGTCCGACGCGTCTGTGGTCAAAAAGTGCGACGGTGGTGGGTAGTGAATCAGAGAGGCCTGATGACAATGTACAAACCACCATTTTAACTCTTCCAGCACATTTATTGGAAGGAGGTAGGTACTGACAGGAGTTTCTTTCATTAACTTGTTCAGAAACATGAGCGTGTCTCGAAAGTTGAGTCTGCCGTTGGGGACAGCAAAACTGGCAAAGTTTAGTGTGCCTACCAAGCGTTGCAGAGTTTTGTACGTTATTGTTTTCTTGCTCAAAACGTTCGACAACATAAGTTTTAGATTTGACTCTTTTTCGCGTGGCAGGGATCTCTCGTTTGTCCATGGGTTCCATAGAACACCCAGGAATACTAAGGTTTTGCATGGGATTGTGACCGACTTTTCTATATTTATTCGCCATCCCAAGTAGTGTAGACGATCTAGCACTACTTTTATATGATTTTTTAAGGTCTGATAGTCTTGATGAACCACTAAAAAATCGTCTAGGTATACTAGTATCCGAAGCCCTTCCTTTCTTAGTGTTTGTGCCACCCAGTTGGTCAAAGTCGCGAAAATCTTGGGTGCTGTGCTGAGACCAAATGGAAGGCATGTCATTTGAAACAACTTTCCTTTGTAAATTAGACGTAGGAATCGTCTGTGTGCCGAGGAAATTGGCAGATTGAAATAGGCCTGTGATAGGTCCACTTTGCAAAGCCAGTCGCCTGGTTGAAGAAAGTCTGGGACTCGATACATATTTATGAGTTTGAATGATTCCGTGAGCACAAACTTGTTCAGGGTTTTTAGATTGAAAATAGGTCGGGTGGTGCCGTCGACTTTGGGGACCAAAAACATTGTCGATATGAAACTTGGGGAGAAGGAAACTACCTCCAGCACTTTTTGAGATACCATTTGCGAAATGATAGTTGACATAGCTACGGATTCCTTTGTTTTTAATAGATTTTGAGTGTTGGGAACAACCAGTGGCGGTTTTTTCCGAAAGGGTATGCGATACCCCTTTATTATTCGAAGCAGAGTACTTGACGCTTCTAGTTTCCTCCAACGATCGACGTAGTGTTTTAACTGGCCCGCCCTGAAGGAGTCAGAACCTCCTTCGTTTACCTCCTGCAATGTAGTCATCGGCTGCAGTGCGTTTTCTGTTCGTCGGCTCCTGTCGGGTGGTACCTCCGCGTGGACGAAACGATCCACGGGCATTGTGGCCAGACCCACGTGCTCCACGGAAGTTCCTGGTTCCCTGCGAGGGACGGTTATATTCGCAGCCCTGCGAGGGCCGGTTATGAACACAGCTCTGCGAGAGCTGGACAGAATGTGGCGCAGTGCAACATGTCTGATAAGCACCCTGCGAGGGTGTGGAAAGGTTAGCTGACCCCTGCGAGGGGTAGCGAGTAGCTTTTGGCTGTACTGTTGGCGCAACAGTTTTGTAGCCAGTTCCTTTATTTGGAGGCAAAAAAGCCTTTTTCACGCCTCCGATCTTTTCTAATGTTGTTGTCAATCGCTCGGCATTGAAAATGTGTTGATTTGAAGGCGGGATCTTACGTAATGCGGATTTTAAGAAAGGATCACGGACATAATTCGTTATAGCATCCCTACGCATTTGTACTGTCTCAGCACGGTGACCACAGATAAGTTGCAGCATATCCGACGATACCTTCTGATATTCTCCTTCAGAAAATAATTCAGTGATTTTTTCATGCAATTGATCAGATGTCAGATTGCTTTTTTCACGGGCCCAGGCAATGAGATCCGTCAAATGACTCTGTACAACCTCTCGCTGCTTAATAGCGCAAAAGGTTAAAGCAGCATAGGCTTTATCGGCGTAGGCCAGGTGACGCTGCGTGTCATACGCCTTTATTTCCTCGTTCGCTTCTAATTCCGTAAACCCTGGGGAGTGTGCGTATAATTTTTGCACCTCAAAGTACCTAACCTCACTCCACTCGTTCTTGTCAAAGTGTTGAATGTCACCTAATATCTTAATATATGCTTCCGGGGTCTTAGGAACAGATGGTTCCTTTAGTTTAATTTGAAAATCCAATTTGAACGCTTCGTTAGATTTGTCCTTTTGACCTTCAACCTCAGAATCATATAATACTCTGCATTGCTCATCATCTAATAAGGATATTTCGTCATCATCGCAAACTTGTGCTGAACTGCAAAGTATTGTTGCGGGTTGCTTGCTTATGTGGGCAGAGCCATTATCAAAAAAGCGTTCACGGAGTTCGCTTACTTCGCAAGATAATTTGTGAAGCAAATCATCCTTGCGACTGCGTCTGCCCCCCCTTTTTTTGTTATAACGGCGGTGATGACGTTTTTTGTTTCGAGATGACCTATCAGATGATGAAGTTGATGAACTAGAAGTACTACCTTCACTAGAAGAAGATGAGCTGCGCTTTGCACGTCGTCCACGGCGCGTAGACTGAAGGCCAGAGGGGCCCGGAACCGGTGGCGGCCCGGGCGGCGGCGGCTGCGCAGCGATGTCACTTGGGTCGTTCATGTCTCTTCCAATAAATTTATGACAATTTAAAGGTAGTTAGTGACCTAAAAATAGAATTTTAACTATAAATTCAGCTAAAGAGGGTATTCAAACATAATTTACATCACTAAATAAAATCATTCTATAGAAGATTAAAAGCAATGTTTACGAAAGGTAAAGACGAACGGTAATACCGTTAACATTTATACTTTACCCCTTAATTATTATAGCTAAAACAAGGTTTATTAACTTACTGATTTCTCCGATCGAATAATCTTTAGATCGAATACACTATTTATTTGAATTGTGCAACGTAGTCTTGTAGACGACTGCACCCAGCGGAAAATCTGACGCCAATGAGGTACATCGTCCGATCGCGCGCCAAGCATCCGACGGACGAGCCTGGAGGGAGTTCGGGTGTGCGAAAGAGAAAGACATACGTAGGGCAGCCATAGGACGGAAAGAGAGGGATATAAAAAGCGGAAAACGAGGAGTGCCACTCTCAATCTAGTAAGCTTCAAATAACGGTCAAGTGTTTAATGTTTGATTAAATTTGGTTTCAAATCGGGAAATTTAGAACATCGAATATTAGCTTCTCTATCATCTTCACCGACGAAATAAATTTGCAAAAACTGTGCATTCTGTCCAGGTTCCGGTAATATACTTCCAATCAAATGATAGACTTGTCCTTGAACTTTAAAAGTTGGTGAAAAACCGCCTTCTTTTATTTGTTTTCCACCAAAGGAAGTCATTTGAAAACAGGCATTATATTTTCGGATATTATCCATGAAGTGTACATGATTTGGATGTAAGTCATTAACCAGACTGTAAAGCGGTTCAGGCAGTTGTTTAAACGGCTCAAGTTGGACTTTACCGGCGCTACAACACATACCAGGTGTCTCATCTTTCCACTTCAAGGCATTACACCACTGACACTTGTACGTCATAGAACCTAAGACTACACTGCTGTCAGTTCCATAATCAATATCTGGGTCATACGCCAAACCCGAAAGAAACTTGCTTCTCCATACACGCTGAATTGTATTTTCCCTATCAGGGGTTTTATTCTTATATTCAGACACACCTTTATGGTGGGATTCAAGTAGAGACTGTCTATATTTTTTCCGTGCTATTTTAATTTGGTTCTTTCGTGTGTAATCAGTAAACCTTGCTCTACGTTTTGTTTTGTTTTTTTTAACTAATGTCACAGAACCAGTTTGAGACAATAAACTTCCTGTTATATTTTCATTATAATTCAATGAAGATATCATAGGTGAATGGTTACGCTCTACAATTGGTACCTCCTGACAACCCTTATCAACTGTAAGTTGCGAATTTGTATCAATTTCATCATCATGATCTTCTATAGCTATCTCCATACGACGTCGGGTAATTTTCTTTGCTGTTATGGGAAGATAAGCATCAAAATGCCCACTTGACAAATCTTGACTGAAACGTAACCGCCTTACCGGATAGTCGTTACACCCAGATTCCGTATATATCATACCGTTTCTATATACCTCAAACTTAAACGGGAATATTGAACCTGCTGCTACTAACTCACAAAGTCCGCCATAAGTAGAATTTTTAATCATGTCAGCAAAATATTCGTCTGTTGTTAGGTAGTTATCACCATTACTATCGTGGGTCATAACTGAAAACCTGCTCCAATCATTAACCACATACCTTACAATCTCTGAACGCACTTCCATCGCTCTATCTTGCGTTCCGTACATTAAATAAGAGAGAGCACGAAACAAACATGCACCGTCACCAACAATAGGGACGACAGCACATTCTTCGACTTCTCCATTAACGTTCAGATTTTCTTTAGCCATTTCAAAAAAGGCGAAGTGAAACGAAATTAAATCCAAACTAATTTAAACGAAATTAAATCAAAACTAATTTAAACTAAGAAAAACTTCAATTATTATAAAAACTATGAACATTAACAATATTAAACTATGTAACCTATAACCTAATATAAATTACTAATGGGCTATAGATGGCAGCACTCAAACAATAGTGAGACTTGAGATCAGCTTGAAGCCGAAAGACTACCAACCAACCATTTATTAAACCAACCCAACAATAATCATAACAGAACACTAAGACGCAAGCAAGACAGAACTTGACAGTATATACTTTCAACCTCGACGCTCAAGCAAAGAAAATTTCTTCATCGATCCTTAAGGAGGTGGTGGACCCCGTGTGTCGAGAGAACACAATGATAGCGCGTTCTAGAAATCTTTACACACTAACACCATCTCTTAGTGGTGAACGGAACTAAATCTATGTTTACAGTATTTTTTTAAGCTATTGCATAGCTTCTATCGCGGGCCTTGAGCGCGGGGACCAAATCCAAAAATTCCGTAACGAAAAAATCTCACGCTTACCCGATCCGACGGGAAGGAGGTGTGGCTTGAAGGCCGTGCATCGTCTAACGTCGTTTCAGTTCGGCAGTCTTCGACACGGCGTTGTGTGCGATTGTGCGTTGGGGGTAAGAGAGGGGGTGAGAGAGGGTGGTGAGAGAGGGGGGTGAGAGCGGGGGTGAGAGAGGGGGGTGAGAGAAGGTGGTGAGAGAGGGGGTGAGAGAGGGGGTGAGAGAGGGGTGAGAGAGGAGGGTGAGAGAGGGGGTGAGAGAGGGGGTGAGAGAGGGGGGTGAGAGAGGGGGTGAGAGAGGGGGGTGAGAGAGGGGGTGAGAGAGGGGGGTGAGAGAGGGGGTGAGGGAGGGGTGAGAGAGGGGTGAGAGAGGGGGGTGAGAGAGGGTTGAGAGAGGGGGGTGAGAGAGGGTGGTGAGAGAGGGGGGTGAGAGAGGGTGGTGAGAGAGGGGGGTGAGAGAGGGGTGAGAGAGGGGTGAGAGAGGGAGGTGAGAGAGGGGGGTGAGAGAGGGCGGTGAGAGAGGGCGGTGAGAGAGGGGGGTGAGAGAGGGGTGTGAGAGAGGGGGGTGAGAGAGGGTGGTGAGAGAGGGTGGTGAGAGAGGGGGGTGAGAGAGGGGGGTGAGAGAGGGGTGAGAGAGGGGGTGAGAGAGGGGGGTGGGAGAGGGGGGTGAGAGAGGGGTTGAGAGAGGGGTTGAGAGAGGGGGTGAGAGAGGGGGGTGAGAGAGGGGGGTGAGAGAGGGGGGTGAGAGAGGGGGGTGAGAGAGGGGGTGAGAGAGGGGGGTGAGAGAGGGGGTGAGAGAGGGGGGTGAGAGAGGGGGTGAGGGAGGGGTGAGAGAGGGGTGAGAGAGGGGGGTGAGAGAGGGTTGAGAGAGGGGGGTGAGAGAGGGTGGTGAGAGAGGGGGGTGAGAGAGGGTGGTGAGAGAGGGGGGTGAGAGAGGGGTGAGAGAGGGGTGAGAGAGGGAGGTGAGAGAGGGGGGTGAGAGAGGGCGGTGAGAGAGGGCGGTGAGAGAGGGGGGTGAGAGAGGGGTGTGAGAGAGGGGGGTGAGAGAGGGTGGTGAGAGAGGGTGGTGAGAGAGGGGGGTGAGAGAGGGGGGTGAGAGAGGGGTGAGAGAGGGGGTGAGAGAGGGGGGTGGGAGAGGGGGGTGAGAGAGGGGTTGAGAGAGGGGGTGAGAGAGGGGGGTGAGAGAGGGGGGTGAGAGAGGGGGGTGAGAGAGGGGGTGAGAGAGGGGGGTGAGAGAGGGGGGTGAGAGAGAGGGGTGAGAGAGAGGGGTGAGAGAGAGGTGTGAGAGAGGGGGTGAGAGAGAGGGGGTGAGAGAGAGGAGGCGGGAGGGGTGAGAGAGAGGAGGCGGGAGGGGTGAGAGAGAAGAGATATCAAATATATCAAATATAATTGCATAATTGCATAAAAATATAATTGCATAAGTTGATACAAAATGCTATGCAATAGCTTCACCGCGGCAGTCCCCGAGTGCCACACGTCTTTTTTTAACGATTTATAACGTTTGAAACAAAATCTATATTATATTAATTTCTAAATACATATAAATATATTAAATACTATAATATCTATATACATATATTATATCTATATATGAATATTAAAAAGCTAAAGAGATTATTGTTTGTTTGTTTGGCCGCGCTGATCTCAGAAACTAATAGACCGATTTGAATAATTCTTTCACTGTTAGATAGCCTACTTTTATCGACTGTATTTCTATTAAAGTTAGACCTGCCCGTGCCCGCTGAACGTTTGCTATGTGGCTGGTCCTTAAATAGCTGCACTATCTATTGGAATGCTTGGTAATATCTACTACTGCGTGAGTGAAACCGTAGTCGCCATGGGAAAAGTAGTATGGAGTCTAGGAAAAGTAGTATGGATAGGGCCTTTGAAGTTTAAAGTATTGATAACTTTATTTTTATTAGCGCCATTTCTGTTTTTAACTTTATTTCATTTAAATAACAATAAATAACTCTTTAGTAGATATTTTTATCTCAAAATTTTTTCAAAGTACATATGATGAATCAAATGAGCCGAAACTCGATAGGGCTTCGACTTTTAATTACGGAGTTCCTATGGCCACCTTCCGGTTCCATCACCAGACCCTGGTTACCATATAGTATCAAAGTACTCGTCAAAATGAATCAAATGAGCCCAAACTCGGTGGGGCTGCGTCGTTTATGTACGGATTTGCTAGAACCTACTTCCAACTCCATACAAACATTTATACCGCTAGTTTACCCTCTTAGGGGTTTTTATAATTCCTTTTAGTAATCCTTATCTACGATAAATAAAAAACTTACATGTAATATTTTAAGCAAATGCATCAAAGGAATAAAAAAGTCATAGAACAAACTGTCTACCCCTAAAATAATGTTTTAGGGGTGGATTTTCCAAAATGTTTTTCACTGGTAGTTACTTTTGTTATATAGAGAACCTACATGCAAAATTTGAAGCAAATACATCAAAGAAATAAAAAGTTGCATGTAAGCGATCATCCCCTAATTTACGCTCTTAGGGGTGGAATTTCCAAAATTCCTTTTGCAATCCTTATCTACGTTAAATAAAGAACCTACATGCAAGATTTGAAGCAAATCCTTTAAAAATTAAACAAATATTATAAATCTTTCAACCCCTAATTTACCCTCTTCGGGGTGGAATTTCCAAAATTCCTTTTGTAATCTTTAACTACGTTAAATAAAGAACCTACATGTAAAATTTGAAGCAAATACATTAAAGGAATTTAAAAAGTCATACAAACTTTCAACCCCTAAATTACCTTATTAGGGGTAGATTTTCCGAAACTTTTTTAATTAGTGGTTATTTTTTTTGTATAAATAACCTACATGCAAAATTTGAAGCCAATACATCAAAGGAATAAAAAGTTGCATATAAGCGATCATCCCCTATTTTACGCTCTTAGGGGTAGAATTTCCAAAATTCCTTTTGTAATCTTTATCTACGTTAAATAACGAACCTACATGCAAAATTTGAAGCAAATCCATTAAAGAATTTTAAAAAATTGTAAAACTTTCAACCCCTAATTTACTCTCTTAGGGGTGGAATTTCAAAAAATCCTTTCTTAGCGGATGCTTACGTCATAGCATCTACCTGCATGCCAAATTTCAGCTCGATCCGTCCAGTAGTTTGGGCTGTGCGTTGATCCCTCACTAACCACTTTGAGTTTTATATATATAGATTAGCTAAATTACTGTCACAGAACTTAGATCTTAATAGCATCGATCCCGGTATACATTTTTCTTTTATTCCTGCATATACTCCTCATTTTGGTGGATTATGGGAGTCTGCAGTTAAATCCACAAAACATCACCTTAGGCGGGTATTAGGATTAGCGAATCTGACTTTTGAAGAGATGACTACATGTCTCACACAAGTGGAAGCCATCCTAAACTCCAGGCCTTTTACTCCTCTATCCGACGATCCTTCAGACCTCTCTCCTTTAACCCCAGCTCATTTCCTTATTGGACGATCTCTAACGATGCTGCCACATTCACAGATCCAGAGCCTGAACATCAGCAACTTGGAACGTTTTCGCCGCATAGACTTCATAAAAGGACATTTCTGGAAACGTTTTGAGCATGATTACATTCTATGGCTGCAGGAAAGGACCAAATGGCGCCGATCGTCTGGAGAACTCAAGCCAGGGACCCTGGTCTTCATCAAGGATGAAGCATCTCCTCCTCTTATGTGGCTCATGGGGCGCATAATCCAGGTACTGCCGGGCAGAGACGGCATAGCGAGGGTCGCCGACATACGCACACGCAAGGGCGTCATTCGGCGAGCCTTCTCTACAATCTGTCCTCTTCCAGTTGCAGCCACCACTTCTGTTGAAGATACTTCAACGGGGGGAGTATGTTGAGAATACTCTCAACGCAACCATCGCGAGGCGCGGGGCGCGCATCAGCTGTCTCGGGTCATCGCCCGCTCGCTTGCCGAGCGAGTTCGTCTCACGACATTCGAGCGAACACACGCGCACGCGCATCCTAACATCAATATTGTTTTGTTTAACGTCTCGCAGACGCGACACCATTTTGTACAGTTTTTTACTTCTTTCATTATACCTATTTATACAGTCCACTCGCTCTCTTTATTACCGTGCCATCACCACCTGCGCACGGGCCCCTTTACACAAGTGTTAAAAAGACAATTTTGAGACGTGATTGAACTTTGTCGTGACGGATTGTTATCAGAATCGCAGTGACTAGTTTAGTGTATCGTAGTTTAAAATGTCAACGAACTATCTAGTCAACGTTCCTAAGTTAACAGGACGCGATAATTATAGTGAATGGTGTTTCGCGGCAGAAAATTTCTAAATCCTGGAGGGCATGAAGCATTGTGTGCAACAAGATGCCGGAAAAGAAATAAAAAATGCAGACGACGAAAAAACTTAAGCTAAATTGAAAATGACAATCGACCCTTCTTTATACGTACACGTGAAGAGTGTTAAAACTTCAAAACAATTGTGGGATAAGCTAAAACAGCTATTCGACGACAACGGATTCTCACGAAGGATAAGTCTACTGCAGAATTTGATTTCGATTTACCGAGAGAATTGCAGTTCGATGACGTCTTATGTGACGCAGATTATCGATACAGCACAGAAACTCAGTGGAACAGGGTTCGAAATTAATGATGAGTGGACAGGATCATTGCTGTTGGCGGGATTGCCTGATCGTTTCTCCCCTATGATCATGGCAATCGATCATTCTGGAATTCCTATAACGGCAGATTCCATCAAAACAAAATTGCTGGACATGGATTTGCCGAATCACGACGAGAGTGAAGTTAGCGGTGCTTTTGCCATTCGATCAAAGTTCAAAGGAAAACCAAATACTAATTTGTCTATGGCCCGAAAAAATGATGTTGGCAACACTGGTTTATCAAAGTCACTGTCAAACGTCAAGAAAATAAAGTGTTATCGATGTATAAAATCGTTCATTACAAAAATCAGTGTACAAATAACGAAAACTACTCGTCAAATCAGACAAATATGGAAAGAATGCAATCTAACGCATTTAGCGCGTCTAAGTGTTTCTTAGTGTAAACTTTAGTAAAGATGAGTGGTATATCGATTCAGGCGCAAGTGTACATCTTACAGCAAATGAAAGTTGGGTTATGAAAGCACAGTATGAACAAAACAAAGAAATTGTTGTTGCAAACAGTGAAGTATTGTGTTCTGGCGATGTAAATATCACGACTACAACTGCAGATAACTGCGAATATGACATCACAGTGAAAAACGTGTTTTGTGTACCAACCCTAACCACAAACTTATTATCTGTTAGCCAATTGATCATGAAAGGCAACAGTGTCTCTTTCACGAATGATGGTTGTTCAGTTTACAATCAGAAGAATGAGTTAGTTGATAAGGCAGCGTTGGCCAACGGAGTATACAAAGTGAATTTGTCAAAACAAGAATGTTTAGCAGCATCAGTCGTGTCAGGACTAACATGGCATCGCAGATTAGGACACATAAATAAAGATTATTTGAATCAGATGAAGAATGCAGTGCAGGGTATGTCACTTAATGAAAAAGTGGATTTAGGCAAGTCCTCATGTATAACATGCTGTGAAGGGAAGCAGTGCAGGTTGCCGTTCTACAGTACTGGTCAGAGAAGCAGTAATCTTCTAGATATTGTACAGTTTCGTTCAGAAGTCCATTACCAGTCGTACAAAGCTATTGCGTGAATACTAGTTTTACTTATTACATTATTCCTTAAAGACAATGCACACACACTGTTGACGACGTCCACGCTGCTCGCCCTGAAACTTAAAAACCTAAATATGTTAATTAATAATATATATTTAGGGAATACTCCCTACCCCCACTCCGATCCATATAAAAGGCGTTCGTCAAGCTCGGACAGGGCTTTTTACCTTCGTCACTCGGTTGGAACGGTTGTTATCGGTGCGATTCGTAAGCGTTGTTGAAAGTGTATTCTAATTAATCTAAGTGTAAATTATTGTGATTATCTTTGTGAGTACTTTTGATTTATCTTTATTTATAGGTGATTTATTCTGTTGATTTAGCTTTAAGGGTAATTTTGTAATGATAACAATAAATTTGATGTAAAATTGGAGTAAATTGTCTTTAGGTTATTGGGTTGATGTTTTTTTTTAATGATTATTATTTTTGAACGCTAAATTCAGAAGTGGGATACACTTTAAAGCCCATTTGGCCGTTTATTTTGATTATTTATCAGTCTTCTTTCGAGTCAATGGCGCAAAATCATTTACAGTATTTATATTTTCCCGGACCAGTAATTCACAAGAGAGAGGGCAGCGTCTGATACGTTCAGTAAGTCCTCTTTAGTGCAGGTGGTAGGGCACAGAGGACAGGACAAGAGGTGAACCATGTCCTGGTCTGGGGCACCGCAGTCACACTCCGACTTAGTGGAGTAGCCCCACTTTACCAGGTTTGACCTGCAGCGACCTACTCCTGTCCGGAGACGGTTGAGCGTGCGCCAAGTAGGCCACTGCAGTTCAGACCCAGGAGGCAGAGTTTCCGCTGGCTGGATGAAGTCTGGAGGGACGGGGCAATTCAAGCTCCAGAGACGTTTATCAGTAAAAATATTTGATTACTTTCTGAGGGTAACAGAATAAATCACCGTTTGTTTTTTTTGTTTTTTTGTGTTTTCTTTTATTATTGTTTCGAACCTACTGAATATGGCTGATAATCGACGAGCCTCGCGGGATCGATCGCACCGATACGACCGCGATAACCATAGGTCACGGTACCGCTCGCGTTCTCGTAACGAGTCCGTCTCGCGGCACGGGTCCCGATCTCGTAACAATCCTCAAGCGCGTGATAGATCCCGCTCCCGTGATAGATATCGCTCACGCCGTAGTTCGGGCACTAGGACCCCTCCTCTTACCACGCGAAATTCTGGCCCTAGTTTGCACGAAACGTTGGGAACTATTCTTAAAAGATTAGATACGCTTGAGAATAGCGGGGGCAATGTTGGGTTGCAAAACAATGTAGCTGCTGAGAAAAGTCTTGTGACCGTTACTCGCGCGCCGGTTCCCCAAGGTCACTCCACGGACGTGCCGGTTTGCGTGGATGGAGCCGAGTCGGCTACTCGAGCTGATACTACTCGTTTGGGTTCAGTACACCCCTCGGACTCTAACGGTTTTACGGAAGTCCACGAGGCTAGTAGCACTAAGCAAAGCGTTCCTCCGATTATATCCTCGCCTGCTCTGGCGGATCCGGTTCCTGAATCGGCAAGAATACTCGCTGAAGCCATTAGGTCGTTACAGCAGACAAATAAGCAAAGTTATTTCGATTCTGTATTTGATCCGAGTATCCATGACATTGAAGTATGGTGCGATGAAGTCGAACGGGCTATGGTTGCCAATAACTGGGGGGATGCGGAATGTTTGTCGCGCGTTTCGGGTTGTTTGAGGGGTGACGCTCGTACTTGGAAGAATGAGTGGGTAACTACCGAGCGTACCTGGTCGAACTTTTGTCGCGAATTCAAATCGTTGTGCCCTCGAAAATTTGATTATGCCGGCATTCTCTACGACGCAATGAAGATTAATTCAGACGCATTTAGTACATATGCTGAATTTGCTAGACGGACCTTGTTATGCTTGAAAATAGTAAAGGGTGTGAGCGACGAGCTAAGAGTCTTGATCGTTATTCGGGGTATAACTGATGTACAGGTTAGAGCCGCGACAGCTAATGCCGATCTTACTTGCGAGAATTTAGTAGCGTTTTTATCTAATTACACTAAACCAGTGCGCGATAAACAGGGTAGGGCCGGTCATAACCCACTACTGAAGTGGCCAAACGTTTCGAGTGACAATAATTATCGACCGAAGTGTTTTACTTGTGGCTGGACTGGACATAAATCAAATCATTGTCCAAAGAAACCCCGTGCTGAGCCGTCCAAACCAGACAAACCTGGGACGAGTGCTCCAAACCATGGGTCAGGTTAGGCCGAGCCTGCGTAAGGTTGAAGCGTTAGTTAACGCTCCCTCTCCCGCTAATGTCAAGCGGGTGAGGCAGTTTTTGGGGTTGGCTGGATAGTTCAGCAGAATTGAAGCGCACTTTCACTAACGCTGTGTCACTATTCGGTTCGCCGAAGCCCCTTGTAACCGACCGAGGGCGAATGTTCGAGTCCAGGGAGTTTATGACCCTGCTTTGTGAGTTTGGCTGCGAGGTTCGCTGCATCGCGCCGGAGGTGCGCAGCGCCAACGGACGAGTCGAAGGATGTGTCCGAGCGGTGTTGGGCATGATGCGCATCGGGGTGAGCAGCAGGAGTGCTTCTTGGTCGGACCGGCTGTGGAGGTTGCGGCTCGTCATGGGCATCGGGGGCAAGGGACGACGCGGGCCTCGGCGTTGGCGCTGTTGGTGGGCGCTGGCGCGGTGGCGCCCGTTGTCGGAACCCTGGTCCGGGATGTCTCATTGGATCTGACTCAGAACTATGAGAGCTGGAGGGAGCTGTGCGGGTCACGGGCTGGCCGGCTGTTGGCCGGTCGGTCGAACCAAGACTCGTGCGTTGGCCGGCGGAGACACCCGCCTCGCGTGTTCCGTATCAACGACTTGGTGTTTGTCATCAAGTGCAGTCGGTCTGCGGGCGGGCTGGACCCAGGCATGGGGGCCCTGCCGAGTCGTCGAGGCCTTGCCCAGCGGCCGTTGTCGGCTGAGGCTGTTGGCGGGGTCCTACGGAAAAACCACCCAGGCAGCTGCAGAATATATGGTGCCCTGGAGTGGAGAGGTATCCCGAATCCTGTGCTCAGTTTTTTGAGAGTAAGTCCTTTCTGGGATCATTTCAAATGTGGATGATGCGAACCGCTTGCCGAATGTTCTTAGTACCCTATACGTACGGACTGACTTTAACGCATTTTACTCTCCCTTTTTCAATTTGGCGCCTATTTCCCTCCCTCTTTGTTGTGACGGTTCGGATCACTACTAAGTAAATGAATTCCATGATTGGTGACTGAGACACCTGTGTGACACCTGTGTGACGAGCTTTTTGAGGGTGGTCGGCATGTCGTAAGGGTCATGCCGGCGTAAAGCCAGAAGCTCTGTGTTTTGGGAGTGATTGCCTATGGGGCAAAATATGTAGTCCTACTGGGGCTCTCCGCTAAGCTTGCCCTACATAAAAGCTCATCCTCGTTGCTGGGAATTATTTCCCTACTGGGGCACTCCGCTAAAGGCAGCCGTCTATAATAGCGCATCCTTGTTGTTGGAGCTTACATGATGTGATTGTTTATATCTGGGGAGACTGGGTCTCTCGCAGATAGAAGGTAGTCAGCATGTCGTAAGGGTCATGTTGGCGTAAATCCTGGGGAGACTGGGTCTCGTATGACTGAATGTCATGTAGAGTAGGTCTCTCGCAGATAGTGGGGACGCCTACTTCTGCCGTGGTGAGTTCACAGGGTCAAGACATCCCCGAGAGCCCTGCCTTCACGGTGCAGAAGTTCGAGAGAGGAAGTAGAAGATTGGTAACGGGGAATATAGAATTGAGAGCTCTCATATTTTTTACCTTGGATTAAGTTGCATGTCTTTGTGTGTGTGCCGGCATGCTATGAGTGGTTAAACCATTTCCTCATGTACTTCCTTATTTCAGACAATGAGGAAGATGAGACTAACTCCAGTGGCTTCCCGGGTTTCCGAAGACACGGAAGAGTTACGGTCGGAAGGAAGGAGCATGCCCCCGCTGTGAACTATCAACGTAACGAGGACGTTACGACATCAGGAGAGGCCGATTTAGGGAATACTCCCTACCCCCACTCCGATCCATATAAAAGGCGTTCGTCAAGCTCGGACAGGGCTTTTTACCTTCGTCACTCGGTCGGAACGGTTGTTATCGGTGCGATTCGTAAGCGTTGTTGAAAGTGTTCTCTAATTAATCTAAGTGTAAATTATTGTGATTATCTTTGTGAGTACTTTTGATTTATCTTTATTTATAGGTGATTTATTCTGTTGATTTAGCTTTAAGGGTAATTTTGTAATGATAACAATAAATTTGATGTAAAATTGGAGTAAATTGTCTTTAGGTTATTGGGTTGATGTTTTTTTTTAATGATTATTATTTTTGAACGCTAAATATATACTTAAATAATCTATAGAATACTTACCTGATGTACTTACCCTTTCGTTGATATGATTTGTGGATGTTTTATGTTATGTTTACATGTGTCTACATTGTATGTTTTTCGTATTTTGAATAAAGAAAGTAGTACGTACCGCGACGGTGTCGAACATTGGTTTAGGTGGCCTATAATATAGCTCTAGTATTTATATCAATTCGAATTCTTCCCGCTGCGCGTGCAACGGTGGTACAAGTGCCGCCCTCTGGTTGAAAACACGCGAGATTGGCCGTCGGCCGGCCCGGGGCGAATAGGTTCGCGAAGCTTCCTTCGCACATTTGTTTTAGTTGCACACTGACATCGATTAGAGCACCCGGGTTCGACGCTCTCGCGGATGTACTCGTAACTCACATAGTGAAGCATCTTATTTATCTCCATCAAAACCAGCTACCTATCCACAACACACACATTTAATACAAACACATCTTGCACTTGACTGGATTGATAATTTCATCTTATGACGTAAGCTACGTTGTGGCCCAATGGTTTAAAAGTTTTGTTACAATATTATCTGGAAGGATGAGGCGATGTTTCGAATCCCACCGGGCGGGTCAATGTTTTTATGCTTTAAATTTTCATTTACGAATGTTGATTTAAGTTGTGTTAAGTGATATTTATTTTCTTAGTAAATATTTACGAGCATATTCAAATTTTATTCTAAAATTACTAATAATAAAACAAAAAGTATCAGGTTACTGGGGTTCGATCCCACAAGATCTATGCTTAGCGTGATATCAGTAGACCCATTGTCGAACTGGCTACGCACTACCTTACGTCACATCTTAAATTTTTGGGTCCATATTGGCTCAACTAAAGTTCTTTACCCGAAATTGTTCTTCCTAACGATTTGTAATCCGAATGATCACTCTTCCTAAAATTTTTCATCCTAAAGTTTTCATTCATACTATTTGTAGTGCTACCGGCGATGTTCATAACACTCATGTTTCCGAAAATTGTAATTAATAATATCATTAATGTAAATATATTTAAACTCCTACTGTTTTTTATCATAACGCTTTAAAGGAAAAGGTTTGTTTTTAAACTATTTCTTGTGATTACAAAACGGTTCCCTATCCATTTGCATAAAAACTTTAGACATAATATAACATGGCATAATTTTGTTGTAGCGCTCGCCGGCCGCTGCCGCGGCACCGCTCGCTTCGCTCGCTCGGCTCGCGCGTAGTTGGTCACAGTTCTAACCTAACCTAACCTATAAAAAGAAATCTAAACAAAAAAGATATGACTTTGAATAATAGTATAAAAGAAACATGAGTGTTATGAACATCGCCGGTAGCACTACAAATAGTATGAATGAAAACTTTAGGATGAAAAATTTTAGGAAGAGTGATCATTCGGATTATGAACATTAGAGACAAAGTAGTTAGGAATTGTGATTGTTAGGATGAAAAATGTTAGGAAGAACATTTTCGGATTTCCAATTATCGGAGTTGAAAATTTAGGTGAACTTTGGCGCACCCTAAATTTTTGCATTACCTGCTAAACGCTTGCGCTGCGGTGAACATCGCAAGCATCGAGAATAATAAACAAACATAATGTTATCAGCGACTCGCACCGACCACACATATAAACACTTTCACGTATTGTATTGTATACTATGTATACGTTTAAATGTTCGCGTTGAATGAAACAAGTCAAACATGATACATACTTAGATAGGCGCTTGTTCGGCTTCAACCTATTGTAAACGTAAATATGGTAATGGACTTATGAACGTTCACTGTACCCATACAACCAATTCCGGTCGCAGTGTAGTAACAATTTCATTTGAACACAAAATCTGGTTGAAGTGTGGTAACAGTTACTACACTTTAGTGTCCACTTTAAAAAGTGGTAACATAGTGCACACATTGCGACCACTTTGTGACCACTTTGTAAATGTAGTAACATAGTGCACACATTGTAGAAACATCGTTACCGAAATTTTTCTCACACATTTTGGTCACACAGTGTGCACTATGTTACTACATTTACAAAGTGGTCACAAAGTGGTCGCAATGTGTGCACTATGTTACCACTTTTTAAGTGAGTATTAAGTGAAAACATTATTTTATACTCCTGCCCAAAATGTTCAGTGGTACTGAACTATTGGTGTAGAAATTATTATTTTTGTGTGTAGAAACGTGTTAAAATAATTGTATTTTACCCATCTGTAAGAAAATATACACTACAATTTACTTACGGAAACACTTTTGTCTTCGCTGTACAGTGAAAGATAAATGGTTTCTATCTACCGATAATCGGGTACCTAGTAGAAATGCAATACGGGGAAATCATTGAAGGAAATTTAATGATAGCTGGGACAAAAGTAAAAATAACTTGATTTCTTTGAACTACCTATCAAATCTCGATATCTTAACATACATGCAACTATTAAAAAATTTGAACAGAAGAACTGCAACTATATGAACTAAGCAACGTAAAATGTAAATTGTAAATTGGGGATGAAAGTTCCTCTAGTTACCTTTATTTCTCCCAGTTCGGAGCTAAATTGAGAACTACATCCGACTTTGTCACAAATGAGGCAATAACTTTGATTATTATCACTATTCGATGGTTCACTCATTTTGATAAGAGGCTGTAACAACAAATATTAGTAATATTAATAACTGTTTATATAATGATTAATAATTAATATTATTGAATTTTACTATAATATATTAGTATATTCTTTAGTATATAAATTAGTTCTTATTAGTATATATATATAATGTCGGCTGAGCAGCGATATTTACCCCACTTCTGATATCGGGGACATGTCACATCAGAATAAGCACGAGCATTATACTGTCAATACAACATCAGATATCTTAGGATTCCTAGGTGTTGATCTTGAAATAATAACTCACAGGACTTCATTACAATGACATTGCTTGTATTTTACACACGATCATCATGGATTACAGATTACAGTTAGGATACGTCTAGATTCAATTAATTGATGGAACCTAAACGACCTTCCTTCACCCCATAGTCGTCCTGTCCACGCCATAGAATATCTTTTCCTAATTCTATACTCGATTCGCAATACGATCGTGATGTCGTCAACCCATCATTCCTCCAATCTACGTTTCCAATCTAATCACAATCCAACCATCTCCATTTCTCCCATAACCTCTAATGTACTCCATCTTTACATATCATAGACTCACTCACTCACTGCCACAGACCACTAAACAAGCTCACATCCCTCTACCGAACAACTGTCATAGTGCCTAACACCACAGACCTAACATAGTCTATTCTCATACCACAGACTACACCACGAAGGTAGAACTCACGTCACGGAATGTCAACACTACAGATTCCATCAGTCAGCTGAATTTACAAACTACTCTTAAACTTCTATAGCTTGATTATACGTCCATCTCCGACACGGCCATCCTGCTAGCACACGTCCTCGTGTGTTAGCTAACCTGCAAAGAATTAACCAACGAGAGTATTTGTTCTCCTCGGCCACTTCTGACCAATCATATTTCTACAAACAGCTCAAATAATGAAACTTCGTAACTGTATAGTTTTTCTTTTAAATTACTCGAATAAAACCATAAAAGAGCCATAAGAAAATATCAACAAGAGCCATGTACCACTGTCGCTTGTAACAACAAATTAACACAATTTAATTAACCACACAAATCGAAACTTCACACTAGTAAGCCCCTCTATCGCCACGGCTCTCCAGCCGACCAGCAATCGCAATTGCTCTCTCACTATGCATATCCATCAAGTGGATCGCCCATGTGCATCACCCTGTGACTGCCGAGTCTACTCCTGGACTCTATGGTTCCTCCAGAACCCGACCTCCGCCAGAGTTGCCTGCTACCGCTTACTCACGGACTACAATGTAGACACCGATTTCTACTGAGCTACGGCTACCAGACAACCTCTGGTACGGTCCAACACAATACGGCCGATAGAGTCCTTACTCGAGTTTCCACCAAAACAAGTTTACTCATCCTCATCAGGATCACTATTAACATCAACTTCGACTGGTACATGACCTACTGGCATCTTTCGTAATCTATCGTGTGCATACTTGTACGTTTAGAGTTCAAAGCTTTCAACGTCACCATCGTTCGGTCACTCCTGACCAAAATAACTCTACTTCAACAAAAGACTTAGTAAAGCTCAAACTATTATTCTTTTCCAATCAACAATTTTAACTATCTCAATATTCATAATCACATTGCTTATCTCAACATAATACTAGAACATCCGTCAGTCACAAGTACCCATTAAAAATCAAATTAATCTCAAATCAAAGTAAAAGTCAAGTGTGTGTGTCTCTATTGTCCGGCTATCCCCGTAGCCCTAATACGCAGTCATCCCTGTGACTGGCTGTGATCATCCCAGTGATCACCCATAAACCTGATCATCCCTGTGATCAGCCACTCTCGTGATCATCCCAGTGATCACCCATGACCATCCCCGTGACCACCCAAATTTAAGACTCAAGAGGACACGCAAAACTAGTTACCAAACAGTCAAAAGTGACTACAGTTCATCCTCACAAGGCTCAGAATCACTAACAATGGGTACTTGCCCTTCAGGTATTTTCCTATACCAGTCAATGACACTATATTGTGTACTCGTTCTCCTCTAAACCTCGCGGCCACAGTAATTTGCACTCGCTCGGTCAACCTGACTATTAAGAAGCTTGTTCTTCCTTAAATTCTTGATTTCAATCAAAAGTTAATTACAATTATTATCAATCGGGAATCATCAATGCTATGTAACACATGAATACTAGGTACCACGTCATTTTCAACTTTAACTTCAATAGACTATTAATCTCAAATGCACATTACAATATGAGCCATGAGTAAGTAACAGTAAGCTTGTCTAGTCACGTCTAGTCACGGCAACCAGCCGACGAGCAATCACATTGCTCAACAACACACGGTCTCAGCAGACCACTCCACAGTACGGTCAATCCAGACCACGACCATCGCCGAGTTCGAACATTGAACTCAATAAGTCTCATAGTCACATAGTCACATAGAAACCCTTACTCATACTCTCATATTTTACAACGGGATAAACATCCAAAATACTTTCAATAAGCTTTCTACTTTATCAAGTGGTACGAAGATTCACTACAAAACTCTCAATGTTAACTGACTCAAATATCACAAAATAGCTCACCGGATATTTCCCAACAAACCAATCATTACCGCAATACATCACCAATTTAACATCCAATGTGAATTTGTCGTGATAGATTCTTGAATAATTCGGAATACCGCAATCCCTCATATTCCTCAGGTAACAGGATTGAGAAGAGAACCACGTTCTACCCTGGACGAGGTTTATCAATGTTCACAATAATTACCAGCATTGAACCAACATGAAAATAAGAAAACATATTAGAACATATTATCACATTACGTACAAGATTAAACTTGACTCTTTCGGAAGCTCATAATTACCTTCTTAACTCCACAATAGAGTAGAAAACTAACTGACTATACTGACAGAACATTCCAACTTTTGTAACCAATTCCAAAATAAACATTACGTAAAGCGACACTGTCATCGGGATGATGATTCAGACATATCTCTGAATACTACGAGCTTCATAATCCAGGGGAAGGTACATGAATTGCAATCTCGTCGTCGTCACCGTCGCCGTCGCCGTCGTCGTCGATAATATGCACTAAAGAGCTCAGCTTGCAGCTCTCAATATTATTTCATCACTACATAGTATAAAATAAAGTCGTCTCTTTTTCGTGTCTGTCTGTCTGTCTGTTTGTCTGTCTGTATGCTTAAATCTTTAAAATTACGCAACGGATTTTGATGCGGTTTTTTGTAATAGGTAGAGTGATTCAAGAGGAAGGTTTTTATGTAAAAAAAATCCCGAAATTCCCACGGGAACGGGCACAACGCGGGTAAAACCGCGGGGCGCTGCTAGTCTTATCACAAAACACGGAGCTAATCTAGAACTATTCCAGTAACGAATAACAAATTTTAAATTTCTTTCTCAAAATATAAGAAGCCATTTTTCCATCAACGCCGTAGTGATGTGGACTACATCGTTTATTCCACCCGTGGGAATATAGCATCCAAATTTCAAATACCACAATCCATGGCGAAATGATATTCAGCACCAATCTCTCAGTTGCTATGGTGAAATTTATCATTCTCTGTTGGAAGCTCAGTGGGCAATAGCGATCCTTATCATTCTCTGCTGGAAGCTCAGTGGGCAATAGCGATCTTTATCATTCTCTGCTGAACGCTCGGTGGGCAATAGCGATCTTTATCCCACTTCTGATGTCGGCTGAGCAGCGATATTTACCCCACTTCTGATATCGGGGACATGTCACATCAGAATAAGCACGAGCATTATACTGTCAATACAACATCAGATATCTTAGGATTCCTAGGTGTTGATCTTGAAATAATAACTCACAGGACTTCATTACAATGACATTGCTTGTATTTTACACACGATCATCATGGATTACAGATTACAGTTAGGATACGTCTAGATTCAATTAATTGATGGAACCTAAACGACCTTCCTTCACCCCATAGTCGTCCTGTCCACGCCATAGAATATCTTTTCCTAATTCTATACTCGATTCGCAATACGATCGTGATGTCGTCAACCCATCATTCCTCCAATCTACGTTTCCAATCTAATCACAATCCAACCATCTCCATTTCTCCCATAACCTCTAATGTACGCCATCTTTTCATATCATAGACTCACTCACTCACTCACTGCCACAGACTACCAAACAAGCTCACATCCCTCTATCGAACAACTGTCATAGTGCGTAACACCACAGACTTAACATAGTCTATTCTCATACCACAGACTACACCACGAAGGTAGAACTCACGTCACGGAATGTCAACACTACAGATTCCATCAGTCAGCTGAATTTACAAACTACTCTTAAACTTCTATAGCTTGATTATACGTCCATCTCCGACACGACCATCCTGCTAGCACACGTCCTCGTGTGTTAATCTGCAACCAAAAATCACGAGAGAACAATTCCGCTCGGCCATACCTCTTATCCATAGCCAATATTGGGGATCTAGCCTTCATTGGCTCTCAATTTATTAAATAAAGGACCTTACTCTATTAAACTTTCTTTTATTATTACTAACTATGATTACTAACAACTCAGATTAATAAATTCAGATTAATAATATGATCAAATAGCGTAAGAAATCACAAAGTAAATTATAATAACGTTTCATCTACCAAAACCCTGAGGCCAGTAACAGTGACAGACTCTGGTTCATTATTCACACACAATCAACAATTTAATCACAATTGATTTACTACTGAGCTTTTATTCGTGGTCACAACACAAGATTTAGCAAACGCATTTGCCCTTTATGCACTTCCATTTCGGAATGCCGAGTCGTCCCATGACTCTACGGTCTTCGCTACCAGGCAAGACCCGACCACACTACCCAGAGCTACCGCCTACTGCCTACCCACGGACTACTACAAGTAGTAGACACCGATTTCTAACGGGCTACAGCTACGGCACTCTGGTGCGGTCTCAGACTGAGTCGTCCCATGACTCTACGGTCTTCGCTACCAGGCAAGACCCGACCACACTACCCAGAGCTACCGCCTACTGCCTACCCACGGACTACTACAAGTAGCAGACACCGATTTCTAACGGGCTACAGCTGCGGTACTCTGGTGCGGTCTCAGACTGACCCACCGACATAAAACCCAGTAACAATCAACAACTTAATCAACCTCACTGTCTCCACCTTCGTCTGAGTCAGCTGTTACCTGCCCCACAGGCATCTTCCTAACACGATCATGTGCATACTTGTAAGTACGTTTAGAGTTCAAAGCTTTCAACGTGTAACGATCACCATCGTTCGGTCACTCCTGACCTAATTAACTACTTCAACGAAAGACTTAGTAAAGCTCAAACTATTATTCTTTTCCAATGAACAAATTTAATTACCTCAATATTCATAATCACATTGCTTATCTAAACATAATACTAGAACATCGACAGGCACAAGTACCCATTAAAAATCAAATTAATCTCAAATCAAAGTAAAAGTCAAGTGTGTGTGTCTCTATTGTCCGGCTATCCCCGTAGCCCTAATACGCAGTCATCCCTGTGACGGGCTGTCATCCCAGTGATCACCCATAACCCCGATCATCCCTGTGATCAGCCACTCTCGTGATCATCCCAGTGATCACCCATGACCCTGATCATCCCTGTGATCAGCCACTCTCGCGATCATCCATAGCTCTGATCATCAATGCTATGTAACACATGAATACTAGGTACCACGTCATTTTCAACTTTAACTTTAATAGACTATTAATCTCAAATGCACATTACAATATGAGCCATGAGTAAGTAACAGTAAGCTTGTCTAGTCACGTCTAGTCACGGCAACCAGCCGACGAGCAATCACATTGCTCAACAACACACGGTCTCAGCACACCACTCCACAGTACGGTCAATCCAGACCACGACCATCGCCGAGGTCAACATTGAACTCAATAAGGCACTTAGAAACCCTTACTCATACTCTCATATTTTACAATGGGATAAACTTCCAAAATACTTTCAATAAGCTTTCTACTTTATCAAGTGGTACGAAGATTCATTACAAAACTCTCAATGTTAACTGACTCAAATATCACAAAATAGCTCACCGGATATATCCCAACTAACCAATAATTACCGCAATACATCACCAATTTAACATCCAATGTGAATTTTGGAATACCGCAATCCCTCATATTCCTCAGGTAACAGGATTGAGAAGAGAACCACGTTCTTCTCTGGACGAGGTTCATCAATGCTCACAATAATTACCAGCATTGCACCAACATGAAAATAAGAAAACATATCACAGTACGTACAAGATTAAACTTGACTCTTTCGGGAAGCTCATAATTACCATTTTAACTCCTCAATAGAGTAGAACACTAACTAACTATACTCACAGAACATTCCAACTCTTATAACCAATTCCAAAATAAACATTACGTAAAGCGCCACTGTCATCGGGATGATGATTCAGACATATCCTTGAATACTACGAGCTTCATAATCCAGGGGAAGGTACATGAATTATCTCGTCGTCGTCGTCGATAATATGCACTAAAGAGCTGCAAGCTTGTAAAAGAATCAATTATAACAATGATGTATTCCTTGAGATCACTCATTCCACTAAGTTTTCCTGTAACATCTATATGCACTGTGTGCCAAGGTATACTGACTTTAGGTATAGGGTGTAATTCTGCTTGAATTTTACCAGAGTTACTTTTCAAACTAGAAAAGATTGCTAAAATCTCAGAATCACGCTGTTGTTCAGCTAAAAGCCAATTATTAGACAGAGTTGTAATATCAACACGTTTCTGTTATGTTTTGTTGATTGATTGTGGAAGGGGGTTTCTAGAAAGAAAGTCTACGTATCTACGTACAATGCGATTAAAATAAGAATAGGACGGGCTCTCGGCTAACTTCACTCATATAAGTACGGTCAGCAGAACAAACTTAAAAATAGATTAATTTTAAATGAATGACTAAAAATCGTTCATTTTATAAAATTTATATATTTATAAGGTTGGCAGCACAGACGCAGTGTTGCAAAAGTTTCCGATTTATTGGGAGATCTACTGATTTTGGTCATTGTCTCCCGATATCCCGATTTAGCAATTCAGTATCCCGATTTTTGAATTATCATCTAATGTAAAATAATATTCATAAATAAACATGGAAAATAATATTCTTCATACGGCAAAACTAAAAGATCTTGAATTAACGAATATATTATTAACATAAAATACTCTTGTTTTATTCCGAATAAAAATCTCCCGATTTTTAGATGGCAAATTGAACGAATTTAATTTTTCAATTTTGCAACACTTAGTTTACCTACCTATGATTCGTTTTAAGACTAATTTTTTCTCTACCTATCAGATAAAAAAGTACGTGCTATTACAATATAAAACAAGCCAATATTTTTTAACATTGCTTTTTTTGCACACTATACCAAGTTCCCGTTGTGACGTCACAACATGGCGCTAGGCCGGTCCTATTCTTATTTTAATCGCATTGTATCTGCCTTCCCTATACATAATGTCAAAATCATAGGCCTGTAGAAAAGCTCACCATCTATGTACTCGGGGAGTTAAATCCACTGTGGTTTATATTCGGATGGAATATCTGTATCAATATCATGAAAATCAGAGGTCTCAGGAATAGAGCATTGATCAATAAACTTAACTTTTGAAATAGTAAGATTTGTTTCGTTCGGTCATGTTAACCGCAAAACCTAATTTCAATATCTCACGGCCTATCATGATACTATGACTTATATAAACATCTATCTGGTACCACATGAAACAGTATCTAAATGGTAACCATCTATTTCTACTCAGAATTTGTTCGGTACATATTATGTTAGAATTTCCTATTCCCACTATATTGACTATACAAGAAATACGTTTGCCAGACAAGTTTCAGAAATAAGAGAACATTCAGCCCCAGAGTCATAACAAAATGCAAACGACTCACCAGATTGATGTAGAACAAAGATTGAGCATTGGAATCGGGTAGGTCTGGGTCAAAAACGGGCAAAGAAATTAGAGTAGACGGAGCGGACTGCGTCTTAATCGCCTCAATTAACTAAGACATATTACGATTCTGAAGCATTCACATTACTCGCCATGGATCACCAACACCTTCCGATTCCTGGGCTAAACCTAATCCCACTTCTGATGTAGGAGCAGGAGTGCCGAGCGGGTAACTCGTCAGGGTTTGGAGTTCCCATTTTATTGGGATAAACAAGACCGTATATGAAATACAGTGTTTTAATTAAGTAGGTACACACACAATGCACAATAATGACACAATTTTTTTTTAAAATGGTACAAATACAAAATGATAATCAGTAAAAAGTTTTTTTTTTTTTTTTTTTTTTCCATTCTTATTATCTGCAATCAGTCACAAGACTATAATCAGATGCGTTGAGTGAAGCTGGGTGTTTCGTAGAGCAGGAGACCAGCGCCTCACTGACTACTTAAAGAACGTGGTTTCTCTTTAATCTTTTAACCACATTGGCGTTGTCAAGCAATCCGAGTGCCAGTGGATTGGGATGATGAGTGAGACGTTTAATGTATTGATCTTTGTAGCGGTCAATCTCTTCGACGACTGTGGCTGTGTTCAAGTAATCATATATCTCAACGTTTCTTGTGAACCATGGAGCATTCGTAATGTTCTTGAGGATGTTATTTTGGACTCTTTGTAAGCAGGAGACATTGCTTTTGCTGGCGACTCCCCATATCTGGATGCCATATGTCCAAATGGGTTTCAAGATGACATTGTAAAGGAGAAGTTTGTTGTCCAGAGAGAGTACTGAGTTTCTCCCTATAAGCCAGTAATAGTAGTTTATGCAACTGTCATATAAGGAAGGGTATTAAAACACGAGTGTGAGTTTCATAATAGTAACGAGTGTTTTAATACCCGTGTTATATGCAGTTTATTTTATTTTATTTTTTTATTTTTTATTCATAGGAAAACAAACAGTGATATTAATAACCTTAAATCTAAACTTATGTAAAGATAACACCATTTACATGTTTTCACATATATATATAAAACTAAACTATACACCTGCAAGCTGCCATAACAAAACATTGATAATCTAGGGAACCATCCAGAGTGATGTCATTGTCTTTTTAACATTTCGCGGTTTTGTTAAAAATAGGTCTAAGTCCGTGAGATTTGCAAGGTTGTTAAAGTCTCTTACCGCTCGAATGAGGTATGAATTTTGTCTGTATTTAGTTTTGGACATGGATGCACACAAAAATGGCGTGTGTCGAAGTACCTTCCGCGAAGGCACCCGAAACTGCAACTTGGATAATAAATGTGGAGAATCCACCAAATTTTGAGCGATATTAAATATGAAAGAAACATCAGCTATCCTACGTCTCTCAAAAAGGGGTAACATGTGCTGTCTTCTACATCTATCTGAGTAGTCAGCATCGTATTGTCTACATTTGTATTGGATATGCTTTAGGAACTTCTTCTGGATTGCCTCTATCCTTTTGATGTAGGAATCATATTGCGGGTTCCATACTTGCGAACAATACTCGAGTATACTACGCACAAAACTACAATATAAAATTTTCAAAACTTTAACGCTTGAAAATTGTGAACTAAATCTCATGACAAAACCAAGCGCCCTGCGAGCCTTCTTAACTATGGAATCTACATGGCTTCCGTATGTCAACTTGGCATCTTGAATTACCCCAAGGTCTCGTATTTCGGTATTACTTACAAGCGGTTGATCTCGAATAAAATATTGTGTTTGAATTAAATTAAATTTTCGACTAAAGGTAATTGAGAAGCATTTAGAGACATTTAAATCTAATTTATTGAGGTTGCAATAATCTTGAAATCTATTCAGATCTTCTTGTAATAGTTGGCAATCGTTTATATTACAGATTTTTTTGAAAATTTTCATGTCGTCCGCAAAAAGTAGAAAATGTGAATTATGAAAACAAGAATGGATATCGTTCAAAAATATAATAAATAACAGAGGCCCTAATAGCGATCCTTGAGGTACACCAGATGTAACTTCATACCATGCAGATTGAAATCCATTGGTAACTACAGCCTGTAGCCTGTGTGCAATATAAGACATGAACCATCTCAGTAGATTGCCATGAATTCCGGCATTATATAGTTTTTGGAGGAGAACAGAATAGGCTATACGGTCAAATGCCTTACAAAAATCGGTAAATATGGCATCGACTTGTCCACCAGACTCCATATGACACGTCAAATACTCCGCAAATGAAATTAAGTTTGTCAATGTAGAGCGTTTTTTAAGAAACCCATGTTGCTCTGGAATAAAAGTGGCGGAAAGGGCACTATAAACTTGGTTGTAAATAAGGCGTTCAAAGACCTTGGCGAAAATACAGAGCTTTGAAATCGGCCTATAGTTCCTAACATCGTTTTTGTTTCCGGCTTTGTGTATTGGAGTTACAAATGCCGACTTCCAAGCTTGGGGTACAATCCCTTCTCTCAAAGATCTTTCAAAAATCATAGCTAGTGGTTTAGAAAGGGCCTTAGCACAGCGAATTATATAAATAGAGACTATACCATCGGGACCCGGACCTTTATTAATATCTAAATTTTTTAGTAAATGGAAAACCTCATCTTCTCTCACAGCGATATCATGGATTAGGCCCGGTTGACCACAGACTGCGTAATCTACTGACGGTTTCGAGCTGTTAGAATCTAGTGAGGAAGTTGGACAATTTGGCAAAAACGTAGATTTGAAATAATTGGCGAACAGATTGCAGATCGATTCGCCAGAATCCGCACTTAAGTTTTCATAAAATAATGTGGATGGGATATTTTTTTCTTTCCTATTCGCTTTGACGTACGACCAGAATAATTGTGGGTTTAATGATATCTCATTCTGAGTATTTATTATGTAAGTTTGATAGCAATCTTCCTCTAGTGACTTAGCTCTTTTTCTAAGCAGTTCGTAAGTGTCATGATCTGCGGTATTGCCGTATATATGAAATTTCTTTAGGAATTTAAATTTTTCTTTTAACATCTTTTTAAGAGCAGAATTATACCAAGGTGGGAATGTTGAGGGATAGACCATTTTGTGTTTTATATGTCTGTCTCTTAGTTTGTATAACGTTTCATAAAAATAATCTAATACTTCGTCTACTGAGTTACAATTATTGAAGTATGTGTCCCAATTGATTTCATTTAAAGCTTTGTTTATTTCAATATAATTCCCATTATTGTAAAAGTATTTTAATCTTAAATTAGGTTTTAAAAATTCAAAGTTATCGAGAAGCTGAATAGAGAGAGACTTATGGTGGCCATCTTCAGGTACAAGAGGGTCAGTACAATGGTTAACCTTTAGGACACTGTTACTGAAGATTAAGTCTAGTATCCTGTTCTTAGTAATGTTACGGTGTGAATTATACTGGGTTAAATCACATTCAGATATTGTATCAAAAAAATATAATTGATCTTCTCCCGTGACACCTGAGGGTACCAGACAGTTATTTATTGTGTTCCAATCAATTTGCGCAAAATTGAAATCCCCCATGATGAGAAATTTATCGTCTGAGCATGAGTTCACAATCTCCGATAGTTTATTTGTAAAATTTCTTAACTGATCAGCATATGAATGGCCTAAATTCTCGCTACATAAATATAAGGTACATATATGTAGTTTATACGTGGAGCGAGTGTTTGAGCGCAGACTGACTGTTACCCAAATATCCTCCGCTGAGGAGCGCCAGTCGGGGCGCTCGACGGCCGCCAGCTCCTTGCGCACCGCCAGGAGCACCCCACCGCCGTACAGCTCCTGTGTGCTGACGTAATCTCTGTCCCGCCTCCAAACTATATATTTGTCGTCAAAGAGCTCAGCATCGAAAATACCGGATAATAACCAAGTCTCTGTTAGTGAAATAATGTCAAAACTACTTAGACACAAATTTCTTTTAAATATATGTGTTTTTGTGCGTAGCCCACGAGTGTTCTGGTAATATATATTAAGATTTGAATTAGCCATTCCAAATAGTAAGAAATATATCAGAATAAATAAAATAATAATTGAGATAAGTCAAATCAGATAAGCGAATTAACCAAACCAACATTACTGGCAACAATATCATAAGAAGCTCAAAGATAATAAAGTAAACAATGCGACCGACCACCCATATTAACTTAAATATGTTTAATTTATTTAAACCAAAACAAATACACAATGGCAATAGGCAATAAATAGGTATGATAAAATTACTCGATATAGTCGTAACGCTAATAAACCGGCTTATTATCGTGTTAAATTGTATGAACTCGTATGTAAAATATTGAAGAAATACGCAAAACAGAGTGATAACATCCATAAACTGTTGTTTAATATAAATATAAATTAAAGTGCTATTCAAAAAGTATAAGTAAAGAAATATTATTTTAGTACCCACATTCCTCCACAAATATAAATATGTAGTTTGTAATAATCGAAATATTTGTGTTTTATCTGTAATTAGTGTTTTAAAACAATTAAGTATAGTGTCTTCAAAGTATAGTTTAATGTAGTAATAATAAATAATAAACGCAATAGTCCTTCCGAATAAATATCCAACTATTGTAATACTTATTGGATGGAATGTGTAAATATATTTTAAATTAATTATGAAAACATTTACTATAATAATTAACCAACAGATAGACTTAAAACAGCTGATTGAATTGTTATTACTAATTATAAATAAAAGTGAATAAATGTTATTTTTACTAAAACGTAAACGAGCGCAACCGATATTAAGCTCAGCAGGTAAAGTGTAAACAACGGAACAGCCGTGCATAGCACAAGCGATAATAAGCTTAGTGTACAAACAATTACGATCCAAACCAATACAAGAATGCGCGTACGCCACCAATACCTCAAAGAGCGATAAGAAACTTACTTGTGTAAACCTGATGACTACTCGCTCGAACAAAAGACAACGGCGCTCACTCACGGCTCCCAAACTGTGGACCACTACGCTAATAACTAATAATAATTCATTAATAAACAAAACTAAATAATTTTTGTGAGATCTTTTTCGGACTTCACAGTAAGTATTGGGGATGTATCCGATTTTCTGAGCAATATTTTGCAATGCTTGACCCAAACGTATCGAAAATTATTTTCTCTGGCTAATGCTTTTGCCCTTGTTAGTAACATCTTGTTATGTTGAGTTAGGTGGTCGTTGACATATATAATACTGGAAGTTGAGTATCCCATGTTCGAAGCATTGAGATGCTTGCATTTTCTCGACTTCGCTATGAATTCCTCTTTAATGTACCTATTATTAAATGCCACTATTATGGACTTTGTAGCATTTGGCACTCTGGTCGGAACTCTCGAGATGTAGTTAATTTGCTCTTTAGAAATTGGGAATTCACACAGCTTTCCGATATTTGCAGCTATATCGAATAGATTTTCGTTATTTTTCTGCGGAATGCCCCTAATCTCAACATTGTTCGATCTGGACCACTGTTCCCGCTCCTCAATGTCACGTGTAAGTTTGGTAACTTGCTCTTGTAAAACAACAACTTCAGAGGCCGCCTTCTCCACCTTGACAATTCGCGACTCCAGGGTCTTCACGGTGCCGGAGAATTTATTGATTAGCTCATGAGCCATATTGAGGGAATCCGTTACGCTGTGGAGCTCAGCCTTAATTGACTTCACATCTTCCAAGAGAGATGTTAATGGAGTGAGCTGGAAAAGGATATTGTTCAGTTGCTCTTGCATCTTATCCAGCTGGCTCGAAGAAGGAAGTGGCGACGTTAGAGCAATGGAGGGAGAAGGTGCCGGGCTAGACTTGCATTTAGGACAACGCCAAAGGTTCTTTCTGTCACCTAATCTTCTGTAGCCCGTTTCCGTAATTCCTGAACACGCGAAGTCGAAATGAAGCTTGCACACACTGCACACCGTGCCATCTGTGTGCTTAGCTCCGCAGCTGCTACAGTCGAACATTGTCACAGAATAAAAATAGACAAAAGTTTGAGAAACACTTATTTCGTTATCTGGCAGCGACAGGCGTGCGCTCAGTATGAGTGAATATCGTGAACTGAGTTGCATACACTACTTTATCTTCACTAATGCAATTAATCAAACAACAAGAGTAAAAGCTGACAATAGTTTTTCACGCGTACGTGTATTGTCACAGTGAACTTGCCGCCATTAAAATCTAACCAATGAGAGCGCAGCTGCGCGTAGGGCCAATCAGGAGCGAGCGAGATCTTACCAAAGAGTTTTGTGTATGTAAGTTTAGTAGTTTCGACGAAGTTTTCACGTATAACCCAACTGTTTTCAAAAGCCAGCCTAATATCAAAATTTTATACAACTAGTATGAGGATTTTGACATAAGGCTCGCCAGGTTAATTGGTCGCGTTATAATGATGTTATAATGAGATTTTACGATATCGGTGTGGATATTATAACATCATGTGCAATTGCTTAAATTGAGTGTTTTAGTTGTCTGCGCTATAACAGTAGTAATTATAAGTCAAGTATTGGAAACATAAGTAGAATGTTACAACATTAGTGTAGATAAAGGTTTTTAAACTTGCGGTTCACTTATATATATTATTATTATATATTATAATATATATTATTATATTATTATAAATGATTATATAACAACAATAAAATGATCTATTAAAAAGTATTGTGCCTACTACTTCTATATCAATTACGAAATGTTTACATATTACGCCGCAGTGGCAGCGGCATCGCTGTCACCGTGGCTCTTCTTTAAATCTTTATGCAGAAATTCAAGTCTCTTCGTACAAATTAGCAATGTGAACACTCTTAGAATACAAAACGTAAAATTAGTGACCGAAAATATGCGACTCACAACTCACAAAATTACGCTCGTTTGGTTTCAAGTTAAGTCGTTAAGTATTTATATAATTAAATTAAAAAATATAGAGAATATCTTTGTTTTTTGTGGTAAGGTTCTGTTCTGCTCTAAAGGTTCAGTCAATGGTGGTATGATCAGTGTCTCCCAAACTGTAAACAGGTTTCCTGATTCGTTTTCCAGGATTCTTGAGATGTTTATTGATCTTCTGCTTGTCTCGCTGCCTAGCTGCCTGCCGGAAGCTCTTCAGTTTTTTAATGTCATGTCTGTTTTCCACCTGAAGCAAACATATTATTTTTTGTCTAATGAACACATCTTCTTCTTCATCGAGTGGATGGTCAACCGGACCAATCCTGGTGTCAGAGTTATTGAGCCGCCAAAGGCCTCTGACATGGCTCATGTAACGACTACTATCCATAGAAAGTAACCGGGCCGACGGCTTAACGTGCCCTCCGAAGCACGGAATCATCTTACTTTTCGGGCAATCAGGTGATTCAGCCTGCAATACCCTAACCAAACTGAGGAAACTAACCTAACCTAACCTAACCAAACAAATTAACACATAAATACTTATTTGTTATGATTAAGATATTATGTGATTTGTTTTTCCTATGTTCCACATTAGTTATAAAAAAATGAATACTACTAATATGCTCACATTGTCCTTTATTTAAATAAATGTAAAGTAGTTATTGTACATACCTACATAGACGTCATATAGAATATAGTACAGTAGTACATCGCTGCTTCTTGTTTGGTCTCGAGTACTGCTCTACAATTGACACGAACTTCCACATGGAGAATGTATCTGCAATAAACAAGGAATTAACAATTATTTAACCACATACGGTGAATTTGGAGATGCGACTCCCTTATAATTCATATATATGTTAAGAGGTCTTTCATGTGATACATGTATATGTTATTCTTATTGGAGGTGGGCTCATTTATACTTGTCCATTGTCCTCTATTTTTATAAATGTATAGTAGGAATTGTGCATACCTGCATAGACATCATATAGAATATAGTACAGTAGTCCATCGCTGCTTCTTGTTTGGTCTCGAGTACTGCTCTACAATTGACACGAACTTCCACATGGAGAATGTATCTGCAATAAACAAGGAATTAACAATTATTTAACCTCATACGGTGAATTTGGAGATGCGACTCCCTTATAATTCATATATATGTTAAGAGGTCTTTCATATGATACATGTATATGTTATTCTTATTGGAGGTGGGCTCATTTATACTTGTCCATTGTCCTCTATTTTTATAAATGTTATAGTAGGAATTGTGCATACCTGCATAGACATCATATAGAATATAGTACAGTAGTCCATCGCTGCTTCTTGTTTGGTCTCGAGTACTGCTCTACAATTGACACGAACTTCCACATGGAGAATGTATCTGCAATAAATAATAAATGAATAATTATTTCATTAATGAACCCTGAGCAAAACAAAGATTTAAAACGACATTGCAAGTTATCATCAAGTAGCAAATCAGTGTGCGGGGTTTCACCCCCGTTATAGAAATAGGCGAGGTTTCTCTCGCGTTAAAAAAACCGACTTAGCCTAGGCTATCTTTCAAAACTTTATCCATTGTACTAAATAATGTACCAATTTTAATCCAAATCGGTTCAGTAATTATTGGGTGAAAGAGGAACATACATCCATAAAAAAATTAAAATATTACATACCTAATAATTATAACAAAACAGCTATGTACTACGCCTTCGCGTTGATCTGTAGCTCGCTCCCTTAGTGACCTTGTTCTGGATCAACGCCTCCATTTCAGCATCTTTGGGTCTGGAATCAGAATGATGAATTCGTCTATTAAAATTAATGCACCACTGTTTAACTTGCATTCGTATAACAAAAAGCCAAAATGCTTTAAAAAATGTTTCCTTGTGGAGCAAACAATTATACCAAGAAGTATCAATTTTTTGCTCCAACGCCTGGATCAAAGGTGGATAAATGTGGACATTACACATGGATGGAAGGGCTCTATCAATAATATAAATGGACTGCCAAACAATCTGGCTTAAAGTACTAGAAGGATAAAATAATCTACGGACATCGGAATCATACTCTCTCAACACTATCAATGAATGGGAAGCGTCTTTTTCAGCAATCAAGGCTTGAAGACATATCTCACAGTCTGAGATACGAAGGTTGGGAATCAAATAGCGACAAATGGCACCAGCAATATATGGAACGGAAAGACTTTGAATAGCATTAGAAGGTGGTACACTGGTAGTAGTAATGGAAGAGGGTGCTGTAGTAGCAGAGGAAGAGGGTTCTGAAGTATCTGGAAAAGGAACTGAATTAAAATCGTCACACAGGACGTCATCTGTGTAAGGCCCATATTTAGCTCCACCAACCAAATTTTTTAAAGTACCTAACATTTTATCGTCGTCATTTGCACAATTTGTGTATAATGACTGGCCAGTCGTGACGTTATTGACTAATAAAGTTTTAAACGCGGACACAAAATGGGACGAATCAGGATTGGTATTAAATAAACCATGAGCTCTAATCTGGCCAAAAAAGTTTTCTAGCGGGTCTTGATTCAGGCGTCTAAGGCTTAAAAATTTGACCCCCTCAATTGACTGTAAATCAGTCCACAAGTGTTTGATGGAAGTTATAGAATGGATAAAGTTTCTAAGACATAAAGGGCGGCTCTCTCTAACATTGGGGGAATCAAATTTTATAGAATTCAGTTTCTTTACAGCAGTGCTCCAGAATTCTACATGTTCAGAATTTATAGATAAAGCATGCTGTAATTTACTACCGGTATGACCAAAACCGTTCAAACTATCAAATAAATTATTAAAAAACAAAAGGATATCTGCTGTAAAGAAACCATTTTCTACATTAATATTATTAGTAGAATAAGTGTGATCCTGTGCATGCAAAAGCGTCTTCATATATATCTGAAGAGACGTCGCCACATTCCTGCTGAAGACTTGCGCAGCAAGCTTCACCTTAAATGAAACATGCTTATTTTAGAATGCAAAAAGATATAATTAATATAATTATGATTAACTTCGATCAACAATGCACAACTAGATGTCGGGTCGGCGCAAAAAATACGTCTCGGTGAATAACGCCTCATTTGAAAAGTGAGGCGTTATTGTCACTTATGTTATTCATAAGATTTGCTACTTTATTGCTAGGTGTCATGGTTGTAATTAGGTTGAACTTCGAACTATTTTAAAACTCTTTTTTCAGTTCGGTAGTAAACAAAATAAGCTGTCACACGTCATCCACGCGGACAGTATTTAGCTTTGATTTTGTACGTGACCCGATATCTAGTTGTATATTGTTGATCGAAGATGATTAAGTCTTAAAAAAGCCCTAAACCATTGTATAACCACTAGCAGCGTTTACCCGCGTTGTACCCGTTCGACTTATTCTGAGATGACCTATATTACTCTTAAGTTTCATCCAAATCCATTCAGTAGTTTTTGCGTGAAAGAGCAACAAACAAACATGCATACATACATCCTTACAAACTTTCGCATTTATAATATTAATATCAATAGTATTACGTACATACTCGTAGTTATAGCAATAACTGAGAACACCTCCCAATATACAATATAAAACAGGATAAAAACTCAGAAGACTCAGCCTTTTACTGAGAGTTTAAACTTTCACGCCAAATTAAAAAAGTTGGATGTTTATCATTTAATATTAATTTTAAATTATAATTGTGTATTTTAAAACAGAAAATAAAATAAAATATTAGATATAAGCACCAGACACTATTGGTGTGTAGTAGTGCATATTAATTAATTTAATAAAATGTTAAAAAAAAATTATATCATTAAATTATTTTGTAAATAGTGTGTATAGGCTGAGTACTGATGAGGAGCTGACCGCTGGGTGTTTCACCCTAGTTGGATCAGTTGAAATCCATGAATGATATCTACAAATAATAACTAACACCTAAGTGTAAAACAGACTTCATGCCATACCATGCTTTTATAAAAACTACTACCTTAAAAAAAACAGTTTATATATATTAGATATGTACATAGGTAAATGCAGATTAATAAAATGAAATTATTCTACATTAATTGTAACACCCATCACATTAAAAAACCCCCAGATATTGAAACCGCCTTCTGCTTTTTGAAATCTGTTAGTGTTTGCTAGCTAAGTACATAGATAGTACAGGTAGTCAAATGTCTGAAAATACATATTATTGGAGGATTGTAACCAATCCTTCATTAATATGTGTTTATCAATTGTTTGTGATTGTTTACCTTCATCTTGTCATATGATGTTGGGTTTATATGTCTGTCCGTTAGTTTTGTACAACGGGCTCGTCCTCCAGCTCCATCTACTTGGTAAAGGGAAGTGACAAATTCCCATTTGGCTCTCCGGTCACCTAAAAGCAGATCTTTTTTAAAAAAGTTGTTGCGTACACATTTCAATAGGTGAGGGACATCATAGATGTGATAAAGTTTGTTATTATCAATGTAATAAAAAATATTATCGGAAATTTGGCTATTACAACGAAGAAGATCAGCTCTGGTGTCAGCTACTAATGAATTAATAGCTGCAACATTGGCTGAACCCTGATCACTAATAGTGGCCCTAACTTTGAAACCGATTTTGATGATGGCCGTTGTAACTTCTTTGATAATATTTTTTAAAATTATGGTTTTAACACCATCACGGGCAAAATAATAAGCTACTGGGATCTTCCACGGCGTGAATAAACCACGCAACATAAAGACAAGAGCTTTATCAGCTACATTGTCAGTACGTTTCCCTGAACCTAAATCCTCAAATCCCTCAATAACCCCAGTATTATAATTAAAAAACAAAGCCTTTCGAATAGCCATCTCGTCGAACATGAGAACACACTGCTTGTCTACAGCCGGCTTGTCCCTCGCAGCATCTGCTAAATGCTGAAACAAAAACTGATTAATTCCTGGCCTTAAACTAATATCACTCAGGAGAGATCTAAGCAAAGATTTGGAAGGGAGAGCTAAGTGCTTTCTCATAAAGTTATATCCTCTTGGGCTCAATTTGTGCAAAGATAGGGCAAAGACCTTCTCCTCAACTGTGTACCTACGCCCATGGGGAGAAACACCTGCCAAACGTATCTGTGAATCTACTAATAGCTTCCCAAATGTATTTAAAAGATTATATTTTTTTAAGTACATCCTAACTTTGGGAGCTAACATCACTGAGCGAGCTTTAAGTCTATTATACTTTATTTGCAGAAGGCGTAATTTCCTTTTTAAAATCTTATTATCGGATCGTAGCCTCTGTTTCCTAGGTGTGCACTGAGAAGGATTTAAACGTAAGCGTTTACCTAATTGCACACGGTTAATAGACTTACGTTTGGTAGGTGTTGTTGAAATATGGTGAGAAGCATAATCAGCAAAACTGGTTGAAGGCATATTATGTTCCAAACTATTATCATTACTAGAAGAAAGTGCACTAGAACCAGGAATGGGATGAGAAATTAGGGTGGCCTGCACAGAATTACTTGTGCAAGGAAATGACTGTAAATGGAAGTCTGTCTGTACGTTAGTAACTTTATCGTCTTGAGGAGGAAATGTACTACCACTAGGGAGAGATGGCATTATAGGATCAGAATTCGGAACATGAGTTCTAGTACTAGTGCTAAGGGAATGTGAAGAAATGTCCGTCTGTATGTTAGGAACAATATGCGAAGGCCGGATGACTGTGAAATTGAGAGACGTGTTTGGTGTAGTACACGGGCTTATTTCTAACAGCATATTACTCTGTACCTGACTGTGTTGTGTAGTTGTTACAGGTACAGGTGGTAAATTTAACATGGGGACAGCGTCTTCAGTCAACCGTTTTAAAGAGGACTTAGTAGTGATAATATGGTCTGGAATAAAATGTAAAATGCATATACGCAAATTCTTATATTGAACATAAGAATAATCTCTTAATTTCGGACATACCTTCAACCACTTTACCATTATCGGCTTCGAGTATGGAACACTAAAAAACTTGAACCGGAAGCCCCTGCTGTAGCACCCAGGGACAACACAGTGGTTAACCATTTTGTAACACTTAATAAAAATAAATACAATAAATATGATAACAACGGATTTGCAGATTTTGCATACGAAAAAAATTCCGACTAGCAAAATGACCGGCAAAACAGAAGCGTAAAATATTTTCCTTCAACAAATTGCCGGGAAAACAAGATGGAGGAATGACGACAATGAATGAGTTGAATGACGTAAAATTAAAATGCCTTCAATTACCAATCAAATACCTTCAATGTGGTGAGATAGGCGGTGATTCGCTAGGCGGCAGATCTACCACAGACATACTATTGAATTCGTTTTAAGTACCTCACTTGGCACAGGCTGATCGCCACGTAATCAGCTGGCGCGTAGTAACAATTATTTCGTATTTTTGTGGATTTATTTCATAATATTGGTCAAAAATGAAGGTACTATTTTTATGACATATTTGGAATGAGAATCGAATGCATATTCACCTCCTTCAATGCGTCCGTCGTTCAAATGAACTCGCTGTATAGATAGAACCTCTAAGTGAATTTCGTCAAACTCTGACCTAAGTAAGTCTTCGGCGTCGCTGTCTAACAAAGATACGATGTCATCATGAGCTGATTCGAAAGAAGAAACAAGTTTTTTGACCTCTGGAAAATAAGCCAAAAAGGTGTTTGCCTGGTTGGGGTCAGTTTTCGATAGTTGACCTATACCTAACGCCCTTTTTAATCGATTTAACGCAAGTGTACGTTTACGACGTAAAACTGGTAGGTCTTCCAATGTTAGTTCTACCTCCTGAGATTTAGTTTTCTTAAGAGAATGCTTCCGTTTACTTATAGTAGAATAAGCCATGGTGGTTACTTAGTTTGAATAAAGAACGAACGAACGATTGTTTTGATTACGATAACTATGTAAACAAGTTGTTATTTCGATTGGAATAGCCACGAAAAGTGTAGATATACACGGAATGTATGAATGATTATACCTACACGAGATGCTAGACCGATTGCACCTAGTTAGGTACACACTTAGGTCCGTATTACACCTGCTAATGCTAACGTTAACAAAAGATTAGGTATAAACGGCCGACTGAATAACAACTACGAGCGATTGTTTTGATTAATAACGATGTAAACAAGTTGTTATTTTGATTGGAATAGCCACGAAAAGTGTAGATATACACGTAATGTATGAATGATTGTACCTACAAGAGATGCTAAACCACACACTTAGATCCGTATACACCTGTTAACGTTAACAAAAGAATAGGTATAAACGGCCGAATGATTAACAACTGTCAATGAATACTTCGATACTTAATGAATTACGATTAAATCCTATGCTTTCAAGTTTCACTACGATTTCATACTTCCGAAAATGCACCGATAAATAATGAATTACGTAAGTACATACACACGTACAGAATTAGATAACTTTAGGTGAGAATGCATATACCTACCCTCCACTTTAGATTGTAAACTAACAACGAAAATTCTAGAAGTATTAACCAAACAATTTAAGAATGACTCACGATAATGCGGTTCGCTAAGGTACGTAGCCTGCCTACTTTAAATGGTTGGGTTATATCACGCAAAATGAAATTATGAACTTTGAACTAGAAGATTTTAGATTGATTTTCGGTAGGAAATCGATGAGACTAATTATACAATGAAAGAATATGATACTAATGTTTGATTAATCAGTCTCAGACTTGTCTGGGACTGGAAGTCCCGGGTTTCGGCACCAGAAAAAATGTATGATTTTTCAACATTTTGTTCAGACGATTGATATTAGGTATTTAATATATCTGTCTGCACGTTTCTAAAGAACCCCAGCTCTATAGGCTTTGAACCAACAGGATAATAAGACGCTACGCACCTGACTTGCCTTCTGCGGTCTCGTGGAATGTCCAGTTTAGGTCCTTCCTTGGAATGCGCACGACACACCACACATACCACAGTTTAAGTCCTTCAGCGGCGCCGCTTTGATGACGTATATAATGAAGAAGCTCGAATTTGCATAGGGAAACGAATTTTATAGATTTTAAGATGAACCACCATTCGCCATGTTTTTTAACGTGTGCGGAAGTGGCGAGGTGTTGTTCCCGCCAGGCTGTCTGCTTTAACCAATGCGAGCGCTGCACGTCATAGAAAAGACGTGCTCCCATTGGTTCAAATTCCAGGTCGGTGGAGCAGTTTAGAAACGTGCATTACGAAATACCGCGAAGACGGTACAGATGCAGTATTGAAGATATGAAAGAAATAGAACAACAAATAGCAAAATTATTAGAAAACAATATAATAGAGGAGTCATATAGTCCTTTTGCCGCCCCAGTAACACTAGCATTTAAAAAAGATGAAGGTAAGAAATCAAGACTGTATAGATTTTCGCGACTTAAATAAAATAGTGGTACCACAATCTCACCCTTTTCCACTTATTGAAGATTTAATGGCAAAAACCAGAAACTGCAGGTTTTTCACAACGCTAGATATAAATTCAGCATTTTGGTCCATTCCATTAAAAATAGAAGATAGAAAAAAAACAGCATTTGTTACCCAACAGGGACACTATCAGTGGACATGTCTACCTTTTGGACTGAAGACTTCCCCTGCTATATTTCAGAGGATACTGAGTAGTATCATACGAAAACATAAACTTACTGACTTCACTGTAAATTACATAGATGATATACTGGTTTTCTCAGAGACATTTGCAGATCATATTAAACATTTAGAATCGTTGTTGGAAGCAATATCAATAGAAAGACTCAAATTAAAATTTTCCAAATGTAATTTTGCACAAGACTCCGTTAAATATTTAGGTCATATAATAATAGTAGTTTATGCAACTGTCATATAAAGAAGGGTATTAAAACACGAGTGTGAGTTTATGAAACGAGCGCAGCGAGTTTCATAACAGTAACGAGTGTTTTAATACCCGTGTTATATGCAGTTGCATACACTACTTTAGCTTCACTAATGCAATTAATCAAACAAAATTGTAAAAACAAAACACGCGAAACATTAAATTCACGCGTACGTGTATTGTCACAGTGAACTTGCCGCCATTAAAATCTAACCAATGAAAGCGCAGCTGCGCGCGCAGGGCCGCAGGGCGCGCGCCGCGCAGGGCGCGATGTTATAATGAGATTTTACGATATCGATGTGGATATTATAACATCATGTGCAATTGCTTAAATTGAGTGTTTTAGTTGTCTGCGCTATAACAGTAGTAATTATAAGTCAAGTATTGGAAACATAAGTAGAATGTTACAACATTAGTGTAGATAAACTAGTTTATCTACACCTAGTTTATCTACACTAATGTTGTAACATTCTAAACTATTCTCTTGTTGTTTGATTAATTGCATTAGTGAAGATAAAGTAGTGTATGCAACCGCACATAACACGGGTATTAAAACTTCAATAAATGACAGTTGCATAAACTACTAATAATGAATGAGTAGGTACCGTACTTACTGGGTACAGTTTGTACTCCTTGGTGGGGAGATGTAAATAAAGATCATGTATGATTCTTCATTTAGTTTTAGAATAATATAATTTTAGAATTTAGTTTGTAAACTTAACTAGATATAATATAGTTTCTGAACGCACGCCTAGATGTCATTGTCATTACTGTCAATACTATAGTTTTCAACAACACATGGTGTCATAATCGTTTTTTAACAAAACTAATTAAATTAATAAAAGTAGGAATAAAGAAATAAATAGCTTTAAATGTTGTTTCTTTCACAGGTTTGTAAATTTTATAATAATTACTTTGATGGAACTAAGGTAATTTATGGTTATTATAATAAAACGTTTCTTCCACAGAGAAACACAATTAAGTTTTTTTATTTCTATACAACCATTGGTAAATAGTGTGATAATACACATTATATATTTCGGGAATCATGTCACATCAGGATAAGCACGAGCATTATACTGTCAATACAACATCAGATATCTTAGGATTCCTAGGTCTTGATCTTGAAATAATAACTCACAGGACTTCATTACAATGACATTGCTTGTATTTTACACACGATCATCATGGATTACAGATTACAGTTAGGATACGTCTAGATTCAATTAATTGATGGAACCTAAACGACCTCCCTTCACCCCATAGTCGTCCTGTCCACGCCATAGAATATCTTTTCCCTATTCTATACTCGATTCGCAATACGATCGTGATGTCGTCAACACATCCTTCTTCCCATCTACGTTTCCAATCCAATTCCCACCATCTCCCTTTCTCTCATAAAACCCCAATATACGCCATCTTTTTATATCATCGACTATCCTCCCTCTGTCCAACAACTATCATAGTGTTAAACACCACAGACTTAACACCGACTATTCTCATACCACAGACTACACCACGAAGGTAGAACTCACGTCACGGAATAACTACACTACAGATTCCATCAGTTAACTGAATTTACAAACTACTCTTAAACTTCTATAGCTTGATTAAACGTCCTCTATTAAACCAGTGTTGCCATCCCCGCATCGACCTCACCCAAGCTGCCCGCTTGACGTTTCTGAACGTAAACAGAATGACTGATAGATCAACTGACAGCTTGATTAAATTGACTACAGACTAAAAATAATGTAGTGACGTGATAAACCGCTATCTGGTGTGGCGCCACTGATGCTACGCTCCGACATATACATTTCTTAAATTTTTGTTTACATAAAGTCTTCAGTTTATTTGGCAATTTGTTATAAATTTTTACACACATAACAATAGAATTCCTATTATATTTAATTGATTTTGGTACATCTTGCAGTACAAGTCTTTGAGGGTTTCTCTGTAGTCGATCACTCACATCATGGGCTTTTTTAAATAATTCAGGGTGCTGTTTTACAAACATACAAGCCTCATATATATATATCCCAACCAGCAAAAACTAGGCTTACAACAATCTCAAGACTACTGTATTTTTGCTCTTACATCACTCCTATATAATCGTATAAGCCTGAGTTTGGGCACTAATTATAAGCATATTTAGTTTAATATCGTTCTAATATCAGTCTAATTGAATACAGTTTGCACTTACTGAAATATAGCCAAAATTAATTTAAGCCGACTTAGGCTAATATTGCTTTTACGTAAGTATCTTGTAAGCCTGCATAGGCTTATATTAGTCTAAGGTTAGAATCTTTTGAGGCAATTCAAGCTCATTATGATTTTTCGTCAAATCAAATTAAAAGTTCGTGTGAGAGGAAGAAAAAACAAGGTAATAAATGAAAACAAATTTAAGTTGCTGTGAAGTTAATGTAATACTAAAGTGCCGTAATTATCAAGTGCGTGTATTTAAGTATTACGGTAAATAATCGTATTGGAATATATTATTTACTGTTAAGTAGACCTCTTTTTACGCTTCAAAATTCATGCGCCTTGTTAAATTAGGTATTTTATGTTCTCGTTCAAGTATTTTATTTGTTAATTTGTATTGATAGTGTCGCCATTAGTATAGCTGCATTTTACAAGCGCACTATTAGACTATTGTAAGATTGTTTACTCTAATTTTAGCATTCGGTATACTAAAGATAACTCCATATTGGAATAAATTAGGGTTCCTCGCAATTTTACATAAAACCTTAAAACGACGGGGAGAAAAAAAAATTAACTTAATCTTAGGCTATACGGAGTTACGGACACGAAGTCAGCGCACGCGGCGCGGGCGGCGGCGGTGGCGGCGCGCGGCGCGGGGAGCGGCGTAGTCAATCGAGCGGTGCCCGCGCGTCTGCATTGACGTAGTGTTGTGAATTTTATTATTTTAGTGTCGTTTCAAAATAAAAGATGTTTTCGTCGGTGTTTAGACATTTCGTTCGCGAACAAAGACACTAATTTCTCAAAACACAACACTACGCCGCTCTAACGCTGCGCGACCTGCCTGCTGGTTTAACTGACTTCGTGTCCGGGGCATAACACATAATAAGTAAGTTTCTTTTTTATTCAAGGGACAACGTTAGTGAAGTAAAATGGTTGTTTATATGGATATAGACCGTTATCTAGTCAAGAAAGACTTCCGTATGCTAAAATATTTAGCATGGCCTTGGAATGAAACACACTTCTTGTTGAACGAAATATGTCACGGATGTGGCCACTACAACAACGTCATGAAGAACAAACCTAAACACTTCATTATGAATCAAAAGAATTTGAGAAAACTATTACGCTATGATTTTTTTTGGTGTGAAAATTGCTCTGTGTACACAATTTATGACCACTATATCGATGATGAATGTGAACTTTGCAATTAATATTTAAAAAAAACATCCAGCCTAATTACTTCATCTTCATCAGGTAGGTAGGTTAGTTATTCCTCTCGCTGTTTTTTCTTGGCATCAAGTGGAAAGAAGTCAAGGTGGATCCGCAGTGGTAGCTCCCGAGATTAAAATTGTCTTACGATTTTTTGCAATTTGCAAGTCAGTGTCAGGTTGTATCATGATCAAAATATGATTCGCGACCATAACAAATATGTATTTGCAGAATTATAATCATTCATACATTTCCCTTAGTTAGATTTTTCCATAACAATTGAAGTTATGGTCGTGCACTTGGCAATGAAAATCGACACTTCGACACGACAATCGTTCTCCCACTGTATTGATTGCAGTACATTTCGTTCTGGCACTGTTACGTATGTCCGACCTTCTTTCGCCCCTGATCAAATAATTACATCGCATTTGTTAAGATTTTGAGGTCGTTGAAACACTTAGCTACAAATACTTACTTATTTTTTCTTATTGTTACCTTATTATTTATTATTTACGATTTTGAACTTTTGACTATTGAAGGAACATGCCATTCAAGATTGTGCAGACCATTGAGCGAGGAAAACATAGTCTAACAACAGTACCTGAGCAGTGGGAGCAGAATGGCGTGCTATTTTGGCCTAAAAACAACAAACAAGAGAAACTAAGAAAAAATGAAAGTTCAGTTGCGGATTATAATCAATGGTCAAAAATTAACTGCATAGTCAAAAGGAAAGATATTCCAACATATTATGACGCTGAGGCTGAAATCGACATCATGAGTAACAATTCAGAAACGGAAACTGATAATGAGAATCAAGCACCACATAAAAAAAGACTACTACCCATGAAGTCTTTTAATAGTATGGTAGAGGTTAGTAAATAAATTCGATTTAAATCAGTTACTTAAGGGGGGTGTGTCAGCTAGCCCGCGAAATTCAATCTTTTTTACGTTTTTTTGCAATTTGCAAGCCAGTATTAGGTTGTATGTTGATCAAAATATGATTCTAAATATGTTTCACTTGCAAATAGCAAAAAACGTTAAAAAATATAGAATTTCGCGGGCTAGCTGACGAGATTCGTGAAATTATTTTTTTTTAACTCCTTGTTATTTCTGGCCTATACAGTATAATAGCAAAACGTGTCTAGTCATTGGTCTAGATTATATGAATTTATAATAAGTATTATTTTCAGGATATCTATCAGGCTGCCTCAACTTCCATTCAGGTAGTCTCACCACAGACCAAAACCTATACCACTAATGATACTCCAACGATAAGACGTCCCGCATACCCTAATTTACAGGTGTGTATATTATATAACGTTATTTTATCAGTTCTCCGGAACCCGTGCTATGGACTCTGCCATGTTTGAAAGTCGGATGAGAAAATTGTTTTACTCTATAGGATATTATTTTATGGTAATTGTATTTATGATGGTTGTACTATTTTTGTAGAACATCAATCAAGACGCTTCAGCCTCAGTAACTGTTGGTACTGAAGTAACAAAAATAAATAATCTTCCAATTATACACCTAAATGAAGAAAGTTGCATTTTTCAAACAGATTCACTAGAGGAAGACACAGGAACATGTGAAAATGAGAATGTTGGAACAGTACCAGTTACGGAAGTACAATCTGAAGAAAAATCAATTCTGGAGGAGATTAGAACTATTAAAAATGATATACAAACGATTACTGTAAACCAAAGTGTATTGTGTGAAAATCAAAATACCATTATTGCGCAACTGTCTGAACTTTCAATAAAACTTGAAGAATTTATCAAGCAATTCCTTAGCACCAAAAAATACAGAAATAATGGCGAATCTGGCACCCTAAAAATTTGTAATCTGAAGGAGATGGAAGAATTTGAAAGAAAACTTGACCAACCCGATACAAGAGATGAACTATACAGACAATTTTCTAATATTTTAAACCAAGGTGTAGGAAAGGGGACAACTAATGCGTACTCCCTCATCGATGCTATCTTCGATAGGAAGTTTTTCACACAGTGTTCATGGACTGGAGTCTCAAAAGGAGATGCGACGAAAATTTGCTTTAAAGGGTTTACAAAGACAATTAACTTTTTCTTTAATATCGTTCACGAATCCGATAAAACTTTCACTAAAGCACAGTTGACTAAGTTTTTCAAGATAATTTTGCGCAATGCTCGTTACCGGTCTGAAAATGAACAGGGGAGGATGTCTGCTCAAAGACAAAAGCCAAAAGGGAAATCAAAGACGAAAAAAGGTCTCCCGGATTCATTGCAAGAAAATTTGCAGAATCACGCATCAGATCAAAATCAAAAGGAATTGCCAGATCTGGAACGCGAGACAAACTAACAACCAAATCATTAGGTAGTTAGTTTGTCTGACATTAGGTCCTAATGTGTTCTTACTCCAAGACGATCATCGAAACGCAAACGCCTCGATCACGCCTGATGGAAGTAGACGAGGTCTATATATTTAGTTCAATTGGATTTTTTTTTGACTGATTGAGATTCCAAAGAATATGTTCAAATTTTGTTACAAATTACTTTATTAATTGTGTCACTTTTTTATTTGACTGATTGAGATTCCAAAGAATATGTTCAAATTTTGTTACTTACTAATTACTTTATTTGTGTGACTTTTTTATTTGACTGATTGAGATTCCAAAGAATATGTTCAAATTTTGTTACAAATTACTTTATTAATTGTGTCACTTTTTTATTTCACTGATTGAGATTCCAAAGAATATGTTCAAATTTTGTTACTTACTAATTACTTTATTTGTGTGACTTTTTTATTTGACTGATTGAGATTCCAAAGAATATGTTCAAATTTTGTTACAAATTACTTTATTAATTGTGTCACTTTTTTATTTCACTGATTGAGATTCCAAAGAATATGTTCAAATTTTGTTACTTACTAATTACTTTATTTGTGTGACTTTTTTATTTGACTGATTGAGATTCCAAAGAATATGTTCAAATTTTGTTACTAATTACTTTATTTTGTGTGTAGTAATATAAGATAATAAGTAATATAAGATTTGTATTTTTTTATTTAACTACATACTTATGAAGGCTACTACTTGTTAGCTGATAATAAAAGCGATACATAATTTTTTATTTATTTTTTTATTTTAAAGTATGTAACAGCGGTACAAAATACAAATTTTGACCATATAAGACACTCACTAATTTGCATTTTATGTTAGATATTTTATAAACATTTTTCGTCTTGCTAATACTTTTATATTCACACTGATATATGTTTAAAAATGAAGACTTCAGAGGCTCTTCAAAAGCATCGTGCGTGTTTTCGATGCGATAGCCATGTATTTCAATTTCTTCTTCAATATCATTTTTAACACCTACAGATTCCAATTCTACAACATGATTTTCGTCGCTGAGAAACCACTTGTCTTGCTGTTTTGAAGACAAAATAAATGTTTTCAAATGCAGAACCACTCCCGACTCGCCTCGTCGACGTTTCTTTAAATACGGATATTCTGTTTCATCTTTCATCAATTTTCCTATTTCACATAGCTGCTTCTCATTTATTCGTCTGGCTACTTGATGAAGTGTTTTGTTGCCTTGTCTTATCATGCTTTTAATGCCATAAAGTTTATTTTCAAATGGGTATGCGTTGAAACTTTGGAGTATCCCAAATTTTCTTACCTCGTCTACTAAGTGAGTTAAGTTGTGTATGTTGCTGGTTACATAGTCTTTACCATAAATTATTTTAAAATGTTCAGTAAAATATTGCAACATTCCTTCAGCGACTTCCAAAAGCGGAAAATGTCTTTCATTTGAGCATATTGTTATGGCACAAAAAAAATGCATGAAGTGAGAATATGCTTCGAGTCTCAACAAATCTTTCAATATTATAAAACTCAGATAGTACATAAAAGATCTGTATTCGGAGCCCTTCCAGTGAGCAAGGACGTCGACTGCTCTGACTGATCGATGTATTTCTTTCGGAATTTTACGATTCACCAAGAAGCTATTGATTTTCTCTATATCTTGAGCCCGCCATTTCGTTAGATAGGTTCCAAAGTTTCCATCTCTCCATCCAATTAATAGTCTCTTCATGACACCGAGATCAATGAGATGGAGAGAATCAGAAACGGGAAAATCTTCAACCATGTCGATATTCAACTTCATTAATGGTGAATCCTGCTTATGATGTCCTCCATATATTTTTTTACGAAAGTCGTCGTTATTTCTTTTAGGGCAATCAAATTTGGGAAATGTCACTGTATTGGATTTATGAGAATATTCACCCACCACTGTGCATTTTAGACACCCATGTTTGCCATTAAAGTTGCAAACACCTGAAATAGAAGACATTTATTGTATTTCGTTGAATTTACTACCTACATGAACACTGATAACCGTCAATATCAAAATAAAGTAGCTCCTTTGAGAAATTGATTTTATTACTGTGATGTAATCAATCAAATTACCTTTTATCATTGCTCGTGCTGGAGAGTCACATATGAAAGCTCTAATTGTGACTTCCACAGTTTTTTCAGTTCCTGTGTTAGAAGTAATCGTCAATCCTTCTTCAAGCTGCTTCATTTCGTTTACAAAAGGCCCTAAATAAGCATCTAAATCAGATGGCTTCGCATTTCCTGCGTAAATTCCTGTAAAAGAAGATGTTAGATAATTCCTTAACTATAAAATCAAACAAATATTTGGTTGTCATGACTATACAGGAAAAAGGCATATAATCAAGAAAATACTTCATGTGCGACGTACGGAACACGTTGCTCCTGCCGTGCCGCCATCTTTGTCTGTGCAACTCGTGTGCCGACTCGCTGCGCTACCAAGCCAACAACTGCCCCATATGTCACGCGCAAGTCAAGACATTTCTTTTGACTTAAGAAGTACCTTTTTCCTGTTATTAGCAACCACTGACCTCTATTAAACAAATACTTGTATATTAGAGGTCAGTGTTAGCAACTCTTTGATACCCATAGCACAAATCTTCTACCCACATAATATTATGTCATATTATGCTGTTTAATATAAAAATACCAATATATTTACCTATAACAAACGGAGAAACGTTAGGCAATTCAAAAATATTACATAATATGGGCCATAGTTGTTGTCTTGAACTATTAGATACTGGCAATCCGTCTATATTGATATTTAAATGAATAATATCTGGAGTGCACGATAAACGTCCTAAAATATCAATGAGTCTTGTAATCAAGCCACTGTGCCAATACATTCCTGGAGCCGAATTACTAATGTGTACTTTCTCTTTGTTTGTTTCAAGTAGTGTTCGCGCGTCTTTGGGTAGAACATCATTTAGATTCTTGTTTAAAATAAATAACAATTCATTCAGTGCTGCATGTGATATGTTAAATTTCAACGCCCATTTCTTGACATCATTTTTTAACACGAAAGTTTTTTCATAGTCGGTTTCGTCCTCGCTCGGAGATTCATCTTGACTGAAATCATTTATGGAGCACCCTAACTTTTCGTCGTTATTATCGACCTCTTGTATGAAAGCAAAACCTGCAGAACCCTCACTGATATTTTTCTCTACACTACCTTGTCCTGACAGCGGTATATTTGTTTTTCTTTTTAACATTTCATTGTACTTTTTAACAACTTTCCTCCTGTAGCCACCAGTTTTCTTAAATCTTTTCCAGCTTTTGTAATCCATTATTTAATAGGTATTATCAAAATTTAAAAATTTGAAATAAAATATAGCCAGCAAAATTACTCTTAAAACTATTAAAATTAGTATTCCCAAAAATTATCTAAGATCAAACGCTCTTTTATGGGTCTTGTCTTTTGTATCACTACATCACTATCACTACATAGTCACTACAACGGATTTTGATGCGGTTTTTTGTAATAGGTAGAGTGATTCAAGAGGAAGGTTTTTATGTAAAAAAATTCCCGAAATTCCAACGGGAACGGGCACAACGCGGGTAAAACCGCGGGGCGCTGCTAGTTGTAAATATGTTGATCCAAAATCACCCTAATATCATACTTTTATCCAGTGCTATTGATCTTATAATAGTTTCAAATAAGATCAGAAATGCACGTACTCACAGTACTCTTATGCAATGCTGATATTAGTCTGACATCTTACAATAGCATTTAGCAAGTCTATTATAAAATCAAACGAGCTTAGAAAATACGCATATAAGAGCAAGTTTTCTCAAGTGCAACTAGTCTTAGTAAATGCTCTTATAGGAGTAAGTGGCTTACAATAGCATAGTAATGTCTCTTCTATACATATATGAGACTTGGTTATGAGACTGAGCGTTCTTGAGGCCATACCGGCTTGTCTAAAATGTAATTAGGATCGATGGCATGTTCTAAAACAATTATAAGAGCGCTTAAAGCCTACCACTCTTATAAAGTGCGAGTTCTGAGCCTGTTTTGCTGGTTGGGTTATTATATATACATACACGGCAATGGCATTCGATCAAGCGTCTTAAATAGTGGCCGACAAGATTGATATGGTGGTATTCCACAGATAGCTCTGAGGCATCGTTTTTGGGCTAGAAATGCTCTGTTAACGTCTACACTGTTACCCCACATGAGGACACCATAGCGCAAGATAGATTCTACATACGCATGGTAGGTTGTGACAGCTGTTTCTCTATCAGTGAAGTTCTTAATTTTTGCCAGTGCATATACAAATTTATTCACTCTATTAGTAAGATTATCGACTTGTACTTTCCAATTTATATCTTGATCTATGGTAACTCCCAGAAATTTTGCATTTGATACTTCATTTATTTTTTGTACGTTCAGATTGAAGTTGTATTTGGCGTGTTTTCGCATAAAGGTGATAAAGAAAACTTAAATTAGTCTGAAGGTAGAGGACAGATTTTGACGAAAAGGTTGTTCCCGATTGAAGAGTAACAACGCGTGTTTTACCGTCGGGTAGGGTAGAAGAGGGGGAAGATTGTCATCACGTACTACAACAATATTGCCTTCACGTACGGGAGAATCGCAGTCGTTATACCACTTGCTACGTTGTTGAATCTCATGTAAATATTCTCGACTCCAGCGTTTCCAAAAATGCTGCAAACATTGTTGTACCAATCGCCATCTCAACAAGCGGCCAGGATTGTCGTTTGTCAAAGGTACATCCGGCAACGATGTGATCGGGCCGCCATTAAAAAAGTGCGCGGGAGTCAAGGGCAACGGATCTTTAGCATCGGTACTCAACACGCAAAGAGGTCGCGAGTTCAGCACGGCTTCTATTTGACATAAAAGGGTGTGCATCTCGTCATAAGTTTGTACCTGAGTACCTAGAACGCGATAGAAGTTATGTTTACTTTGAAACTGTAAAAGTGATTTATGAATGCGGCCACCTGCTCGTAAACAATTGTTCTTATCAATAAATGGGTCAAGTCGCTTAAATTGATTCGAGATAATTTTATTTTTGGAAAGCATTTTAATATCATTCTGAAATGTGGACTGTTGCACTAAATAAAGTAATTTATTTAAGGCATAATTATACGTCTTAGATACGATCGTATCGTCTAGCGTCTGATAAGCGTCAAGACAACCAACGTCTGGCGTCTGATAGATCTCAAGACAACCTCCAACCAGCGTCTGATAGATCTCAAGACAACCTCCAACCGGCGTCTGATAGATCTCAAGACAGCCTACGATCAAAGTCTGACAACGCTACCAAGGATGTAGGAATTTAGGTGCTGTTTGTCAGTTTAACAAAATAAGATTAGAAATGATTATAGATTATGAATGATTGTAATGATCTGATATAATAAAGACATTTGAATTTTAAGAAAATACCCTAACTGTCAGCGTCAACGTCATTGTCATTGATGTCACAAGTACTCTCGGGCATTTTGCGTAATCTGTCATGTGCGTATTTGTATGTGCGGTTGGAATTTAGAGCTCTTAATACGTAACGATCGCCATCTGTGACTTCAGATACAATAAAAGGACCTTTATATTTCGGATCGAGCTTAGTTTGATTACGCTCTTCATTTTGTAGTAGGACGTAATCTCCTACTGAAAAAGGCTTCAGCTTAGCTTTAGTGCTATTGAAACGCGTCTTGTCATATTCAGCAGCCATATCCATATTCTGGATAGCTTCGGCCCTAACCTTGTCAATATCAGTGTCTGGCTCTACATCGTCGGCTAGCATAATCCCTAATGGTCTAGCAACCTTGCCAATGAGCAGTTCTAGTGGACTTGCCTTCGTTACCCGGTGTTGGGTGCAATTGAGAGCGAGTTGTACGTCCGGGAGAGCGTCTTGCCACGAGCGGTCACTGGTTTCTGCAGCAGTAAGCATATTTGTAGGAGTGAAGGTACTGACGTCTTGGCAGAAGGTGGAAACGCAGTAAAACAACGAAGGATGTGAAATGCGGGGACCGCGCGTGCTTATGTAGTTCGTCGAGGGGCCGACAACGAGCGTGCGTCTTGCGTGGAATCATAAGAGCGACTGGCGAGCGCAGCGGCTCGCTGCACCGGCGGTGCACCGAGTCGATGCGCTTGTTATAAAATCATAGGCACATATGTAAATATTTCACTGGATTTATGTATCATAACTCATGTATATATGCAGATATTCAATAGATTATTTAGTCATATTCAGGTACGAAGGAAAAATATAAACAAGGGATTCAATTCATATCACAGTTACGAGTATATTCATTTTATATCATGTAACAATATGTACAAAACAGGAGGTTGGTTACATTACAAATGCACAAACCACCACAGCTAATTGCTTAGTTATTAAAACCCATATTTTAGAATATAACAGGTCATAATAACCTTACTGTACATATACACATAATATTCATTATTTCATTATCAACCAGAACAACAATTCATCAGAATAATATCATACCTTAGCTGTTATCGCCTTAAAAGTCGAGGAACAACTCCTTTTTATGTCCGATAACAAACAGTATTCAAAAAGTGACAGTTGAGTCAAATTAGTGTTAAATTCTTATTTGTTACAAAAATCATTTAATAAATTTGTTAATTCATTTTAACAATCGAGTAAAAAATATTAAACATAAAATAATTATATTTATAGGTAAATAAAGTATTTATTTTAATAATTAAACACATAATTATTATCATTATATATCACGGCCATACTGACAAGTACTTCGCTCTCGAAGTACATATATTAGATACCCTTTCTTTATAATCGTACTTTACTTTTTGTTTTGCCAAGTGCCTAGACGTGTCAAGTCCCCTCCACCCGCTGCTAGTGGGATAGACTTGCACCAAGCAAATGACCGACCAGCGGAAACAATTAATTGTATCGGTTACCTCGTCATGCAAGTCCCATTCACCCGCTGCTGGTGAGATAGACAAGCACCAAGTAAACGATCGCCCAGCGGTTTTTTTTTTTTAATTCGAAATAAAAGACATATAAATAGTAATCTCTATAATCAGCAGTACAATCAGATATATATACAATTAGGTAAGCTTATATTTATTACAATATTCTAAGGAGTTAATGTGCAACATCATTTTCAACAATCACATTCTCATCAATTAATTCACCTGGCCACAATCTTAATTTTTCATTAGCTACTGAAATATTTCGTAAATTACCTAGACCTTGTAGAGCAAATCGATCATTAGGAAGGATAGAAGATACTTCATAAGGCCCTTTAAACTTAGGTGCTAACTTATCATTACGCCTATGATTCTGTGAGACATACACTACATCTCCTACGTTAAAGTTTACGTTGTTACGACGAGTGGCATCGAAACGTTTTTTGAATTTTTCTGCTATTTGTAAAAGGCGTAGTCTAGCCAATTCTCGGTCAGCCTCTAAGTTATTTGGTTTTTGTCTATCATTAATGTCAATTACGTCGTCTAAACGAGCTTGGACAGATGGAATATTTGCGTCTACGCCGATAAGCAACCGCAAGGGGGAAAAGCCTGTGGATTTTTGAACGGTTGTGTTAATTGATTGTTGTACTTTCCACAGAACGTTCGGCCAATCTGACTGTTCATGGCACATCGTGCTAAGCATATCAGTTACAGTGGATACGTACTGTTCTACCTGACCATTACTTCTGGGGGTACCAGTGGAAATTAAATGATGTTCTATGTTTAATTGATTCAGAAATGACCTAATCGGACCACTGTTAAAATTAGTTCCTCTGTCAGAGATCACTTTAGAAGGAGTTCCAAATAAAGTAATGGCATCTCCTAAATTGGTACTAATTCCTGGGCATTAAGGGTTTTGAGCGGTTTAAGCAAACAAAACTTGGTGAATCCGTCTACTATTAATAAGATGTGTTTAAAACCTTCATTTGACTGGGTAAATGGCCCTGTACAATCCAAGTGTAGGGTATGAAAAGGAAGTGCAGTTTTTTGAATTGGGTATAAGAAGCCTTGCTTAGAGCCATGGTGACTTTTACGTTTGATGCAAACCAAACAATGAAATAGATATTTTTTTACAAAACTTGTCATAGCGGGAAACCAGAAATGCTCACGTATTTTGGCTAGAGTTTTTTCAAGGCCAACGTGACAATTCTCATCATGGTAGAGACGCAGAATACTTAATCTTGTACCTTTTGGAATGTACAATTTTAATTCCCCGTTTGGTTTAACCTTATAATATAGTAGATTATTACGGACTACGTATTGGTTTGGATCATAATCTCCCGTTTGTACTCTATGAATAATTGATTGTACTTCAGGATCTCTTTGTTGTGCAAGTTCTAACCAAGATTGCGGGTCATTTATTAGATTTACTGTACTAGGAACAGTCTTGGGGATCTCAACAGGATTGCGACTGAGGAAATCTACATGACTTATATATTGTCCTTTTTTGTAAGTAATTTCAAATTGGAAATCCTGCATATATGTCCACCAGCGAGCTACTCCTGGTGATAAATCTTTTTTATTCATCGTTGATTTAATAGCATTACAATCTGTGATAATTTTAAAGTTAATTCCTAATAAATAGACTCTAAAATGTTTCAAAGCGTTGAAAATGGCTAGTTTCTAAATCATACGAACTATATTTTGACTCTGCAGGTGTAGTTCTTTTACTAAAATAAGCAATGACTTTAGAATCATTATTGTTTTTCTGGGTTAAAATAGCACCATATCCTATAGCACTAGCATCAGTATATAACTCGGTTCTTAAAGCAGGATCAAAGATGGACAATAATGGTCTAGATACTAAATAATTAAACACATAATTCCTCGCAATGTTCTGTTCAGAACCCCAATACCATTTTTGGTTGTTTTGTGTTAATTTACTTATACAAGCAGTACGTGTTGCAAAATTTGGGATAAATTTCCTAAAATAAGAGGCCAGACCCATAAATTGTCGTACTTGTTTAATATTACGAGGAATTGGTGAGTTTATTAAGGCAGAAACTTTAGATGTACTTGGCCTGACACCTTCCTGAGATATTTCTCTACCAAGATACTCGATACAGCTAACAAAGAATTTAAATTTTTTAGGGTTGATTTTGAAACCAGAAGTTGTGAGAGCTGATACGGTTAGTTCTAGGTATTTTAAACCTTGTTCGATAGTTGAAAATGGGATAAGAATGTCATCTATATAGACTAGTAGGAAATCTAAATGTGAAACGGCCTTGGAAATTGCACGTTGGAATACCGACGGACCATTACAAATGCCAAATGGCATTTTTATAAACTCGTAATGCCCATCAGGGGTAGAGAAAGCTGTATATTTAGTAGATTCTTCAGACACAGGTATTTGATAAAACCCATTTTTCATGTCTAAAGAGATATAAAACTTGGCCTTCCCTAGTCTGTCAATTTGATCCTTGATAAGGGGGAGAGGATATGTATCTCTTTCAATGATTTTATTTAAAGCCCTATAATCGATACAAAGTCTGTCACTGCCATCTTTTTTTTTTACTAAAATCACGGGACTTGCAAACGGTGATTCGCTTTCGCGAATTATACCGTTATCTATTAAATCCTGGATAATAAGTTTTACTTTATCTCTTTCACAAGGTGCCAAACGATAGGGACGATAATTTACCACTTTATCACCTTTTAACCTTATCCTTAATTCTCCCGTATTAACCGACCCTTTTTTGTTTAATATAGTACTATGTCTTTCAAAAATATCAATAATTTGATTCTGCAATTCTGCTTCCAAGTGAGTTAATTTTGATTTTAACTCTGTCATTTGGATATTACTATAATCTAGCAGGAGCAAGGTATAGCTCAGCTCCTCGACTCGCTACTAATAAAAACGGTCGGTTTGTCCGCTAACATTTAGTTTAAAATTAGAAAATAACATTAAATTGTTTTTACAAAAAATATTTTAAATTGTTTTATGTAAACAATGAGACACCTAAGGCTAATATAATATAATATAACAATATAATGTATGTTAGTGTGTGATGTGTGGGTGTCAGTGTGCGAATGTGTTGATGTATCACGCAGTGTATAGGCAGGTTTTGTGCCAAGTCTTGTGGCGGCGGGCCGAGGTAGAGAGGTTCAGTTGGTTATGCAAACTGAGCTTTGTCTGAGGCCTGCACACATGCGGCCCTGGGGGTGTGAGAACACACCGTGGTCGTTTTTGCTTTGAACAAGGGGAGACAAAGTGAATTCGGCAGCACCCAGCAACCAGGTGACAAAGCAGCCCTATTTAGGGAAGCGCTGCTTTCCCTGTTCAACCAGGGAGGGGGCTAGAAAAGGTGCCCTAAAAAAAATGCTCGCCCCACTATTTTACGGGAGGTAGTAACCACGGCTGCCTACGCATCCGTTATTTCGTGGTCAAAGACACAGCAAAATTATTAAAAAACCTAATAACACCAGAAACATGACCTTCGGTGCATGGAATGTGCGCACCTTACTGGACCGTGACGGTAACGCATGCCCGGAACGTAAAACCGCCGTCGTTGCTCGAGAGCTCGGCCGCTACGATGTGGATATCGCGGCTCTCAGTGAAACCCATCTAGCGGACGAAGGCGAGTTAGTAGAAAGAGGTGGCGGATACACGTTCTTTTGGAAAGGGACACCCATAACTGAGCCAAGACGATCCGGCGTGGGATTTGCCATCAAAAACAGTATAGTTTCTAAACTGACATACCATCCGATTGGAATTTCTGATCGCGTAATGACTCTGAGGATTTCCTTGAATAGTAAGAATCATTTAAACATTATCAGTATATATGCTCCAACATTAAACAATAGCGACGATGTTAAAGACAAATTTTATGAAGAACTTTCACAAACACTGTTGAAGATTCCTTGGAGTGAACAGATCCTATTGCTCGGTGACTTTAACTCTCGGGTAGGAAAAGACTTTGAGGCTTGGCCTCGGGTGCTGGGCAGACATGGTGTTGGAAATATGAACAGTAATGGCCAGCTGCTTCTGTCCCTGTGCTCACAGTTTGAACTGTCTATTACTAATACCATGTTAAGACTTCCGATGATATACAAAACAACGTGGATGCACCCGAGGTCTAAGCACTGGCATTTGATCGACTTTGCAATCGTACGACAGCGCGATATCTCCCAGGTTATGGTTACACGTGTAATGCGTGGTGCCAATTGTTGGACCGACCATCGGTTAGTACTTATCAAATTAAGATTACAGCTCTACCAACCTCGCAGAAAAACCATACCAAAATCCCCACATCTTAGTATTCAAAACCTTTAACATAAAGTATCTCAAACACGGTACATTCAAGCCCTAAATAATAAACTGGTTGAAAATTACACTACAGACAGCATTATAGAATCAAAATACAACTCCCTTGCTACCAATATTATTGAAGCAGCAACAGAAGCTCTGGGCGTACAGCTCAGAACCCATGAAGACTGGTTTGACGAAAATAACAAAGTACTAACCGATGCAATCACCGCTCACCGTGAGGTCTTACAAAACCGAGACCACAACACTCAGACAAAACCATCCCTGTCTGACAAAGTCAACAAAAGTGCATCTGACTTAAGAAAGCTTGCCCGTGCAACAAAAGATAAGTGGTGGTTAGATAAGATCTGTCGAATTCAGAAGCTTGCAGATACGAACCAGCTTGGAGCTTTTTTTAGTGAGGTTCGGAAGTTGATAGGAACCTCTTCTCGTAAAAATGTGCCATTGAAGTCGTCGGACGGCTCGCTCCTATCGAATAAAGATGATGTGCTAACCCGCTGGGCTCAACGTGGATCGAACAGCTGATATAGATTTTATCAAATCGCTGCCTGACCATCCCAAAGCATCAGAATTGGACGAACCACTTACTTTAGATGAGGTTGTAAAAGCCATCAAAGCCCAACAGAACAATAAGGCAGTAGGGGTAGACAACCTCCCTGGAGAGCTTATCAAGTACGGTGGAGAGGAGCTACACAAGATCCTGTGGCAGCTGTTTTCGGAGATGTGGTCGGAAGAACTAGTACCCTCAAGCTTCCGAAAATCAGTTATTTGTTCCCTATACAAAAATAAGGGAGACCGCGCGGACTGTAACTCTTACCGTGGCATATCTTTACTCTCGACCACCGGAAAGATATTTGCCAGAATACTGCTTAATCGGTTGTTAAAATTATCCGAAGAACTTTTACCTGAGACTCAGTTCGGATTTAGGCCTGCCAGAGGTACAAGCGAAGCAATCTTTTCTATTCGCCAACTTCAAGAAAAGAGCAAAGAGCAATTCCAACTTTTGTTTCTATGCTTCGTTGATTTGGAAAAAGCCTTTGATAGTATTCCTCGGGAGGTTCTTTGGATAATTTTATCAAAATTTTGTTGCACAGACAAATTCGTGCGATTGATAAGACTCCTGCACGACTGCATGACTTGCTGTGTAACATCCAATGGCGATCAATCAGAGTTTTTCTCCGTCACCTGTGGTGTTAAACAGGGATGTGTGCTGGCGCCTACATTATTTGCCATCTTGTTTGCTGTAGTCGTTAGGGAAACTTTAAAGACGAATATAGAGGGAGTCCACATCCGTTTTCGGACGGATGGAGGCATCTTTAATTTAGCAAGGTTAAGGGCGCTTACTAAGGATTCCCTAGAACTAATTACGGAGATTATGTATGCAGATGATATTTGTTTTCTAGCAACTTCACCTGAAGGTCTGCAAGAGTTAATGTCCAACTTCAACTCGATGTGCTGTAGATTCGGTCTAAAAATCAGTGTGACCAAAACTGAAGTAATGACTACCGGCTGCGAACATCAAGTGCCTCTGAATATACAGCTCAACGGGTCAACTCTGAATCAGGTGAATAAGTTCAAGTACCTTGGAAGCACCGTAACATCTAAAGGTGACCTTGACCTGGAAATAAATAGCAGGATTGGTGCTGCTTTGGCAGCGTTCGGGAAACTGCGCGTTAAGGTATTCCGGTCTTATGACATTAAGTTGCAAACAAAAATCAAAGTTTACCTAGCGATTGTCCTGCCTAACATTTTGTACGCGGCAGAGACATGGTGTCTATATCGTCGCCACATTCGTTCCCTAGACCGATTCCACCTTAAATGTCTTCGTGATATAATGAACATTAAATGGTCCGACCGGGTGAGGAACACCGATGTTCTCAGGCGAGCGAATGTGTGCGGTATTGAAGCGTACCTCATGCGGAGGAAGCTGCGATGGTGTGGACATTTATCCCATATTCCCGAAGAAAGGGTGGGAAAGCGCATCTTTTACTCAGAACTCAAAAACGGTAAGCGTAACCGCGGCGGCCAGTTTCTGAGGTATAAAGATGTGCTTAAGAGGCATATGAAGGGGTGTGGGATAGAGCCCAATACATGGGAGCAGCAAGCTGCCAACCGACCAGAATGGCGACATAAAGTTCACAAACATGTCCAAGAGTTTGAAGAACAGCGAAGGCGAGATCTTGACAAAAAAAGAGAACATTATAAAAGTAAACCGCCATCAAACATCATCTTCAACTACGTTAACGGCGTCCTCACCTGCTGCAGCTGCTCCAGAACATTCAATGCTAAAATCGGCTATATCAGTCATGTGAGGGCGCATCAAAACGGAATTTAAATTGAGAACGGTCACCGTCGCCGAAATCGGCGTGGGAATCATCATCATCATCATCAGGCAGGTTTTACTCTGTCGATGGATACTGTGACATGTTTGTTGTTGTGCACTATTTTAAAAGTTTTGTCCCCTCTTGTAAGGACCTCATACGGTCCGGTATATGGTGGTTTAAGGGAGCCAGCTATGGTGTCATTGCGTAGGAAGACATGTGTACATGTAGCCACGTCCTTGAACACAAATGGGGAACGATGTCCACCATGACGTGAAGCTGGAGGCGGTCTGAGCTTGTTCACGAAGGAACGAAATCGAGCCACGTAGTCAGTTATATCAACTGGTTCTTCTGTGGATGGAAGAAGGAAATCGCCTGGAAGGCCTAAAGTCTCTCCATAGACAAGTTCTGCTGAAGAACACCTTAAATCGTCCTTGAACGACGATCTGATACCTAACAACACTAGCGGAAGTGACTCAACCCACAAGGCATCAGCATGGCAGGTGATGGCGGTTTTAAGCTGCCGATGGAACCTCTCCACTAAACCATTTGCTGCTGGGTGAACAAAGCCGGCAATTTGCGATAAGTACCTGAACAACGCTGATTCAAACTGCCTACCCCTGTCTGTCACAATTTTAGTGGGGCTGCCAAATCTGGATATCCAGCCGCTTAGCAAAGCTTTTGCCACGGTCTCGGCTGTTATGTCAGCGATAGGTATTACCTCAGGCCACCGAGTAAAACGGTCTATGGCTGTGAGACAATACCTATATCCTTGAGAGAGTGGTAAGGGGCCGATCAGGTCAATATGTACTACCTGGAATCGCCCACGAGGTAATTTATAAGTAGCTAGTGGTGCAGAGACATGCCTTGTGATCTTTGATCGTTGACATGCATGGCAACTGCGTACCCACTCGCGACAGTCCCTACGTATACCTGGCCAGACATAACGTTCTGTAACCATTTTGAGTGTCGTTCTTGCTCCAGGATGGCTCAAACAATGCAGGCTCATGAAAACCTGTCGTCGTTGGTCTTGCACTATAAATGGTCGAGGACTTAGACCACTTACGTCGCAGAAAAGTTCAACATTAGACCCAGGCAGTTTGACTTTGCTTAATAGTAGTGCAGTATGCCCATCGAGGAGTTGTTTCAACTCAGGGTCGGTATTTTGCGCGGTTGCTAGCCTCTCAAGGTCTACGGGTTGAGTGACCTCATTGACCCGTGACAAGGTATCAGCAACCACGTTATCCTTACCCGCGATATGCCTCACATCGGTAGAAAACTGTGAAATAAAGTCTAAGTGACGAAACTGCCTGGGTGAACAATTGTCTTTTCGTGAGGTGAAAGCGAACGTAAGCGGCTTGTGATCGGTATATATCACAAAGCGCGACTTTGCCTCCACCATATGGCGAAAATGTTTGATGGCCTCATAGATGGCCAAAAGTTCGCGATCGTAAGGGGAGTATTTTGACTGGGAGGGACTCAACTTCCTAGAGAAAAACCCTAGAGGCTGCCAACAATCTCCTTTCAGCTGCTGAAGGACGGCCCCGATGGCGGTATCGGAGGCATCCGTGACCAACGCCATCTCGGCACTGCTGTCGGAGTGAGCTAACATGGCTGCCTCGCAAAGATCCTGCTTGCATGCCTCAAACGCCTTTAACTCCAACTCGCCGAAACTGACTGGATGCGAACCTTTGACTGAGCCGCCCAATAGAGCGTTAAGCGGTGCCTGGTGTGACGCCGCATTCGGAATGAATCTCCTATAAAAGTTTGTCATTCCTAGGAACCGCCTCAACTCCTTGACCGTCCTAGGTGCTGAAAAATTGCTGATAGCCTCGACCTTTTCAGGAAGGGGCTTCGTACCAGCCTTCGAAATGTGGTAACCTAGAAATGTGATTTCCGACACTTCAAAAACACACTTGTTGGGGTTCAACACCATCCCATATTGTTTCAGCTGCCTGAAGACTTCGTGCAGATGTTTTTGATGAGAAGCCTCGTCTTCTGAAAATATCAAAATGTCATCGACGTATGGGAAAACAAAGTCAAGCCCCCTCAACATTTCGTCTACAAAACGCTGGAATGTTTGACCAGCATTACGAAGGCCAAACGTCATGTATAGAAATTCAAATGAGCCGAAAGGTGTTGTTATGGCAGTTTTGGCAATATCAGACGGGTTTACAGGTACCTGATTATAGGCTTTTGTGAAGTCTAGCGTGCTGAAAATAGTGCAGTTACTGAGGTTGTGCGCAAAGTCCTGAATATTTCGCAAAGGATACTTATCGGGAATAGTACGTGCGTTCAAACGCCGGTAGTCACCGCAGGGACGCCATCCATTCTTCTTAGGAGCAAGATGAAGTGGAGATGCCTATGGTGACTCAGAAGGTCGACAAATACCTGTCTGCAACATTGCCTCGAACTCTACCCACTAAAACCACTGCTGTGTCTTCAGTGCGCTTAGTGTCGGGAACATGGGAAACGGAGATTCAACCACCGAACCCGACAGCGCCGGGCCCCCTGGTGTGGGGGCCCCCTCCTCGGGGGGTGTTAGGGGTTAACACCCCCCGGTCTTTCGTCAAGTGGCGCGCGGAAGACACCGCACGCGCGCCACCTCGAGGCCTTTTCGCAGTGGCACACCCGCACCCCGGGGGCCACCGCAGCCTCAACTAAGGAGGTAGAAGGGCGTCCGCGCACGCCCTTCTACGCCAGCCTCCTCGGCGGCGGCGCATGGGGCAGTCGGAGACCGCCTCACGCTCGCGCTCTGCCGCCTCCTTCTGCATGAGCACGTTCTCGCAGAAGGTGGCCACCGCGGTCCAGGACTCCTCACTTTGGACCATAGAGTGAACTACGGCCCGCAGCGAGAAGTCAAAACCGACTGCGGCGGCCATGGCCATGCGTTGCTCCGACCAAGCCGGACACACCTCCAGCGTATGTTGCGCCGAGTCTTCTTCGGCGCCGCAATCTCTGCCTTAGCTATTTTCAACCTGTCCGGAGCGAGTCTACGTGGTGTGCAGGATTCGGGTGGCCCGGGTGTGGTGCGAATGAAATGAAGTGTATTATGTTTGGTAGGCGCGGTGTGTATGCCTGAAGGGCGAGTAATATCGGGGTATTGAGCTAGTATGTCATGATAAACAGAACAGCCAGACAATTTTTTTATCGATGATACACATTCTGATAAGTCAGCAAGTGAAGCCGGGGCGGCAAGTGTTGTATTACCATCGATTAGACGCTGGTTTCTTATGTCTACTATTAAATTATAATACGATAAAAAATCCACCCCTATTATCGCCCTAGTAACGTCTGCTACAATAAATTGCCAAGGAAAGTCGCGGCGTAACCCTATATTTAATATAAAAGGGAACCGCTTGTACTGGGACTGCGAACGGGTATTCCTTGGGTTTCCACGTTGTCCACGATTGTCTCTGGACGCGCTCCTGTGTCTCGTACGGGACATCCACCCTGGTCGCTAGTGAAGCCACTTGCCGAGTCAGCTGTGCGATTTGACTGGTTAGCGATGAGTCGCTGGGTGCCGTAGCTGCTGCCACTTGTGGGATACGCACTATATCTTGTATTTTGTCCGCCAACTCAGCCAGCTCGTCTCGCGTAGCACGTAGTTGTGACGCGAGTATTGCCTGCGTGCTGCTCGGGAGCTGCTCCGATCAGATGGTCATTAGAAACTCCTCCGGCACTCCTGGTCCCGCCAATGACTGTAGGTGGCGGAGGAACTGGGACGGTTTCCTTTCCCCGAGTTCCTCACGCGACAGCAGCTGCTTTAATGTCTGAACGCGGGACGCCGACAACCGCTTAACAAGCTCGGTCTTCAGCCGCTCATATTTATTGGAAGAAGGTGGGCTTGTTATAATATCCTCTACTTCCGCTGCATAGGCTGGATCAAGGTGCCCGATAGCGTAGTGGTACCGGGTATTATCCGTGGTGATGCCTGCGAGAATGAACTGGCTCTCCAGCTGCGCAAACCATAGTGCCGGTTTTTCGGGGTAAAATGGAGGTACTCTGACGCCGACGCGGTGAATTTCCGGCTCAGCCGTCTTGTCACTGTTGTCTTTCTGCATACTGTTCTCAGGGGGTCACCAGTGTAGGAGTGAAGGTACTGACGTCTTGGCAGAAGGTGGAAACGCAGTAAAACAACGAAGGATGTGAAATGCGGGGACCGCGCGTGCTTATGTAGTTCGTCGAGGGGCCGACAACGAGCGCGCGTCTTGCGTGGAATCATAAGAGCGACTGGCGAGCGCAGCGGCTCGCTGCACCGGCGGTGCACCGAGTCGATGCGCTCGGGCCGCATACGCGGCGTTCGGGCGTCTTCGGCTAAGCTCGGCTCCTCGACTCGCTACTAATAAAAACGGTCGGTTTGTCCGCTAACATTTATTTTAAAATTAGAAAATAACATTAAATTGTTTTTACAAAAAATATTTTAAATTGTTTTATGTAAACAATGGGACACCTAAGGCTAATATAATATAATATAACAATATAATGATAATTATGTAAATATATATAGGAAGCACCGCTACATATTCTTGAGAGTACTCATTGTACGCTCGACCTGCCCATTAGCTCGCGAGCTACCCGTCGCAATTAGATGGAGCTTTATATTTACCGACTCACAGTAGTCCTTGAACTCCCTGCTAGCGAAGCAGCGGCCTTGGTCGGCGATGACCCGCGTTGGTGCACCGAAGAGAGAAACGCAGTATTTCAGCGCCTTGATACTGCTAGGGGAGTCGATACGCAAAGTGTGACAAAGCAATACATACTTAGTAAATGCGTCGACGACGACGAATACGTATTCCTTTTTGTCGCTCTTGCCGCTCAGCTTCAGCTTCAGGAATTGCTATTTTCGGGATTGGGTGTAGAGATTATTATTTATTTAAACGGGAACTTACGTACGACGGATACTACTGTCGAGAGTTTTATATTCAAAAGGATGGGGTAGCCATGGGATCACCTATAGCACCCGTAGTCGCTAATATTTTCATGGAATGGTTTGAGCGCACTACGTTGGAGTCGATCCCGTGCAGGCCGAGACACTGGTGGAGATACGTGGACGACGTATTTGAAATAGTTCACAGAGATTCCGTAACAGAGCTATTAGACACTCTCAATGGTAAACATCCCAAGATATCGTTCACCGTGGAGACAGAACGGGATGGGGAATTACCTTTTCTGGATGTGTTAGTCAAGCGAGGGACGAATGGACGACTATCACACACTGTATACCGTAAGACCACACATACAGATAGATATTTGAGGGCTGATTCCCACCACCACCCCTCGCACACCGCATCGGTTCCCAGGACACTAATCAACAGAGCCCTGAGATTATGTGATCCCGAATACGTGGACGCCGAGCTCTCTCATGTGCGGGGAGTGCTAGAGAGAAACGGTTACAGCTGGAGACACAGTCTACGGATTGCAAATACGTCGTGCCGCACCCGGGAGCCCACAGCAGATAGGGCGCTGATGTACCTTCCTTACATAAGGGGTGATACTGACAAAATCGGACATATGATGCGGCGGAAATTCAACATCAAGACCATCTTTCGTCCGGCTACACAGTAAGGGCAGCTACTTCGTTCGCCGAAGGATAGGGAACCGTTGGGGGTCCCCGGGGTTTACAAGATACCCTGCGATTGTGGGAAGTGCTATATAGGTGAGACAAAGCGGAATGTGGCTACGAGGCTTACTGAACACATTCGAGCGCTGAAGAATGTTGACATCAACCGGTCAGCGGTGGCGGAACACGCTATAGCTTCGGACACGACTCATTTCATTAGGTTTGACCAGACGAGGATCTTAGCCCGGGAAAAACGGTACGTCACCCGAAAGATTCGCGAGGCCATTGAAATAAGTCGTTGTCCGAATTTTAATCGAGATAGTGGATGGATGCTGCCTGCGGCCTGGAAACCATGTCTTCAGTTATGTTCGGAGAGAGTCACAAACGGGGTTAGTGAAGACACCGTGAGTTCGTTCTGCGTTCGGCCTCTACATGTAACGGACTCCGGGAGCACGGACAACTCCCGTGAAGGCTCTCTCTCGCCTATACAGCGCGAGCCCACTCGTGCGCCACCCCCACCTCAACAACCACAACAGCAACTCTCTGCGCGCGCGCTCCGCGCGGCGGCGCGCGAGGCGCGATCCGCGGCGGCCGGCAGTGCGGGGAGAGACGCTGTCGCGAGCGCTTCACCCACCTCCTGATGAAGGCCACCGTATGTGGCCGAAACGTGTCGAGGAACTCTCGACAGTAGTATCCGTCGTACGTAAGTTCCCGTTTAAATAAATAATAATGACATTAACGTACGTTTCAATTAATAGTAAAATGGGTGTAGAGATGCCTGAATCTTACCAGAACGTGACTTTGAAATTTTGCAGGTTACGCAATTTTCAACGAAACATCTCACGTACTTAGATATGTTCTCGAACCAATATAGCTCAAAAACCTTCTCTAGGGTCTTTTCCCATCCAGTATGCATAAGCCCTTCATGCACGTTGTTGATCAAGGACCACCGTAGAGAGCGAGGTATAATAGGTAGGCAACGCGTCTTACCATTACGTTGTATTCTTCTATATAGAACACCTGCCCTCGTGTCGTATGACTTGGCAACGTCATCAGAGAGCCTTTTTTCGTTGAGGTCAGAAATTATCTTGGAAATCTCACCGTCTTTCTGCTGCTCTGCAAGTAGCCAGGTGCCGGTCAGCTCGATAACGTCGACTTGTTTCTGCCCTACCTTTTCAAATGCTACCTTAGGTCCAGGTGGTGGATTTCTTGAGAAGAAGTCGGCGTGAGACATGAGTTTACCGCCGCGGTGAACAATATCAAAGTCAAAACTTTGCAAGAAGGCCCACCATCTATGGACCCTCGGTGTGAGATCTAGCTTTTTTCGCGCTGATTGGAGTGAACTGCAGTCCATCACGACAATAAATTTGCGCCCATGTAGGTAATGCCTGAAATGCTTGACTGCATTTACAACCGCCAGAGTCTCCAACTCGTACGAGTGGTTCCGAGACTCTGGGGCCGTCGTACGCTTGCTGTAGTAGGCGATGGCATGCAACTTACTATCTTTCCTCTGCATGAGTACTGCTCCATATCCAATCGCGCTCGCGTCGGTGTGGAGTTCTGTATAAAGATCCGGATCAAATATTAGCAGGACAGGTTCCGTCGTCAGCACCGAGATGATTTGTAGTCTGACAGCTTCGTGATCGGGCTTCCAGACTAACTTACCATTTCCAGACGTTAGCGCGTGCAGCGGAGCCATAATTTGCGAAAATTTCGGCACAAACTGACGAAAGCACGATGCCAGCCCTATGAATTGACACAGTTGTGTCACGGTCTCTGGCGGTGGTAGAGCGGTAAGAGCTTCAACCTTGCGTTGGTTGGGACGTACCTGTCCTTGGCTGACCTCGTACCCCAAGTACTCCACCTTCTTTTTTATGAACTTACATTTTTTGACATTCAGTGAAAATCCCTTATCGCTAAGTACTTTTAAAACTACCTTTAGTCGTTCGAAGGCCTCGTTAAGGTTGCTTGCAATGATCAACACGTCGTCTATATAGACAACGACGTAGGTATTCACCAGATCACCCAGATTTTTAATTATGGCGCGTTGAAAAACAGATGGAGCATTCCTGAGGCCAAAAGGCATTGTGAGATACTCGTATTGGCCATCGGGTGTCACGAATGCCGTTCTCTCAATAGATTCTTCCGCGATAGGGATCTGGTGAAAACCTGACGCCAAATCTAGAACTGAAAAATATTGACCTCCGTGCAACCTATTAATTTGATCTGATATTAGCGGTAGTAGAAATCTGTTAGGTACGGTATTGTCGTTTAATTCGCGATAGTCTACGCATAATCTAGGAGAGTTGTCTTTCTTCTTTACAAGTAGAATGGGGCTCGCGAATGGTGAAGAACTAGGGCGTATGATGTTCGCTTCGAGTAGCTCGTTAATCTTTTCGCTAACCACTCGTCGTTCTTCAGGACTCAATCGATAAGGTCGTCTATTGACTGTCTTATGGGGACCTTTCAAACGAATCTGCATCGGAGCTGTTTCATCACGTCTAGTGGGAACACCGCTTATAAAAGATTTCTCAAAAGATTGCAAAATGTCTAATAACTGTCCCATATTTTCGGAGGGAACATCAGTGTCAATACTGTTATAGTCGATTTTCTCACTAGTTTGCTGAGCCCGGCATGTTTCAACAAATTGCACATTCACAAAACTCAACTTGTCAATAGTCATTTGCACACCTATACCCTGCTCTAAGACTTCGCGACCAACCATGATATCATGACGTAAGTAGTAGTCCGGCAACACATGAAAAAGGATCTCCAAGTTAATGTCATCAATGTCAACGACAGTCAGTATTTGAGTCGTAGAGTTTACAGAAGTCTGTCCTATACCAGTCATAGTCACAGTATTGTTAAATCTCTTGCCAGCAAGCTTGGCGGCAATTGACTCCTTAACCAAAGAACACTCAGCACCGGAATCGTAGTGAAATGGAAATTGCTCACCGTTATGACGTAGAACACCGGTGGGTGCATTCACGAAGCACAAGTCGACCCGCCTCTCCGTAGCTGGACCAGCTCCTCCACTGCTTCCCTCTTGGCTGCGTCGCTTCGGGCAGTTGGATGCGTAGTGACCCTGCTCCCGACATTGATAGCAGGTGATCGCGGACTTTCTGGGTGTTGAAGACAGTCTGGGGTCTCGGTCGGTCGCCTGTCTTCATCATGTCACGTCGTTTTGAGATGCACACTGTAGATTTGTGGCCCAGCTTCCACAGTAGTAGCACTTATTTGGAGTTAACGCGTTACCGGGACGAAATCTCTTAGCGTCAGAATTGCCACTATCATTGGTAGGCATCTTCCGTTTCAAAAATGAAATAGCCTTGAGCGCTTGTTGAAGCTGACCGCGTGTCTTCACATCGTTTGTAAACGATAGCCGTTGAACACGCTGATCGAAACGAGAAATATGTGCTAAGACAGTAGCAAATGCGAGCTCTTCCGTTGACAAGCCTTTCCATCTCGACATAATAGACGTCATTAGGGTGGCGGCGTAAGCAGCAAGGCATTCATTGTCTTTAGGCTTGCTTTCGTTTAGATGGATCAAAAAGGATGCAGTAGTTTCAGGACATTCATACCTTGATACAAATAGCTCCTTAAATTCACTCCATGTCATACCAGGAAACGATACAGTTGAGAGCCACGTAGAAGCTTGCCCCTTCAGGGCACGGCTTAAGGCGACCATCAGCTGTGCACCTTGGCGTTGCTGGTCGTTAATACACAGGTCTGCAGTCGAAATCCACGCTCATGCACTCACATCCGGTTTATCAGGGTCGAAATCTGGTAATCGCAACTCATTGGGCGACGACGGCGACTTCATAGCTTCTATCAGCATCATAAAATTTCTGTTATGTTGTTCCAGAAGCAGCTTCCACTTTGCGTCGTCATTCATATCACTTTCAGAAGCACGTGGGCCGTCCTTGTTCAATCCCACTTCTGATAACGACTCGTAAGATGGGTTGTCGGGAATGGAGATGTTCTCCATGGCGGGATCACAAAAAAAAAAAGAGACGTAATAAGCTGCTATCTGGTGTGGCGCCACTGAGGTTACGCTCCGACAATTATATATATGTATTTATTTTCTTAGTAAATATTCAATCAAATTTTATTCTAAAATTACTAATAAGAAAACAAAAAGTATCAGGTTACTGGGGTTCGATCCCACAAGATCTATACTTAGCGTGATATGTATCAGTAGACCCATTGTCGAACTGGCTACGCATTACCTTACGTCACACCTAAAATTTTTGCATTACGTGCTAAACGCTTGCGCTGCGGTGAACATCGCAAGCATCATCACTACATAGTATAAAATAAAGTCGTCTCTGTTTCGTGTCTGTTTGTCTGTTTGTCTGTATGCTTAAATCTTTAAAATTACGCAACGGATTTTGATGCAGTTTTTTGTAATAGGTAGAGTGATTCAAGAGGAAGGTTTTTATGTAAAAAAATTCCCGAAATTCCCACGGGAACGGGCACAACGCGGATAAAACCGCGGGGCGCTGCTAGTTGAGAATAATAAACAAACATAATGTTATCAGCGATTCGCACCGACCACACATATAAACACTTTCACGTATTGTATTGTATAACGTTTAAATGTTTGCGTTGAAACAAGTCAAACATGATACACACTTAGATACACGCTTGTTCGGCTTCAACCTATTGTAAACGTAAATATGGTAATGGACTTATGAACGTTCACTGTACCTCCGCAAAACGGCAAGAAATTGAGAAATTGTGTTTGTTGTAATGGTATTCATTTTCTATCAAAATGTGATAAATTTTTAACCTTAATTCCTACGGAGAGGTATAATTATATTAAAGGTCAAGACGTTTGCTTTAATTGTTTGTGTGCAGGTCATAATGTAGAACAATGCAAATCTAACTTTGTGTGTCGTTCATGCCAGAAGCGCCATCATAGTTTACTTCATTTCGAAAACATGGATAGTAATGTTATCTTACTCTCTCCCGATGCCCGAAAATCGAGTCACTCGTTCGCGAGGCGAACGCGGAGCATACCCCGGTCGCGATGACGTCGGTGAGTCACGCGGTGAAAAAGCATTGCGCGCTATCCAATGCCGCGCCGACTTATAGAAACACGGTATTGTTGTCAACGGCACTGGTCAATGTATACGTGGATGCACAAAAACGTTCGCGAGTACGCGCTATGATCGATACTGGTAGTCAGGCCTCATTCATCAGCGAGGCATGTGTACAACGTTTAGGTATAAAACGACGCAAAGTAAACGTACCTATTAACGGAATAGGTAACAATATATCCGTTCAATCAAAGGGAATAATTTCGTGGTATATTTCACCTACCGATACGAATGAACCACAGATTCCAATCCAGGCATTAATTCTACCGAAGTGTGATGTCTCAAATGTGTAGTGTGGAACGCACTTAGTTTTTGTTATCTATGTTGTCTGTGGTTAGGAGCTCTATGCTTCCTCTTCCGCCCCTGCGGCCATTGTGGTAACTTTACGTACGTGTAAGCTAATAAATAAAACCATTATACAAGTTACTTAATCTTGGTGTTTCAATACATAATACGAAGTTAGTACCTACTCGTAATATGCCAAGCGTTCAGCTACCTTATACGGGGTGGCCACACATAAAAAATTTAAAGTTAGCGGATCCTTCTTTTCATAAGCCACATGCGGTGGATATGTTATTAGGTGCGGATATACACCCTCTTAAAATTGATGAACGGAAGACGTGTTATTGGAGCTCCCATATATTTAATTGAAATTAAAGTGTTTAAAGTGAATGTTATTATTCGAAACTTTGCCAAACCGTGAATAGTGATACAAACAAAGTATTAGTGGAGTGATTTAGTTATACATATTTATCAACAAAACGTTAAAATATAAACAATAATTACTTCAAATCAAGTTTCACCGTGTTGAACAACATCTGTGTCATCGGTACGCGTAAGCGACGTGCAATAGGCATCACTTACGACCTTTTGGACGCGAGCTGGCGCCGTTCGGTAATCTGCTGCATGCAAGTACGTAATAACATTGTTGTGTTGTACTTGGTCATTCATTATTTGCCTACCGACTCAACAAACTAACGAATAATGCCGCCGTCAAAAGTGAAAATAGTATGTTCTGGGTGTCGGAATGAAATTAAGAACAAGGAGTCGTTAGACTGTCCCCTATGTTGTAAGACATACGACTTAGCATGCCTCAATCTAACCGAAAAAAAGTTCCGAACTATGACTACTGATCAAAAACAAAACTGGTCCTGTCCTGAATGCAGTAGCAAGAAACCAAAGTCCAATGACAACAGCACGCCGGTACGTGGGCTGATGTCCTCGAACCTTATGGATCGGAACAAATCGCCGGGAAATGATAACTCGAACGTAACTATCCGGCCATCACGTAGTGCTGGAAGTTTGAGCCAAGACCTCGGTGTGCTTCAGACCTGTGACGCCGATAAAGAACGCAACTTATCCCAAGTTATAAAAAACGAAATACATCAGGCTTTCAAAACTGAAGTTCCATTATTGCTAAGGCGGTTCTTCGAAGTGGAATTGGCACCAATTCGAGCACAGTTAGATTCGATTGAAGCGTCCGCTACATTCACGAGCGCCCAATTTGATGAGTTTGTCAAGAAGATGGCCTCTATCACAGAAGAGAATAAAAAACTTAAGAGTGAATGCGAACATCTTTGCACTGCAGTCGCCAATTTGCAGGAGAGACTTAATAGCACTGAACAACATATGAGAAACTCAAATGTGGAAATCCAAAGTGTGCCTGAGAATCGCAGTGAAAATATTGTGAAAGTGGTGAAGCAGATAGCACAAGCTGTATCCTACAAATTAAACGATGATGATATTTTGAGCTGCTCGCGTGTTGCAAGCCTGAAAAAAGACTCTAATCGTCCCCGATCAATAGTGGTTAAGCTAAAAAGCCCACGGTGTCGTGATGAATTGTACTCCTCTGTATACAGGTATAATAAAGCAAATCCTAAAGATAAGCTGAACTCTGGTCTGGTAGGTATAGCTGGAAATAAAATCCCTATTTATGTGTCTGAACACTTGTCTCCGAATAATAAGGCACTACATGCTTCGGCTCGCTTCAAAGCCAGAGAGTTAGGATATATGTTTGTATGGGTAAGGAACGGCCAAATTTTTATGCGTAAAAATGAGACGTCGCGTTTTATCCATGTAAAAAATGAAGAGACACTCTCCCTGCTTACTTAATTTGTTAATAAGATTAATTTGATTAGTTGTTATTAAGCTAATGTAATGGCGTCTCTTAATTCTCTCTCTGTATATTATCAAAACATACGTGGTATGAACACAAAGCTCATAAATATCTACAAAAATATCCTTTGTAATGATTTTGACATTATATGTCTGTGTGAAACCTGGCTGGATGATAATGTAGGTTCATCTGAATTTATTGACGATAGATATATTACGTACCGCAGAGATAGACTGCCTGATTTTAAATCCAGATATAATAAAAGCTATGGTGGTGGGGTATTAATAGCAGTCTGTTAAGGCTTCTCCTTTGATTAAGCTAATAGCAAGGCACTGGTTGTCAACACAATACATATTTTAGGAGAAGCATTATTATTAATTAATTGTAGGGTAGATTTTCACTATTACTTTTAAGATTCTCTTCCCACAACGTCACTGAAGACGACACGAATAAATTATATATGTCGGCTCAACATCGATAATCATCCCACTTCTGATGTCGGGGAAACAGCGATATTTCCCCACTTCTGATATCGGGGACATGTCACATCAGGATATGCACGAGCATTATACTGTCAATCCAACATCTTAGGATTTCTAGGTCTTGATCTTGAAATAATAACTCACAGGACTTCATTACAATGACATTGCTTGTATTTTACACACGATCATCATGGATTACAGATTACAGTTAGGATACGTCTAGATTCAATTAATTGATGGAACCTAAACGACCTCCCTTCTCCCCATAGTCGTCCTGTCCACGCCATAGAATCTTTTTCCTAATTCTATACTCGATTCGCAATACGATCGTGATGTCGTCAACACCTCATTTCTTCTATCCACGTTTCCAATCTAATCACAACCCAACCATTCCCCATTTTCCCCATAAACTCCAATATACGCCATCTTTTTATATCGTCGACCATTCTCATCCCTCAGACTACACCACGAAGGTAGAACTCACGTCACGGAATCACAAAACTACAGATTCCATCAGTTAGCTGAATTTACAAACTACTCTTAAACTTCTCTAACATGATTCAACGTCCTTTTTCAAACTAGTGTTGCCATCCCCGCATCGACATCACCCAAGCTACCCGCTTGACGTTTCTGAACGTAAACAGAATGACAGACAGATCAACTGACAGCTTGATTAAATTGACTACAGACTAAAAATAATGTAGTGACGAAATAAACCGCTATCTGGTGTGGCGCCACTGATGCCACGCTCCGACATATATATTATTCCTGGGTTTTATTGAAGGCCCCTTTATGTACAAATACATAAATTGGTGGCCCATGAGGGGAGATAATAAGGAACTCTAAAGAATATCGTGAAATCTCAAGAAATCAATCGGAATCACGTTGGATATCTACATCGCAATTTGGGAACGTGGCAACGTGGCGCGTATGCAGTTCTAGAATACAATTGGATTGGATTAATTGGTGCTAGCAGACACCAAGGAGCCGTTTCTAAAGTTAAGTGGTGCCTTTCCTGTGTCCTTCCTAACCCAAACCTAATTATAGTCAAAATTGCAAACAATTTTCTATTTAATTCTAGGTTATATAATTCTAGTACAAATTTCTATTGATAAATCCCTCCAGTTGCGTATTCAACGTCTTGATTTCTTACAAAACAAGGCTAATAAAGTACTTTAACCAACAAGTACGTTCCAACAATAAATATTTGATTTTGAATAAAATAATTCAAATGGTGGCCCATAGTAATACAACAGTGTAAACCTAAATAAATCATTAAATTAATTGTTAACACTAAATTCTCGCACGTGGTTCAAATATTCGGCCGAACGTTTCCAGGGAATCCTGCGGGCTTAGAGGGCGCGGGCGCATTCGTCCACGTCACAGCTGATTGCGAGCTGCCTGAGCGCGCTATCTGGGTCAAGGTCACCGTGGTGCGAAGCGTGAGAATAACAATTAGTTACTTTTATCTATTTATTGCCAATTTTATTTTTTTACAAGATATTGATTTGATTTTAAATGCTTGATCCATACGACAAATCGACCGACAAACATACAGAATCGACTAGCAAGATGTCTAAAGAACGTTTGAGAGAGCTCATTATCATTAGAAGTTCGATTAAAGGTCAAATTACCAAATTTAAAAATTATTTAACTAACATTAGCACTCAGTCTGATATTTCTGTTGTTGAGTTAGCCGAATTAAACTTAAAAACTTCTAAGTTCGAAGGTTTGTCGGTCCGATTTGAAGGTGTGCAGAATGATATTGAGGTCCTTAATTCTGATAATCTGTCTACAGAGATTGACGAGCGAGAGTCGATTGAGCATAACATAATAGTAAATATTGCTATGGCAAAGACAATAATCGATAAATATGCGCTTATCCGCTCGCTTGCCCCGGTCGCCATTTTTTGCACACTCAAGTTGTCCTTGACTTATTTACAACACCCCCAGGCCCGCGCCGCGCGGCTCGGGTTTCACAAAAACATTAATTGTGTCTCAAGTGGTTACTAAAATACATTAAGTGTTATGTTTATTATGTTAAGTATGAATGAAGCTGTTTATTTAAGTATTTTATCTACACTAATGTTGTAACATTCTACTTATGTTTCCAATACTTGACTTATAATTACTACTGTTATAGCGCAGACAACAAAACACTCAATTTAAGCAATTTCACATGATGGTATAATATCCAAATCGATACCGTAAAATCTCTTTTTATCATCATTATAACGCGACCAATTAACCTGGCGAGCCTTATGTCAAAATCCTCATACAAGTTGTATAAAATTTTGATATTAGGCTGGCTTTTGAAAACAGTTGGGTTATACGTGAAAACTTCGTCGAAACTACATACACAAAACTCTTTGGTAAGATCTCGCTCGCTCCTGATTGGCCCTACGCGCAGCTGCGCTCTCATTGGTTAGATTTTAATGGCGGCAAGTTCACTGTGACAATACACGTACCTACGCGTGAATTTAATGTTTCGCAATTTGTTTTGTTTTTAAAATACAAATTAAAAGTTAAAAATGGATAGCGACGATGATATTTGTACGCCTCCGGATATTCTAGAATTGGCAACAAAAGTAACTCACAATCTTTTGCCAGAAAAATCTAGAAAATTATATGAAAAAGAATATAATAACTTTTTGGCATGGAAGATCGAAAAGAAAACTACATCATTTTCTGAAAATGTCATTCTTGCGTATCTCAAAGACCTCTCCGACAAATTCAAGCCATCTTCTATGTGGGCTAAATATTCTATGCTCAAGTCCACACTGAGTATCTACAACAATATTGATATCACGAAGTATTCAAAAGTCATAGCGTTCCTGAAACGCAGTTCAGAAGGACACAAGGAAAAAAAGTCCTTGACGTTTACAACAGGTCAAATAAAGATGTTCCTGGAAGATTCACCAGATATTTTGTATCTTTTTGAAAAGGTAAGTGTATTTTAGTTCTGTTATTTAATCTACCTAGTACTTACGTACTACACATGCAAGTTATCTAGACACTCCGTTTAAGCGCTTTGTGTATAAATTTGGTAGTAGGTACCTACACTTTACTACTTCATAAATCATAGTTTTTGCCTTGGCTATGTACATCAAGCTTATTATATCGTTTATTGTTACAGGTTGCACTAATCTTCGGCATAATGGGGGCTTGCCGAAGGCAAGAGCTATACAAAATCCAGTTCGATGAAGTCGCTAACGTAGACGACAATACAATCATGGTGAAAGTTTCGAAAATAAATAAACTATTTTCAGCTTTTACTCTTGTTGTTTGATTAATTGTATTAGTGAAGATAAAGTAGTGTATGCAACTGCATATAACACGGGTATTAAAACATTAAAACTTCATTATATGTCAGTTGCATAAACTACTATTGTTTATGTTATGTTAACTACGGTGTAGAATTACGAGTCGCTGAACACAAATATAGCTCTCGTTTCCGAGCACGACTTGTGTTTAGACGATAATATCTCAAAAATTAAATCGATGACATATGGTTTTTTATTTTAAATTAGAATGTTTATTTTAAATAGATTAGGATAAAACATAAAACCATACACCTGACCATACAAAATAATGTACTTACAGCTCTTTAATTCGGCACAAAAGTGTGCTAGCGGAGGCCAAAATGGCGGCCGTCGGCGTCGTTCAACTTTTTTAACATATCACAGATGCACAAAATACCACTGTTAGGCTTCATGTTTTTACTATTCCGTTTGTAGATTACATTGATCTAACATATTAATCGCACTTGGTATCATAAAACAGCCAAAATATATTAAAAAAATGAGATTAAAATTAGTCACCGAGCAAAACAAACACCAACATGTACTTCAAAATGTATCTGGTTTAGAAAAGGCAAAATTTTGTGTCCCACGGTGAAACCTTTGTTTCTATGTATTAGTCACTGAATTTATCTAATTAAATAACAAAACACTACGTAAATCTAACCACCGACAGTATTAAAAATATTGAAATGAAAATTCACAATGTCACCCGTAACTGACGCTGTCAAAATTTCGCGACATTGACAACTTCAACCTGTTTTTTCTCTATAATTTCTCATGCCACAGAGTAATGTTTTGTATTCATTGTATAGACAATTTTACACAGATCATACTAGAATAGTACGAACAGACCATTGACAAACAGGGACAGAAGTATCTCTCGATTGCCCCGACTCCATGTTCTGTAGGTAGAATGTCATATATATACACGGGCAACGGAGCGGTTATTGAGAGACGAAGGTCTGTCGCCCCGGTCGATTCTCGATGCGATCATGATCTGGGATTTAAATTACCGCAAATTCAAATATCCAAGTTTGACGGTGCATATTTCCGTTGGCTTGAATTTCGTGATACTTTTGATTCATTAATTCACCGTAATGAGCGAATACAGCCTGTACACAAGTTTCATTATCTCCTTTCATATTTGGAAGGGGATGCGGCAAGGATTATTTGAAACCTTGAAGTATCGTCCGCTAATTACGAAAAGGCATGGGCATTACTAATCGAGCGTTACGATAACAAACGATTGTTAATCAACCATCACTTAAGTTCGTTATTTAATATACAAGCGCAGACTCGGGAGTCTGAAAAATCGCTACGTTATTTAGTTGATCACGTCAGTAAAAACTTACGCGCTCTGGCTAGTTTAGGTCAACCCACGGATAAGTGGGATATGCTCATAATTTTCATGTTATCGTCCAAATTAGACAGCCGGACTCTTTTGAAATGGGAAGAATGCCGTAACGAGCTAGACGACACTCCGACGATGGATCAATTCAATAAATTTTTAATAGATCGCACTGACGTTCTCGAGGCTCTAAATCATAATACTAAGGACAATCATTCTAGTGAGTCCAGAGCATTTAATTACAATAATTCATCAAGGAATTCACAGTCTTCAACACGACTAGTTCCGAACTACAATAACAAACAATATACCAAATCATTAGTTACAAATCAAAAATTTAATTCATTAAATTTAATAATCACAATAAGCAAATTACCTCGGTATGTATCATTTGCGGTGATAATCACAAAATATTTGAGTGTTCCGAGTTTATTTCTAAAAATATTCCGGAAAGGTTAGCTGATGTTGCAAATTATAAATTATGTAGCAACTGTCTTCGCCAAGGGCACCCTGTAAGCGAGTGTCGAGGGGGTCCATGCCGCGAATGAAGAAACGACATCATAGTTTGCTTCATGAGTCATCACAGACCGTAGTCAATAATTCAGCCGTAGTTGATTTAGCTACGTCATCAGTTAATTTTTCTGCTCAAAATAATGTAAGGGTACTATTGTCTACCGCATTTATTGAGGTATCTAATCCTAAAAACAATAAAACGGAAATGGTACGAGCCCTGTTAGACTGTGGAAGTGAGTCATCTTTCATTACTGAGTCCTTAAAGAATAGGTTAGGTTTAAAGTCTACCCCTATAGATTGTCTAAAGGTCTTAGGGATAGGAAATAATTGCTCAAACAAAGTCGTTGAGCGTTGTAATCTACACATAAATTCATTAAACGGCCCATTCAAGGCTATTTTGTCATGTTTTGTTTTAAAGGAACTAACTGGCAGCATCCCTAGTTACCCTATTGATGTCAAAGGTATTAAAATACCCAAACAGCTCCCACTGGCTGATCCAAAGTTTGATCAACCAGCTTCTATCGAACTCCTAATCGGAGCCGATTTATTCTGGGACATCCTGGGCAATGAACGACATTCCCTGGGTCCCAAAAATCCACAATTGCGGAGCTCAAAACTTGGCTGGTTAATATCTGGTCCAATAAATAGTATTAGTAATTCAAATACCACATTAAGGTGTAATCATGCTAAATTGTCAATTAGTGAAGATAATAATGATAACTTATGTCATATTAATATCGAAAAAATATTAACAAGGTTCTGGGAAATCGAACATGTACCTAGTAAACCGGTTTTAAGTCCTATGCAGCAGGAATGTGAGAACATGTTTCTAGCTCACACTATTCGTCTAAGCTCGGGTAGGTTCGAAGTGAAACTACCTCTGTCTAGGTCACCCGAATGTTTAGGTGATTCTTATAATCTAGCGAGAAAAAGATTTCTCAGCTTAGAACGTAGATTTTTTGAGGATTTAAGTATTAATACACGCGAGAAATTGACTATAAGTGAATCCTCGAGCACTCTCGGATTGGGGTGGAGTCCAGTCAGCGATACGCTCAATTTTCCAATTAAAATTCCAACCCCCACCGATAACATCACTAAAAGATACATAATGTCTAACTCGTTTAAGATTTTCAACCCTGGAGCTATGGTGGTACGGTCCAAAGTTTTTATCCGAAAATGAAGACAATTGGCCTATACAATGTCCTAATAAAATAGTAGATTTACCTGAATTAAAATGCCACACAATTACAACAATAGAATCATTTATTAACTTTGATAAATATTCGTCTATTCAAAGAGAATATTCGAAAGTGGGGTTAAATCGGCCAAATACCATTTGAAGCGCGTTATGGGTAATAGTAATCTAACGTTTGAGGAAATCACTACTTTGTTTACGCAAGTGGAGGCGATACTTAACAGTCGCCCGCTATATCCACTGTCAACATCCCCTAACGACTTCCTCTCCCTCTCCCCAGGGCACTTCTTAATCGGAAGACCGCTCACTGCACTGCCGACCACCAACTTGGAGAACATGAAGGAAACCAATCTTCGTGTTGAGAAGATTCGTCAACACTTTTGGAAGAGATGGCAAAGAGAGTATGTTTCGGAGCTTCAACAGAGAACCAAGTGGAGAACCAACTATGGCAAATTGAAAATCGGAGATATGGTGCTATTGCATGAAGACAACGTGCCACCCCTGTGCTGGCGACTTGGACGAGTCACTAGGCTGTTTCCCGGACCGGACGGTGTCAGCAGGGTTGCGGACGTCACTACTACCAGGGGTTGCGTGCGACGCCCTCTGGTTCGCATCTGTCCCTTGCCAACAGAAGAGGAACTGCAGCATTGAAAGAATGCATCTTTCAACGAGGCGGGAAGATGTTAAGGCTTCTCCTTTGATTAAGCTAATAGCAAGGCACTGGTTGTCAACACAATACATATTTTAGGAGAAGCATTATTATTAATTAATTGTAGGGTAGATTTTCACTATTACTTTTAAGATTCTCTTCCCACAACGTCACTGAAGACGACACGAATAAATTATATATATTATTCCTGGGTTTTATTGAAGGCCCCTTTATGTACAAATACACAGTCAAATGTACAATATATTCTGAGCTTAGAAAAGAATGGAACTCAACTGTAGAAGACTTATGGGTGCGAGGTAGGATTAAGAATAAATGGATTAATATGTCGGGGAAACAGCGATATTTATCCACTTCTGATATCGGGGACATGTCACATCAGGATAAGTACGAGCATTATACTGTCACATCAGATATCTTAGGATTCCTAGGTCTTGAAATAATAACTCACAGGACTTCATTACAATGACATTGCTTGTATTTTACACACGGTCATCATGGATTACAGATTACAGTTAGGATACGTCTAGATTCAATTAATTGATGGAACCTAAACGACCTCCCTTCACCCCATAGTCGTCCTGTCCACGCCATAGAATCTTTTCCTAATTCTATACTCGATTCGCAATACGATCGTGATGTCGTCAACACATCCTTCCTCCAATCTACGTTCCAGTCTAATCGCCATCCAACCATCTCCATTCGTCCCATAACGTCTAATGTACGCCATCTTTACTTATCATAGACTCACTCCTCACTCACTCACTCACTCACTCACTGCCACAGACTACCAAACCAGCTCACATCCCTCTATCGAACAACTGTCATCTGTCATAGTGCGTAACACCACAGACTTAACATAGTCTATTCTCATACCACAGACTACACCACGAAGGTAGAACTCACGTCACGGAATAACAACACTACCGATTCCATCAGTCAACTGAATTTACAAACTACTATAGCTTGATTATACGTCCATCTCCGACACGGCCATCCTGCTAGGACACGTCCTCGTGTGTTATTCTGTAACAATAAAAACATAGCACAGTACATACCGTTCGGCTACTCCTGACACCCAACTTTAGTATTAACTCAACTTTGAGAAGGTAAATTGAAATAAACTTCTCGGCAAAACTATTGTTTTCTTTTGACTTAAAAAAAGACTTACAAAGAAAGAACAGAAAAAATACACTTTAAAGAAGTTACAATAACCGAAGAAAATGCTAGAGCAGCAAAGTACCACTTTCATCCACTATTTACAATCATTAAAGCAACATAGTATCTTATTCGTGGCCTGTGGCTTTTCACTAAGCCCCTCCATCGAACCTCATGTTCGTTTCCTTGCATTCCACGAATGCCGATTCCCTCGGAATCTATGGTCTCTACCAGACCCGACCTCCACCAGAGCCACCCGCGCACCGCGTATCCACGGACTACTCAAAGCAGATACCGACTTCTAACGGACTACGGCTACGAAATGGCTACTGGTACTTTATTAGTCTCCGTCGTACGTAAGTTCCCGTTTAAATAAATAATAATGGCTACTGGTACTGACCAGCCGAACTAAGATTCCCCACCATCATACCCAGATTCAGTCTCTTTTACCTCAAGTGGTACTTCGCCCTCGGGCATCCGTCTTAGGGTCCGTTCACACAGACCGGCTCGGAGAGGAGAGCAGATTCTTATCACGTTGAAAACAGAGTTTTTAGTATTTGTATTAAGGTTTATTTTTGCATGTGCACTGCTTTTGTGATTAAGAATGCTTGAAGGCGCTTGGTGTGAAATAATAAGAGGAGCTTACCGGCTCCGATCGCGTAATTTTTCTCGATCGTGCAGCCGTTTGGCTCCGATTGCATGCTCTTTAACGCTCGCACAGCCGATCGGTTCCGATTGCGTGCTCTTTCTCGCTCGCGCAACCGATCGGCTCCGATTGCGTGCTCTTTCTCGCTCGCGCAGCCGATCGGCTCCGATTGCGTGCTGGATCGGAAGACTGGTACTGCCTTTGTAGTGTACCCATCCGGCTCCGAGCACATCCGAACGGCTCCGAGCGCATCCGACCGGCTGCGAGCGCATCCGACGGGCTGCGAGCGTATCCGACCGGCTGCGAGCGATTCCGACCGGCTGCGAGCGCATCCAACCGGCTCCGAGCGCATCCGCTTTCAGGTCGCTTCCAGCCGGTCTATGTGAAATAGTTGGCGGCTCCGCTCCGACCAACTCCAAGCGCATACGATCCGGTCTGTGTGAAAAGAAAAATGCGCGCCGATGCTCTCCGAGCCGGTCTGTGTGAACGGACCCTTAACCTATCATGGGCGTACTTGTAAGTACGTTTAGAGTTCAAAGCTTTCAACGTGTAACGATCACCATCGTTCGGTCACTCCTGACCTAAATAACTCTACTTCAACCAAGGACTTAGTAAAGCTCAAACTATTATTCTTTTCCAATCAACAATTTTAACTATCTCAATATTCATAATCACATTGCTTATCTCAACATAATACTAGAACATCGTCAGGCACAAGTACCCATTAAAAATCAAATTAATTTCAAATCAAAGTAAAAGTCAAGTGTGTGTGTCTCTATTGTCCGGCTATCCCCGTAGCCCTAATACGCATTCATCCCTGTGACTGGCTGTGATCATCCCAGTGATCACCCATAAACCTGATCATCCCTGTGATCAGCCACTCTCGCGATCATCCCAGTGATCACCCATAGCCCTGATCATCCCTGTGATCAGTCACTCCCCAAGGAGCAAAAATAGTACTTGAAGTATTCTTCAATACTATTTTTTCTTGTGCTTGTAAGATACTTGTAGTTTACTACAATGTTGGATTTGTGTACAGTAATAGGAGCTTTCTTTCCTAATAACTATCTTATAATCAACTTACGGAACGTCAGTTAGCCCTATAGTATACTTGAGCAAGCGCAATTGCTTTTGTAATGTTCTGAGCCAACACAATTTGAAGTACAGACACTCTGATTAGTATCTGACATAAGTATGTTACTAAAGCAATCTTGTTTATAATGCTCTAGGAATATACTTAGTTATTAGTTATAAGTAAATTTTATAAAGTGTTTTTATTTTATTGATTCGCGTGTTTGGTTATTGTGGTGTGTGGTGATAAAACGAAATATTCAAAATGTAAGTATACTTCCTTTTATAATATTAGATGTAACTTTTAGTAACTGCATAACATAATAACTCGTGATAAAATATTGATAATACAGTGAGAACACGCCGGGGAAGTCATTTTTATTGTAAATGTGTGCCAAGATCTAGTTAATTTTACAACGCGCTTCGAAAACAAGCACATAGAGTATTTATTGTAAAATAATTTTTCGACGATTTTTACGATTTTTACGATCATTCGCCATTTTATTCAAATACTCTGCGTTGAGTATGTTATATGACAATTATAAGCAAATTATTACTTAAAGCAAGTAAAGTAGTTTCAACCAAGATAACTTGCCTCCATGTTCAAACAAGTTTAGGGTTCCTCATGAAATCGGACTACTTATCTATTTCAACTTACTTTGTTAGAAAACAACTACAAGATTACACCTTCTTCCCGCCTTGCGTGACCTTACTAGGGTTCTACAACTACTAGTTCCTTTATTACATTTTTTTATATGGTATCTTGTTTTTTTTTTTTTTTTGTAATACATTTTTTTTTTATATATGAAATTGCTATTGTTTTTTTCAGTTCCTCTCGGAATGGTGGCATGTTTAGACGTTGACTGTTTTTTGAGTAAAGATGACATGCAAAAACTCGAAGAATTAGAATGGCCATGGACATTTCATCCTATCCAAAAAGTGTTATGGTTGCGGGTGTTCCACTGATTCAAGATTGCGCGCCCACTTTATTATTGACAAAAGCAACATTAAAAACATTATAAATATAAAACAATTCTGGTGTCAAGTCTGTGACTACATGCTAGTTTACGATCATTATTCGGCAGATGAATGTAACTACTGCTACACAATATAAAATAAATATTTCTTTGTCTTAAAGGTACTTACTATACTTATGTAAAGTATAGGTAATCTTATTTAGTACAGCTATATTTGCATTGTTTAGTTAAGCTACGCGCTCACTATGCAACTATTGCCGGCGACTTTTCAACCTGTCACATCACACTTCCTAAAGTTCGACAAAGACGGGTATGTACAGTTGATGGCCATACGGAAATATGCGGCCTCCTTTTCGCACTTGCCGTGATACTGGCACGTGCGACAAAGAGGCGCATATTTCAGGATGGCCACTAACTCGCGCGCGAGCTGTAGGTGCGCGCACCCGTCTCAGGTAACTGTCACCGCAACAAAAGTTATGTGAGTGAGCATGCTCACTTCTTGAATGGGGATTCCCCGCCACCTTCGTTGACGCCGCACTTGATATCACACTATACCCAACACTGTGCTTGATGTTGTGTTGTGGCTTAGTTCGTTTTGTCAGTTAGTATCTCTAGAGCAAGCGAGTCGCTCTCACGGTCGTTCTTGTCAACAGAATAAACAATTGGCATACGACACTACTAAACACGGGTCACGTTATTATTGTAAAAAGGATAAAAGTAAACGAAGCTTTAGTTTTTAGGTTTTTTACATATTTGCTTAACTCCATAAGTATCTATATTTTCAGAACCATGCCCTTTAAAGTAGTGCAAACCCTTGAAGACGGCGACCTTTTTATTACTTTTTGCCCAGATCATTGGGAAAGCAATGGTAAACTACTTTGGCCACAATCTTTACTTGAAGGAGAGAAACTGAAAAAGAAGGAAGATTCGCAATCGCAGAATGATTGGCAAGTTCTAAACTGTGAAGTTAAAAGAAATAATTTAACTCTGGCCCAGGCAAAAGCAGCAGCTAAGGCTATGTCAGACTTGTCGGAAACTGAAGAAGAAGACGGAGAATCAAAGGCAAAGAAAATAAAATTTTGCAGAGAGACGAATACCAAATGTTTAAATAATTTAGCAGAGGAATGTCTTGCAGTAAGTTCAAAAATGTTTTTAGTTTTTTCCTCTCAAAACCCCTCAACTACCTCACCCGCTTATCTATAATGCCAATGGTTAACATAGCTGACACCGAGTAAGGAACACCTTAGAAATTGATTTTTATATGTTAACTATAATATTCTTTTTTTACAGACCCAAACTAAGTCAACCAACAATGAAACGCCTTCGTCTAAAACAGTGCCATTAAAAACAGCACTTAAAACACTGTCAGAGGCCCGACACACAAGAGTGTTACATCATACACAAACCACATCTTATATACCTTCACAGCATCAAGTGGTACATATTATTAAAATTTTATTTTACAGCACAAAACTGAATTCTGTTCAGCGTACCTATAAATTCTTCTTTATTTGAATTCAACTTACTTTCTTTAAAAAAATATTAAACCATCAGCTGTCGTTTTTACCCGACTGCGAAGAATGACGGCTATGTTTTTCGAGGTTATGTATGTTTATGTTTGTATGTATGTATGTATCTTTGACACGCTCTGCAGCTCAAACGCCTGAATAGATTGTACCTAACTTGAGAGGTGTCGTTAGATTTGTCTTAACTCTTAACTGTCAGAGTAACATAAGATAGATATTTTAAATATGGCGTCTCCTGATAAAAAGGGAGCTGGAAAGCTTTTTTGCCATTTTCACAATATGAGTATCAAAAGAAAGGCCTTGATGACACGATTTACAAGACGTAAGGTCACTGCACACCGGCCGGATGCGTATTGCGTGCGTGTGTGAGAAAATAGTATGGAGATGACAGATGATGCGATAATACGTCACGTCACGTGATGCGTCGATCTCCTGTCATATCCATACTATTTTTTCACCCAGACGCACGCACGCAACACTCGTCCGGTGTGCAATGGCCTGTAACCAAAACTAAAAAAAAACAAATATACAAAAAACCCGATTGCGTGAAAAATGAAAAAATTGAATCAAGTTCACGCTAAGGTCACGCAAGGCGGGAAGAAGGTGTAATCTTGTAGTTGTTTTCTAACAAAATAAGTTGAAATAGATAATCTTTTCACATTTCATGCAGACGGGATTTTTGTTTTTAAAAATATTTTTATTATAACTATTACATTCCTTGGTGACGTTTCCTGCGCAATTACTGTGATTTTAGTGCAGAATTAGTCAGGCACCTACATTTCAGGAAAATTTTTTGGTACTGATAAAATGTCAACTTTACAACATTTTTGCTAATTTTAGTTATTTAATTCTTTAGGCTACTGACGAAAACACACCAGCAGCATCAACTTCTTCTGGAACACAAGGTGCACTAGGAGAAAATATGGAAACATATGTCGGAGCGTAGCATCAGTGGCGCCACACCAGATAGCGGTTTATCACGTCACTACATTATTTTTAGTCTGTAGTCAATTTAATCAAGCTGTCAGTTGATCTATCAGTCATTCTGTTTACGTTCAGAAACGTCAAGCGGGTAGCTTGGGTGAGGTCGATGCGGGGATGGCAACACTGGTTTGATAGAGGACGTTTAATCAAGCTATAGAAGTTTAAGAGTAGTTTGTAAATTCAGTTAACTGATGGAATCTGTAGTGTAGTTATTCCGTGACGTGAGTTCTACCTTCGTGGTGTAGTCTGTGGTATGAGAATAGTCGGTGTTAAGTCTGTGGTGTTTAACACTAGGATAGTTGTTAGACAGAGGGAGGATAGTCGATGATATAAAAGGATGGCGTATATTGGGGTTTTAGGGGAGAAAGGGAGATGGTGGGAATTGGATTGGAAACGTCGATGGGAGGAAGGATGTGTTGACGACATCACGATCGTATTGCGAATCGAGTATAGAATAGGGAAAAGATATTCTATGGCGTGGACAGGACGACTATGGGGTGAAGGGAGGTCGTTTAGGTTCCATCAATTAATTGAATCTAGACGTATCCTAACTGTAATCTGTAATCCATGATGATCGTGTGTAAAATACAAGCAATGTCATTGTAATGAAGTCCTGTGAGTTATTATTTCAAGATCAAGACCTAGGAATCCTAAGATATCTGATGTTGTATTGACAGTATAATGCTCGTGCTTATCCTGATGTGACATGATTCCCGATACATACTTTGTTATACCAAATAGTAACCAAGCGGACACGCCTATAATATATATAGATAAAGCAACAAACTCGTCAAAAGAAAACTACCAACTAAATTACGACTTAAAGTCTATTGAAAATGACATCAACATTATCAAAAGGGATATTAAATCCATAAATGATGATAACAAGACTATACTGGATATCCTTAATACCATTTTAAATAATCAAGCTGTCATACATAACGCAGTTGAACCGATTGAACGAAAAGTGACTGAACTACAGGTTGCGAATGAAGAATTTATTGCAAAATCTATTAGAGAAAAACGAAATCACGCGCTTGGGTTACAACCAATTAAAGATACAAAGGATATAGAAGAGCTCGAAAAAAAATTGCTAGACTCTAATTACAGAGAAGATTTACAAAGAAAGTTAAGTGTGGTATGTACTAAAGGCCTAGGAAAGGGAACCACAAGTGCTTATGCTCTTGTTGACGTTATGTTCGAAAGACAATTTTTCATATCTTGTTCATGGACTGGAGTCTCGCGTAAGCCAAATGAAGCTACAGAAAAGATTTGCTTCAAGGGTTTCTCCAAGATTATTGGTTTCTTTTTTTATATAATACATCAGCACGATTCGTCTTTTAATTTAAACGATTGTTATAAGTTTTTTAAAACTGTCCTGCAAAACGCTGACCAGAGATGCAAAACCAAACCACAAAGAATTTCTACAAAAAAATGCAGAGGAAAAAAGAGAGATAAGAAGACTGGTTCTGAAAATGAGAACAAAGACGAAGGTGTTAAGACTTGTTCCGAATATGAGAAAAAAGATGAAGATGTTTCAGAGGAAGAAGTTGATTTGCACTAAAGTTTTTAGTGTTTTTTGTTTTGTTTATTATGACAAAATCTTTGTTACATTTTCATTCCGATTTTGTTTAATCGTTTATAATAAATAAGCTTCATTTTTTAACATTGTGTGTTTACTTAAGTTTTCTTTTATAATCTTTATTTGTAGAGGATGTTAAGTTTTCTTTTTTAATCTTTTTTAGTAGAGGATGATTTTGCATGAAGAGGCATAAGAAGATTTTATTGATATTATAATGAAACTAGATACTCATGATTGAGACTGACTTGTTAATATTTTTTTTATATGTCATGTTGCATATAAAAAAATATTTTGATTCAATAAAACAACATAAATCCAATAATAGTTTGTTTTATTTTATACCTTTAAACTTGTATTTTATAGAGTATGTAACAAGGGGAAAAAAAATATCTCTGACTTATATGTAATACTTACAAGTTTACATTTTACATTTTGTACTCTACATATTACATCAGATTTTTCAATAGCAGCACAATCACATTTATAAATATTCAAAAAAGAAGATCTTATCGGTTTATCAAAAACATCATGGAGATGATCAATACGATACCCTTTTATTTCAATTTCTGGCTCAGTGTTGTCTTTCAGCGTGAGGGATTTGATTTCTATTACATGGTTTTCGTCAGTAAGAAACCACTTATCATGATCGTTTGATGATAAAATATATTTTTCTAGGTGCAACACAGTTAGACCGTTTCGCTGATTTTTTTTTATTAATGGGTAGTCTGCAATTTCTTCCTTAAGGTGTTCTGTTTCAATTGATTGTTTCTCAATTATTCTATTTGCTACTTGCTGTAGTGTTTTATTTCCTTGTCGAATGGTTCTTTTTATAGCAAAAAGATGGTTTTCAAACGGATATGCGTTAAACTTTTGTAGAATTCCAAATTTTTTTACTTCTTCAACAATATGTCTCAAATTGTGTATGTTACTGGACACATAGTCTCGCCCATAGAAGGTTTTAAAACTTTCTGTAAAATCTTTCAACATTATTTCAGCAATCCGTAAAAATGGAAAATGGTTTTTATTTGAGCAAATCGTTATAGCACAAAACAAGTTCAAAAAATGATGATATGGTTCGGGTTTGAGCACGTGTTGCAAAATTACGACACTTAAATAATAGAAGAAGGTTCGGTACTCGGAACCTTTCCAGTGCGCTACAACATCTACAGATCTTATTTTTCTGTGTATCTCCTTAGGCATTCGACAATTCAATAAAAAACTATTGACAATATTAGTATCTCGAGAGCTCCATTTGGTCAGATACTTTCCCAACTTTCCATCACGCCACCCGATTAACAATCGCTTCATTAAACCAAGGTCTATTAGGTGTAATGAGTCGGCAACGGGAAAATCCTCTATCATATCAATGTTCAGCTTCAATAATGGAGAGTCATGTTTGTGGTGTCCTTCATACTTTTTAGCACGGAAGTCTACATCATTTCTTTTAGGACAATCTGTATTGGGAAAAAATACAGTGTTTGACTTATGGGAGTATTCGCCGATCACTGTACATTTAAGGCAGCCATGTTTTCCATTGAAATTTGTGACACCTGTAAAACAAATATTTTTATAATGGAAGTTATCATAAACTGTACATAATATTATGGTTTAATATAATATAAATCCAAAACTTACCTTTTATCAAGGCCCTTGCTGGTGAATCACATATAAAAGCTCTTATTTTGACTTTGATTGTAGTTTCAGTTCCAGCTACTATTATGACCAATCCATCTGTTTCTATTTCCTTCATTTCTGTTACAAAAGGCCCCAAATATGCATTCAGATCAGTGGGTTTTCCATCTCCTGCATAAATTCCTTAAAATAAAAAAGAAATATAGCTATTTACATAAATATAACTAAGCTGTTAAAGTATTTAAAAATCGTATAAGTATAGTATTTACCAATCACAAATGGAGGAATGTGGGATAATTCAAAGATGTTGCATAAAATTGGCCAGAGTTGATGTCTTGAACTATTGTAAACTGGTAACCCATCTATGTTTATATTTAATGAAATCGTTACAAATTCAGTCGTTGAAATATTCAAATTTATTCGTTGTAGTATATTTTTCAAACATTTAATCAATCCGTTGTGCCAATATTGTCCTGGGTCTGAAGTTTGTATAACCACCGTTTCTTTGTTGGTATGTAATAAGGTCCGTGCATCTTTTGGTAAAACATTACATAATCTTTTATTTACAATAGCAGATAATTCATTCAAGGCTCGGTGAGGTATATTAAACTTTATGGCCCAACTTTTATATCATCAACCAATTCACAATTTTGTTCATATTCAGTGATTTCTTCGGAATCGAAATCGTAGTTTTCTAGAAAAAATTCAAATTCTTCGCTTTCAGAATCGTGAGTTAATGTTAAGAATTATTTAATGCTTCGCTTTCTGATTCATGCCCTATGGGTAAAGAATTATTTGTCACTGCGGAACCCTCTGTAGCAATTTCATTGCTGGCAAATCTTCCTTGGCTCACAAACACCATATCTCAGTGAAATTCTTTATAAATTGTATTTCAAAACATACAATAATTTATGTTGTATGTTATAAACGAATTTGTAAAAATTGTAAACATGTTTGACAATTGACAGCTGACAAGTAATATAACTAGGACTTTGACGTTTCCTTCTTAGTTTGTCAGCCATTGATCGATCAATCGATAACTATTTAGTCGATATTAACACAATCTGTTTGTTATAAAAACGTCAAAGTTGCTTGACAGCTGTAATGTCAGTTTGCAAGTATATAAGGAGAAAACGCATGTCATTCCCTCCCTTTTTGTTACTCGTTCGCCTTTAATTCGTGTTGTCTGCACGAGCTTCGGAACCCAGTAGAACTGGTAAGAGTTGTGTCGTTTTCGCCCTTTTGATTCTTTAAACTAATCAATGCTGTGGATTTATTTAGTGTTACAGTGCCATTTATCAATCCATCTTGTGCGTATTCTGGATGTGAGGTGAATTGCGGGACCACGCCGGGTAACCACATGTGTGTGTGCCGCGTGTGCGAATCATGGTTCCTTTACAGGACGCTTAGGCCTTTTATATTCACGTCATCCATCACCTGCTAGCCTTTTCACAATGCACTAAACCTAAGCCCTGCATTAAACCTAATTATTTGCAGTTTTAATATTTTTATAACCTCGTGTCTTTTTGGTGTTCTCGCTTAGGTGATCACGTCTCCAATTGTACCCCATGCCTTTTATTTTGCAACCCATTTAGCTTGGCTTTATCACATTCCAGGGTTCATCCGACGGGCTGCGCCAGTGGAGTTCCTGTTTGGGGTCATCGGTATAACCGCATGTGCGGTTAACCTTGTTGGCCCAAGCCGGACTCCCACTGCTGGGCGCAGCGAAGGCGGATCCGCCAGCGAGTCACCACACCACGCTTTCCAAATAACCTAAAAAGTTAAGTCTCCCCTTTAATTCCCCGGGAGACTGCCTGTGCCTTTTAGTACGACCCTGAGTTCCTTCTCTCTCTTTTATTATTTAATATTATTCTATTAACGTGTTTAAATTTAAATTCCTTTTTTAATTAAATTGTTCAAGATTAACCTTTTGTTTATTTTACCTTACTGAACCTAACTTAGGTAGGTACCTAGGTAGGTTTAGTCTAACTTAAAACACGTTATAGTGGCGCCCTTCCCTTTACGAACTCAAAAGGCCAGACAGTCCTCCTTATTTTATATTTTTATTGTATTTTTTGTTGTGTGTGTGTGTGAAAAAATAGTGTCAGTCAAAGTCAAAGTCAAAGTCAAATATTTTTATTCAGTTTTGGCCCCATAGAGGCTCTTTTGAACGTACCACCCATTCGGAAGAACATCAGCAGAGAAGAATGGGCAAGAAACTCTGCTGGTTATTTTTTTTAAATCAAGGTATAATACAATTTAATACTAATAAGTAAGATTACATGTCAAAATCAGGTTGTGTTGCTGGTGCAGGAATTTGACTCCAGACATATTTGTCCTCAATGTAATCAGTAACGCTATAGTATGCTTTAGTCAATAAAACGTCTTTAACGTACGATTTGAATTTACCTTCACTAAGCCCAGTTACCTCCTTGGGAATTTTATTATAAAATTGAATACATCTACCAATGAAAGACTTCCCGGTTCGCGCTAACCTGGACTTAACAACAGCAAGCTTATTTCTATTTCGCGTATTAAAACTGTGGTGATCTCCGCGCACCTTAAGATTACTTAAATTTCGGCGGGCATACATTATATTTTCAAATATATATAACGAAGGAACGGTAAGAATTCGACTGGATTTAAAACGTTCCCTTAGTGACTCACGTGACCCCAATTTATAAATCGCGCGAAAAGCTCTCTTTTGGAGTAAAAAAATGGATTGAACATCGGCGGCACCTCCCCACAATAGTATACCATAAGATAGTATACTATGAAAATAAGCAAAGTAAACAATCCTTGCCGTTTCTTCATTCGTTATTTGCCTAATCTTATGGACCGCAAAAGATGCTGAGCTTAGCCTACCCGAAAGTGAATTTATATGAGAACCCCATTGTAATTTTGAATCTATGTCTAATCCTAAGAATTTAGTGCTAGTGACAAGAGTTAATCGAGTATCCCCCAATTTGACGCAAGAATCTACTACTGGGACATTTGGTAACGAAAATTTAATACATTTAGTTTTTGCCTCATTAAGAAGTAGGTTGTTAGTGAAAAACCAATCTAGGAGAATAGCCAAAGCTTTGTTAACCTGCACAAGGTCCCTATCCTTCCTATCTACTTTAAAAATTAACGAGGTATCATCGGCGAATAATACCGTGTCGCATAGGCTTTCCATTAGATACGGGAGGTCATTTATGTAGACTAGAAACAAAAACGGACCTAAAATTGACCCCTGAGGTACGCCTAACTCAATATTAGACCCTTCCGAAAGGTTATCATTAACGTTTACTTTTTGTCGCCGACCGCCTAAGTAAGATTTCATGAGTTCAAGGGCAGGACCACGGATGCCGTAACATTCTAACTTCAAAATTAACATACTTTTTAAACTCACACGATTTGCACTCATTATAATAAATGAAACGGGTCTTATCGCGTTATATTTTAGTAAAATACGTTAAAATATCTAACGCGATAAGACCCGTTTCATTCAAAATTAACGTTAAATAATCTACACAGTCAAAAGCCTTGGAAAGATCACAAAATACTCCAAGAGCATCCTGCAAACTTTCCCAAGCGTCAAAAATATGAGAAACTAATTTAGTCCCAGCATCTATGGTTGACTTACCCTTTGTAAAGCCGAACCGATTCTTATGTAGAATTTTATGCTCATCAAAATGGGACATTAACTGATCTAGGATTAATTTTTCAAAAATTTTGCTAAGAGCTGGAAGAACTGAAATAGGTCTATAATTATTGGGATCATCCTTACTACCGGATTTGAAAATTGGAGTGACTTTACTATGTTTCATTAGATCTGGAAAAGTACCTGCTTTTAGGCATAGGTTGAAGAGGTTCGTTAGTTCAGGAGCAATAGTGTTAATAACAGAATCTAACATTTTTACAGAAGTACAGTTACAGTATTTGTGTTTTACGGTGGGAGATCCTTTGGTGCGAGGCTCGAACGGGGTAGTACCACCCTCCTGTCAGGTTGAGCCTTAAGCTTTTTAGCCTAAGGTAGTCAGGAGAGCCGTCTCAAAGTACAAAGCACCCCGAGCGCTAAGAACTTGCTGCTCCACCAGTATATCTGTTTTTTCCCAACGGGTTTTCTGATTTACTGGTTAATTTACCTTTATATATTTTTTGTTACTTAACTTTTGAAACTTATTTTAGTTTCTTTGAAACTTAATTTTAATATTTAAGTTTTTCTAAACTTAATTTTATTTGTTGTTTCTTAACTTTTGAAACTTAATTTTGGTTTTTAAGTTTTTCTAAACTTAATATTTTACTATTTATTAACTTTTTTTATATTCAGGCTTATTAATTTTTCAATTGTGTTGAATTGGAAATTGTTAACTACATATTTTTTACCTCACACACACACACTTTGTATTTGTTTGGGTGACTTACTGTTAAGTTATTTAATCCTAAGCGAGAACTATAATTTATTTACGGTACAACTCTTATCAGTACGCTCGTAGGTAGTTTTTTTTTTGCATTCTTTATTTATTTCTTGTTAATAGCTTTTGCATTAACTATTTATGCCTTAATAAGGCAGAGCTGCTAGTATATGAAGTAGCCCTTTGTGGTTCAACACCAGCTGATACGGTGTCTGAATTTTTTTTTTTCTTGCATTGTAAAAGTAATTTTTTTTTCTTGCAAAAACGTATGTGACATGTTTATTTTTCTTATTGTTAAAGTAATTATTTTACTTAACGTAAGGTTATGAGAAGTAGTATTTAAGTGTTTCTAAGGATGTGAAAAAGGAAAAGAATAATTTGAAATAATATTTATTATGTACTTTGCTTAGCTTGAGGTGATAGACATAGTGTAATGGAGATTGGCAGAAGGCTATAATGGCAAATCGTGGTGTTTGTCCACGTCAGGTGTTTTATGTGGTTTTTATTAAACCAATGTGGTTGGACTACGGCGTTCTGCCTGTAGTGAGCTGTGACGGAACCCTCGGTATTTTATATGGTCTTTGCCATATCTTCTGCTTGGTGTCATCGGTATTAACCGCATGAGCGGTTAGCCTAGTTGACCCAAGTCGGCTTTTTTCTTTGTCATTAATGACTTTAATTAGTTGCAGAGTTTGTTTTTTTTAATTTCGCCTGTTTGCTGTGGTCGACGCCTAATCCTTACTGTTGTCTTCCCCGGGCTTAGTACACTATGTTTACTGTTTAACCATTTTTGGTCATTACCATTTATTTTTTTCCTTTGTCATTATGTTTAAGATTTGCATTAAATTTTTTTTTATAATTATTTGTATTTGTACAACTATTAATTTTTAAGATTGTACTTTCACTATATTATTAAGTACTGTTTTCCCTTGTACATGGGAACAGTTAGTAGTAATAGTTTGTTTTTTTTTCCTAGTTCAAAGTACTTCAATATACTTTTATATTTTTTTTAATTTTTGCTCTTTTTCTACTTTCTGTAAAGAATTTTACTGAGGTAAAATTCTTGTCTGCGAAGGGAGATATGTAGCAATTTCTTTGCTCTTTGCATATCTTCCTTGGCTCACAAACACCATATCTCAGTGAAATTCTTTATAAATTGTATTTCAAAACATACAATAATTTATGTTGTATGTTATAAACGAATTTGTAAAAATTGTAAACATGTTTGACAATTGACAGCTGACAAGTAATATAACTAGGACTTTGACGTTTCCTTCTTAGTTTGTCAGCCATTGATCGATCAATCGATAACTATTTAGTCGATATTAACACAATCTGTTTGTTATAAAAACGTCAAAGTTGCTTGACAGCTGTAATGTCAGTTTGCAAGTATATAAGGAGAAAACGCATGTCATTCCCTCCCTTTTTGTTACTCGTTCGCCTTTAATTCGTGTTGTCTGCACGAGCTTCGGAACCCAGTAGAACTGGTAAGAGTTGTGTCGTTTTCGCCCTTTAGATTCTTTAAACTAATCAATGCTGTGGATTTATTTAGTGTTACAGTGCCATTTATCAATCCATCTTGTGCGTATTCTGGATGTAAGGTGAATTGCGGGACCACGCCGGATAACCACATGTGTGTGTGCCGCGTGTGCGAATCATGGTTCCTTTACAGGACGCTTAGGCCTTTTATATTCACGTCATCCATCACCTGCTAGCCTTTGCACAATGCACTAAACCTAAGCCCTGCATTAAACCTAATTATTTGCAGTTTTAATATTTTTATAACCTCGTGTCTTTTTGGTGTTCTCGCTTAGGTGATCACGTCTCCATTTTTACCCCATGCCTTTTATTTTGCAACCCATTTAGCTTGGCTTTATCACATTCCAGGGTTCATCCGACGGGCTGCGCCAGTGGAGTTCCTGTTTGGGGTCATCGGTATAACCGCATGTGCGGTTAACCTTGTTGGCCCGAGCCGGACTCCCACTGCTGGGCGCAGCGAAGACGGATCCGCCAGCGAGTCACCATACCACGCTTTCCAAATAACCTAAAAAGTTAAGTCTCCCCTTTAATTCCCCGGGAGACTGCCTGTGCCTTTTAGTACGACCCTGAGTTCCTTCTCTCTCTTTTATTATTTAATATTATTCTATTAACGTGTTTAAATTTAAATTCCTTTTTTAATTAAATTGTTCAAGATTAACCTTTTGTTTATTTTACCTTACTGAACCTAACTTAGGTAGGTACCTAGGTAGGTTTAGTCTAACTTAAAACACGTTATACCTCATTTACTTCACCTACATTCGCACTTGATACGCTAGATTTTCTTTCTGATACGGATGTTGTTATTCCTGAAGAACCTGGCTTCACTGATACTTTACACCTATTTGCCACTTTTCTTTTGAATCCACCACTTCTTTTAAATCGTTTCCAATCGCTTAAATCCATAATAAACTGTTAACAAACTATTTTCTCAGGACAAATTGGAATTAGAAAATAATTAGTTGAACAAAATGGCTGATGTTTACTAATAATGTGATTGATCAAGTAGCTTATACGGTTATTTGATTTTATAACGTCCTTAATAAAGTACTATTGTATTTAAAAGAGTCTTGAATAAGACAGTAACGAGACAAACTCATAATTATCTTAGCTAAGAGTGTTATTAGAGCTTCTTTTCTTACAAACTGCTACTATAAGATTTCAAGACTATTTTATCTTTCTGAAGACATTTATAGGATACATATTCTTATTAGTTGTTTATAAGATAATCTACTAGTAAACTATAAGACTGAGTAATAAAAACAAATGCTCTTGAGAATATATACTCTTGTGAAATGCTATTATAAGTAAAAAAGTCCTGTAACTGTTTTGTAAGTAATCATATAGCAGACTATAAGACTGAGATATAAATCCTAATGCTCTTGAGTGTATTAGATCTTATCTTATACCATTATAAGATACACAGTCTGCACCAAAGCCTTAATAAGAACATTATTAGCAGAAGTAGACTTATAATATTTCGTTATAGGATTAGTTTGCTTGTTGGGTCCCGTGATCATCCCAGACTCAAGAGGACACGCATAACTAGTTACCACACTATGTAACACATGAATACTACGTACCACGTCATTTTCAACTTTAACTTCAATAGACTATTAATCTCAAATGCACATTACAATATGAGCCATGAGTAAGTAACAGTAAGTTTGTCTAGTCACGTCTAGTCACGGCAACCAGCCGACGAGCAAGCAACATTGCTCAACAACACACGGTCTCAGCAGACCACTCCACAGTACGGTCAATCCAGACCACGATCATCGCCGAGTTCGAACATTGAACTCAATAAGTCACATAGTCACATAGAAAACCTTACTCATACTCTCATATTTTACAACGGGATAAACATCCAGAATACTTTTAATAAGCTTTCTACTTTATCAAGTGGTACGAAGATTCACTACAAAACTCTCATTGTTAACTGACTCAAATATCACAAAATAGCTCACCGGATATTTCCCAAATAAGATACTTCAATACGCCAATTCATGCCAATCATTACCGCAATACATTACCAATTTAACGTCCAATGTGAATTTGTCGTGATAGATTCTTGAATAATTTGGAATGCCGCAATCCCTCATATTCCTCAGGTAACAGGATTGAGAAGAGAACCACGTTCTACCCAGGACGAGGTTCATCAATGCTCACAATAATTACCAGCATTGCACCAACATGAAAATAAGAAAACATATTAGAACATATCACAGTACGAACAAGATTAAACTTGACTCTTTCGGAAGCTCATAATTACCTTTTTAACTCCACAATAGAGTAGAAAACTAACTATACTCACAGAACATTCCAACTTTTATAACCAATTCCAAAACAAACATTACGTAAAGCGCATGAAAGTGGCGCTTTTGGCGGGATGATGCTTCAGACATATCTCCGAATACTACGAGCTTCATAATCCAGGGGAAGGTACATGAATTTCAATCTCGTCGTCGTCGTCGTCGCCGTCGTCGTCGATAATATGCACTAAAGAGCTCAGCTTGCAGCTCTCAATATTCTTTCATCTTATCATAAACCTAGCTCTGTGGTTGATCTTGAACACAATCCATGGCGATATGATATTCAGCACAGTGGGCAATCTGGGCTCAGTGGGCAATAGCGATCTTTATCATTCTCTGCTAGATGCACGGTGGGCAAAAGCGATCTTGATCCCACTTCTGATGTCGGGGAAACAGCGATATTTATCCACTTCTGATATCGGGGACATGTCACATCAGGATAAGTACGAGCATTATACTGTCACATCAGATATCTTAGGATTCCTAGGTCTTGAAATAATAACTCACAGGACTTCATTACAATGACATTGCTTGTATTTTACACACGGTCATCATGGATTACAGATTACAGTTAGGATACGTCTAGATTCAATTAATTGATGGAACCTAAACGACCTCCCTTCACCCCATAGTCGTCCTGTCCACGCCATAGAATCTTTTCCTAATTCTATACTCGATTCGCAATACGATCGTGATGTCGTCAACACATCCTTCCTCCAATCTACGTTCCAGTCTAATCGCCATCCAACCATCTCCATTCGTCCCATAACGTCTAATGTACGCCATCTTTACTTATCATAGACTCACTCCTCACTCACTCACTCACTCACTCACTGCCACAGACTACCAAACCAGCTCACATCCCTCTATCGAACAACTGTCATCTGTCATAGTGCGTAACACCACAGACTTAACATAGTCTATTCTCATACCACAGACTACACCACGAAGGTAGAACTCACGTCACGGAATAACAACACTACCGATTCCATCAGTCAACTGAATTTACAAACTACTATAGCTTGATTATACGTCCATCTCCGACAAATATATGTTCTGCGTATCTTCCTGCATATCTTGATTATGAACAATTCGTAGAATTTTTCGACTCTTGTGAACGAGTAATAACAGAATTTTGTAATGACGAGTGCTTTCTTATAGGCGACTTCAATCTAGATGATATAAAATGGGCAGAAACGGCTCCCAGCTATCCTTTAGAATATAATAAGCCAAAGTCAATATATTTCGTAGAATTTATAACCGCCTTTAATCTCCTTCAATATAACAACGTAAAAAACAATAATAACTGAATATTAAACATAGTAGCGGCCAAACAAACATTAAAATGTATCATAAGTAAATCACGTGAAATCAGCAAAATAGATAGTCATCATCCCCCAATAAATATGTCGGATAACCTCGATAATCATCCCACTTCTTATGTCGGCTGAACAGCGATATTTATCCCACTTCTGATATTGGGGACATGTCACATCAGGATAAGCACGAGCATTATACTGTCAATCCAACATCTTAGGATTTCTAGGTCTTGATCTTGAAATAATAACTCACAGGACTTCATTACAATGACATTGCTTGTATTTTACTCACGATCATCATGGATTACACATTACAGTTAGGATACGTCTAGATTCAATTAATTGATGGAACCTAAACGACCTCCCTACACCCCATAGTCGTCCTGTCCACGCCATAGAATCTTCCTAATCCTATACTCGATTCGCAATACGATCGTGATGTCGTCAACACATCCTTCCTCCCATCTACGTTCCAATGTAATCGCCATCCAACCATCTCCATTCGTCCCATAACGTCTGATCCCCGCCATCTTTACTTATCATAGACTCACTCACTCACTCACTGCCACAGACTACCAAACCAGCTCACATCCCTCTATCGAACAACTGTCATCTGTCATAGTGCGTAACACCACAGACTTAACATAGTCTATTCTCATACCACAGACTACACCACGAAGGTAGAACTCACGTCACGGAATAACAACACTACAGATTCCATCAGTCAGTTGAATTTACAAACTACTCTTTAACTTCTATAGCTTGATTATACGTCCATCTCCGACACGGCCATGCTGCTAGCACACGTCCTCGTGTGTTATTCTGTAACAATAAAAACATAGCACAGTACATACCGTTCGGCTACTCCTGACACCCAACTTTAGTATTAACTCAACTTTGAGAAGGTAAATTGAAATAAACTCCTCGGCAAAACTATTGTTTTCTTTTGACTTAAAAAAAGACTTACAAAGAAAGAACAGAAAAAAAACACTTTAAAGAAGTTACAATAACCGAAGAAAATGCTAGAGCAGCAAAGTACCACTTTCATCCACTATTTACAATCATTAAAGCAACATAGTGATACTTAAGCATACGGCAGGAATCTTATTCGTGGCCTGTGGCTTTTCACTAAGCCCCTCCATCGAACCTCATGTTCGTTTCCTTGCATTCCACGAATGCCGATTCCCTCGGAATCTATGGTCTCTACCAGACCCGACCTCCACCAGAGCCACCCGCTACCGCGTATCCACGGACTACTCAAAGCAGATACCGACTTCTAACGGACTACGGCTACGAAATGGCTACTGGTACTGACCAGCCGAACTAAGATTCCCCACCATCATCCCCAGATTCAGTCTCTTCTACCTCAAGTGGTACTTCGCCCTCGGGCATCCGTCTTAACCTATTATGCGCGTACTTGTAAGTACGTTTAGAGTTCAAAGCTTTCAACGTGTAACGATCACCATCGTTCGGTCACTCCTGACCTAATTAACTACTTCAACGAAAGACTTAGTAAAGCTCAAACTATTATTCTTTTCCAATGAACAAATTTAACTATCTCAATATTCATGATCACATTGCTTATCTAAACATTAGAACTAGAACATCGTCAGGCGCAAATACCCATTAAAATTAAATTAATCTCAAATCAAAGTAAAAGTCAAGTGTGTGTGTCTCTATTGTCCGGCTATCCCCGTAGCCCTAATACGCAGTGATCCCTGTGACTAGCTGTGATCATCCCAGTGATCACCCATAACCTGATCATCCCTGTGATCAGTCACTCTCGTGATCATCCCAGTGATCACCCATGACCATCCCCGTGACCACCCAAATTTAAGACTCAAGAGGACACGCAAAACTAGTTACCACAATGTAACACATGAATACTAGGTACCACGTAATTTTCAACTTTAACTTCAATAGACTATTAATCTCAAATGCACATTACAATATGAGCCATGAGTAAGTAACAGTAAGCTTGTCTAGTCACGTCTAGTCACGGCAACCAGCCGACGAGCAATCACATTGCTCAACAACACACGGTCTCAGCAGACCACTCCACAGTACGGTCAATTCAGACCACGATCATCGTCGACTTCGAACATTGAACTCAATAAGTCACATAGTCACATAGAAACTCTTACTCATACTCTCATATTTTACAACGGGATAAACATCCAAAATACTTTCAATAAGCTTTCTACTTTATCAAATGGTACGAAGATTCACTACAAAACTCTCAATGTTAACTGACTCAAATATCACAAAATAGCTCACCGGATATTTCCCAACTAAGATACTTCAATACGCCAATTCATGCCAATCATTACCGCAATACATCACCAATTTAACATCCAATGTGAATTCGTCGTGTTTGATTCTTGAATAATTCGGAATACCGCAATCCCTCATATTCCTCAGGTAACAGGATTGAGAAGAGAACCACGTTCTTCCCTGGACGAGGTTTATCAATGCTCACAACAATTACCAGCATTGCACCAACATGAAAATAAGAAAACATATTAGAACATATCACATTACGTACAAGTTTAACGGAAGCTCATAATTACCTTCTTAACTCCACAATACAGTAGAAAACTAACTAACTGTACTCACAGAACATTCCAAGTTTTATAACCAATTGCAAAATAAACATTACGTAAAGCACATGACAGCAGCGCTTTTGGCGGGATGATGATTCAGACATATCTCCGAATACTACGAGCTTCATAATCCAGGGGAAGGTACATGAATTTCAATCTCGTCGTCGTCGTCGTCGCCGTCGTCGTCGATAACATGCACTAACGAGCTCAGCTTGCAGCTCTCAATATTCTTTCATCTTATCATAAACCTAGCTCCGTGGTTGATCTTGAACACAATCCATGGCGATATGATATTCAGCACAGTGGGCAATCCAGGCTCAGTGGGCAATAGCGATCTTTATCATTCTCTGCTGGACGCTCGGTGGGCAATCCAGGGCGATCCAGGCTCAGTGGGCAATAGCGATCCTTATCATTGTCTGCTGGACGCTCGGTGGGCAATAGCGATCTTTATCCCACTTCTGATGTCGGATAACCTCGATAATCATCCCACTTCTGATGTCGGCTGAACAGCGATATTTATCCCACTTCTGATATTGGGGACATGTCACATCAGGATAAGCACGAGCATTATACTGTCAATCCAACATCTTAGGATTTCTAGGTCTTGATCTTGAAATAATAACTCACAGGACTTCATTACAATGACATTGCTTGTATTTTACACACGATCATCATGGATTACACATTACAGTTAGGATACGTCTAGATTCAATTAATTGATGGAACCTAAACGACCTCCCTACACCCCATAGTCGTCCTGTCCACGCCATAGAATCTTTTCCTAATCCTATACTCGATTCGCAATACGATCGTGATGTCGTCAACACATCCTTCCTCCCATCTACGTTCCAATGTAATCGCCATCCAACCATCTCCATTCGTCCCATAACGTCTAATCCCCGTCATCTTTACTTATCATAGACTCACTCACTCACTCACTGCCACAGACTACCAAACCAGCTCACATCCCTCTATCGAACAACTGTCATCTGTCATAGTGCGTAACACCACAGACTTAACATAGTCTATTCTCATACCACAGACTACACCACGAAGGTAGAACTCACGTCACGGAATAACAACACTATAGATTCCATCAGTCAGTTGAATATACAAACTACTCTTTAACTTCTTTAGCTTGATTATACGTCCATCTCCGACAAATATATTACTACAATGTGATAAACTCGTAACAATGAACGCCAAATCTACATTAAGATACATATTTAGCAAAACAAATTATGAGGGTTGTTTATCAGATTTAAATAAGGTAGATTGGGAACCATACAAAGATGTTGATTGTAATGACTTTCTCCATGAATTTTATAATTTGCTGTGGAATATAATAGATAATCACACTCCTCAATTAACTTGTAAATCGCATAAGTACCCCTACTGGTTCTCGAAATCACTTATTAAACTATTCAAGGAAAAAGACAGATGGCATTCTAAATTCATCAGATTCAATAATCCCCGTGATTACGACAGTTACTCAGCGCTGCGTGATAGAGCTAAGCTACTGTGTGAGAGTTGTTTTAAGATATATATATGTCGGAGATGGACGTATAATCAAGCTATAGAAGTTAAAGAGTAGTTTGTAAATTCAGTTGACTGATGGAATCGGTAGTGTTGTTATTCCGTGACGTGAGTTCTACCTTCGTGGTGTAGTCTGTGGTATGAGAATAGACTATGTTAAGTCTGTGGTGTTACGCACTGTGACAGATGACAGTTGTTCGATAGAGGGATGTGAGCTGGTTTGGTAGTCTGTGGCAGTGAGTGAGTGAGTGAGTCTATGATAAGTAAAGATGGCGTACATTAGACGTTATGGGACGAATGGAGATGGTTGGATGGCGATTACATTGGAACGTAGATTGGAGGAAGGATGTGTTGACGACATCACGATCGTATTGCGAATCGAGTATAGAATTAGGAAAAGATTATATGGCGTGGACAGGACGACTATGGGGTGAAGGGAGGTCGTTTAGGTTCCATCAATTAATTGAATCTAGACGTATCCTAACTGTAATGTGTAATCCATGATGATCGTGTGTAAAATACAAGCAATGTCATTGTAATGAAGTCCTGTGAGTTATTATTTCAAGATCAAGACCTAGAAATCCTAAGATGTTGGATTGACAGTATAATGCTTGTGCTTATCCTGATGTGACATGTCGCCGATATCAGAAGTGGGGTAAATATCGCTGTTCAGCCGACATCAGAAGTGGGATGATTATCGAGGTTACCCGACATATATATGGTGTAGAAAATAGTCTGCGTCACGATATAAAAGCATTTTGGAGATATGCAAAATCAAAAAGAGAAATAAATACGTATCCCAAACGCATGCACTATAATGGTGACTACGCTGATACAGGTAGTGGCATATCAAATCTTTTCGCTAAATATTTTGCGTCGGTCTATAATCCTGCCAAAATTGACAACTTCACCCCCACTGGTCAAACAACTAACTCTTCAATATCTACTATTTTCATAAATGAGGAGGAAATAGAAAAGAAACTGCTGAAACTTGATGTTAATAAAGGCGCTGGGTATGATGGAATACCACCCATATTTATCAAAAAATTTTCCAAAGAATTAATTAAACCTCTTGGTATTATTTACAATAAATCCCTAACTAGTGGCTGCTTTCCTGAACTATGGAAAATTTCAAAAATAGTCCCTATTTATAAGTCAGGCCCAAAAGAAGATATAAGTAACTATCGCCCTATAAGTATAATAAATTGTTTTGCTAAAATATTCGAATCGTTAGTTTATAGCCATCTTTACTGTCACTTTAAGTCAATTATCAGCGAACGACAGCATGGTTTCATTTCTGCTAGATCAACTACCACCTATCTCCTAACTTATACCTATGACATCAGTGAAGTGTTTAATTACTCTGGACAATTAGACTCAATCTATACAGACTTTGCCAAAGCATTTGACAGAGTAGTTCTCTATATTCTTTGTGTGAAAGCTGAATACCTAGGTATACATGGGGCATTGCTTAGATGGTTAGTGTCTTATCTGTATCATCGTAGCCAGCTAGTTACTGTCCAAGGGTTTGAATCACTTCTTTTTGAGGCTTTATCTGGCATTCCACAAGGATCAAACTAAGGCCCATTATTGTTCGCCATCTTCATTATCGATCTTCTCGAGCTGTTCACTAGCGAATGCCTCGCGTATGCAGATGATCTCAAGATCTATCGAGCAATAAAGTCGGTCCGTGATTGCTACATATTACAATGTGACTTAAATACATTATATGAATGGTGTAAGAACAATCATATGGCCTTAAATGTCAATAAATGTCACTCCATCACTTTCACTAAAAAAACTAAACCTATCACATACCAATATTTCATAAATGATTCTGTCCTACAACGAGTTTCAGTCGTAAAAGATCTTGGGATTTTGCTGGATTCAAAACTTTCTTTCAGATCACATTATGAGTCCATAGTACTGAAAGCCAAAAAAACCCTAGGATTCATTAATAGAACTGCGAGACCTTTTCAGCAATCGGCTAGTCTACTAACTCTCTATACTTCCCTAGTGCGAAGTATAGTTGAGTATTGTAGCGCAATATGGTCACCTTTCTATTCAATTCATATTAATAGAGTAGAATCTATACAAAAGAGATTTCTTAATCATTTAACTGGTAAATTAGGACAAAAAAATTAGTATCCTGAATGTATAGATAGACTTAATAAATATAACCTGGACTCATTGGAAATTAGACGAAAAGTAAGTGATTTAATAACCCTATATAAAGTACTGAATTCTCAGATGGACACGACCATCATCAGACATATTTCACTGAAAGCGCCCAGCAGATCAAACCGTAAAAAACATTTGTTCACAATACCCTCTTCCTCGAATAATGTAACCTCTCATAGCCCGTTAGTACCACGAATGTGTGCATTATATAATGAACATAACAAAAGTTTAGATATTTTCTTCGACACCTTTGGTAAATATAAATCGTCAGTAAGATCCTTGTTAGCTCCAAAACCGTAATGTACACTTAAATCATAATCTTACCTAAAGTGAGTGTGTGTATGTCAATGCTGTGCACAGTTATAATTGATGTACAAATTCATGATTGTTTTCCTAATAATAAGCTTAATTATAAGTATGATTTGTATATTGTAACTGTGCCAAATAAATAAATAAATAAATAAATATACTATCCCATATTCTTCTAGGCAACGTTATCACGGGGGCGCCCGATCGCGATGAACAGTGTTTTCGGTTACCTACTACTAGGTACTATTTCTTTTGAACCCACGACTTCGCTTCCCATTCAAGCTTGTTTTAGCTCATTTTACGATGACAACGACTTGAAAAGGTACTGGGAACTCGAATCGGCGCCGGAAGAGAAGGCACTTACACCCGAGGAACGTCTTTGCGAAAATATATTCACGGAATCTAGTAATTCACCAGCGATACTTGCTACGATTCAGGTGTCACCAGTTCATGGTGAGCGGCTCGAAAACGTGCCCTTTGCTCCTATGGAAAATGATCATTAGACTAAGGTTCTAGGGCTTCAATTGAACCCTAAGACTGATCATTTCTCGTTTAGCGTTCAATGTGCATCCGATAAGATTACAAAACGTACAACACTCTCACATATAGCTAAGGTTTACGACCCCATGGGATGGTTATCTCCGGTAACATTGTACGCAAAACATTTAATTCAACAACATCTGTGGATCTCAGGTGTAGATTGGGAAGATCGCCCACCTGTGGACATTGTAAATTCTTTGGTTTCGTTCATTCAGGAGTTACCGCTTTTAGCTCGTGTTGCCATTCCGAGGCATGTACTTATGTCTAAGTGTCGCATCCAATTACACGGCTTCTCCAACGCTTCGAAAAGGGCCTACGCGGCGTGTATTTATCTACGTCGTACGCGTGAAAACGAAATATCTGACACGCATCTTTTAATAGCTAAAACCCGCGTTGCGCCTTTATCACCCTGCTTGACGATTCCGCGCCTCGAACTCATGGCAGCAGTATTACTAACAAAATTGGTTGATAAGGTATTACGTACCTACCGTGAACACGTTAGTAAGAATGAGGTGTACGCGTGGTGAGACTCTTCCGTCGTGTTAGCGTGGCTCCAATCTCCCCCATACGAGTGGAAAACTTTTATTTCAAATCAAACTAGCGAAATACTTACGGTTATAACTAGTGAGCGTTGGCGGTATGTGCCGTCCGCGGATACCCCGCTGATGCACCGTCACGCGGAATGTTACCGTCAACATTCCTTAACATATGGACATATGGTTTCACAGCCCTACGTGGCTGTCTCAAGAGCCCAGTACAGTCATGTGCAATGAAATGTATACACGGGCAGATTTGCAAATAAATGTATACTCTGAAAATTTCACAAACATATAGCCACTTAACAATTAATACTATATAACCACTCGAGTTTCTCACAATAATGTATACATTTTTGGCAAAAATATGTACACAGGTTCTTTTTCAGATATTTGTATACACGATCACATGCAAAAATATGTATCCATTATGAATTACAATAATATGTAAACGATATTATTTCATAACGATGTAAACAATAGTATTTCATTATAATGTATAAACTTTAGAAACTGTAGCAGTTTTCACTATTTTGACAAATCGGTATTAATTTCAATAATATGTACACAAATGTAATTTTCCAATTCATGTAAATATTCATTTTTGTTATAACGAGTTTTAAAATAGACTAAATCCTGCCTACCTTTTTTTTTTTTTTTGTTTAGCAGTGGAAATGCATTTACGCATCCCCCGCCGTCCGGGAGGTGCCAGACGGCAGGGGTATGTGGGGCTCAACCCGGTAGGCAAGCTCCCCCCGCTGCCGGGGCTCATCGCACCTACCGCAGTGACTACCCACTAAAACCACTGCTGTGTCTTCAGTGCGCTTAGTGTCGGGAACGTGGGAAACGGAGATTCATCCACCGAACCCGACAGCGCCGGGCCCCCTGGGGTGGGGGCCCCCTCCTCGGGGGGTGTTAGGGGTTAACACCCCCCGGTCTTTCGTTAAGTGGCGCGCGGAAGACACCGCGCGCGCGCCACCTCGAGGCCTTTTCGCAGCGGCACACCCGCACCCCGGGGGCCACCGCAGCCTCAACTAAGGAGGTAGAAGGGCGTCCGCGTACGCCCTTCTACGCCGGCCTCCTCGGCGGCGGCGCATGGGGCAGTCGGAGACCGCCTCACGCTCGCGCTCTGCCGCCTCCTTCTGCATGAGCACGCTCTCGCAGAAGGTGGCCACCGCGGTCCAGGACTCCTCACTTTGGACCATAGAGTGAACTACGGCCCGCAGCGAGAAGTCAAAACCGACCACGGCGGCCATGGCCATGCGTTGGTCCGACCAAGCCGGACACACCTCCAGCGTATGTTGCGCCGAGTCTTCTTCGGCGCCGCAATGGTGGCAGATCGGCGTCGGCTCCCTCAAAGCTATGCGACACAGGTATTTGCCGAAACAACCATGTCCCGACAAAACCTGCGTCAAGCGAAAGCTGAGTCTGCCATGCTGCCGATTGAGCCACCCGTCAAGGACATCTCTGATGGCCTCGACTGTGCGGGTGCCGTAACTCGGGCGCTCCAAACGCGCCCTCCATGCGTCAATAGCATTGACGCGAACGAGGTCCCGAAAGACTTGGACCTCGCGGAGGGCTGGATCATCTCCTTGGGAGCGGAGGTTCATGCGCCAGTGGTACACCTGCGCAAGAACCTGCGCCTCCAAGTCCCAGGGGATGGAACCTGCAAGTAGGCAGGCCGCCTCTGCGGATATGGTGCGGTACCCTCTAACTACCCCCGTCGCGATGGCGCGTTGCGCACGCAGGAGGGGTAGGGTGCTCGCTGGATGGGCGTAAGCCCAAACAGGTGCACCGTAGAGTGCCATGGACCGCACGACTCCAAGGTAGAGGCGGCGGCTTGCATCCTGGGGCCCGTTGATGTTGGGCATGATCCTTCTCAGGGCAGATGAGGCTTTCAAGAGCCGCGGCGCGAGGTTCGCGAAGTGCTGTCGAAAGCTCCATCTGCCGTCCAGGAGAAGACTGAGGTACTTCAGGGTGGGCGTCACTGGGATGCGCACCCCGCCAACTGTTAAATGGGCCTCACGGGGGGGTCCCCGGCGGGGCCCATGAAACAGCGTCGCCTGGGTCTTCTCGAGGGCGACGTCTAAGCCGAGTCTACGGATAAAATCCTGCCTACCTAGGTTAGGTTCAGTAGGGTAAATTAAAAACAGGTTAACCTTGTACAATTTAATGAAAAAGGAATTTAAAGTAAACACGTAAATAGAATTAAATAATAGAACGTTAAAAGAGAAAGAAAGAACTCAGGGTCGTGAACAAAAAGGCACAGGCAGTCTCCCGGAGAATGAAAAGGGGAGACTTAACTTTTTAGGTTATACGCAGAAGGCGTGGTGTGGTGTCTCGCTGGCGATCCGTCGTCGCTGCGCCCAGCAGTGGGAGTCCGGCTTGGGCCAACAAGGTTAACCGCACATGCGGTTATACCGATGACCCCAAACAGGAACTCCACTTAGCGCAGCCCGTCGGAAAAACGCTGGAATGTGATAAAGCCAAGCTAAATAGGTTGCAAAATAAAATAAACAGGCATGGGGTAAAAATGGAGACGTGATCACCTAAGCGAGAACACCAAAAAGACACGAGGCTATAAAAATATTAAAACTGCAAATAATTAGTTTAATGCAAGGGCTTAGGTTTAGTGCATTGTGCAAAGGCTAGCAGGTGATGGATGAAGTGAATATTAAAGGCCTAAGCGTCCTGTAAAGGAACCATGATTCGCACACGCGGCACACACCCATGTGGTTACCCGGCGTGGTCCCGCAATTCACCTCACATCCAGAATAAGCACAAGATGGATTGATAAAATGGCACTGAAACACTAATAAATTCACAACACTGATTAGTTTTAACGGGAATCGTAACGGGGGGAAACGACACAACTCTTACCAGTTCTACTGGGTTCCGAGAGAGCTCGTGCAGACAACACGAATCAAAGAAAGCGAACGAGTAAAAAGACGGAATGATATGCGTTTTCTCCTTATATATAGTTCTTGCTTCAAGCAACTTCATTAGCAATCAATAGCAAACTGACATTACAACTGTCAAGCAACTTTGACGTTTTTATAAATACTGAAACGGATTGTGTTAGTATCGACTAAATAATTATCGATTGATCGATAAATGACTGACAAACTAAGAAGGAAACGTCAAATTCATTATTATATTACTTGTCAGCTGTCAATTGTCAATCATGTTTACAAGTTTTACAAATTTGTTTATATGTAACATACAAAATAAATTATTGTATGTTTTTAAATACAATTTATAGAGAATTTCACTGAAATATGGTGTTTGTGAGCCAAGGAAGATATGCCAGCAATGAAATTGCTACATTGTCTTTTAAATATATGTAGTTAAGAAGGTGCGTTCAAAATAGCCTCTTTGGGGTTGCCCCAAAGAGGCTGAGAAACTGAAAAAAAAAATATGACTTTAATTTTGATAGTTTATAATAATTCTTTTGTTTTAATTGTGAACGTAGACGTGACGTAGACAGAATAATACTATTCTCTATCTACGATTGTGAAGGACAGAATAACAATATGTCGAGTAATAACAATTTGTCGTACCGGATTTCGGCACATGAAAAACATAAAATTATCGTTTTAAAAGAGCAGGGGTACTCAGTTACCGATATTGCAAATGATATAGGAATCACAGTAAGTATTATTCGTTAAATTAGGTACTTATTTACATGTTAATTAAGTAGCTAATTAATAATCTTTTTTTTAGAGGAAAACTGTATATCTTTGGCTAAAGCGGTGGGAAGAGGAGGGTCAAGGTGAAGGATTCATCAAATTCAAATTCAAATTCAAAATGTCTTTATTATATCAGATCATTACAATCATTTATAATCGTCAGCTTAAAATTAAGTTTACGTTAGTTCGCATCGCGCCACCTACTGAGAAGAACTAACAAGAAACTCAGTGGGGTTGTCATTTTTTTAATGATTGTATTAACAATTTTAAGCCTTAAATAATAGAGCAATTCATTTCCAAACGTCTGAGTCTAGAATATACTCTGAAATAGAGTAATATGCCTTTTGGCTGAGTCTATGTTTAATAAACTTTTTGAATTTAATAAATGAAAGACTTACCACGTCGTTTGGTAATTTGTTATAAAAACTTATACATTGACCTACGAAGGAGTGAGACACTTTATGGAGCCTAATAGTGGGCACAGCGAGCTTATTTTTATTCCTAAGATTAATTTGGTGGAGATCACTGTTTTTCTTAAATTTACTAGGATTTTTGTGCACATACATGAGGTTTTCATAAATGTTTTGTGAGTGTAATGTTAGGATGTTAGTGTCTTTGAATGTGCTTCTCAGTGATTCCCGTGGACCCATCATATAGATGGCTCGAATAGCCCGTTTCTGGAGCACAAAAATGGAATCTATGTCAGTGGCACTACCCCAAAGCAGTAGACCGTATGACATAATGCTATGAAAGTAGCTGAAATTCACTAAACGCGCGGTGTCAACATCGGTCAGATGACGGATCTTTCTAACAGCGTAAGCTGCTGAGCTAAGTCTACCAGATAACGTTTCTATATGCGGACCCCATTGTAACTTAGCATCTAATGTAATGCCTAGAAAGACAGTCTGATTGACCACTTCAAGTTCCTCATTGTTCATCATAACCCTGGTTTTTACTTGTTGAACGTTCTTAGTAAAGAACCTGATACATTTAGTTTTACTATTATTTAAAAGCAAGTTATTAGCACTAAACCAGTGTAATATCTTAGAAAGAGCACTGTTTACATCGTCAATTTCTGACTGGCGTCTGTTAACCTTAAAAACTAAAGATGTATCGTCTGCAAACAATACTATCTCACAGATATCCCTCATAAGATGAGGTAAGTCGTTGATGTACAAAAGGAACAGAAATGGGCCTAAAATAGAGCCCTGTGGCACCCCCATTGCTACAAGTGACCCATGAGATACTTTCCCGTTGACATCTACTTTTTGAATCCTATCGCTTAGATAAGAAGTGAGAAGATCCAAAGCAATGCCTCTTATACCGTAGTGGTATAGCTTCCTGACGAGAATTGCATGCTGCACACAATCGAATGCTTTGGATAAGTCACAAAATACCCCAAAGGCATCACGTAACTCCTCCCAAGCCTCGAATACACTCTCTAGTAGTTTGACCCCAGCATCAGATGTTGACCTTCCACGAGTGAAACCGAATTGGTTGGTGTGCAGCAATTTATTACCATTAAAATAAGTAAGCAGCTGAGTGAGTATCAGCTTTTCAAAAATTTTACTCAACGTAGGTAGTACTGAAATTGGTCTGAAATTCGTGGGGTCTTGTGTACTACCTGATTTGAACAACGGTGTTACTTTACTATACTTCATCAAGTCAGGAAACACGCCACAGTCAATACATCTATTGAAAATTATAACTAAATCTGGAATCAAAATGTAAATTAAAGAATCAACAATACTAACCGAGATACCCCATAGGTCAGCTGTTTTTTTCATATTAATTGATTTGAAAGCAACACTAACATCAGAATGAGTGACATGTCGAAAGGCAAACCCGTTAAAAAATTCGGGTACATTTTCTTTAATTAACGACTCTGCAGTGGAGGTGGAAGAGCCTAAAGAGCTTGTTAGACAAACTGGGAAGGTCGAAAAAAATTGTTCAAAAGCAGTGGCCACCTAAAATCAGAGTCAACAATGTGGCCACCTCTAAATCAGAGTCAACAATGTGACCGTCGACATTAAGTTTAAAATCAGAGTCTTTAATTCTTTAAGTTTTCCCAGTCTCGGCTTTAATTTTATCACTACTGTTTTTGATCGATTTAATATACAAAAACTTTGCCAATTTGCAAACCCTTTTAAAGACTTTAGAGTAAGATTTTACGTACTCTTTAAACTCCTCACTTCTATTGAACTGTCTTTCATGGTACAACATGTACAACTTTTCCCTACTCTTATATATACCTGTACGAGCAAGCGTACATAAGCATTTTGTATGTGCTGACGCGGCGCACTTAAGTTAACATTTAATTATAAGTATTAATTATATTTAGTGCAATAAACGCATTCAACGTGTACACATCGTTTTCTTACATAACATAATTACATATAATAAGTGTGTGCACCACACATTTTTGGTCCTTCGAGGCGGATCTCGATAACTGTAGAGACTAAACCTCGGGTTGTGAAACAATCGGTCCTTCGACAAAAGGATTTTCGAGGCCTCTTAATCGGTTGAGGTTCGGGAACAGTGACATTGGATTACAGTGCAGTTGCACATTGTACTTACAAGTTCGGTAACTACATACTGAATTAGTGCAGTGACACCTAGTGCTAGTGATCGACATTCAACATACATTTGTGGACATCCCAGTTCACTAAACAACACAGGTTGGGCAAACAGTCCAGCTGTGATCGACATTCAACATACATTTGTGGACATCCCAGTTCACTAAACAACACAGGTTGGGCAAACAGTCCAGCTGTATCTACACATTTGTGGGCAACACAGCTCGCGGCACATCTCTACGAGGGCTGCCTACACACACCAGGTTACCTCGTCAACATACATCGCATCGCATCGACTTTCAAGTAAGATCTTTCCATTTTTTTACACTTGGGTAGATCTTTACCGTTACAATGGAGTTTTTGTTAACTCGCCAACGGGAGTTGATGGAAAACATCGAGAAAATAGGGATCAACTTCAACAAAAATCCGGTGGAACGTAAAGTAGGAGACTACTTCGGGAAGCGGTTGAAATCGCTTGATAGCCAGTACGACGAATTCGTCGATAACGACAAACAATTGCGCACGGCGGAGGACAGGAGTCATGAGTATTTTACGCAACGAGTGTTCGACAGGGTTACAAAAATGTACGAAGAGATACGTATTCGAATTGATAAATTTGGTTCATCGGGTTCGTCGAAAGAGCAATACATGATTGAAAAGGGTGCGTCATCCAAGGCAGATGAGTTGAAGGGTGAGCAACGAACTAACTTTAGAGCATTTTCGAGAGTTGTCAATGGTATAGACGTGCAAGGTATCTCTGAGAAGTGGGATATTGAGTACAAGCTACAGAAGTTACAGGAGAGATGGAAGGTGGTTGAGAATTGTCATTGGCAAATCGACAAACTGTTGGAAGGGTCAGACGCAACCTATGAAGCGGAATACTCACAACATGAAACCAAATTTGAACATACCATCAAGTTGTTAAATCACAAATTAACAGCAGCGGCTCACGAGCGCAACTCCACACCAAAAATAGAATTACCTTTCTTCTCTGGCAATTACAACGCATGGCCAACATTTATGGACCTGTACATGGCTATCCACAACAACGCTTCTTTGACGCAGGCCCAGAAAATGCACATTCTTAAGGGCAAGCTCAAAGGTGAAGCTGAGCGTTTAGTACAACATTTAACAGTCACAGAGGAAAACTATGCAACATGCTGGGATCTACTGAAACATAGGTATAACAATGTACAACAATTGTTTAACCAACAAATTAAGACATTTATGGATCAGCCCAGCATTCATAAACCATCTTCGACACTTTTAAAGAGACTACACGATGTCAGTATGGAAACAGTGCATGCGATTCAAAACCTTGGAGTGGACACAACATCTTGGGATCCCATTCTGGTTTACATTATTGCCACAAAATTGGACCCCGAAACATACGCAGCATACATGGAGTCAAGAAGATCGCTTCGCGAACTTCCTTCATTTGACGAACTCATGGAGTTTTTGGAGAGCAAATTTACAGCTCTCGAACCACTTACGGACAGCCCCAACCATATGCATTCACAGCAAAAGGCTACTTGGAAAAGTTTGCCTAACAAACTAGAACAAGGTGTTGCAAAACCTAAGGCATACACAGCAGCATTTCAGGCTAACAACAACAGGAAATGCCCTCTATGTAAAAACAATCATATTTTAATTTATTGTCCACAATTTCGAAATATGATTGGAAACGAAAAAATTAATATTGTGGACAAATTAAACATATGTCGAAATTGCTTATATTGTCATAATGGCAAGCAATGCAATTCTACGAAGAGGTGCAAGGAGTGCAACGAACCTCATCATACATTTTTACATAACGCGTGTAAGCCTACATTTGCCTCAACTTCGCACGCGCAACAAAATGTTAACCATGCTTCACAAAGAAATGAGAGCGATGTTTTACTACCTACAGCATTAATACAGGTAAAATCACGAGATGGAAGGTATCTACAAATGAGAGCATTGATAGACCAAGGGTCGCAGATCTGTCTCGTCACAGAAAACGCGGCTCAAAGGTTAGGTTTAAAGAGACACAAGATTAGCGGAACAATAACGGGTGTTGGTATTTCATCGAAGAGAAGCAAAGGCTTAATCGAATTGGAATGCAAATCTTGTTACAGTGAATTTTGCTTTACAAAAGAAGTACACATAATGACTGAGGTTTTAAATAATTTGCCTAACATAACATTCTCCAAGCCGGCATGGTCCCACATACAAGGCATCCAACTAGCCGATCCCAACTTCAACATCTCGTCACAAGTGGACATACTCTTAGACGCTAGTGTTTACTCGAGAGTCGTGATGGATGCGATACTGAGAGGTCCCATGAACATACCTATCGCTCAAAACACGAAAATTGGATGGATATTATTTGGAGAACACTCCAAACAATACAATTGTTACGCTATTATCAACGACTTGGATGAAATATCACGTTTTTGGGAAATGGAAGAGATACAAGATTCAAAACAAGAACACGCAAACATGAGTTTTGATGAAATGTATTGCGAACAGTTATTCGAGTCTACAACATTAAGATTACCTAGTGGCAGATATCAAGTCAGGATACCTATGAAGGCTGACTTTGCCCAACATTTAGGTGAATCTAAATCACAAGCTATCGCACAATATATACAATTAGAAAAGCGTATGCAAAAGCATAGCTTTTTGAATGAAAACTACAGAAAGTTTATTAAGGAATATTTGCTTTTGAACCACATGAAACTCAGCAAGTATCCTCAACAACCGAGCTGTTATGTCCCACACCATGGGGTTATCAGACCGGACTCCAGCACTGCAAAGCTGCGCGTAGTATTCAATGCGTCAGCGCAAACCACATCAGGACAATGTCTGAACCAACTAATGCTAAGCCGTCCAAACCTACAACAGGATCTGCAAGGTATTCTTTTACGCTGGAGGAAATACAAGTATGTGTACACAGCCGACATAGAAAAATTCTACAGACAAATCTACATACATGAAGACGATCAACATTTACAGAAAATAGTATGGAGAGACACGTCACAAGACAACATACAAACCTACCAACTATGTACGGTAACTTATGGCACTAAGTCGGCTCCCTACTTATCAATGCGAACAATTAAACAGTTAGTAAAGGATGACGGACAAAAATATCCGTTAGCATGTGAAATGCTGACTCAACAACTATACGTCGAAGATCTGCTGGGCGGGCATAACAACCTTATATATAGGGGTATATATTCGTCGCAGCTGATCGGCAACTCCCTGTGGTGGAAAGGACCATCTAAAATCCTTAACACAGAGATTGAAGAAATGTCCACAACAATTATTTTACCGGAGTTAGAAATGAAAGTCAAACAGACCTACATTACACAAACAAGTTCGTTGACATTCATTGAAGAATTGCATAACAAATGCAACTCTATTACAAAGGTCACTCGGATTACATGTTGGATTTTGCGATTCATAAAACAAATAATGAAACAATTAACCAGTAAACATAACTACCTAAGTGCTGACGAATTAAAACATGCAACCAATATTATTATAAAAACAATACAATCGGCTACATTCGCAGAAGACCTAAACCAAACAAAAAAAAGTGGTATGGTAACCACTAAGAGTAATTTACATAAATTATGTCCCTTTGTATGTTCCGAGGGACTGCTGCGAGTCGGTGGTCGACTAAAACATTCAGATCTACCATACTCAGCAAAACATCCCGCCATCATACCCAAAGGACATCGATTAACAGAGCTCCTAATTGATCGCGCACATCAGCAAACATTACATGGCGGGCCACGACTCACATTGGCTTATTTACGAACAGAGTACTGGATCATTGGAGGGAATCAAACTGTCAAGAAACAGCTGAGGCGATGTACGCGATGCCTACGTTTCAATGCTACTAAAAATACTCAGTTGATGGCGGAAATGCCACAGCCTCGAGTCACACCGTCCAAACCATTTAACCATTGTGGGGTAGACTTTACCGGACAAGTCGAAATAAAGGCCAACAAGGGCCGTGGTATTAAGACAACAAAAGGATATGTAGCTGTATTTGTCTGCCTATCTACAAAGGCAGTACATCTGGAGTTAGTTTCCGACCTGAGCTCAGCCGCATTTATAGCTGCTTACAAGAGAATGTGTTCACGACGCGGGACACCTGGTCACATGTACAGCGACAACGGTACAAATTTCGTTGGCGCCTGCAAAATTCTCAACCGGGAATATAGAAACATTCTACAACAATATGCTGACACACAGTTTATGAATTGCTTAGCCGAAGCAGGCACTCAGTGGCATTTTAACGCGCCAGCATGGCCCAGCGCCGGCGGGCTGTGGGAGGCGGCCGTACAAGCACTCAAACATCACCTCAAGCGAGTCATAGGAGAACAAAAACTTACATTTGAGGAATATACAACAGTATTAACTCAAATTGAGGCATGCCTCAACTCTAGACCACTTATGTCTCTAACTGAAAACAGCGATGATTTGGACGTTTTAACGCCCGCACATTTCCTGGTAGGGGGTTCACTCATTGCGCCTCCGACCGGCGGAGACATACAAAACATTCACACAAGATGGCAATTAATCGATAGCATGTATCACGATTTCTGGAACAGATGGTCAACGGAGTACTTACAAACTCTACAATCTCGACAAAAATGGCTGAGAGTCAAACAAAACCTCAACGTAAACGATGTAGTCATCATCAAAGAGGACAATACACCACCAGGTAGGTGGCTACTTGGCAAGGTTACCGACGTACATCCTGGAAGGGACGGACTTGTGCGAGTAGTAACACTCAAAACAAAGAATGGGGTCACAAAACGGCCGATTGTCAAGCTGATACCGCTAACCCCGGGTGACACACACCCTTCTGAAGCACCAGAGAACAAGGACGTAGTAAAAACGTCACCATACAACCAACTTTCGATCTTGTAACTATAAACTTACAAAAGGACATGCTCATACCATTTGACACAACCACCTTCAATTCATGCCTTAAGTTTAATGAAAACACATTATTATGCCTTTTAACCACTCCGATATACAATGTCAAGAGCGATACCAACAATTGCGAATTATAAACAATAGAAAACTAACGGCATGTATTAAATCATCAAACAATTGTCACAATATGTGGCGTCAGATGCACAGCGGCGTAACATGGCTCTTCTCGTGTTGCCAGGAATGCTACGTTCGCATTTTTCTGCCCAGGTGGCATAACATCGAAGTTATTGAACGGAACTGGCCTTATAACATTAGGTCAAGGCTGCGTTCTAAAGAGTGACACATTTATAGTTCGATCACATTACAATTACCATTTAACTTTACAAGTAAATGATAACATATATGAACCACCACAGATACCGGAGGTAAACAATATTATTAACAACATTACCTTCCACCCTCTCGAGCTGGAAAGTCATGACGACAAACTACAACAACTACATCAGAAAATCGAACAGATGAAGGCTCAACAGGAGACTGCCTTCTCCAATGTATCTACTCATGACATCCACCACTATGCGCTGCTATACATATTACTCGCCGCAGTAATCACACTCGCTTGTTGGAGCTTTTATCTAATGCTGAGTCATCGACGAGTGAGATCTACACAGAACATGAACGAGCAACAAACGCTTGCACCAGGGGCCAAGCCAAGGCCTCCTGTGCAGGTGCTCCTCACAGATATACACAGTGCTAGTGAGGTCCCGAGTGACCTACGTAGTGAGAGTGAGGTCCCGCGTGACCTATATAGTGTGAAAGTGGATAAGGCTTTACCCCCGTGAACTGACAATTTACTTTACATTAAGTTTTACATATTTTTACTCATTCCTACATTTTATTGACTTGTTAATTTGATTTTACTTTACTTTGATTTTACATTTACTTGTTTACTTTTACATTTATTTCATACATCTTCTTAAGTCGCCAGCATGTACGAGCAAGCGTACATAAGCATTTTGTATGTGCTGACGCGGCGCACTTAAGTTAACATTTAATTATAAGTATTAATTATATTTAGTGCAATAAACGCATTCAACGTGTACACATCGTTTTCTTACATAACATAATTACATAATTATAATAAGTGTGTGCACCACACAATACCTGTTGTTGCCCAGTTACCAAAGACAGGTCTATCAGTAACGGTAATCTCCTTGGAAGTAAATATTGAGTTATATTTACTGAGAAATGAATGGAAAAAAGAATTATACATAGAATTTGGATCTAGTTTACTATCCAAAACTAGTAAATTAGTAACTAAACTAACTCTCATACGTTCCAAGCGACTAACAGTTACCGGAATAAAAGTAATTTTTTTCTTAGCTACCTGTTTTTGCTTACCATAAAATCCTACCAACTGACCAGAATGGTCAGAATCTAATTTATTAATAATGCTTTTAAAGCAAGGAACGATGTCTGTGAATATGTTATCCAAACAAGAAGCAGTAGTAGGGGTTATTCTAGTAGGCTCCATAAATATTTCAGTAAATTATGGGACTTAAATAGACTTAATAAATTAAAAGTGGGACTCGAACTATCAAGAATATTAACATTAAAGTCACCACAAACTAACAAAAACTTACCCGAGTTGGTAAGTTTGCTTAAGGCCTCATCCATTACTTCTATGAATAAATCGAGATCGGCGGAGGGAGGTTTGTATACGCTTATAACAATGAATTGCTCTAGTTGAACACACGCTAATTCGATAGAACATTCCACAGAGAGAGACACAATATCTTTCCGTTCCCTGAATTTAAGATTTTTATGCAATAAAATAAGAGACCCACCGTGTATTGTGTTGACTCTGCAGAAGGAACTTCCTAAACGATGGTTCCTGAAATTAAACATGAGCTGGTTCCCCTTTAACCAATGTTCTGTAATACACATAATACCAATATCCTCCGAGTTCATGAATAATTCCAGCTCTAGCTGCTTGCCCCCCGTCAAGCAACATATATTTTGATGAACCAATCTAATACAATTTACATTATAATTAGTATTTTTATGTTGTGAAGAGTAGTGTGTGTTGTTGTAGATGTGATTTGATTGTAATGCTAACTGAATCAATGGTGTATGTAATAAATTAGAGCTAGACGTTACTACCTCTGTTGTCTCAGAAATTAATTTAAATGACAAGAAATGTCAGAGGAAATTATATTATTAGAAATGTCATTAAAATTATTCAATGTCAATGAATTTATAATTAAAATGTCTGACTGCTCAATAGAAGCAGGTGGGGAAGCCAAATTCTTGGCTAAAAAGTCTAAATAAAAAGATAGCGAAGTAGCTACCTGTCGCTTAAAACTATGAGTAAGGTAATATTTACCTTGAGTCAAATAAGAACTATTACTAACTAAATTGTTAGTGTCAATTAAATGAAATTTATCAATATATGTCGAGATAGTGTGCAGTGTTGTATTAAGCTTAAATCTATGAGTATTTTCCGCTTCTGGCATGGTTTTACAGTAGGGGAATGTGAACAAAATTATTTTACTTACATCTAAGTTTAACAAACTATCACAAAACTGAATAAGTTCTTTTTTGCTTACATTGCCCCTATTTGTTGATAAAATCACAAGATTTTCGCAATTAGTGAATTTATGATTTAAAACCCTGTTTAAAATGGATTTAAAAGAAGCTGAAGGAAAACAAAACCCTAAAGCTGATTGTCCTGAAAGCTGAGAATTTAAGGTTGAGCCCATATTTTTTCCAATATCATCACTGAAAATAAGTGTGTTGTGTGCACTAACTAATGTACTAGGTACATTAATTGATGCACTGAATGACTGCTTTGACCTATCACTACTATGAATGCTGTCACACAAGGGGTCACTCAAAGGGTCACTTAACACCGGAGTACTTGTAGGCTGTGAATGAGCTGTACGGGCACAATCACAAGAGTGATTGTTGACTAATGAGTCAAACCGTTCGGTGTTATACTTAGAAAGTTTAAAAAAATCATCCATTGCCTTAGAGTACTCTTTAATCTCGTTTTGGGAAATTATATACTTCTTATTAAGTATATCGAGGGAGGTTTTTAAATAACTAATTTCAATTTCCAAAGCCTGTGTGTCAGCCTCATACTTAGTCCTACATTGATTTAACTTTAAGGTACACATTTCTAAATCATCATATAAGTCTAGCTTTTCCTTGCTAGACTTTGCACATTTTGAGACATACTTATGGTGTTAATTTTTATGTATTTCTTCAGTTTGTTTCTACTGCAATGTGACAATTTCAAAGGTTTGTAGGAGTTTAAGGAATTATCATTGGTGAGATCAATAAAAGAGTGACTACATTGTCTACCAATCGCAGGAGAAACCAACTGCGGGGCACTCTCAATTAATTATTAACAACATTACCTTCCACCCTCTCGAGCTAGAAAGTCATGACGACAAACTACAACAACTACATCAGAAAATCGAACAGATGAAGGCTCAACAGGAGACTGCATCCTTCTCCAACGTATCTACTCATGACATCCACCACTATGCGCTGCTATACATATTACTCGCCGCAGTAATCACACTCGCTTGTTGGAGCTTCTATCTAATGCTGAGTCATCGACGAGTGAGATCTACACAGAACATGAACGAGCAACAAACGCTTGCGGAGGCTCCACCAGGGGCCAAGCCAAGGCCTCCTGTGCAGTTGCTCCTCACAGACATACACAGTGCTAGTGAGGTCCCGAGTGACCTACGTAGTGAGAGTGAGGTCCCGCGTGACCTTTGTAGTGTGAAGGTGGATAAGACTTCAACCCCGTGAACTGACAATTTACTTTACATTAAGTTTTACATATTTTTACTCATTCCTACATTTTATTGACTTGTTAATTTGATTTTACTTTACTTTTGATTTTACATTTACTTGTTTACTTTTACATTTATTTCATACATCTTCTTAAGTCGCCAGCATGTACGAGCAAGCGTACATAAGCATTTTGTATGCGCTGACGCGGCGCACATAAGTTAACATTTAATTATAAGTATTAATTATATTTAGTGCAATAAACGCATTCAACGTGTACACATCGTTTTCTTACATTACATAATTACATATAATAAGTGTGTACCCACACAATTATACTAAATGCGATTAATATGTTAGATCAATGTAATCTCCAAACGAGATGGTAAAAACATTAAGGCCTAACAGTGGTATTTGCGCTTCTGTGATATGTTAAAAAAGTTGAACTAGAATTATGGCCACATTACGGCCCGCGCCGCCAGATTTTTGTACCGAATTAAAGAGCTGTAAATAAATTATTTTGTATGGGCAGGTGTATGGTTTTTTTTAATCATAATCTATATAATTTATACATTGTAATTTAAAATGAAACACCCTATGTCATCGCTTTAATTCTTGAGATATTATCGTTTAAATACAAGTCGTGCTCGAAAACGAGAGCTATCTTTGTTTTCAGCGAATCATAATTCTACACCGTAGTTGAATACTAATAAACAAAATACTGAAATAAACAGCTTCATTCATACTTAACATAAAAAACATAACACTTGATAGTGTTACAGTTACAACTTGAGACACAATTAATGGTTTTGTGAAACCCGAGCCCCGAGCCGCGCGACGCGGCGCGGTGGCAGGTATAAAAAATGACGGGGCAACTTTAGTGGAGCGCCGCGCCGTAAGATTCATACCTCGGAATCCAGGGCCAGTCAATGAATCCTCATATCGACGGGGAAGTGCGAACAACTCCTAACTTACAAAAACCAAATTTTACAGGAGGCGAAAAAAACCGTTTATTATTTTTCCCAGATGTTTAAGAAAAAATGTGTAAATGGCAATTTTATACTTAAATGGACCCGCATGTAAGGTAATAATCAAAATTTGTTTGGAATAAGTATTTGGCGAGATAATGTAAGATAGGAGGTATCACCAAGCTCGTGTGGCTGAAATTTTGAAGATAGGAGTATTTTCCATACTTCAAAAAAGTAACAGAAATCATTTAAAATTATCATTTCTCGTTGATGTTTTCAATCATATTAGGTAATAATATAACAAAGGAATCTAAAAATTACTAAAAATAGACCAAATATTCAAACTAGGCGATTTTTTTGAAGATAGGAGTTATTGGCTTTCTAATATCAACATCATCGTCACTATATCGGTTAAGATAGGAGGTATTTTCAAAATGAAACACTGTTATAACTCTGAGAAATCAACGTTTATCCATTGCAATTTTTATTGTAGTGTTTGAAACTATAATCCTATAATTACTGTAACATTTATTGATAAAACATCCTTTAAAAAATCAAAGATAAGCTTAAATAAAACCAGTCCCACTTCTAAAACTAAATCAACGAGAACAAAATGAGAAAGCGCCATAAAAAAATAAAAATCTCTTTAATGACTCTAATGATAACTAAGGACTCATAAGACTCTTTATATAAATAATAATATTATACATAATCTATTTCAGTCTCTCCGTTTACAAACTTAAATTATGTACTTCAAAAATTTAACAGTTAAGTACTATTTTTACTTAATAAACTGACTAAGATTTTTTGTTAAAAGTATAATGTAATTTTTTATTACAATTATTAAACTATTATCTTATCTAATTATTTATAGATAATAGTTTAACAGTAAGCTATGTCAATGAGTACATTTACTTGGGCCAGTTAGCATCTTTCGGCAACAGGCAAGATGCAGAAATTGCTCATCGCATAGACAACTATTGAGCTATTGGGCCCTAGCGGAACTCCTGAAGGGACGCCTTCCAATGTCGCTTAAGCGAAAACTAATGAACATGTGCATACTTCCTGTGCTCACATACGGTGCACAAACTTGGTCATTGACAGATTCGCAGAAGTCCAGTCTCAAGGTTTGCCAACGGGCGATGGAGCGCAGCATCTTGGGTGTCAAGCTGACGGACAGAGTCCGAAACACCGAACTGCGCTCCCGCACAAAAGTCGCCGATGTAGGTCGCAAGTCTGCTGAGCTAAAATGGAACTAGGCTGGACATGTCTGTCGCAGGCCTGATGAGTCTTGGGCAAAAATCGCCACTTTATGGGACCCAGACCCAAAGAGGCGATGCCGCGGCAGACCAAAAAGGAGATGGCGAGATGAACTAAACGGATTTTTGGCTGGTTGGCGTCGTGAAGCTCTAAATAGAGAGATTTGCCAATCTCTCTGAAACGCAAACTCATTGACATGTGCATCTTGCCCATCCTCACCTACGGTGCGCAAACATGGTCACTTACCAAAGCACAGAAGACCCGACTCAAGGTTAGTCAAAGAGCAATGGAACGCAGCATTGTAGGTATTAAGAGACAAGACCGCGTCAGAAACACCATGCTGCGTTCCATGACAGGCGTTGCAGACGTGGGAATTACAGCTGCCAAGCTCAAATGGAATTGAGCTGGTCACGTAAGCAGGATACACCCGGACAGATGGGCAAAGATTGCAACGGAATGGGAATTCCAGGATGCCCCCAGGCCCCCAGGTTGGCTTCCGACTCGATGGCGGAGAGAGCTGGGCGATTTTAATAAGGATTGGAAGGAGTTGGCTATGGAAAGAGATAAATGGAAAGAATTGGGGGAGACCTTTTCCCAGCAGGGGAACAGCGAGGTTACGTAAAAAAAAAAACTTTATGAGGCAGGTTGTTGAATCCAAGTAAAATATTTGTCGTCCAGCACAATTTACATAGTAATTGACTATTATTTACTCAAAAACAATCAAAAACGCTGCAAATAGATTAAAAAACAGCACTTAGTGACGAGACGTCGCGCACGTAAGCCGGTGTCCCTTTCACACTGCGAGAGACGCACCGTTTTTGTCTCGCTCTAGAGCGGGAACACAGTACTTGCGTATGAAGATAGGAGATATTAGCTCAAAGTTTTATTTTAAATGAAGTTACGAGATGTTTCCATTTGTAAGTTAGAATATATTTCCTGCCAAAATTAATCAGGTTATGTTGGACCTTAACTTAAGAGATGTTTCTTCGATGCCTAGCTACGTCAATTTTGCGAATTTCAACTTAATTCATATATCAGTAGACGCGCAAATTCATTCTCTATCGAACTGCATTCAAAAGTCGTTTTCGTAAAAAATGTAAGTTAGGAGTTGTTCGCACTTCCCCGTCGATATACATTTTTGAAATGTGTTTTTAACAGCATACAGAAAAATGTTAAAAAAAAATATTTTTCCCGATCTTAATTTTTTAATTATTAAGAATAATAATTAAGTATTAATTTTTCGGAGTTTTCTTTTATTTTCATAATTTTAAAGTTATATTTTGAAAAGGAAAATTATTACGAATTTATATACTAGGGGCGTAAGGGGCGTCAACCAACATCTCACGACGCCCAAGTCAACCTCACCTGCACGTGGTGCGCCCTGCTAATTAACCGACGAGGCTCTGACGAAAAACCCACCAATCCGCACTGGACCAGCGTGGTGGGTCATGGTCCGAACCCCCCCAAACATGAATTTACGCAACCAACCAAGGCCCCAAGTTTCCGGCGACCCCAGCGGCTGCGCGGGCGTTGACGGGCGTCTTACCGGCCCTGGGGTCAGGGGTGCTAAGAATCCCCGGATGCGATCCCACCGTCAAACGACCTCGGCTTGAGTAATGAAGGATACCGATTCGCTTAACGTCTACACATATAACGTCAGAACCCTATTAAAGGAAGAACGTTTAGATGAACTTGAAAACGCCCTCATAGAATTAAAATGGGATATCGTAGGACTCAGTGAAGTGAGAAGGGAAGGAGAAAGCACCGAAGAGCGAAACGATAGTATGTATATTCTTCCACTTTGGAGAAACCAGCGGACGTCATGGAGTAGGATTCCTGGTAGCTAGGAAGTGGAAGAATAATCGAGTTCAAGGGCTACTCGGAACGTATTGCTGTGCTTCGACTTCAATTAACACGTAAAACCACCTTGACTTTAATACAGGTTTACGCACCAACATCTGCGTACTGCGATGAGGAAATAGAAGATTTCTACGACCTCTTAAACAGAGCTTGCGAGGAAAACCGAGGGACATGGAACATGGTCCTCGGTGACTTCAATGCTAAAGTAGGTGTCAGACAAGCAACCGACATCGGCGCCACAATTGGACAATTTGGGTTAGGAGAACGCAATGAACGTGGTACCAGATTGATACAATTCGCATTTGGACAGCGCATGTCAGTTGCCAACAGCTTCTTTCAGAAAAAACCTCATAGACGCTGGACCTGGATTATGCCCACGGGTCTAATTCGCAATGAAATAGATTATATATTATCTTCCGATCAAGAAATAATAAAGGACATAACAGCTATCAATAAAATCAAATTTAGTTCCGACCATCGTCCTGTACGCGCAAGAATTCGTTTCAATTTTAGAATTAAAAGGTTTAAACAACACACTGTAAAATCTATACCACACTCGCATCTCACTCTCTTAAAACATTCGGAAGAATTTAACATAACACTCTCCAACCAATTCGATATTCTTAATATTAATGAGGCAGATGATTCAGAAGAACAATACAGAAAGATTAAAAAAGGAATAGAAGTAAGTACCAAAAAAATTAAAAGCGAAAAGAAAAGCAAAGCAAAATTTTCAGTAAGTACGAATAATTTAATTATAGATAGAGAAAATTTTCAAATCTACACCACAGAATACAAAGTAGCAGAGAGGAAAGCAAAACGTAGTATTAGAACAGATATTAGAAGACATAATTTAGAACTGATGAAAGTTGCAATAGAAAAACACACTTCCCTAAGAGCAGCTAAGCAAGGGTTTAGCCGATCCAAATACTGGATAAACTGTTTGCAAGATGAAAGAGGCCTTAAACACAATAGTCACGACAAAATAATGAATATTTGCACCAAATTCTATAAAGATTTATACTCAGATAGTTCCAAGCATGATGAAATAGAAGAGTACAGCCGCCCAGACTCCATACCCTTATTCACCAGGAAAGAAGTGCACGATGCCATCAAAACCATGAAGTACGATAGGAGCCCCGGTAACGATGGCATCACAACGGAAGCACTCAAAATAGGATCACCCGCCTTACTTACCCACATCACTAATTTATTTAATACCATTTTAGATTCCGGCAAAATACCAGCACAAATGTGTCATTCAGACATTGTCCTTCTGTTTAAAAAGGGAGACAAGTCTGACATAAACAACTACAGACCTATAAGTCTGGTGTCGCATCTTTATAAGGCATTTATCAAATGTATTCAAAATCGCATTATAGGCACGCTCAACTCCCACCAACCTCCTGAACAAGCAGGCTTTCGTCCCGGCTTCTCCACCACTGACTATCTCCATACCCTAAACCAAGTAATAGAAAAATCTACAGAATTCCATGTACCACTGTACATAGCCTTCGTGGACTTTACAAAAGCCTTCGACTATTTAAAACATTTTTAATATTCGATGCTCTAGAAAATCAAGAAATAGACCAGACCTACATAAAACTCCTTAAGATAATTTATCGCCACAGTACAGCTGACATCAAACTTAATAGCATCGGTCCACTCTTCCTATAGAAAAAGGCGTCAAGCAGGGTGACCCCCTCTCCCCACCTCTATTCACTGCAGTCCTCCAAGAAGTGTTCAAGGTTCTCTCAGTGAAATGGGCGGCGAAAGGTCTTCGGCGGCAAACGCCTGAAAAATTTGCGGTTTGCGGACGACATTGCCATCTTTGCCCCCACTGCCCACGAGCTACAGGAAATGCTTAAAGAGCTTAGCACAGCATGTCTTGAGGTTGGACTTCAAATGAATAGGACGAAGACTAAAATTATATCTAACAGCACGAGACGTAAGGTCACGGTAGATGGGCAGCGTATGTTGCGCCGAAGAAGACTCGGCGCAACATACGCTGGAGGTGTGTCCGGCTTGGTCGGACCAACGCATGGCCATGGCCGCCGCGGTCGGTTTTGACTTCTCGCTGCTGGCCGTAGTTCACTCTATGGTCCAAAGCGAGGAGTCCTGGACCGCGGTGGCCACCTTCTGCGAGAGCGTGCTCATGCAGAAGGAGGCGGCAGAGCGCGAGCGTGAGGCGGTCTCCGACTGCCCCATGCGCCGCCGCCGAGGAGGCCGGCGTAGAAGGGCGTACGCGGACGCCCTTCTACCTCCTTAGTTGAGGCTGCGGTGGCCCCCGGGGTGCGGGTGTGCCACTGCGAAAAGGCCTCGAGGTGGCGCGCGCGCGGTGTCTTCCGCGCGCCACTTGACGAAAGACCGGGGGGTGTTAACCCCTAACACCCCCCGAGGGGCCCGGCGCTGTCGGGTTCGGTGGATGAATCTCCGTTTCCCACGTTCCCGACACTAAGCGCACTGAAGACACAGCAGTGGTTTTAGTGGGTAGTCACTGCGGTAGGTGCGATGAGCCCCGTCAGCGGGGGGAGCTTGCCTACCGGGTTGAGCCCCACATACCCCTGCCGTCTGGCACCACCCGGACGGCGGGGGATTTCCACTGCTAAACAAAAAAAAAAAAAAATGGGCAGGATATACAATATGTCAACCACTACATCTATTTGGGCCAGTTAGCAAGCTTCAAAAACAGTCAAGATCGGGAGATCAACAATGCCTGGAAGAGCTACTGGTCCATGAAAGAGCACATGAAGGGTGACCTTCCCATGTCAGTCAAGCGCAAACTCGTCGACATGTGTATCCTGCCCGGCCTAACTTACGGTGCAGAGACATGGTCTTTAACAGAGCTCCAGAAGTCCAAGCTCAAGATCTGCCAGAGGGCGATGGAACGCAGCATCCTCGGACTCAAACGAGTCGACCGAGTGCGCAACACCACGCTGCGTTCACTTACCGGCATCACCGATGTCGGTACCAAAACCGCCCGGCTGAAATGGGAGTGGGCGGGGCACGTGTCACGGATGGCCCCCGAGAGATGGGCCAACATCACCACCCAGTGGGCCCCGAGCGGAGCGCGGCGCCGCGGACGGCCGAGGAAACGCTGGCAGGATGACCTTGTCTCCTTCGACAGCGAGTGGTGGGAAACCGCAAAGAACAGAGAAGGTTGGAAGCGTTTGGGGGAGACCTTTGCCCAGCAGTGGGACGATACAGGTTTAAAAATATATATATATATATATATGTCGGGTAACCTCGATAATCATCCCACTTCTGATGTTGGGGAAACAGCGATATTTATCCCACTATATCGGGGACATGTCACATCAGGATATGCACGAGCATTATACTGTCAATACAACATCAGATATCTTAGGATTCTTAGGTCTTGATCTTGAAATAATAACTCACAGGACTTCGTTACAATGACATTGCTTGTATTTTACACACGATCATCATGGATTACAGATTACAGTTAGGATACGTCTAGATTCAATTAATTGATGGAACCTAAACGACCTCCCTTCACCCCATAGTCGTCCTGTCCACGCCATAGAATCTTTTCCTAATCCTATACTCGATTCGCAATACGATCGTGATGTCGTCAACCCATCCTTCCTCCAATCTACGTTCCAATGTAATCGCCATCCAACCATCTCCATTCGTCCCATAACGTCTAATGTACGCCATCTTTTCTTATCATAGACTCACTCACTCACTGCCACAGACTACCAAACCAGCTCACATCCCTCTATCGAACAACTGTCATCTGTCATAGTGCGTAACACCACAGACTTAACATAGTCTATTCTCATACCACAGACTACACCACGAAGGTAGAACTCACGTCACGAAATAACAACACTACCGATTCCATCAGTCAGCTGAATTTACAAACTACTCTTAAACTTCTATAGCTTGATTATACGTCCATCTCCGACACGGCCATCCTGCTAGCACACGTCCTCGTGTGTTATTCTGTAACAATAAAAACATAGCACAGTACATACCGTTCGGCTACTCCTGACACCCAATTTTAGTATTAACTCAACTTTGAGAAGGTAAATTGAAATAAACTTCTCGGCAAAACTATTGTTTTATTTTGACTTAAAAAAGACTTACAAAGAAAGAACAGAAAAAAAACACTTTAAAGAAGTTACAATAACCGAAGAACATGCTAGAGCAGCAAAGTACCACTTTCATCCACTATTTACAATCATTAAAGCAACATAGTGATACTTAAGCATACGGCAGGAATCTTATTCGTGGCCTGTGGCTTTTCACTAAGCCCCTCCATCGGACCTCATGTTCGTTTCCTTGCATTCCACGAATGCCGATTCCCTCGGAATCTATGGTCTCTACCAGACCCGACCTCCACCAGAGCCACCCGCTACCGCGTATCCACGGACTACTCAAAGTAGATACCGACTTCTAACGGACTACGGCTACGAAATGGCTACTGGTACTGACCAGCCGAACTAAGATTCCCCACCATCATCCCCAGATTCAGTCTCTTCTACCTCAAGTGGTACTTCGCCCTCGGGCATCCGTCTTAACCTATCATGCGCGTACTTGTAAGTACGTTTAGAGTTCAAAGCTTTCAACGTGTAACGATCACCATCGTTCGGTCACTCCTGAGTCCTGACCTAATTAACTACTTCAACGAAAGACTTAGTAAAGCTCAAACTATTATTCTTTACCAATGAACAAATTTAACTATCTCAATATTCATGATCACATTGCTTATCTAAACATTAGAACTAGAACATCGTCAGGCGCAAATACCCATTAAAATTAAATTAATCTCAAATCAAAGTAAAAGTCAAGTGTGTGTGTCTCTATTGTCCGGCTATCCCCGTAGCCCTAATACGCAGTCATCCCTGTGACTGGCCGTGATCATCCCAGTGATCACCCATGACCCTGATCATCCCTGTGATCAGTCACTCCCGTGATCATCCCAGTGATCACCCATAGCCCTGATCATCCCTGTGATCAGTCACTCCGGTGATCATCCCAGTGATCACCCATGACCCTGATCATCCCTGTGATCAGTCACTCCCGTGATCATCCCAGTGATCACCCATAGCCCTGATCATCCCTGTGATCAGTCACTCTCGTGATCATCCCAGTGATCACCCATGACCCTGATCATCCCTGTGATCAGTCACTCCCGTGATCATCCCAGTGATCACCCATAGCCCTGATCATCCCTGTGATCAGCCACTCCCGTGATCATCCCAGTGATCGCCCATGATCATCCCCGTGACCCCCCAAATTTAAGACTCAAGAGGACACGCAAAACTAGTTACCACACTATGTAACACATGAATACTAGGTACCACGTCATTTTCAACTTTAACTTCAATAGACTATTAATCTCAAATGCACATTACAATATGAGCCATGAGTAAGTAACAGTAAGCTTGTCTAGTCACGTCTAGTCACGGCGACCAGCCGAAGAGCAATCACAATGCTCAACAACACACGGTCTCAGCAGACCACTCCACAGTACGGTCAATCCAGACCACGACCATCGCCGAGTTCGAACATTGAACTCAATAAGTCACATAGTCACATAGAAACCCTTACTCATACTCTCATATTCTACAACGGGATAAACATCCAAAATACTTTCAATAAGCTTTCTACTTTATCAAGTGGTACGAAGATTCACTACAAAACTCTCAATGTTAACTGACTCAAATATCACAAAATAGCTCACCGGATATTTCCCAACTAAGATACTTCAATACGCCAATTCATATTCCTCAGGTAACAGGATTGAGAAGAGAACCACGTTCTTCCCTGGACGAGGTTTATCAATGCTCACAATAATTACCAGCATTGAACCAACATGAAAATAAGAAAACATATTAGAACATATCACATTACGTACAAGATTAAACTTGACTCTTTCGGAAGTTCATAATTACCTTTTTAACTCCACAATAGAGTAGAAAACTAACTAACTATACTCACAGAACATTCCAAGTTTTATAACCAATTGCAAAATAAACATTACGTAAAGCGCATGACAGTGGCGCTTTTGGCGGGATGATGATTCAGACATATCTCCGAATACTACGAGCTTCATAATCCAGGGGAAGGTACATGAATTTCAATCTCGTCGTCGTCGTCGTCGTCGTCGTCGCCGTCGTCGTCCTCGATAACATGCACTAACGAGCTCAGCTTGCAGCTCTCAATATTCTTTCATCTTATCATAAACCTAGCTCCGTGGTTGATCTTGAACACAATCCATGGCGATATGATATTCAGCACAGTGGGCAATCCAGGCTCAGTGGGCAATAGCGATCTTTATCATTCTCTGCTGAACGCTCGGTGGGCAATCCAGAGCGATCCAGGCTCAGTGGGCAATAGCGATCCTTATCATTGTCTGCTGGACGCTCGGTGGGCAATAGCGATCTTTATCATTCTCTGCTAGATGCACGGTGGGCAATAGCGATCTTGATCCCACTTCTGATGTCGGGTAACCTCGATAATCATCCCACTTCTGATGTTGGGGAAACAGCGATATTTATCCCACTATATCGGGGACATGTCACATCAGGATATGCACGAGCATTATACTGTCAATACAACATCAGATATCTTAGGATTCTTAGGTCTTGATCTTGAAATAATAACTCACAGGACTTCGTTACAATGACATTGCTTGTATTTTACATACGATCATCATGGATTACAGATTACAGTTAGGATACGTCTAGATTCAATTAATTGATGGAACCTAAACGACCTCCCTTCACCCCATAGTCGTCCTGTCCACGCCATAGAATCTTTTCCTAATCCTATACTCGATTCGCAATACGATCGTGATGTCGTCAACCCATCCTTCCTCCAATCTACGTTCCAATGTAATCGCCATCCAACCATCTCCATTCGTCCCGTAACGTCTAATGTACGCCATCTTTTCTTATCATAGACTCACTCACTCACTGCCACAGACTACCAAACCAGCTCACATCCCTCTATCGAACAACTGTCATCTGTCATAGTGCGTAACACCACAGACTTAACATAGTCTATTCTCATACCACAGACTACACCACGAATGTAGAACTCACGTCACGGAATAACAACACTACCGATTCCATCAGTCAGCTGAATTTACAAACTACTCTTTAACTTCTATAGCTTGATTATACGTCCATCTCCGACATATATATATGTCGGAGAAAAGAAAACAAAAATGAGCACGGAAGCTGATTTGACAGTGAGACGCAAGCGATGCGACGTCATCGCTTCGGCAGAGTCCGTTTTTTACGTTCGTGCGGACCGAGAGGGGTAGCGGACGGCTACAGATCTCGCCACTTCACTTTCGGCAGCCGCACGAATAACAAGTCCGGGAACTGTCTTACGACTCGTTGTTCACTTTATAATAATTATTACCGTTATTATACCTACATCTAATAATAAAACTATCGCAAGTAAAAGAATATTGTGTTTCTCTGCTCGCTACACCACACCAAGCCCACGAATATGTTCTCTGAGGAAGACCAACCCTCTGATCGGCATCCTGAGCCGACATCAGAAGTGGGATTCGAGCAGACAAACGAGAACCACATTGCGATCACACCACGTGGCGATAAAAGTGGCGGGAATGAAGACAATTGGAAGTTGTTATTCGAAACGCAAAATGCGAATATGAAGGCCCTGATCGAAGCACTGGGCAAGCCTCAACGTTCAACTCAGTACGTGAATCTACCCGAATTTGACCCAAACAAGAGCGATGCCGACGGACGGTCATGGTGCGCAACTTCGGACCTGTGCTTGGCCGAAAACCCGATAGAAGGAAGTCAGCTGATCGTCACCATCAGTAAGGCCCTCAAAGGATCTGCATCAACGTGGCTGTCTTCTATTTCATACCCTGGAATGACCTGGTCGGAGTTCAAGGAACTATTCACCGCCAGATTTGTGTGTCAGGAAACACCTGCGGGTACCCTAATGAAATTGAATACCGACACACCAAAAGAGGGTGAAACCTTAGCGGCGTACGGCAGTCGTGTGATGTCGTTGTTGTTCAATCGCTGGAAGAATCTCACCAGGGAACAGATTGTGGTGGCTACAACCATGGCACACATTTCCCAGTTCGATTCGAGATTGCAAATAATGGCATTTACTACGGAAATAAATAGCCGACAGCGATTACAGCAAGAATTGCAAGCTTTTACCTACCTGAAGCGTAAATCAGATGGAGCACCGAATCAGAATACATTTGAAAGTAAACGCATGAAGACAACCCAAGCATTAATCAAATGTTTCCATTGTGGGAAAATGGGACATCGGCAAGCTGATTGCTTGCATAAGCAGCAGATAAGAGGAAAGCCAGCGAAAACACATCACGTTCAAGCGTCAAGATCCAACCCTCAGCAGCCAGTCGCCACTAGCAGCCCCATCGTCTGCTACAAGTGTGGAAAGCAAGGTCACATCTCCACCCGGTGTCTTAATGGAGGCGGCAGCACCGAGGCACCGAGGCGTCTCAAAGTCTGCGCGGTAACAGGCAGGTCAACGTGTGCGTCGTCGACTCTCCGGCGGGAACTTTAAATCATCAAGGTCAGTCGTTTACATTTCATTATGATTCAGGTGCGGAGTGTTCTCTCATTAAAGAGAGTGTATCGCGTAAATTTAGTGGTAAGCGCGAACAAAATATTGTAACTTTAAAAGGAATTAGTCAGTCGAGTGTACAAAGTACCATTCAGATTTGCTGTGTTGTTGAAATTGATAATAATTTAGTCGAGATTTTATTTCATGTTTTGCCTGACAATTATTTACGAAGTGACATTATGATAGGTCGTGAAATATTATCACAGGGGTTCAGTGTTAATATGACCGCGACAGATTTTAAAATTTCGAAAGTTCGTAATGTAAACAATTGTAATTTAAAAGTACCCTCAAAAAATAATTTAATGCTTATCGATACCGATGTTTCTACCGAAGATAAGTCGAAGATAGTTTCTGTGTTAACTCGTTATTTAGACTACTTTATTACCGGCATGCCTCGAACACGCGTAAAGACAGGTGAACTTGTTATTCGTTTAATTGATCCTAATTTAACCGTACAAAGACGACCTTATCGGCTGAGCGCGGAAGAAAGGCGGATAATGCGTGAGCGAGTTGACGAATTATTGCATGCTAATATCATTCGACCGAGTGATTCACCGTTTGCTAGTCCAGCTATTTTGGTTAAGAAACGCGACGGTTCGGAAAGAATGTGTATAGACTATCGCGAACTTAATCGCAATACTGTACCTGATCATTATCCATTGCCGCTTATATCTGACCAAATACCGCGTTTGCATAGCGCGAAGTATTTTACGAAGTTAGATTGCGCATCAGGGTTTCATTTAATTGGGGCGCGGGTCAGACAACCTCCTCCCCACACTCAAGCATTACATCAACTCATACATACATCTACACGTATTCAGATACACACGACGATTCAGAAAGGGAGTATCATTATGAGAGGAACACTAGCAAAAAAGAGTCCACGGGTGGGTCCCGCCTCAGGCGGGGAATCCCACCAGGGTGCTTCGGCATCCTGCTGCCCCATAGTATCCGTGGGGGGCAACTATTGTTCAAGGAGTAATGGAGGGAGTGAGAAAAGAGGGGAGAGTGGGAGTGAAGGGAGGAGCGGTAGTGAGAGTAGCAGGTGTAGGAGTGGAACGGACAGAGAAGGCTGTAAAGGTAAAGAGGAAGATAAGAAGAAGAAGAGTACCTATGGCGGCGCAAAAGGGAAAGGGAAAGGGAAAGGGAAAGGGAAAGGGAAAGGGAAAGGGAAAGGGAAAGGGAAAGGGAAAGGGAAAGGGAAAGGGAAAGGGAAAGGGAAAGGGAAAGGGAAAGGGAAAGGGAAAGGGAAAGGGAAAGGGAAAGGGAAAGGGAAAGGGAAAGGGAAAGGGAAAGGGAAAGGGAAAGGGAAAGGGAAAGGGAAAGGGAAAGGGAAAGGGAAAGGGAAAGGGAAAGGGAAAGGGAAAGGGAAAGGGAAAGGGAAAGGGAAAGGGAAAGGGAAAGGGAAAGGGAAAGGGAAAGGGAAAGGGAAAGGGAAAGGGAAAGGGAAAGGGAAAGGGAAAGGGAAAGGGAAAGGGAAAGGGAAAGGGAAAGGGAAAGGGAAAGGGAAAGGGAAAGGGAAAGGGAAAGGGAAAGGGAAAGGGAAAGGGAAAGGGAAAGGGAAAGGGAAAGGGAAAGGGAAAGGGAAAGGGAAAGGGAAAGGGAAAGGGAAAGGGAAAGGGAAAGGGAAAGGGAAAGGGAAAGGGAAAGGGAAAGGGAAAGGGAAAGGGAAAGGGAAAGGGAAAGGGAAAGGGAAAGGGAAAGGGAAAGGGAAAGGGAAAGGGAAAGGGAAAGGGAAAGGGAAAGGGAAAGGGAAAGGGAAAGGGAAAGGGAAAGGGAAAGGGAAAGGGAAAGGGAAAGGGAAAGGGAAAGGGAAAGGGAAAGGGAAAGGGAAAGGGAAAGGGAAAGGGAAAGGGAAAGGGAAAGGGAAAGGGAAAGGGAAAGGGAAAGGGAAAGGGAAAGGGAAAGGGAAAGGGAAAGGGAAAGGGAAAGGGAAAGGGAAAGGGAAAGGGAAAGGGAAAGGGAAAGGGAAAGGGAAAGGGAAAAGGAAAGGCCAAGCAGGCAGAGAAGGGGAAAAGACGGAAGAGATTGCCAGGGACAAGAGTCACCATGGCAAGGAAGGAGGAAAGGAGGACTGGCCCTTGCCACCATGGGCCAAGAAAGGAAAAGAGACAGGGAATGGGAGCCAAAGTGGCGAAAATGATATAGAGAAGGAAGCGAGCCAAGATGGCGGAAAAGGTGGCGGAAAAGGTGGAGGAAAAGAGGGCGAGGGAAGCGTGGTGTCGCTGTCCTCCGGTTCCGTGGGAACCCGGAGGAGCCTAAGGGTGATGCTGGGCCGAACACCTTTACCGGCGTCCTTCGGTCGTCTTAGTGACACCGAGGGCCGAAAGAGACGCAGGGAATCGGATGACGATACCCCGACATCCACGGACACTGAGAGTGCTGCTAGAGCACCACGCAAGGTGTCTTCAGCCAGCCGGGGCCGGGGTCGCCCTCCGACCCACGGCAATTATGTAGGTCTGGCAAAGGCCAGGCGTGACCTTGCCATGGCTGAAAAAGCCGCTGCCGAGGCCGAGAAATTGGCCCAAGAGGTTCAACGGGAACGGGAGGTAATGGAGTGGACCCGGGAAGTGCAAGCTCGGAACCACTCCAAACTGTTCTCCATGTCGCCGTCAGATGTGGAGGGGACAGAGGTGGAGCTGGATATCGACCGGAGGACCCGGGACGTGAAGGACACCATCCTCGAGGTCACCACTCGCTCTGGCAACCTGAAGGGCACCTTCGTAAGTGCTCTCAAGACGGCGGCCAACGGCCTCGAGGACCTCGTGGCGGACCTGTCCAACGGGGCGGCGGTGAGACGGGCGGCGAAGTTTGAGGCGGAAAACATCCGGCTTCGTTCCGAGCTGAACAGTGTACAGAAGAAACTGGACGCTGTCCTGGCCGAACAGGAGCGGATGAGAGCGGAGCTGGCCAGCTGCCGCCGTCGTCCTGATAAGGAGGAGCCGCCGGCCGCTGCGCCCCGGCAGGAGTCCCAGCCACCGGGACGCCTCCCACTGGCGGACGAGGACCTGCGCGCTATCATGGTCCACATCGGGACTATGGTGAACGCCCGGCTGGACTCGTTCGAAGAACGAGTTCCCCCGGCTCCCCGCATACGTCCCCCGTTGGCGGCGGACTCGAGAGGGGGTCGCAAGACTGAGGTCCAAAGGGCCCAAGAAGATGGAAGGAATAAGGAAGAAGATAGGAAAAAGAAAGAGTTGGAGAAGAAGAAGAAGGAGTTAGAAAAGAAGAAGGAAGAAGAAAATAAGAGGAAGGGAAATCGGAGGAAGAAGAGTGGGCCCCAAACATCGAGCCTTCCGCCACCGGTCCCCCAGGCGGGGTCTAGCGCGGAACCGAGTGCAGCGTCAACCTCCGGCAACATGGCCTGGAGCACGGTGGTCGGGCGCGGCAAGAAGGCGACAGCCCCTCAACCGGCCCAGCCTGCCCAACGTGCCCAGCCGAGACCTGCGCCTGTGCCAAAGGCCAAACGAATGAGGGCCTCTAGATCAGCGGCCATAGTTGTTACACTACGGCCAGAAGCTGCAGCTAGGGGCCTCACATACAAGGACGTCCTGGCAAAAATAAAGGCCAGCATTACCCTCTCCAGTGTAGGCATCACGGGGGGGGGGTAAAAATAAAGGAAGCCCTCACCGGTGCCAGGCTCATCGAGGTCCCCGGATCTTCGAGCGAACGGCCAGGCTGATCTGCTAGCCGAAAAGATCCGAGAAGTATTCCCCGAAGATGTTTGGGTGACGAGGCCCATGAAATGCGTTGAGATGCGTGTCGTGGACCTCGACGAATCAGTGACACTGGATGAGGTCGCTGCTGCCATCGTTGCTGTAGCGGGCTGCCCCAGGGAGTCGCTAAGGATGGGGAATATCCGCCGCGAGGCACGCGGTCGGCGTGGCTACTCTGTGTGGCTGAGGTGCCCTGTGGCAGCGGTGAAAACCCTGGCCCAGCAACGGTCCATCATGGTGGGGTGGGTGCCGGCCAGGATTTCCCTGCTGGAACGTCGCCCGCTCACATGTTACCGTTGCTTGGAGCTGGGGCACGTCTGTGGCAGGTGTGACTCCGACATCGATCGGAGCACGCTGTGCTACAGATGTGGCCAGGATGGACACAAGGCGGCTACCTGCTCTGCAGATCCCAATTGCGCCCTTTGCGCGGCCGCTAATTTGCCGGCGTCACATAGGGTTGGGGGTAGAACGTGCATAGCCGCCGCCAAAAAGAGAAAGGACAAACGACGAAGAGGCCTACAAACGGCCCTCAACGTGCGCACCCAGGCCTCCCCGGAGGCCATGGATCAGAGTGCTACCACCAGAAGCGGATAATGGATCACACCATTACCCGCTTCTTGCAGTGTAATATCAACCACTGCGCCCGGGCTCAGGACCTCCTGTCCCAGAGCATGGCGGAGTGGTTGATAAACATAGCAGTCGTCGCGGAGCCGTACTTTGTTCCCGACGCGGAACATTGGGCGACTGACCGCGACGGCCTGGTAGCAATAGTTACCCGGCCCTCCGTTGGCTCCCCTCCCTTTGATCACGTAGCAAAGGGGAGGGGATGCGTGGCGGTTACCCTAGGTAACCTATTGATCGTGGGGACGTACTTCTCGCCGAACAGGACCCTCTCAGAATTTGAGGGGTTTTTAAGACAATTATCGGCATTGATCGAAGGCAACAGGCGATCCCGCAAGGTGCTCGTCCTTGGGGACTTCAACGCCAAATCCTCGGCGTGGGGGTCCCCGACGACTAACGCCCGTGGTCGCTGCCTGCTAGAGTGGTCCACAACATCCGGTTTGGTCATCCTCAACCGGGGGTCGGAATACACGTGCGTGCGGCAACAGGGCGGATCCATAGTGGACATAAAGTTCGCATGCCCCGCCCTGGCGCGCCGTGTTCGAGGCTGGAGAGTCTTGGTGGAGGCGGAGTCGTTGTCCGATCATCGGTACATCCGATTTGACACCTCTGCTACCGCCTCGAACCCCAGTCAACCAGCCCCGGGGATACGAGAGGGCCCGCGCTGGTCGCTGACGCGCCTCGACCGAGATCATCTCGAGGAGGTGCTCTTAGTGGCTGCGTGGGAGACGGCACCGGAACGTCCAGCGTGTGTTGAGGCAGAGGCGGAATGGTTCGGGGCGGCGATGACGTCCGTTTGCGACGCTTCAATGCCCCGCGTAACAACCTTCCAGCCTCGCCGTTGCGTGTACTGGTGGTCCGCCAAGATCGCGGCGCTCCGCGCTGCGTGCGTCGCGGCGGCCCGTCAATACACGCGACACAGACGCCGCTACAGACGTCATCGTCGTGACAGTGATGAGGAAGTGGAGACCGCTCTCTTAAACGAGCATAAACGGTGCAAGGAGACGCTTCGAAAGGCCATTGAAGAGGCAAAAGTGCAAGGCAAAGAGGAAATGCTTCGGACTTTGGACGACAACCCTTGGGGTAGGCCCTACCTTATGGTACGAGGCAAACTGCGCCAGTCGGCGCCGCCCCTCACCCAAAGTCTGGAGCCGCAGTTCCTGGAAGGCGTGATATCGACTCTGTTCCCGAGCAGAGGCGCACACACGCCGCCGGTGATGGCTCCACCGCCCGGCACAGGAACTGCCGACACCTCTGTCCCTGCCGTCACGAGGGAGGAACTCAAGGAGGCCGTGATCAGACTTCGGGTGAAATCACGGCCCCCGGACTAGACGGGATACCGGGCCGCGTTTGGGTGAAGGCTTTAGAGCTCGATGACCTCGCGTCTCGACTCAGGGGCCTCTACTCGGCGTGCCTGGAGCGTGGTCAGTTCCCTCTCAAGTGGCGTAGTGGGAAACTTGTGCTTCTCAAGAAGGAAGGACGACCGGCGGACTCACCCTCCTCCTACCGCCCAATAGTGTTGGTCAACGAGGTGGTGAAGCTCTTCGAGCGCATCATTGCTGGCCGTCTAAACAACCACCTTCGCACCGTTGGACCGGACTTTACGGACAATCAGTATGGCTTCCGAATCGGTCGATCGACCGTGGATGCCATACTGAAGTTGATGGACCTTACTGGGGGCGCTGTACACCGGGGTGAGGTCGCATTGGTGGTGTCCGTGGACATCTACAATGCCTTTAACACCTTGCCCTGGGAGTGCATTCTCGCGGCGCTCCGTTACCACGGGGTGCCCGAGTACCTCATTAAGGTCATAGAAAGGTATCTGCCACAGACTGTATCCTACACAACCCGGACTGGCACCAGATTCCACTCGACCTCTCGCGGAGTTCCGCAGGGTTCGGTTTTAGGACCAATCTTGTGGAATTTAGGGTTTGGTTGGGTGCTCCGTGGGTCGACCCTCCCCGGGGTGTACTATTTATGTTTCGCCGACGACGTCCTGGTGGTAGTCCTTGGTAAGGACTATCGTTCGGCGAGCATCCTAGCGACGGCAGCTGTGGCAAATATTGTGTCCAGGATACGGAGGCTCGGCTTGGAGGTGGCCCTTAACAAGACCCAGGCGATGATGTTCCACGGCCCACGCAGAGGGCCCCCACCTGGGGCGCACATCATCGTCGGCGGCGTGAGGATCGACCTGCAGCCGACCCTCAAGTACCTAGGATTGGTCCTCGACAGCCGATGGAATTTTAAGCCGCACTTTGCAGCCCTCAAGCCGCGGTTGTTGAAAGTGGCATCGGCTCTAAGGCGTATTATGCCCAATTTAAATGGGCCCCAAGACGCGAGCCGCCGCCTCTATTTGGGAGTCGTGCGGTCCATGGCCCTGTACGGCGCTCCTGTTTGGGTTCGCGCCCTCTCAGCGAGTACCGTCCCCCTCCTGCGAGCGCCTCAGCGCGCAATCGCGATAGGGGTGGCCAGGGGATACCGCACCATATCCGGAGAGGCGGCCTTACTACTCGCGGGGTCTCTGCCATGGGACTTGGAGGCTGGCGTGCTAGCGTCGGTCTACGACTGGCGACAGCGCCTTCAAGCTGGCGGAAACAACCCTGCCCTCCGCGAAATCCAGCATCGCAGGGAGCTCGTCCGTTTAGATGCCGTTGATGAGTGGAGGGCTCGTATGGAGCGCCCGAGGGCATCCGCGATGTCCTTGGCGAGTGGCTCTACCGGCGTCATGGCACACTCACGTTCAGGCTGACGCAGGTCCTGTCAGGGCATGGCTGCTTCGGCGGGTACCTGTGTCGCATAGCCTTGAGGGAGCCGACGCCGGTGTGCCACCACTGCGGAGCCGAGGAAGACTCGGCGCAACATACGTTGGAGGAGTGTCCGGCGTGGTCGGACCAGAGGTCGGCTATGGCTGCCGTCATCGGTTTCGACTTCTCTCTGCGGGCCGTAGTTCGCGCTATGGTCCAAGGGGAGGAGTCCTGGACGGCGGTGGCCAACTTCTGTGAGAGCGTGCTCGCGCAGAAGGAAGCGGCAGAGCGCGAGCGTGAGGCGGTCTCCGACTGCCCCATGCGCCGCCGCAGAGCTGGCCGAAGGCGAAGGGCGTTCGCAGACGCCTTCCGCCCTCCATAACTGAGGTCGCGGCGACTATCCCGGGGAGCGGGACAGCTGCCGCACACAGGCCTCGAGGTGGCGCGCGCTGTGTCTTCCGCGCGCCTCTCAGTAAGAACGGTGCACCACACCGAGGACGGGGTTCCCTCTTTTGAGGGTCCCAGCGCTATCGGGGTTCGGTGGACGCATCTCCAGATTTCCCATGTCTCCGACACAAGCGCCGAGGAAGGAGACACAGCTGTGGTTTAGTGGGTATTACCGCGGTGGATGCAATGAGCCCCGGTAGCGGGGGGAGCTTGTCCACCGGGTTGGTCTTCAACTGAAGCCTGGTTGCTTCTAAGTTTATCCAGGCCTCAGTCCTTGATAGACTTGGAAGTGACCAAGGCCGAAGTTGTTGGCATTGAGTCCCACATACCCTGACTATTGGCTCCACCCAAAAAAAGGGTTTCATTTAATTCCTATCAAGTCTGACGACGGTTCTATAGAGCGTACTGCGTTTATTACACCGGACGGCCAGTACGAGTACTTGACAATGCCATTCGGGCTTCGAAATGCTATATCGGTTTTTCAACGTGCCATTATTAAGGCGTTGGGTGAATTGGCGAATAAATACGTCATCGTGTACGTTGATGATATTTTGATCATATCTGAGACTATTGAAGAAGGTATAGAGACTTTGCATAGTTTTAGAAATATTGACGAAGGCAGGATTTTCATTAAACTTGGCAAAATACTCGTTTTTGAAAACGCAACTTGAGTTTTTGGGGTATGAAATCAAATCGGGAGAAATTAGGCCTAACCGTAGAAAAGTAGAAGCGTTATCTGTTTTGCCTCCACGATCCACAGTCACCCAGTTAAGACAATTCATTGGCTTAGCTACATATTTCAGGCAATTCGTGCCAAACTTCTCGCGTGTAATGGGTCCACTTTATAAATTAACGTGTGATAAGGTTCCCTTCTCATGGCAACAACGTCACGAAGAATGTAGACAGGAAATCATTTCTATTCTTACGAAAGAGCCTGTTTTAATGATCTATGACCCACAATGTCCAGTAGAATTGCACACTGACGCCAGTGCTGACGGGTACGGGGCTATTTTATTCCAAATTGTAGAGGGTAAACGTAGGGTAGTTGCATATTTTAGTAAGCGGACCACACCTGCCGAGTCACGTTATCATAGCTACGAGCTCGAAACCTTAGCGGTTGTTAATGCTATTAGGCAATTTCGACAATATTTACACGGCAGAAAGTTCTCAGTAGTAACTGATTGCAATTCTTTAAAATCATCTAGTAAAAAGATTGACTTGACACCGCGAGTACATAGGTGGTGGGCCTATTTACAGTGCTTTGATTTTGATGTCCTTTATAATAAAGGTAAAGATATGGCACACGTAGATTTCTTGTCCCGAAATCATCCCCCGTTAACTGATAGCGTAAAGTCAAAACCCAGTACTAACCTCAAGAAAATAGTAAATTTAATCGAACTCTCCGGTAATTGGCTACTCGCTGAACAGAAGCGCGATTCTGAAATTAGTAAGCTTGTTTCCGACTTGAATAACGGTCAATTAAATGACGATTTAGCTAGGACGTATGAGCTTCGTAAAGGTGTGCTTAATCGTAAAATTCAGCGCAACGGGCGTACTAAGTGTTTACCCATACTCCCTAGAGCTATCCGTTGGTCAGTAGTAAATAACGTCCATGAATCTCTAATTCATCTTGGTTACGAGAAAACTTTATAGAAACTTTATGATTTCTATTGGTTTGAGGGAATGTCACGTTACGTTAAGAAATTTACTGACAATTGTGTTACTTGTAAGGTAGCGAAATCTCGCTCGGGCAAAATACAATCGCAATTACACCCGATACCTAAGGTGGGTACACCCTGGCATATAGTACACGTAGATGCGACGGGAAAACTCAGTGGCAAGAGTGATCATAAAGAATATGTTTTCGTCCTTATTGACGCGTTCACTAAATACGTGTTACTATTTCACACGGCTAACATTGATTCCAAGAGTAGTATCAAAGCTATAAAAGATAGTGTAGCGCTATTTGGTACCCCGACTCGAATTATCGCGGATCAAGGTCGGTGCTTTGCAAGTAAAGAGTTTTGTGATTCTAGTAACATTAATTTGCATTTGATCGCGACCGGCTCTTCACGTGCCAATGGGCAGGTAGAACGCGTAATGTCAGTACTAAAGTCTATGTTAACTGCGGCAGAGGCAAAAAAGATCGTTCATGGCAAGATTGTTTAGGCGAAGTCCAACTTGCCATTAACTGCACGGTCAACCGAACAACTAAAGCTAGTCCGTTAGAGTTGTTAATTGGTAAGGTGGCGCGACCCTTGTCTTTGATGGTAACAGATGACGTAGAAACAGAGGTTGATTTAAGTAGCATAAGAGAGGGTTCATTGCGTAATATAGAGAAGGTAGCAACCTATGAAAAGCATAGGTTCGATCAGTCAAAGGCAAAACTGAATAAATTCTCAGTAGGAGACTTTGTTTTGATTATGAATGAAGAAAGAAACCAGACAAAATTAGATCCAAAATTGAAAGGACCGTTTGAGGTCATAGAGGTACTTGAAGGTGATCGTTATAATTTAAAAGCACTAAACTGTAATCGCACCTACAAATACGCTCATGATAGGTTGCGAAGAATGCCTGATGATCAGGGTATAACTGACGGTATAGAGGAAGATTAATGTAGTTGTGACAATAAAAAGAACTTAAGTTTGCATAATGATTGGAATTTGGACCGTACCAGAGGTTGTCGTGTAGCCGTAGCTCAGTAGAAATCGGTGTCTACATTGAAGTCCGTGAGTACGCGGTAGCAGGCAACTCTCGCGGAGGTCGGGTTCTGGAGGAACCATAGAGTCCAGCAGGCCTACTATCAACTTTTAGAAAACGATTCAAATTCAGAGCAGTTTAATTTAGGTTCCTAAACAAAATCGCTCACATTCGTACTCTCACCTTAGTAAAACAGCACCTCAATTGAATCGTTAGAGATGCGAAAAGAACGAATGAAATCGTTAAAAAATAAATACATTTGTCTCTGAACCACAACGCCAAGGTCGAAGTAGGAAAGAGACAACGCTATACGAATATTATACTGTTTCTCTTGATTCGCATGTTGCGTTCTAAAACTTTATTTTTACTACTACTAACTTTTTACTTCTTCATATCACTGTATACTGTTGGTTTTATTTTATAAATTCTATTAGATAGTGAAACTAATTTTCTAATGATCATATTGTGAAAAAAAATAAAAAAAATATTCACAATTATCTACTTCAAATAATGTATTTGTTGTATCAGAAACAATATTTTATCAAGTTTTCGAACGTGCGTTGTGTGACAGTGCGTGACGTGAGTGTGGCGGCCGCTTCGAAATTTTGTTTGTAAATAAAAGTGCCTACTTTTTTGTTGTGGTTGTTTAAAAAGTACACACTACACAGGGTTTTAAATAATGGCGTAAGTTATTAAAATATAGTTATTCATAAAATGCGATTGCATGTTTTTAATACAATAAATTAGACAACGCATCAAAGTATAGTTGTTATCAAAACTTTTTCAGGCCGGGACTGCATACCGGTGTGTATCCCCTTATTTCAAGTGGTTGAAGTGTCTTTTTCTTTACAGTGAAATTCCTTCGCGTCGCAGGGTCACATTCGCCCAGCTTGAGCAGTTGTGGGAATTTCTCAACAGAAATAAACAAATTGCCACAGGTTTTAATAAAACTGCTCAAGCTAGGGAATTCTCTAAGAGAATGTGGGAGGGAATTGCACTAATATTAAATTCCCATGGAGATGGAGCTATAAAAGACTGGAAAGGATGGTGCAAAGTAAGTAATTAACTGAGTAGGTACCTAAAGGTATAAGGTATATACTTACTTACATATGTGCATGTACATACATACAGGTACCTACCTACTTATATTAGGTACCTACCTATTTTATCTTTTTTACTATAAGTAATAGTCAAACACAAAGAGTGTAATCATAGCATAATAACTTTAACTATTACGAAGAGAAGAACAACATTAAGTATTCTGTAAGAGTGATATTGTTATTTTATTATTATGGTACCCATATAAATAATTAATTACGATGCTAATTTAATGTTTCATTTTTAGTATTGGAATGATTACAAATCTAAATTAAAAAAAACTACTTCAGCGCTGAGGGCTTCTCAGCAGCGGACCGGAGGTGGTCCATCCCAAGTCAGGGATCTGACTGATATCGAAAAAAAATTTTTAAACTTGTTGGGGACAGACTTTGGTCAAGGTGTACCAGGAGCAAGAGTGGAGCCATTTGAAGAGGTATATATACCTATATTTTTTTAATATTTAGTACACCTTGTGTGTGCACTACAGCAACCAATGTGTGACAACAAATAAAACAACTACATACAACTTGTTTGCGTATTTATTGTTATTTATTATCAAATTAAATAAAAAAAATAAAATTGTGTTTGTGGTAGTACATAGTTATAAAACTTGATTGTTGTTGATCTAGTTATTTAAACAAAATAACTTTTAGGTTGCTGGAAGAGAAAATGAGACAATAATAAACGCTCCAGCTGAAAGTTTAGAAGTGTCTCAGAGCATTTTTATTCAACAACCTGTGCCAGGACCATCCTGGAGAATGACGCCACCGCCAAATTTAGCTCCCGATGCTGAAGGTGCTGCACATACAACGGGAGCAGCACAGACCGAGGATTCGCCTTTGGCAGGGGCTGTGCGGACTCCTCCGCGCGGGTCGCCCGCCGCGCACCGCGAGCGCACCTCCACCCGCCCCCCGCGGACAGTCTCCACCCCCCGGCGCCGGAGGGTGCGTGCGGAGCCACCTGTGACTCAGCAAGCAGCTCGTCGGCAGCTTGTGCAAATAGCTAATAGACGAGCTGAAATGGAGGAGCGCAGGAACACCTTACTGGAGCTATTGGTGCAGGAGCTCAGAGAAATAAAAGAAGTTTTGCGATCACGGTAATACATATTTAATATTGTTTAGTTTAGAGAAAATAAAATCCGGTATTTAATACACTCTATAAACATTTGAAAACTAAAACTAAGTATATAAATAAATACACCTCAAAGTCAAAGTCAAAGTCAAATATTTTTATTCAGTTTTGGCCCCATAGAGGCTCTTTTGAACGTACCACCCATTCGGAAGAACATCAGCAGAGAAGAATAGGCAAGAAACTCTGCTGGTTATTTTTTTAAATCAAGGTATAATACAATTTAATACTAATAAGTAAGATTACATGTCAAAATCAGGTTGTGTTGCTGGTGCAGGAATTTGACTCCAGACATATTTGTCCTCAATGTAATCAGTAACGCTATAGTATGCTTTAGTCAATAAAACGTCTTTAACATACGATTTGAATTTACCTTCACTAAGCCCAGTTACCTCCTTGGGAATTTTATTATAAAATTGAATACATCTACCAATGAAAGACTTCCCGGTTCGCGCTAACCTGGACTTAACAACAGCAAGCTTATTTCTATTTCGCGTATTAAAACTGTGGTGATCTCCGCGCACCTTAAGGTTACTCAAGTTTCGGCGGGCATACATTATATTTTCAAATATATGTATATAACGAAACCTAAATAAAAACTATAGTTATTTAAAAATAAATTAAAATTTCATATTTTTCAGAAACGGCGAGCTTCCCACAACCGAAGAATTAACTGGTTCCTCGTAGAAACTCCTTGTTGAAGTGCCTGGTTGTTGGTATTTGGCTGATCTTCAAATGCCACACCTAATTGCATCTGTGATTCCTGCATTATTTCTCTACTACACAGTTGTGGTGCAGGAAGATTGGCTCTATTACAAATGTTGTGTAATATAACGCAAGCATTTACAATAGAGGCGGCAACCCGTGGCTTGTAATGGAGAACTCTATGCATCAGAAGGCAGCGAAAGCGTGCTTTTAGAAGACCAATAGTCCTCTCTATGACATTCCGAGCTATAACATGCAAGTCCGTGTAGTGGTTTTCAGGCGTGTTCGGGATAGCATTGACGATTGGTGTCATCAAATATTGCCTTAGGGGATATCCAGAATCACCTAAAAATATAAAACTTAAAATTAATACTTATCTACCAAAGTATCACCAATGAATAATTTTTTTCATGATCTATATCTTACATACCTAGTAACCAAGTCGATTCTTGTAAATTCTCAAGATGCTGTTTAATAGGGTGGTCATTCCAAATGAAAGAATCGTGTGTAGCTCCACCAAAACTAGCGTCCACACTTGTAATTTGCATATCTGCATCACAAATCTGTAATTTAAACTTAAATACTAAATTAAAGGTTTTTATTAAATCAACAGACTATTGGATGTGTAAAGATGTATCTCTACAACACTGACGAACTAATACTATTAAATGTAAATGTGAAAGTGTGTATAATTGTATGCTGTTTCTATGTGCCTGTGTAAGATTTTTTAAATAGCAAATTGTTTTTCTAATTGATAATTTGACTGATTGATCTCAAATTAATATTAGTTTTGTTATACAAAGTATTATTATAGAATAGATATAAGTGAAATTATAAAAAATGTGGTACAAAAGATTTTTTATTTATTAAATCTTTAGATGTTTTATTGTTGTTATTGTTGTTGTATATGTTTACATTATGTGTATGTTGTTATTGTATTGTAGTTCTTGTTATTTTATTTAAGGTACCAATATGAAACAAAATATTTTATGAAGAACATGGTATTACTTACAAGTTGGACATTTAGGGAATGATAGTGTTTCCTACAAAAATAACGCTCTTCATTTCTATTTGGCCTGACTATTGCTATTTGTGTGCAGTCAATGCATCCCACAACACCCGGTATGCTAAATTTTTGATAAAACCTGTAAAATATGTTAGTTAATTTAAAATGTTATATTTAAAATGTTATAAATGTCTTATTTCGTAAAATGTGTATTTATTTACTCACCTTGCTCTAATTTTGTTCCTTTCGTCATTGCTCTTTGGGAAAGTGATGTATTTTCTTCGCATTTCAATGGAATCTATACATGCAGTCACTTGAGCTATCACTGATGAAACAGTCTGTTGTGCCATTGAGTGTGCACTTATATCTCCTACGGGTCTTTGGTAGGAGCCGGTTGCGTAGAATGATAACGCTGTTAAAACCTGAAAAAAAAAATACTTACTGGTTTATAGATATTACATAATATCAAGTTATTATGTATCAAAGTAAGAAAAAGGAAGCATTTAAAGCAACTAATTGTGTGACATACATATTGCATATTTGAGTCCTTACCTTTGTTTCTACAGATATATCTGTGGACCTCCTTGGTGCATTCATCGCCGTTCTTATCTCGTCGCACAATCCGACTACCAATTCCTTGGAAAGACGATAACGTTTTATGAACTCATTATCTTCCAAATCGAATGGGTCCAATTGTGCTCGAGCTTCCAGTCTCCTTCTCCTCAAGGAGTTTTCCTCACTATCGGCTTCCGAGAACTCAAAAAGCATCAATTCGTCGTCACACATCCTACGAATAATTTAAATTAAAACACTTAAAATTGTTTGTGGAACTATCGAAATCAATGCTTTTTAGATACCAATTTATGTTTTACCTCGCCACACTTAAATTCACAGCTATTTCTGACTTTTACCAAGTAAAAATTAAAAAACTAATGACAAAAGATTCAAAATCAGCAACAAATTTACTAACTTATTTTGAATCGCAAGTTTTGACAGTTGAGCGATTTTGTTTAGGCTCGAACGCCAGTTAAAGTAAGGTGATGGTACGGATTTACCAATAAAAAGAGTGAACTATATTAGAATGCGATTATTTTTAGGTGTCGACCGAAATTGATTCGTAAAACGAAGTTGATGGTACGAAATAACAAAGCGATTCAGTTTAGGTCCTAAATTGAATCGTATTAAGCGTTGATAGTAGGCCTGCAGGAGTAGACTCGGCGATCACATGGGTGTTGCGCATAAGGATTTGTAGCATGGTTACAGGGCTGTGTTCAGCCAGATATCATAATTATGTAGAGCTTAAGTGTTTCGGTTTAGTTTGATTGATGCCATTAGTGAGTGACATGTTGTGATAATTACCAAAGTCAGTCAGTTATACCTCGCATTCATTGGTATTTTGATTGTTGATTTGATAATAAAATTATTATGTGATCATTTAGACGGTTAATTTGATGTTAAAGTGATTGATAGTTAAAGTACATTGAGCGTTATGAATGTAAAGTTGAAAAGGATTTTTAATTACAAAGTCTTGTTTTGAATTCTTTGTTTTCAAGTGATCACCTACCGATCAATATTAGGTCAGGAGTGACCGAACTGTATGATACTTCGTGATGCATATTGTTTCAGAATAACACACAGGGACGTGTGTCCCGTAGGATGGCCGTGTCGGAGAAAAGAAAACAAAAATGAGCACGGAAGCTGATTTGACAGCGAGACGCAAGCGATGCGACGTCATCGCTTCGGCAGAGTCCGGTTTTTACGTTCGTGCGGACCGAGAGGGGGTAGCGGACGGCTACAGATCTCGCCACTTCACTTTCGGCAGCCGCACGGATAACAAGTCCGGGAACTGTCTTACGACTCGTTGTTCACTTTATAATAATTATTACCGTTATTGTACCTACATCTAATAATAAAACTATCGCAAGTAAAAGAATATTGTGTTTCTCTGCTCGCTACACCACACCAAGCCCACGAATATTTTCTCTGAGGAAGACCAACCCTCTGATTGGCATCCTGAGCCGACATATATATATAAATGTCGGGGAACAGCGATATTTATCCCACTATATCGGGGACATGTCACATCAGGATATGCACGAGCATTATACTGTCAATACAACATCAGATATCTTAGGATTCCTAGGTCTTGATCTTGAAATAATAACTCACAGGACTTCATTACAATGACATTGCTTGTATTTTACACACGATCATCATGGATTACAGATTACAGTTAGGATACGTCTAGATTCAATTAATTGATGGAACCTAAACGACCTCCCTTCACCCCATAGTCGTCCTGTCCACGCCATAGAATCTTTTCCTAATTCTATACTCGATTCGCAATACGATCGTGATGTCGTCAACACATCATTCTTCCCATCTACGTTCCAATGTAATCGCCACCCAACCATCTCCATTCGTCACATAACGTCTAATGTACGCCATCTTTTCTTATCATAGGCTCACTCACTCACTCACTGCCACAGACTACCAAACCAGCTCACATCCCTCTATCGAACAACTGTCATCTGTCATAGTGCGTAACACCACAGACTTAACATAGTCTATTCTCATACCACAGACTACACCACGAAGGTAGAACTCACGTCACGGAATAACAACACTACCGATTCCATCAGTCAACTGAATTTACAAACTACTCTTTAACTTCTATAGCTTGATTATACGTCCATCTCCGACACGGCCATCCTGCTAGCACACGTCCTCGTGTGTTATTCTGTAACAATAAAAACATAGCACAGTACATACCGTTCGGCTACTCCTGACACCCAACTTTAGTATTAACTCAACTTTGAGAAGGTAAATTGAAATAAACTTCTCGGCAAAACTATTGTTTTCTTTTGACTTAAAAAAAGACTTACAAAGAAAGAACAGAAAAAAAACACTTTAAAGAAGTTACAATAACCGAAGAACATGCTAGAGCAGCAAAGTACCACTTTCATCCACTATTTACAATCATTAAAGCAACATAGTGATACTTAAGCATACGGCAGGAATCTTATTCGTGGCCTGTGGCTTTTCACTAAGCCCCTCCATCGAACCTCATGTTCGTTTCCTTGCATTCCACGAATGCCGATTCCCTCGGAATCTATGGTCTCTACCAGACCCGACCTCCACCAGAGCCACCCGCTACCGCGTATCCACGGACTACTCAAAGCAGATACCGACTTCTAACGGACTACGGCTACGAAATGGCTACTGGTACTGACCAGCCGAACTAAGATTCCCCACCATCATCCCCAGATTCAGTCTCTTCTACCTCAAGTGGTACTTCGCCCTCGGGCATCCGTCTTAACCTATCATGCGCGCACTTGTAAGTACGTTTAGAGTTCAAAGCTTTCAACGTGTAACGATGACCATCGTTCGGTCAAACAATTTTAACTATCTCAATATTCATAATCACATTGCTTATCTCAACATAATACTAGAACATCGCCAGGCACAAGTACCCATTAAAAATCAAATTAATTTCAAATCAAAGTAAAAGTCAAGTGTGTGTGTCTCTATTGTCCGGCTATCCCCGTAGCCCTAATACGCAGTCATCCCTGTGACTGGCCGTGATCATCCCAGTGATCACCCATGACCCTGATCATCCCTGTGATCAGTCACTCCCGTGATCATCCCAGTGATCACCCATGACCCTGATCATCCCTGTGATCACCCAAATTTAAGACTCAAGAGGACACGCACAACTAGTTACCACATAGTCAAAAGTGACTACAGTTCATCCTCACAAGGCTCAGAATCACTAACAATGGGTACTTGCCCTTCAGGCATTTTCCTATACTAGTCAATGACATTAGATTGTGTACTCGTTTTCCTCTAAACCTCGCGGCCACAGTAATTTGCACTCGCTCGGTCAACCTGACTATTAAGAAGCTTGTCCTTTCTTAAATTCTTGATTTCAATCAAAAATTAATTACAATTATTATCAATCGGGAATCATCAATGCTATGTAACACATGAATACTAGGTACCACGTCATTTTCAACTTTAACTTCAATAGACTATTAATCTCAAATGCACATTACAATATGAGCCATGAGTAAGTAACAGTAAGCTTGTCTAGTCACGTCTAGTCACGGCAACCAGCCGACGAGCAATCACATTGCTCAACAACACACGGTCTCAGCAGACCACTCCACAGTACGGTCAATCCAGACCACGATCATCGCCGACTTCGAACATTGAACTCAATAAGTCACATAGTCACATAGAAACCCTTACTCATACTCTCATATTTTACAACTGGATAAACATCCAAAATACTTTCAATAAGCTTTCTACTTTATCAAGTGGTACGAAGATTCACTAAAAAACTCTCAATGTTAACTGACTCAAATATCACAAAATAGCTCACCAGATATTTCCCGACTAAGATACTTCAATACGCCAATTCATGTCAATCATTACCGCAATCCCTCATATTCCTCAGGTAACAGGATTGAGAAGAGAACCACGTTCTTCCCTGGACGAGGTTTATCAATGCTCACAATAATTACCAGCATTGAACCAACATGAAAATAAGAAAACATATTAGAACATATCACATTACGTACAAGATTAAACTTGACTCTTTCGGAAGCTCATAATTACCTTCTTAACTCCACAATAGAGTAGAAAACTAACTGACTATACTCACAGAACAATCCAAGTTTTATTACCAATTGCAAAATAAACATTACGTAAAGCGCATGACAGTAGCGCTTTTGGCGGGATGATGATTCAGACATATCTCCGAATACTACGAGCTTCATAATCCAGGGGAAGGTACATGAATTTCAATCTCGTCGTCGTCGTCGTCGTCGTCGTCGTCGTCGTCGTCGCCGTCGTCGTCGATAACATGCACTAACGAGCTCAGCTTGCAGCTCTCAATATTCTTTCATCTTATCATAAACCTAGCTCCGTGGTTGATCTTGAACACAATCCATGCTGATATGATATTCAGCACAGTGGGCAATCCAGGCTCAGTGGGCAATAGCGATCTTGATCATTCTCTGCTGGATGCACGGTGGGCAATAGCGATCTTGATCCCACTTCTGATGTCGGGGAACAGCGATATTTATCCCACTATATCGGGGACATGTCACATCAGGATATGCACGAGCATTATACTGTCAATACAACATCAGATATCTTAGGATTCCTAGGTCTTGATCTTGAAATAATAACTCACAGGACTTCATTACAATGACATTGCTTGTATTTTACACACGATCATCATGGATTACAGATTACAGTTAGGATACGTCTAGATTCAATTAATTGATGGAACCTAAACGACCTCCCTTCACCCCATAGTCGTCCTGTCCACGCCATAGAATCTTTTCCTAATTCTATACTCGATTCGCAATACGATCGTGATGTCGTCAACACATCATTCTTCCCATCTACGTTCCAATGTAATCGCCACCCAACCATCTCCATTCGTCACATAACGTCTAATGTACGCCATCTTTTCTTATCATAGGCTCACTCACTCACTCACTGCCACAGACTACCAAACCAGCTCACATCCCTCTATCGAACAACTGTCATCTGTCATAGTGCGTAACACCACAGACTTAACATAGTCTATTCTCATACCACAGACTACACCACGAAGGTAGAACTCACGTCACGGAATAACAACACTACCGATTCCATCAGTCAACTGAATTCACAAACTACTCTTTAACTTCTATAGCTTGATTATACGTCCATCTCCGACATAAATATATATATATCGGCGTGACTGTGGCAGCAAGCGTCAGAAATATGAATTTAGTAATCATTTTATTTAACATTAATGGTGATTTTAATGTTTAACATCATTTCATTATTTAATGTTTGAACAGTTATTCAATTGATTTCCATTTGATTTTAATGTTTTATAATTATTTGATAATCAATTTATGTTTAAAGTTAATTGGTTTAACTATTGTAACATCAAAAACTATTGTAAAATAATTCTGTACGAAAATGGTTGTTATTGAGTGTCTATAAATAAGACTGCTCGACGCTCCGCAAGTCATTCTGGCGCGGATCGTCGAACAGTCCTGAGAACTATAAGAATAATCTCCAAATTAAAAGATTAAGTTGACAGCAGAGTTTCTTGCCCATTCTTCTCTGCTGATGCTCTTCCGAATGGGTGGTAAATTCAAACCTGAATAAAGATAGTTGACTTTGACTTATGTGGTGTTTTCAATAAAATGGCGGACGCCACCCCGTTATTATATATGTCGGAGATGGTTGTCAATAATTACAATTTGTGGGTATTCACCAAACCTTGTCAAGAATTGATTTTTATGTTATTAATTTAAATGATTTTAGTATCAAATCAAGTACTTAGTTTGTGCACTAATTGATTTTTGGCAACTAATTTCGACAAGTGTGACCGTTAGTTTTGTTCTAAACATGTTATGCTATGTTGCTTTGTTTTTAAAATGATTTACTTTGTAAATCACCATTGTTTATTTACGACAATTATTCTCGTATTATTTGATTACATTGAAACGTAAATCCTGGATTTAGTGCATTGTTGTATCAAGTAAACACGTGACTCACTACTGCAGTGCGTCAACGGACAGAGTTGTTGGGGGGAGTGCAAAGTGGGGCCATCGCTATAAAAGAGCGTGCACTCAGTAAGCTCGCCAGTCGGTCTTCGGACTCGACGTAATACAGAGCTCCCCAGCTCCCGACAAAACTGTAGGTTTACTTGGTACAGCGCTGCTGTATATTTACAATAGCTGTAGACTTGCTTATAGCGAGATACACTTTGTAATTCTATTGTACGAACTGTGACCATAGCGGTCTGTTCGCCTAACCTGTATTTTGTAATTGGGTGGCTTCGGCTACTGTACGAACTGTGACCATAGCGGTCTGTTCGGTTGTATTTTAATTATTTTGTTTTATCTTTTTACTGTTTTACGGTCGTGTGGAGTTGCTGTAATCTCCCATCGACCGCGTCCCCGGTTGGTGGATAGGGGAATGCCCCCCAGATATGGGAGGTACTGGGGAAATCAAATACCCAGCGCGAACCAAACCAGTAGGCATGGGCGTGCCTTTAGTCTTGTAAGACGCGGCCTAAGGGATCCTACCCTGACAGAAAAGACGAAGCTGTGGATCAGCTATATCACATGAAATGGCGGAACTTAAAACGAAACTACCCCAGGAGGGTACCACATGTTGTGAAGAATCCCTCCCTGAACACTGATCTTCGGAACAGAGCTCAGGCTGCCCCTCGTATTCTGGGGGGGGGGCAAATTTCGCTCAAGTAATGTAATATCGGATCCTGCGTGGGAGGACTCTCAGGCCCCCGTAACTAATACTGCAACTGGAACAAAGAAAATGGTCCAACAAGCGTTTCATCCGAGCTTGTTCGTAATTAGACCCAGGAGTTCCTCACTAGGTAATACACCTAACCCTAAAAATGTCCTACAGCCCATAGACACACCCGAAGTGAGCAATGAACAGCCAGAGATCATCCCTCCCACCTGGCAAAAAGTTCCGGCAACTAGGGTTACTAGACACCCAATGCCGTTAAACAATAGGAGAAATCTCACCTCCTACGCAAATAAACAATAGTTTCTCTATTTTAACACTGGATCCAGACGATGATCCCCACCAAATTGCCACTCGACCAAATAAACCACCTCCAATAATGCTGTATGGAATTGAAAACGTCTCCGAGCTCTCCAAACTAATTGAATCAGTAATCCCATCCACTGAGTTTAAGTTCAAGATTGTAAACAAAAACCTTCTACGTCTTATGGTGAACTCTACAGAAAATTACAAAACAGTAATTGATTTGGTGAGACAAAAAGGACTGATTGGGCACACCTTTACCAGAAAAGATATGAAGTCTCACAGAATAGTCATTAAACATCTCCATCACACTACACCTCATGACGCAATAGTCGAAGAGATAGAGTAGACTGGAAACAAAGTCATCGGTGAAATTATTAACGCACGATTCGGCCCCGAGAAGAAACCATTAAACACATTCTTTGTTAATCTTGAACCCAGCGTCAATAATAAAGCCATAAAAGACATAAAATTTATCTTCCACCAACCTGTTAAAATTGAAAATCCACGTAAGTCAAAGGTTATTGTCCAATGTCAGAGATGTCAACAATATGGCCACTCTAAAAACAACTGCATGAGGCCGTATCGCTGTGTTAAGTGTGGAGAGGGCCACAAAACCGCCGACTGTCCAAGAAAGACAGAAACACTCCCGCGCGATGTGCACTTTGCACTAATGATCACCCTGCAAATTACAAAGGTTGCTCAGTCTACAAAGAGATCTTAGCCAGGAAAACTAAGGGAGGTGGTCCTAAAGTAAACACTCGCTCAACTTCCACTTACACTAAGAATGAAGTAATAACCACTTTACCAACTATGAGTATTGCACCAAAGAAATACACAAAAGAAACCTATGCAGAAATCGCTAATACCTTCAAAACTAATAATGCAACATTAAAACCAAGTGATAAAAATCACAGCCAACAATCTACCACAGTAGAACAAATATTGATTATGCAATCTGATAAAATAGATATGCTGCTTCAACAAATCAGCTCGCTCCTAAGCTTGCTTACTACTATCCTCCCTGTTCTCACTAACAAATAATGGCATCATTACGGGTAGCTACATGGAATATCAACGGATTATCTCCGAATTTAAACGAACTCGAAGCACTCATCATCTCCAATAAACTAGACGTAGTTCTAATATCCGAGTCACATGCTACCGAACGAAGCTCCTACCGACTCAAGGGTTTCGATATATACCACACTCCTCATCCAGATGGTAGTGCTCACGCCGGTTCTGCTCTGGTGATCAAATCTAGCCTTAAACACTGTCTTCTGGAACCATACTCCACTAACCACTTACAAGCCACCAGCGTGCGTTTGGAAGATAGAGCAGGCCCAATTACTCTCTCGGCTACATATTGCCCACCAAAACACAAAATCACTGACATCATGTTCCTAGACTACTTTAAGAGTCTAGGCAATAGATTCATATCTGGTGGCGCTTGGAATGCCAAACACTCCTTGGGGCTCCAGAATAACGACCACACGGGGAAGACAGTTGAAAAATTGTATCGACAATCAACAGTATCATCCACTATTTGATGACTTTGGCCCGCGAGGCGGCCAAATCTTGCGGCTATAAATACTGTTGGACCAATTTTGGGAAAATATATATAAAGAAAACGGAAGGAGACCAGCGCCTAGAAATTAAGAACGAAAATGACCTCGAGAATTTGAAGATAGGATGACTAAGGACTAGCAGTAACACTTCAAAGGTTTTCTCAAAGATAATCCGGTGTGTACCTATCCGCAAACAATATTTTGAACAATATATTACTTATATACATTCTACCCTAATAACGCGCTCACCAAATACTCAACAAAACAACAAACATATATACACAACCACTCACACAAACAGTAACAATAATTGCTTTACTAATTTTACTACCGACTATATTGATGATAGCTATATATGTATACGTCTCACTTCAATCAAACATATTTACTCCGTACAGTATGCGAACACAATCTGGTACTCAAATCAACTTTATTCACTTTCATACACATATCTATTTATAGGTACGGAGGGCACGTAAAATTGTCGGTCCTGGTTGTTACAGTCGTTGAACTAAGGGTTGGCCCTGGACTACTCGAACTTACTTGCTTATTTAATTATAGGATACATAACTGTTAATGCGTAATTCTAAATTAAATTCAATAACCAAACACTAACTGAGGATATTGACAGGTCGTGTACTATACCATGTAATGTAATAAGAGACATCAGTGACCTCGATAGAACAATAAACAACTCTTTATCGCAAAGCCGACGATTCAATATTCTTACATTTAACATACGCAGTATAAATAGAAATTTTGACAGTTTTTTAGTATACATTTCTAGACTTCATCTTGATATTGATATTATAATACTTACTGAGTGCTGGTGCGACGAGTCGTCTGTCCCCCCTCTTCTTGACGGCTATGTCAGTCTTTGGGATATACAGACCAGATTGTTTTAAGAACCCATCAATATTTATTAATTCACTGGACACGGTATTAACTACCCACCGATCGCGAAATGTTGTTTTAACAGGAGATATAAACATTGATACTTTAGACATGACAAAAAATCATACATTGAATTATATTGACACCTTGAACTATTATTGCCTCCAACCAGCTATACATATACCGACCCACGGACGTACATGTTTAGACCACTTTATGTTTAGATTGACAAGCAAATGTGAGTGTCTTGTTTTTAACACAGACTTAACAGACCACTTTCCAATAATGCTATCTATCATTGGAACTCCAGCTTGCACACCCTGGATTAACACCTACACACGTACTAAAGTAAATTTTGAAACTATACGTACTGATATTAATGAAATAAATTGGTCTGCATTTTTTGAACTTACCGATGTTAACCAAGCAGTTGATCACCTAATCACTACACTCCAACAAATAATTATTAAAAATACAGAAACATTGACATTCTCAAAACGGAAACAACCTATTAAGCCGTGGATAACTTATAACCTTATTAAATGTTTCCGCAAAAGAGATAAATTACACACACAATCCAGGAGCGACCCAAACAATTACGAACTGAAAAAGACATATATAGATTATAGAAACAATTGCAATAGATTAGTAAAATTTCTAAAAAAGGAATACTTCAGGGAAAAATTACTTAGAAATTTAGATAATAAAAAGTATATGTGGGATACCATAAAAGAAATTGGCAATATTAAAGTTAAAAATACACAAGCAACAGATCTTTTGAAACTTACAAATAATCCTGAAGAATCTCTTGATGTAGCAAATAATTTTTTCACTACCATAGGGTTGGATCTAGCAAATAACATATTAAATAAAACTAACTCCACGGAACAAGACCTAGTACATAAAATCAATCTAACAGAAAATAATAATAAAAACAGCCATTCATTTATGCTTTATCCCACAGACTACCAAGAAATAGACAAAATAATCATTAATTTAAAAGGCAAATGTGCATCTGGAATAGACGATATTTCTAGCTACTTTCTTAAAAAGTATCATGCAACGCTGTGTTCGCCAATTGCTCACATCTGCAATCTGAGTTTAAGAGTGTTTCCAACTTCATTCAAATTGGCAGTGGTGGTCCCTGTTTACAAGGATGGAGATAGGGACACTGTATCGAACTACAGACCAATTTCGCTGTTAAGTTCACTTAGTAAAATTCTAGAAAAAGTAGTAAATCATAGACTAATAAAATATTTAGAAAGTAACCAATTATTATCAACCCACCAATATGGTTTTAGATCTGATAAATCTACGACACATGCTGTTCTATCATTCACAAACAAAGTAACTGAATACGTGGATAAGAAAGAGAAATGTGTAGGTGTTTTTCTTGACTTGAAAAAAGCGTTCGATACGGTGTCCCTACCCCTCCTTTTTAACAGATTGGAAATGTTGGGAGTGCGAGGTCTAGCCTTGAATTGGTTCCGGGACTACCTAAGTAACAGGGAACAGGTAATTAAGGTCAAAAATACGCTAAGTAACGTAGCAAAAACCACATATGGCATACCTCAAGGCAGTACATTAGGACCGACGCTATTCCTGGCGTACGTCAACAGTCTTGCCAGTCTTGACATATCTAATGGACATATCATAGCGTTCGCGGATGACACTGCAATCTTATTTCATGGTAAATCATGGAAGGAAGTAAAGCAGAGCGCAGAGGCAGGTTTAAGAATAGTTACTAAATGGCGTGAAGATAATTTACTGACGATCAATGTGACAAAAACTAAATATATATGCTTCCATAACACTATGCACTCTAAACCTCCAGATGACTATACCTTAACTATTCATATGTTTCCATGTAACAGACTAGACCAAAATATTGACACTTGCGTATGCGATCAACTAGAGAGAGTGAAGTTTATTAGATATTTGGGGGTAATAATAGATGGTAATCTTAGCTGGAAATGGCACATATCACTTCTCACAAAAAGAATTAGGAAATTGATTCCAGTTTTCAATAATTTACGGGAAGTGGTTGATATGAACATGATGAAATATGTTTACATTGCATTATGCCAATCGCTTATATCATATTGCTTGCCAGTGTGGGGAGGAGCAGCAAAGACCCACATGATTGAACTAGAGAGGGCCCAACGTACTCTCATTAAAGTAATGACAAATAAGCCGCGTCGGTACTCAACAGAATCACTGTATAAAGAGGTCAAATTACTAACAGTACGCCAATTATACATGCGAGACGTAGTTTTAAAATTTCATTCCACAGTACCTATAACCCGTGGTAATGTTAACCGCAGGAGACCAGCTATTCCCCAGCAAGGCACAAAAACTGTTTTTGCACAACACCAATATCCCTTCCTTAGCTATTATTTATACAAACAAATAGACAAATCGGAACATATAATACACAAAAATAGACACACACTCAAAAATATGTTATTTAATACACTTATAAAGCTAGATTACTCTAAAACTGAAGACTACCTCAAACCCAGACAATAATGGTAGTAAATACACACACACACACACACACACACACACACACACACACGCGCACGCACGCACGCACGCACGTATACACACACGCGCGCATACTCCCACGCAAGCACAGGGTTACACACAAACCTTGTATTTATTTTCATTTTGTTTATTGTTTTGTAATTCATTCCAACATTGTTAATATTTCATTTTATTACCCATATAAGTTTATAAGTTCCAGTAATTGTACGCAAAGTTCATGAAGGTGGAGTTTGGCTCCCAAGACACAGACTATTCTAGTTTGGGAGTCAAAGGTTTTGTAAATTAGATTAAATTTTTGAGGAATAAATGATCTTACTTACTTACTTACTTACTTACTATCAACCGGAGAACCCACATATTGGCCAACAGACCCAAAGAAGGTGCCAGATATGTTAGACTTTTTTATAACCAAAGGTATAAGCGACATGTTTACCTGCATTGAACCCAGCCTAGATGGATCATCGGACCATTCTCCAGTAATTTTAACCGTGAGTTCCACCATCGTTATGAATGAGAGACAGTTACAATTACACAATAACAAAACTGACTGGGAAGGTTTCCGCTCATACATCGACGATCACATAAATCTCAAGCTACCATTAAAACAAGAGAGGATATCGAAGAGGCCTCAAGCCATATCACTAACCTCATTCAGGTAGCAGCTTGGAAGAACACTCCATTTACAAATATAGCTCCGGACCGAATTACTAATCAATCTGAAGAAATAAAAAAGAAGCTAATCGAAAAACGAAGACTTAGAAGAAACTGGCAACAATCTCGACACCGCTCTGACAAAACTCTCTAATAACAAAGCGATAAAGGATTTAAAATCCACACTCGAAGAACAAAGTCAAGCTACCCTTAGAAAAACTTTGGAATCAATGTCACCATCTGCTCACGGAGAACGATCTCTGTGGAAGGCTACTAAACACCTAAACAAACCCCAGCAATCATTCCCTCCTATAAGATGCGAATCTAGCTGGGCACGAACTGACCAAGAGAAAGCGGAGGCTTTTGCAAAGCACCTGGCTGAAGTGTTTACTCCAAACAGTAATGGGGATGGGGATGAGTCAGATCTAGATGCCGTGCTTGAACAAGATTTGCAAATGTGCCTACCTATCAGGTCCACGTCGCCCAAGGAAATATCGAGAGAAATACGCAAACTTAACCCAAAGAAGGCGCCGGGTTTTGATCTCATTACCCCTAGAATCCTAAAGGAACTCCCTAAAAAGTGTATTACTTTCCTAGCCTCGCTTTTCAACGCCACGTTCAGAGCTTCATACTTCCCCAACATATAGAAGGTCTCTCAGATAGTCATGGTCCATAAAGACGGTAAACCGCCACATGAGTGCTCTTCATACCGACCCATAAGTTTAACGCCTGTACTATCGAAGCTGTGGGAGAGGATTTTTATAATAAGGCTCAATGAATTTATGCACGAAAATAATGTTGTCCCCAAACATCAATTTGGATTTCGTAAGTCACACTCAACCATTGAACAAGTACATCGGGTGTACAATTCAGTGAGACAATGCTTTGAAAGGAAACAATATTGCTCTGCTGCCTTTCTGGACGTACAACAAGCATTTGATCGCATCTGGCACAAAGGGTTACTGTACAAGATTAAACAAATGCTACCACATTCAGTATATCTCACCCGAAAGTCTTATCTCTCAGACCGACTATTCCAAGTTAAAATACGGAGCTGCCACTTCCAATCTATTTCCTTTGAATGCAGGAGTTCCCCAAGGTTCAGTGCTTGGACCAGTTTGGAGAATTGCTATTGTGTAAATATTGTACTAGTATTTGAATAAATAAAAAATTATTTAATGTACTATTTAATTATAATAATAAACATGTTTAACGAGTCATGAGTTTTTTTTATTACAAAAAGTAAGTACATCACTAATACCGATTTAAATGAATGAACTGAATTAGGCATCACTAGTACAATTTCGCCCACAGACCACGAATTTCGCCCACAGACCACGAATTTCGCCACAGCCTAAGGATGTGTGAGTGAGATTTGTTTGAGTGAGATTCGTTTTGATTGGACAACACGTCTGCCGCCTAGCGAATCACCGCCTATCTGTGCCGCCTATCGTGTCACTCTGAATGTATGGAGTTATCGGTCTATCTTTGTTTCTTGGTCTGTGGTGGCGATGTTTTGTTGTGCCGCGCGCCTCTTTGACAATGCCGACAAGGTCAGTGCCTACTACCCCTCCTCGCTCCACCCGCCCGCCACCTTGCCACCCGCCCGCTCACCGCTGTCTAATTAGTCTATGCGTGAGCGCTGACCTTTGCGCATCGATTTACTTCCGGTTTGCAGTTTGAACTCGTTTCGCGTTAAGTTTACTGTGATAATGTCGTCATATGTAAACATTTTGAATAGTGTGGTAGAGGATATGTTGGACAATGTGCCGTTGAGTGATCTCACGAACTTATTTCACCAGCACGATGGAGCGCCCGCGCAATATCAGGTGCGAGTACGTGAGTACCTAAATGCTCATTTTAGTGATAGGTCGCGGAGGGCCAGTGCCGTGGCCGGCTCGCTCCCCAGATCCTCATGGACTTTTATTTGTGGGGTGAATAAAAAAGACAAGTGTACGCTACAGATTACTCAAACCTAAAAGTGCGTATAACAACCGCTTTTGATAAAATTAGGAGTGATGGTTTTGTTTTAAATCGCGTAAAAATAGTAGGTACCCACCTATGCAAAAGCGTGCAGAATTGTGTACTTATTTTGCGTGATGGTGCTCATTTTGAACAATTTTTAAGATTACTGTAGGTAGTATGGATGTGTAAATAGCTAAATTATTAATTTAAATATGAAATTATTGTAAATAGGTATGATTCCATTTTTTAAATACGCCAAAAATACCAACGAACTGTTTCAATTACGTAATTTCAGATTAATATCTACATACCTATTATTAGTTTAGTACCTAGGTGTTTTTGCCAGTCCTAAGCCAGGTTTGAAGTATGAAGGGAAAAAGGTTCATACCTACCAAGTTCACTCACGTAAATGTGATTAGGTATTCGCTTACTTTCGCCACTAGGGTGTCCATAAGTTGGGATTTATTTCATAAAACATTTGTCAGGGTTTTCTCGGCGATGCGTGATTATTTTTTCAAATTAATATTTTTATTAGGTACGTGAAATCACGTTTTATCATAGGATGAAACACGTCCGTCGTTCAAATGAACTCGCTGTATATAGGCAATTGTCTACTAAAACGTGTAGTGAATTGAACACATCGTCAGAGTCATCTAATGTGAAGTCGAGGAACATTAAACTACCTAAAGTAAACATACCTACGTTCGACGGCAACATTAAGACATGGTCGCATTTTTATGATGTTTTTAATTCACTCGTTCACCAAAACTATTCACTCACCGACTCGGAACGTATGCATTATTTAATGTCATGTTTATCGGGTGAAGCTTTAACACTCGTTCGTGCATATCCGTGTGAAGGTACCTTGTAGCAATTTCATTGCTGGCATATCTTCCTTGGCTCACAAACACCATATCTCAGTTAAATTCTTTATAAATTGTATTTCAAAACATATTTTTGTATGTTATAAACGAATTTGTAAAAATTGTAAACATGTTTGACAATTGACAGCTGACAAGTAATATAACTAGGACTTTGACGTTTCCTTCTTAGTGGTCAGTCATTGATCGATCAATCGATAATTATTTAGTCGATATTAACACAATCTGTTTCAGTTATAAAAACGTCAAAGTTACTTGACAGTTGTAATGTCAGTTTGCTATTGATTGCTAATGTTGGTTGAAACAAGTACTATATATAAGGAGAAAACGCATGTCATTCCCCCCCTTTTGTTACTCGTTCGCCTTTAATTCGTGTTGTCTGCACGAGCTTCGGAACCCAGTAGAACTGGGTTCATCCGACGGGCTGCGCTAAGTGGAGTTTCCTGTTTGGGGTCATCGGTATAACCGCATGTGCGGTTAACCTTGTTGGCCCAAGCCGGACTCCCACTGCTGGGCGCAGCGACGGCGGATCGCCAGCGAGCCACCACACCACGCTTGTCCGAATAACCTAAAAAGCTAAGTCTTCCATTTCATTCCCCGGGAGACTGCCTGCGCCTTTTTGTTCACGACCCTGAGTTTCTTTCTTTCTACATTTCATTCTAGTAACGTGTTTAATTTAAATTCCTTTTATTAATTAAGTAAATTGTTCAAGATTACCCTTTTTTTTATTTTACCCTACTGAACCTAGGTAGGTAGGTTTTAGCCTCTTTTTAAATACGTTATAACCTATTATGCAGAAGCTTATCAGTCATTAGTAAATAGGTATAAAAACAAACGTGATTTAGCTTTTACTTGTTGGAAAGAAATATTGAATATTAACTTTAAAATTAATTCTCCTCTAGAATTTCGCCGTGCGCTCGATTTATTTAAAGAAAATTTAAATATTTTACAACGTTTAGACCTACCGGTACAACATTGGGGTTTTGTGTTATGCTATTTAATACTTTCCAAACTAGACTCAGTTACCCGACGCGCGTTTGAACAAGAGTATTCTGACTCGGAGTTACCTGTTTATGAGCAACTTTTTAGTTTTTTATATTCGAAGTGTGAATCCATTGTGCGTGACAGTCACTTCACGCAGCACGATCGTGTTTCGACTGATAAGAGTGATACAGCTCGCGCTGTCACCCGTCAGTCGCATACATACACGCCTAGGAAACCTGTTTCTACGTTCTTATCTGGCGCAATTAAATCCGAGCAATTGAGTAAACAATCGCAATCGATTAGTGAAAATAATGTTAAGGTTTTCCATAGTAATTTGCCTACTTCTACCCCTATAAGTAAATGTTCATTCTGTCAACAAAATCATTCAATCAAATCATGTGACGCATTCATTCAGAAGTCGATAGAAGATAGATATAACATAGCAAAACTTAATCATTGGTGTTTCAATTGTTTGAGACCGTCTCATCAATTGAAGGACTGTAAGTCTATCTTTTCGTGTCAGGTTTGTCGACAGAAACATCACACTCTTCTTCATAGAGAATCTTCAAAGGCCGTCATTCAACAAAATTCTTATGTATCGACGGATCGTTCGGAACCGAGTTCAACGGAACCGGAGTCGCTCACACAAGTTTTGACAAACATAAGTAGTAGTTCAGTAGTGTTACTGGCTACAGCAATCGTGGAAGTGCGTGATTCATCTGGTCGATTTCTTTCTTTTCGTGCGCTCATCGACTCAGGTAGCCAATCCCACTTCATCACCGAACGAGCTTTGGAACGTTTACGTATGAAACCTCAACCTACCTCGCGTAACATACATGGCCTAGGTCAATCGTCAACTGCCGTGTCAGGGATGGTCAACCTAGAGTTAGGGGTTAACGGTAGGGTTTTATTTAAGGTCAATGCACTCACACTGCCAACTATCTGTGGGAAGATGCCTACAACTCGCGTTAACCTTTCTTCATGTGAACATTTACGCAACTTGGTTCTCGCGGATCCCGATTGTGACAAGCCGGGTCATGTTGACATATTGATAGGTGCGGAGATTTTCCCTTCTATCCTGATGTCTGGAAGTATTGGTGTGAAGTATCCTGGTGGTCCAGACTACCCCTCGGCGCTGAACACTGTGTTTGGTTATGTCATTTTAGGTAATGTGCAGTGTAGCGAATCATCATTCAGCACGCGTTCCTTTCTCGTTAACGAAACTGATCTTCTTCATGATGAAGTGAAGAAGATGTGGGAGCTAGATTCTTTTCCTCAGTCATCGTCGCTAGCTCCATCAGAACAACAGTGTGAAGATTTATTTGTTGAAAACTATACTCGAGATGTGTCGGGAAGATATATCGTGTCATTGCCATTTAAAGAAGATAACAAAAATCTTTATTTTCCCGGTTCGCGTGAAAACGCATTACGTCGATTTCATTCGTTGGAGCGCAAGCTTTATTCCAATCCAGAGCTCCACGAACAATATTCAGAGTTCATGTTGGACTACTTGAAGAGTGGTCACATGACTCAGGTTTCAGCAAAGGATCTTAGTAGTGGAAAATATTATATCCCACATCATTGTGTGATACGTCCTAGCAGTTTGAGTACTCGATTGAGAGTAGTTTTTGATGCTAGTGCTAAAGACGCCCGTGGTCGTTCTCTAAATGACACGGTTCATATTGGCCCCAAATTACAGACTAATATTGCAGAGTTACTGCTAAGGTTCCGCATTCATCCCATTGTATTTACCGCCGACATAAAACAGATGTTCCGAAATATATCCCAAAACGTAGACGATCGTGTATTTCAAAGGATCTTTTGGCGCTTTAATAAAGCTGAGCCCATTCAAGAATTCGAATTGAATACAGTTACTTATGGAATTGCGTCTTCTCCTTACTTAGCATGTCGTACTATCAAACAGCTCGTCGATGACGAGGGTTCCGATTTTCCCCATGCTATTGAGGCGCTTACCTCCTCAATTTACGTCGATGACGTAGCTCATGGCAGTTTCTCCCTAGAGTCAGCTGTGCTTATAAAATCTGACGTCATTAACCTACTTAAACGTGGTTGTTTTGGGTTGAGAAAGTGGGCAAGTAATAGGAAGGAATTACTCGCGGATTTACCTACTGAACATTGCATAACTGGATGTGTATCTATGGATGTGGAAAATTCTCCAACTCTTAAAATATTAGGGCTAAAATGGGAACCGGGTGAGGACATCTTTTCCTTCGACGTCTCCCCAATCGATAGAACTTGTACTAAACGTACAATTCTTAGCGAAGTAGTTCGTATTTACGACCCTTTGGGTTTCTTGTGTCCTTTGACATTCATCCCCAAGTTGTTGGTGCAACGCTTGTGGATATTAGGTATCGGATGGGACGACGTTCCTCCGATCGAAGTTTTTCGTCAATGGAATCAATACGTAGCTGAACTTCCTTCAATCAAACAAATACGTATTCCTCGTTGTGTGTCCATAGACTCTATGGAATCGTGCGAACTTCACGGCTTCTCGGACAGTTCTGAAGTTGGGTACGGTGCGGTAGTCTACTTACGTATGCGTGATTCTCAAGAACGTATTCACGTATCCTTCCTCTGCGCGAAATCTCGTGTAGCACCTATAAAGAAAACATCGTTACCTCGACTCGAGCTTTGTGGTGCTGTCCTTTTAGCTGATCTGCTCAAATTCGTTTAACAAACTTATGCCCCTTTTTTGTCGTTCTCTGACACGTCGTATGCATGGTCAGATTCAACAATCACCCTTGCATGGATTCGTAGCCATTCTTCACGGTGGAAAACGTTTGTGGCCAACCGTGTTAGCCACATTCATGAAGCTGTCCCCGACGCTCGGTGGAACCACGTGCGTTCTGGTGACAACCCTGCGGACATAGCGTCGCGAGGTATGTCCCCTATCGATCTCATCCAGTCCGAGCTATGGTGGGCGGGACCACATTGGCTTCGGCAGTCTGCGTCTTCGTGGCCTCTCATTTCTTCTATCGTTGCTGACGAAACCGAAGTACGTGCCGAGGAACGTATCGTATCTTTTATCGTAGATGAAGATATTCATTTTATCGATTCATTGCTAGAAAGGTTCTCTTCAATTCGTAAAGTTCAACGTGTAGTTGGCTTTTGTCTTCGTTTTATTCGTAACGCGAAATCTAAACAAAATCGTACCTCTGATCTTTTCCTCAATCGTGCAGAGCTTCACGCATCGTTGATGACAATTGCTAAACGCATCCAATCCATTCACTTTTCTGAAGAAATTCGAAAGCTCCAAGATGGTAAACTGTTACCCAAATCGTGGAGGAAACTGAATCCGTTTATCGATAGCCATGGAGTCCTCAGGGTGGGCGGTCGACTCTCTCGATCCGGTCTTGAGTACAATCATAAGCATCCTGCTCTCATTCCGAGAGATTCTACGTTTACGTACATGGTCATCGAAGCAATTCATAGGGAACATTGCCATCCTGGGTTAAACACAACGCAGTATCTTTTGACACAACAATTTTGGGTATTTTCATCTAAACGTGCTATTCGTCATTGTTTGTCAAAATGTATACAATGCTATAAGACTAAACCAAATAATCTTGAACCGTTTATGAGCGATTTGCCTGCTACTCGCGTAAATCAGGTAAAACCATTTTCAGTTGTTGGTGTGGACTACGGGGGTCCATTCCAAATCAAATTAGGTAAACATCGCGGTGCTAAAATCGGTAAAGCATATCTATGTTTATTCATTTGCTTTAGCACCAAAGCAGTTCATCTCGAAGCAGTGAGTGAGCTATCTGCGGACGCGTTTATCGCTACTCTTCGCCGATTCGTAGGTAGACGAGGTAGAGTTAGCGTTATACATTCCGATTGCGGTACAAACTTCGTTGGAGCTAGGAAAATCCTAGATTCTTATGTTCGTGCTGCTTCCCAGTCTCAGAACATCGAATTCAAATTTAATCCCCCCGCAGCAAGTCATTTCGGAGGCGTATGGGAGATTCAAATTCGAGCCGCGAAAACTCACTTACATCGTATCGTAGGTAATCAAACTCTTACGTTCGAAGAGCTAACAACACTCTTCGTTCAAATCGAAGCTATGTTAAACTCACGGCCACTTTACCCTTTGAGTTCAGATCCTAACGACATGAACGTTTTAACGCCCGGACATTTTTTGGTTTTGGAACCACTTACTGCCGTTCCAGACTCTAACTATTTAGACATAAACATAAGTCGTCTTAGCCGTTGGCAATTAATTCAACGCTTCCAACAAGATTTCTGGAATCGTTGGAAGATGGAATACCTCAGTTCTCTAACACAAAGGTGGAACAAACACGATTTGACGTTATCCGTAGGTTCTCTCGTACTGATAAAGAATGAGAATACCATACCGTTGCATTGGCTTTTAGCTCGCGTTTCACAATTATTGCACGTTAGCCCCGATGGTGTGGTTCGCATAGCTACAGTTCGCACTGCTAATGGTAGCATGTACACGAGACCATTGGTCAAATTGTGTCCTCTACCTATTCAATCAGATTAACGTATCAAGTAACTTTGAACTAGATGTAGGATAGATGTTAGGTAGAGTTATCATATTCAATTCAAGTATCATATTCAATTCAAGTTATCATATTTAAGTCAAGTTATCATATTCAATTCAAGTTATCATATTCAAGTCAAGTTATCGAATTCAAGTTCCTTTAAGTTTTCAAATTCAACGACAGCATCAATCTTTAAGTAATCATTTTCTATGTTATCATAATCGAAAATACAAATTCCTATGTATTTTGGTGGGCGGTATGTACCGTCTTCGCGGTATTTCGTAATGCACGTTTCTAAACTGCTCCACCGACCTGGAATTTGAACCAATGGGAGCACGTCTTTTCTATGACGTGCAGCGCTCGCATTGGTTAAAGCAGACAGCCTGGCGGGAACAACACCTCGCCACTTCCGCACACGTTAAAAAACATGGCGAATGGTGGTTCATCTTAAAATCTATAAAATTCGTTTCCCTATGCAAATTCGAGCTTCTTCATTATATACGTCATCAAAGCGGCGCCGCTGAAGGACTTAAACTGTGGTGTGTGTGGTGTGTCGTGCGCATTCCAAGGAAGGACCTAAACTGGACATTCCACGAGACCGCAGAAGGCAAGTCAGGTGCGTAGCGTCTTATTATCCTGTTGGTTCAAAGCCTAGAGAGCTGGGGTTCTTTAGAAACGTGCAGATAGATATATTAAATACCTAATATCAATCGTCTGAACAAAATGTTGAAAAATCATACAGCATCTATATGGTCTCTTACTACAATATTTATCTATTAATAAATCTTTATGTGCCTCATATCCATGTACTGTGCCTATATCAAATTTATCTTTAGCAAATAGAGAGTTATAAGTACTTATCAAATTCTGTATCTGTGATTGTTTTTCTATATTTAAGTGATTAATGGATATGTCAAAGTTTTTTACCACTATATTCTCATTGAAATTTATTTTAAATGGACTATTATTTTTTATTTCAGTTTTCTCAATGAATTTTTTATTTTTACTTTTTATCTCACCTGTAAATCCAGGAATTGTTTGAGTATTTTGTGTATTATAGTTATTTTGATTGTTACCTGCTAAGCCAGGAATTTGTTTGTAATTATTTGTTTCTTTTTTATGATTTTCAATTATTAAGTTTTGAGTAATGTTCAGACCTTCATTTTTCATTAAGTGAAATGCTTTTATACAGTCTAAACCGATCAAGAAATCATAACTAAAATTTTCTTTATCTATAACAAAAACAATCATACTTTGTTCAGTATCAAATTTTTTTTATTTTTAATTTAACTGTTCCTATCGATGTTTTAACGCCATTAATTGTTTTTAGACCTAGATTATTTTCATTCTTAAAGTTTGAGCTTCTTTTTAAAGACAGTAACTTAGAATTGATTAAAGATACATTAGAACCTGAATCATAAATTCCTGAAGTTTCTAGAGTATCATTTATTAGTAATTTAATTTTAATTAATGGCGGAACTATCAGTTTTTTGGTTCAGTTTCATTTAATTCGGCTTCTAAGTCAAAATTATTCACACTTCTTATGTGGTCTTTTTTTTGTTTTTCAAAATTTTTATTTTTAAACCAACATAAAGATTCCGGATGATAGCGGGATCCCCTGTTTTCTTTCTCACAAATTGGACAAGGGTGTAACCCATTCTTTTCATATTTTCCTTTAAACTTATTTTCACTATTTTCTATTTTCTTATCTGGAATCTTTTTGTTTGTTTTTATCAAATGTTCTAATCCTCTAAGACTATTAAACAAATCTTCAGTTTCCTTTAAACAATGTCTATCAATTTTATCTGCTATGAAATTTGATAGACCAATAACTATAAGATCAATCAATGTAGTTTTATCCATAGATTTATTTATTTCAAGCAATAATCTTTCTTTTTTTAATGCATAGTCTAATAGAGTGCCCTGCCTATATTTAAATAACATTGCATACCTGACTGGAGTCCAACCTTTGTCCGCATAAGTCTCACAAAACAGTTTTCTCCATGTTTTCCATTCTGAGTTTATGGTATGTTTTATGAGCATAGAACTATACCAATCCATACATGAATCACTCAAGAAAAGTTTAAAAACTTATATTTTCTTTACATCATCCGTAATTTCAAAACGCATACATTCTGCCTCAAAATTATTCATCCACTGTAACACATTAGATGTTTTAGCACTGAATTTATCTATCACAAATTTTTCTGACAAGTTTGTTAGGTTCTGAGGTTTAGATACACCTATCTTCTTTTCAGCAAAACTATCCAATATTTTTGACAAAGCCTCTTCGGTGATTCCATAAGAAGGACCTGGTTTATGTTCTTCTACTATAAATTATTCTATGCCATCCTGGTCCATATATGTATCCTTTATCTCCAGTGACAAAGAAATCCATATTTGTCTTTTTTCATGTCTCTTTTGTAGTGATGTCTTTAATGTCTGATATATCTGAGATTTATATATTGTCTCGTGCAAATTTACCGGTTGAAATTTCTCCGGAATTTTAAAAATATGTTTGTCATCCTTTGTGATTGAGGTTATATAAATCATATTGCACTTTGGATCTTCAGCAGCCTTCACCTTAAATTCGAACTTTAATTTCTCCATAGTCCCTTCAATAGCTATGCAAATGTTGTTTTATAATGTGTATTATCACACTATTTACCAATGGTTGTATAGAAATAAAAAAACTTAATTGTGTTTCTCTGCGGAAGAAACGTTTTATTATAATAACCATAAATTACCTTAGTTCCATCAAAGTAATTATTATAAAATTTACAAACCTGTGGAAGAAACAACATTTAAAGCTATTTATTTCTTTATTCCTACTTTTATTAATTTAATTAGTTTTGTTAAAAAACGATTATGACACCATGTGTTGTTGAAAACTATAGTATTGACAGTAATGACAATGACATCTAGGCGTGCGTTCAGAAACTATATTATATCTAGTTAAGTTTACGCACTAAATTCTAAAATTATATTATTCTAAAACTAAATGAAGAATCATACATGATCTTTATTTACATGTATATTATGTTGGCTAAAAGAATATAATTTTTACAGTCTAAACGAATATTTTGATATGTAAGAAAAAAACTTTTTTTCTTGTGTTAATTTTATGATAATGATTGACAATTTCTTTTGCATGCTATAATATATGGCGAAACATGCTGCACTTACCTTATATTTAATTACATCTTTGTATACCATGTTTTGAAGCAAATAAATATTTGAATTTTAATTTGTATCAATGTGTGATTTGGGGAACGAATCCGGTCAGTGACCAATTTTCTAATTGGAGTTGCGGGGCGTTGGTATGGAAAAGGAACTCACGTTGATTTCCAAATAATGTCTTCGATAGGGCTGCTGGTTCAAACCTTTCTTTACCTTCCACTACACCTTTCTTTTGGACACTTCACTCGCGGCCGCGGTTGTTATTTAGTGAGTTTACAAGCACTTTAGTATTTATTTTTCGTATTTGCGTGATGCGTTGTATTAGAGTTTTCGTCTTGCGTGAGCGGGAACTTTTTGTTGATTAGGATGGGAAGGAATGAGCGAATGAATGTGTAAGTGGTTGAATGGAGAGTGAATGAGTAGTGAATGAATGTGTGAGTGGTTGAATGGAGAGTGAAAGAGTAGTGAATGAATGTGTGAGTGGTTGAGTGGAAAGTGAATGAGTGAGTGAATGATCTATAGATAATATAAATATTCATAGATAATTAAAAACGATTAAGCGGCGCCTACAACTCCCCCCGCCTAGAGGTTTCCTCTAGAAAAGAAAACTAAGAGCGCGCTGTATAATAGAACCAAAGAATAATTATTACTTAATTATGAATACATTAAGAGCCGAGAGAAAAAACTTAAACTAATTTATGAGCGTGGGCTTTATAGCGACTAAATTTACTGTAGAGGGAGAGGACACACTCTTACTACTGGACGTACGTAACTACCGGAAGCAGTTCGAACTTTAAGAGTGCGAATGATATTGTCTTTGCCTGGATACACTTCCTCCACGATACCTAATGGCCAACAAAGAGGGTGTGCGTTGTTATCTTTTATAACTACAACTGTACCGAGTTGTATAGGATTAGTATGCACGCTCCACTTTGCGCGTTGTTGAAGTGAAGTTAAATATTCCAGACTCCAACGTCGCCAAAAACTTTGGACAATCTTATGCAAAAGCTGATAGCGAGTTAAGCGATTGTCAGCCACATTAGGCACATCTTCAACGGGAAGAAACTTCAAGGGCGTAACATTCAAAAAATGACTGGGCGTAAGCGCGGATACGCAATCGAGGTCTGCGGTTAACTTGCAGAGCGGCCTACTATTCAATAAGCCTTCAATCTGTACCAAGACCGTGTTGAACTCTTCGTATGTCAGAACTTGAAGATTAATTACTTTAAAGAGATGAGTTTTTACACATCGTACGCTGATCTCACAGAGACCGTTGAAGTGCGGACCGTATGGAGGGCTGTGTAAAAATTTTACGCGTTGATCAGCTAATTGTTGACCGATATAATTTTTATGCGATTCAGATTCTAATAGAGTGTAAATATCATTGAGTTTGCGTTTCGCTCCAATGAAATTGGTAGCTCCATCGCTATAAATTACACTTACAGGTCCTCTCCTGCAAATGAAGCGATTGAAAGCAGCGAGAAAGAGATCTGAACTCAAGTCGGTGACTAACTCGAGGTGAAGAGCTTTGGTAGCGAGACAGCAAAAGATACAGATATATGCCTTTTGACTTTTAACACCACGACGTCTGATATGTGTGATGAAAAAAGGACCAGCGTAATCAACTGCAGTGTAAACAAAAGCTTTCGCCTCAGAGACACGAAAATGAGGAAGATCACCCATTAGCGGGTTAGACGATTGAGGGTTGAGTCTGAAACATTCGTTACATTGGTGAACTCTCTGACGAACTAGGTTCCTAGCTGCCAGAATCCAAAACTTCTGTCGAAGCAGGGATAGTAATAGCGAAGGACCAGTATGTAAATTACACACATGAAAATTATCAACAATGAGCTGCGTTAAGCGATGTTTAGAGGGGAGAATAATCGGATGCTTTTGTCCGAAATTCAGTTGAGAATGAGTGAGTCTACCACCGACACGAAGTATATTCGCGTCGTCGATGAAAGGGTTAAGCTTGAGGAGCGTTTTACTAATGCGTTTATTATTTTTAATAGCGTTTATATCTTGAGCGAAACAATGAGCTTGTACGTGGCGTATGAGAAATATTTCTGAGTTATCTAAATCTAAAGGTGTAATTAAACCGTTTGTGCGTAATATTCTAGCGAAGCGCAGTACGTAAACTGTGGCGCGTAGCAACTTTTTATAACACGAGATGCGATTTATTAATTTGTCGATTAAGTGAGTTTCAGGTGCGTCAATTTCAGTAACGAGAGCTACAGTCTTCTCTTCTAACCTTTCTTCATGGTTCCGCGAGACAATGAATGGCTCAATAGGCCACTCCGAGATAGGGTATGAGACCCATTGCGGCGCGTGGAACCAATTATCTTGATTTAATAATTGCTTTGGAGTTGTCGGTCGCGATATAATATCAGCTGGGTTTTGATCACCGCTGATGAAAAACCAGTTAGAAGCTACGAGTTTTGAGTTAATTTCAGTTATCCTATTTGCCACGAAAGTATGAAATTTGAAAGCGGGCGAATGAATCCATGTTAATGCGACGGTTGAGTCAGAAAAAGCGTATACGGAATTTATAGGACAGCGTTGACTTATAACATCGCGTACAGATGTGAGCAGATCAGCTAAGAGTAACGCGGCGCAAAGTTCAAGTCTAGCGAGTGACACTTTCTTAAGCGGCGCGACTCGCGATTTGGAAGCAATAAGATTTACTAAGCCGGGCGAATCTGCGTTAGTACCTACGCGGACGTAAACAGCAGACCCGTAACATTTCTCGCTCGCGTCGGCGAATCCTAATAGCACCACGTGAGAACCTGCGCTAATACCTACATGACGCGGAATGATAACATTTGACAGGTATTTAATTTCGTTTTTGAATTGAGTCCACTTAAGACGAATTGATTCTGGGACTGGTTGGTCCCAATCCAATTCACGTTGCCAACACTCTTGTATGAGTAGTTTCATAAATGCGGTCACAGGACCCAAAATACCTAACGGGTCAAAAAGACGCGCTGTCGCGGAAAGTATTGAGCGCTTTGTGCATGCGTCGGTTGCGGCGTCATTTATTTCGTAGCGAAATACATCATCATTAGGTTGCCATTGCATACCTATGATCTTAGTACTAATTTGAGAGTCAGTGTCGAAATTTATTAATTGCGGATTCTTATGTGAGTTTGGAATTTTATTCATGAGTTCGGAGCTGTTCGAGATCCATTTAACTAATTTAAAACCCCCTGCCATAAACATTTTTACCATCTCTTGATATGTGCGTTCGGCTTCAGGCAACCCATCCATAGACGATACATAATCATCCATAAACATCCTGCGTTCCGCCTCGTGTGCGGCTATGGGAAACTTGTCGCGTTCGTCGGAAGCGAGTTGGCGTAGTGCGCGCATAGCGAGCCAAGCTGAACTTGTAATTCCAAACGAAACCCTATTAAACTGATAGGTATCAATCGCGGACTCAGAATCAAAGCGAAATAATATGCGTTGAAATGGTTGATGACTAGGAGTGAGTTTGACACAAAAATACATCCTTTCTATATCGGCTGTTAAAGCGATGCTAAATATGCGTAAGTTTATTAAAAGATCGAAAATGTTTTGTTGTAAATTGGGGCCTGCATATAATATGTCATTAAGCGATTTTCCAGAACTGGTTTTACAAGATGCATCTAAAATAATTCGAGTTTTAGAGGAAGTCTTGTCAGGTCTGTAAACGGCCCTATGCGGTATGTAATATGCGTTATCGTCTGGGGGTGCGGGTGAGTCATCGCTGGGCAACTTAGCTAAGTGGCCGCGGTCGATGTAGTCTTGTATAGTAGCGTTATAGTCCTTACGTATTTCAGGGTTGGCGTCTAACTTTCTTTCTAAATTAATTAGACGTCGTTTAGCGATTGAGTGAGAACTACCGAGTTCTGATGCGTCCGATTTAAATGGGAGATTAACCGTATAAATACCGTTATTGTCACGCGTATACGTAGATTTGAAAATATTTTCACATATCTCGTCGTCTGGGCTGAAGTGTTTTTTATCAGGAACACTTTCAAGCTCCCAAAAGCGTTGCGTTAGTGTTTCCAATGTAAGCGCATTTGTATTACAAAAGAATGTCTTATCAGTTCTATTATTGAAGTTCGATAAAGATGATTCACAATCCGCTCGTCCCATTGCGATATAACCTAGTGTGGTCTCGACGCCAATGACTGCGGATTGAGGTGAAGCTACCTTTTTCCCGCCTAACAACAACGGAAAGAGTTCATTGCCTAATAGACAATCCACCTCGGCGGGTGTGTGAAAACCATCGTCTGCCATGGGTAGATCGCTTAAATGTTTTAACTGTGACAAATCAATGTGCGCGTTTGGTAAATAATCGGTTATAGAATCGATTACTCGAGCGTTAATTGTGTACTTACATCGGTTATCAAAGCGCGAACAAATCGTGAAAAAAGTGTAACCTAGCGAAACACTTTGAGATTTACCTATACCTTGAACTGTACTGGGTGCGGGATGAATTTTTAAGTTAAGTCGATCACAACAACTCTTAGATACGAAGTGACTCATCGAGCCTGTGTCCAAAAACAAGCGCAGCTTATGCTGTATATCATTACTACCGTAGGTATATACAGTCGCAGTCGGTAACAATACGGTGGTATTTTTATCACTATTAGGTGAAGGCATAACTGCGGAAAGAGACATATCCTGTCTTATAAGCGTTGTTTGTTTACTATTTGAGTCGCTCGCGGGCGAAACGCTCGGTTCGAACGCCGGGCGCTCGCTGTTCGTATTAGCGGGTGAGTGCGCCTGATGATGCGCGGGCATACCGCCGCGCAAACGAGATAACGATTGCTGCGTTCTGTTATCTAAATGAATGAGCGTGTGATGTTTCCTTAGACAAACAGCACAACGATTCAAAGATTTACAATCATTTATGTTATGAAAACCGAGGCAATTAAGACAAAAGTTATTTTTGGCTACTAATGCATGGCGCGAGTTTGCGCTCTGAGATAAGAAATAACTGCATTTAAAAAGCGCGTGTGCCGGCTGAGTTTTGCAAATGATACAGTTGCGTGGCAACTGCGATGGATGAGTGAGTGAGTGAGCATGCGTCTCATTTTGAGTATTGGAGTTCGAGTTCGGGTAGGTATTGTTGTTGACAACAAATGCGTGCGTTTTAGACTGTTTGTTTGTTTGCGAAGTATAAGGTTTATTAGCGTAAGTAGTTTTAGCGTTCGTTGTCAAAGATGAGCGAAGAGAATGAATTTTATTCTGCTCCTTTATAAATTGTTTTAGTTGAGTAAAGGTAGGTATATTTTCACTGCGATGCGTTTGTTCAAATAGCGTAACCGAGTCTTTATCTAATTTACTGAGTGCAATGTGAGTAATTATGAAGTCCGAGAGATCTTTTATTTCTAAGCGTCGTAAAGCCGCTTCAGCAGGACAGAACTGCTCTAAAAATGCGTCTGAAGACTTCGATGAGAAATGGAGCATTTGCTCGAGGTACATAGAACCTTGTACGCGTAAATCGTGGTACTTCTCGACCAGATTGTTCCATAATATTAAGTAATTCTCGCCCGTGTTAGGTATTCCAGAACAAATCGACAGAGCCTTCCCAGAAAGTTTACCTATGAGATACTGAGCTTTCTCCGCTGGAGTTAAAAGATTGTTATCATGTATGAGACTTTTGAAATTTTGATAGAAAACCGGCCATTTATTCGGATTCCCATCAAAGGAGGTTAATTCAAGTGGAGGTAATTTCTTAGAAAATTCAAATCGATTACGCTGGGAGTCGGTCTTTAACTGCGTGATATTTCTTTCTACCGCGATTATATTACAATACAAATCGTCCAACGAGTTAAGTACGTCGAGTGCGGGAGTGGCGTCACTGTCCAATTTCATTTGAATTAAATTCAACTGATCGACTATCTCAATGAAATCAGTTCTAGCTTTTTCTAACGAGTGAAAACGAGCCATAAATATTTTTTCATTTATAGGATCGGAAACCTTTTGGCTGAGATCGTACAATTGTTGTATACGTGAAAATAATACTTCTTTTTTAGCCTCCAAAAGGACGCTTTGACGTCGTAACTCCTTCTCTGCCATTATGGGGAAATGAGCTTTAGCGTAGCGAAATAAGAGTGATTTTAGCGTGAATGGGCTCTAAGGAATTTACTCGAATTATGTAGGCAGGCGAGATGATTTGGTGAATTTGCTAATTGTTTCGAATTCATCAGTAAATATATACGAACAAATAATTAATCAATAGATATAATAATGCGTTATTTATGCGTGAATGTATAATATGCGATGAATATGTGTTGCGGTGAGATAAATAGATATATACCTAATGCGAATTTCACAATATGAATGGTTGCGCGTGAGTAAACAATGGCGTTGCCGGAATGAGAATCCAAATAGAATACTGATAAAATATGCGTGTAATATGTTTGTAAGTGTTTTATGAGATGAAATTATGGCGTTTAGGGATGGAACAGTAAGGAATCCGGCTCGATTGGATCAGATTTGGAGTTGCGGGGCGTTGGTATGGAAAAGGAACTCACGTTGATTTACAAATAATGTCTTCGATAGGGCTGCTGGTTCAAACCTTTCTTTACCTTCCACTACACCTTTCTTTTGGACACTTCACTCGCGGCCGCGGTTGTTATTTAGTGAGTTTACAAGCACTTTAGTATTTATTTTTCGTATTTGCGTGATGCGTTGTATTAGAGTTTTCGTCTTGCGTGAGCGGGAACTTTTTGTTGATTAGGATGGGAAGGAATGAGCGAATGAATGTGTAAGTGGTTGAATGGAGAGTGAATGAGTAGTGAATGAATGTGTGAGTGGTTGAATGGAGAGTGAAAGAGTAGTGAATGAATGTGTGAGTGGTTGAGTGGAAAGTGAATGAGTGAGTGAATGATCTATAGATAATATAAATATTCATAGATAATTAAAAACGATTAAGCGGCGCCTACACTAATCATACAATAAAGAGAGCTGGGTTTCACTCGTTCAAATTTCCCGCGAATGGCGGTGATGAGAGACCGAACTCACGAACGGCGCGAGTGAGACCCCCGAAAGACACTTCATTCACTTCGTTTTTTGAACCGGTGTGAATCGTTACGCGCTCCACCGAAAAATTACAAACTTTGATGTGTTCTCGACATTTCCCATCAAAACGGTGCAATTTCGTTGTGTCGTGCTCGTGTAAGGACAGCCCGAAAAGGTGAACTGCTAGCCCCGGTAGAAATTTCCTGTGCGCTAAGAAAGACGGCCGTCTCCCGCAGGACATCGCCAGGAGTTGTTCAGGTGAGCCCAGCCTCTTTCGTAGACATCGGTTCTTCTAGCATTACCTTCGTGCACTTGGCGATAACCAATATCGGATCATCGGGGGGCACCCGGTATTTCGGTCTACCAATCCGCTCGGTCTCCTTCCGGTCCAACGGTACAAAGCCATGTTTCGCGCTGTATGCCATTTGGTGAGTGGTTGACACGCTCCCTGCGATGACTTTGGGGACGCTGTTGTCAATTATGGCCGCTTTTGCCTGTTCGAGTTCTGTCTGGAGGAGAGATTCTGAGAGGGTACTACCTGCTTTCGCTCTGCCGTAGTATTCCATTATCCTGCTGCAGGTTCTTTGGCAGATTTTGAGAGTCTCTCGCGTGATGGAGACGAACTCGACAAGGGCGTTTTGCGCGTGTTGTTCTTGAGTTATGGCTTGTTCCAGGAGGTCCGGTGAGTCGACTATTCCCCGGTCGGCTTTTGTTCGGTGTTTGGCAGGGGCGGGCTTCCCCCTAGGAGAGGTGCGAACGAGGTTAGTCTGCTTTGCCCAGGATGTCGAGTGGGCTGCTTGTACTTCTCGGTAGCGCGTGTCTTGCCAGAACGCTAACAAGCTGTGGCAGTGACTGTCCAGTTACTGCCATCGGTTTCGATGCCTGGTGTTAAGACGCATGGGTTCTTCCCTGTAGACGCTCCGCGTCGCTTTGCTCGCTTCCTAGTGTGGCGACAGGTTTGTCGTATGTGCGATGTGTTATGAGGAACTCTAGGTTTTCGCCGCGGTCCTCATAAACGACAATAAGATGGCTCTCTGCTGATGTAATGCAGCCATACCTGTCCGCCACACTACCTTTCTCGAGTCCCAGCGCCATGGCCTCAACACTGATGATGCTGGGCGAGGCTCCCGTTGACAAGGCGTTCTGTCACAGTGTTGATAGCATCTTATTTACTCTAGCGAAAGGAGGCCCGGACTCCCACTCGAATACCGCGACTGTTTTGCTTCCCAGTCTCAACATTCGATAGGGCTCTCCGGCCACTTAAATTCAATTCAATTCAATTCAAATTCAATTCAAAATGTCTTTATTATATCAGATCATTACAATCATTTATAATCGTCAGCTTAAAATTAAGTTTACGTTAGTTCGCATCGCGCCACTACTGAGAAGAACAAACAAGAAACTCAGTGGGGTTGTCATTTTTTTAATGATTGTATTAACAATTTTAAGCCTTAAATAATAGAGCAATTCATTTCCAAACGTCTGAGTCTAGAATATACTCTGAAATAGAGTAATATGCCTTTTGGCTGAGTCTATGCTTAATACACTTTTTGAATTTAATAAATGAAAGACTTACCATGTCGTTTGGTAATTTGTTATAAAAACGTATACATTGACCTACGAAGGAGTGAGACACTTTATGGAGCCTTATAGTGGGCACAGCGAGCTTATTTTTATTCCTAAGATTAATTTAGTGGAGATCACTGTTTTTCTTAAATTTACTAGGATTTTTGTGCACATACATGAGGTTTCATAAATGTATTGTGAGTGTAATGTTAGGATGTTAGTGTCTTTGAATGTGCTTCTCAGTGATTCCCGTGGACCCATCATATAGATGGCTCAAATAGCCCGTTTCTGGAGCACAAAAATGGAATCTATGTCAGCGGCACTACCCCAAAGCAGTAGACCGTATGACATAATGCTATGAAAGTAGCTGAAATACACTAAACGCGCGGTGTCAACAACGGTCAGTTGACGGATCTATCATCGGTCAGTTGACGGATCTTCCGCCCTGGGTAGCGCTTCGATGGTAGTGCGCTTCATGGTGTTTTTTCCCAGTAGTGTCGACAACCCCGGCGATAGTTCGATGCGACCAAAGTCGGTAGCGCCACAGAAACAGATCCCAAGAGTCTCATCGGCCTGGTCCATGAAAAGTGCGATGCCTCTTACCCTTATTCCTGTTGATGTAGTTGGTGTGGCGTGTGCTAGGAATTGGTCTATTGCGGACGTGTGAATGTTTGGTGGTATGGTTGGTGTGGTGATGGTTGTGTGAGTGGTGATGGCTGTGTGAGTGGTGATGGCTGTGGTTATGTGTGTCGTGGCGGTGGTACTGGTGGTGTAGGCGGTAGATCCGTTTGCTATAGCAGCGATCTTTATACACTTGCCCGCAAATGTCAAGAATGGCGATCTTTTTGCCGTATCCTTCATGATGTTCGGAAGGGCGGACATGTCCAGAGTGGTCTGGATTTGGGTCTCCAGATTGAATCTGTCCATGGCAAATCTTGGACATTCGAGCAGTATATGCCATATCGTCTCCTCGTTAGTGGGGTCACAGATGCAGGAAGGGCTGTCTTTTAGATGAAACCTGTGCAAGTACGCCGCTATGCCGCCGTGGCCGGTCAGTGTCTGGACATGTTCAGGTGTTAAGGTAGTCTCTTTTAGCACTTTCCTAGCCGTCCTCACGTCAGGCAGGAAGACTTTTGTGACCTAACCGGTGCCGGAGACTTCGTAGCACTCTTGCCACTTCGCAACAGTTTCTTCCCTTATCTGTCGCCGCACAAACGAAATTGGGACGCAATCGTAGTTTGGTGCCGTTTTCGTTTTAAGGGCCGCCTGTTCAGCGAGGTGGTCTGCCCTCTCATTGCCTGGGGTGCCTACTTGAGCTCTCAACCAGAATAGCTTCACATCTCTGTTTTCCTCTCGGATCTGCTGGATAAGGCTCTTTATTTCTATAGCGAGTGGGTGTGTGGCAACAGGACAACTCAGCAAGTCAAGCGAAGATCTTGAGTCGCTAAGAATATTCGCTGAGCTTGCCCTGGACTCTCTCACCATTTTCACTGCCTTGTAGAGCGCGTACATCTCCGACTGGAAAACCGTGTTGTGAGGCTCCATGCGAAAAGTGGAGTACCTTGACTCCTTTCCCTCTTTCCACCAGGTAAGGGCAGCACCTACCTTTCCTTCAATCTTACTGCCGTCAGTGTAGATCTGGGGACCGACTATTTGGTATTTGTTGAGGGTTTCGGGAGTCAGGTCTTGTAAACACTCGTACTTGGATGTTATTAGTCGAGCTGGGTGAGGGTTTTGCAGATATCCCACCTTCTATTCCACTTCTCTTCCTGGTGGCACTTAGTGGCTGGTGTACCCCTTTTTGGCTTTAAAGGGTGCCGCTGCCTCGTGGACTCTGTCCTGTATAGTTGCTGCCAGAATTCTTAATATTTCCTTTGTTTCTTTGTATATTCCCCATCCAAATTCTTCGCTCATCCCCGATATTCTCGCTCTTCTTTCCTCTGTTCCCAGTCCCTTGGTTGTGATGGGTGACTTTAACGCTCACCACAGGTTATGGGGGTCTCATAGAGATGATTTGTTTGCTCTGTCATTGATGGAAATTTTTGGCGAGTTAAACATATGTATTGCAAATGACGGCTCCCCGACTCGCCGCACTCGCCCCTCTCAAGACCCTAGAAGCGCTGTAGATCTCACGGTCACTTCGCCCTCCATCTCTACTCGTATTTCCTGGCGTACTCTTCCAAATTCCCATGGTAGCGACCATTTCCCTATCCTAATTTCTCTCCCCAATAGTGTTGTTCCACAAGTAAATCGTTCTCCTCTCCTAAATTATAGATTGTCTGGTGAAAATTGGAACTCCTTCTCTTCCTCCTTAAACCATAGTCTCCAATCTCTTCCCCCCATTAATGCTGACAATGCCCTGAGATGTTATGACCTCTTTGTTGACTTTGGCTTTAATATCTAGCGCTGACACCAACATTCCTATCAAAACTGACCAAAATTTCCGCATTTCCGTTCCCTGGTGGGACTCCGAATGCTCCTCCGTAGTCCGTGATAGAGATGAGTCTGGGCTGTCGTACAACACCTGCATGACAACCGAGAATTTTTCGGCCTATCAGAGAGCAGCTGCTCAATACAGACTAACCCTCTCTACAAAAAAGCGAACCGGTTGGCACAAATTCTGCGAGAACCTATCCCCCAGATCCCCGGCCTGTCTGGAAAAATATAAAAAAATTTAGAGGTTCCCAGACAGACAACTCAATCCCTTCAAATGACCCTGCTCTATGGATCGAGTCTTTTTGTGACAGGATAGCTCCTCCTTCAGTGCCTGACAAAGACTCCCTCCCCCCCGATCCTTATTATATCTCTTCTTGCGACCAATTTAGTTCCCATTTCTCCCTCTCTGAACTTCAACTTGCCCTTGACGGACGTACCGACACAACCCCAGGCAGTGATGGCATCCCTTATTCCTTTATAATTAATGCTCCAGATAAATTCAAATCGTACTTCCTCAACCTTTACAACACCTTTTTCGATTATGGCATCATTCCAGAGTCATGGAAATCTCAAATTATCATCCCTGTCCTGAAACCCGGTAAAGACCCCGCAAACTCCTCTAATTATAGACCAATAGCCTTGTCTTCAGTTCTTTGCAAAATTATGGAACATATGATCAAAAACCGAATTGAATGGTATGTAGAGAGCAAGTCCGTCCTGGGTAGTTCTCAGTACGGTTTCAGAAAAGGTAAGTGCACCCTCGACAACTTTAGCATTCTTACGACCGAAATAAGAACCGCCTTTCTTAAAAAGAATATCTGATCGGTGTGTTCCTAGATGTCGAGGCTGCGTATGATAACGTCCTGCTTCCGATACTCAGGAGTATACTCATCCAGCTGAATATCCCAGAGAAGTTGGTCAGATTCATTATCGCCCTTCTGTCTCACCGTAAAGTCTCGGTCCGTGCATCAGGTTTGCACATTCTTAGGATGATCTGGAAGGGTCTTCCTCAAGGGTCAGTTTTGAGTCCTATTGTATACGGCCTGTACACCAGCGGTCTGGAACGTTCAGTCGAACCTTATTGCCAGACCTTACAGTTTGTTGACGATTTGGCTCTCTACATATCATCTCAATCCATTGATAATGCTTTTTGCAACATGTCTACTGCTTTAAATAATTTAAACACTTGGTTATCATTTCACGGCCTGTCTCTTTCCGCCCCGAAGAGAATTGGTAATTTTCACCAAAAAACGGTCTGTCCCGCAAATTAACTTGCATCTAGGGGATGAAGTAATCCCGCAGGTTACTTCAGTTAAATTCTTAGGCATTTATCTCGACTCTAGATTGACAGGCACCCCTCACTGCGATTACGTGGTCCAAAAATGTGAAAGAAACATTAACGCCCTTCGCGCACTTTCGGATGTGTGGTGGGGCTCACATCCGATTACTCAAATGTTATTTTACAACACAATAATCCGCAACCACTTGGATTATGGAATTTCTGTTTTGGATCCCGGTAATAAAACTGCTTTCAACAAATTAGATCGAATTCAGTCAAAATGTCTTCGGATTATACTTGGAGCGATGAAATCCTCTCCTATTAACGCTATGCAGGTAGAGTGTGTAGAGCCCCCGCTGTCCATACGTCGACAACAATTGGCTGACAATTATTTTTTCAAATTATTACATCTTTCTAACCATAGACTGCTAGACAAATTAAAATTACTCACTGATTTGTACGATTCCCAGAATTCATCAAGCTCGCTGGTTCCCTGTCTAGTGACTAGTTACAGGAAATATCTCCGCCTACCATACCCTGTCAATCAGTGTCTTACGCATCCAATCTACTCTGCTACCTTTGAATCATTAACTATCAACCCAAAGTTATCTTGAACTTTGGTATAGATAAACTAACCATAGAACCTAACAATTATTTTAATTCTAAAATCTCATCGGAATTTCATGACTTTCTCTTGTTGTTTACTGACGCTTCGAAGTTCTCGGACAGTAGTCCAGTTGGCACAGCAGTTTGGGTTCCTAAATACAAAATAGTCCTCAGCCATAGATGTCCAGAACTCGCGTCAGTATTCACAGGTGAATCCATAGCCATTTTAGAAGCTGTAAGATTTATTTTATCCCATAACGTCCCCAAAGCAGTAATTTTTTCCGATTCCAAAAGTTGTCTCCAATCCATCGTGTCTAATCCTTTCCGGTCAAAAAACAGATTCCCTCCGATCCTTAAAATCCGTGAAACGTTGTTTCAGTGCAGTCAACAGAACCTAGACGTCATCCTAATATGGATCCCAGGCCATTGTGGCATATTAGGAAACGAAGCTGCAGACGCCTACGCTAAACAATCGGTTTCCCTTGGTTTACCTGACCACCTCTCACTATACCCTTACGACCTGACCCCTTTGGCTAAGCAGTCTCTACTAAATTCTTGGACAATAGCCTGGAACTTGTCAAGAAATTTAAAGGGTGGATGGTTTAGCAGAATTCAGCCGACTTTACCATCTAAACCATGGTTTACAAAGTACAGAATGGTAAACAAACGCTTAACCTCCACGATCTGTCGGTTGCGCCTTGGCCACACTTGTTCCCCAGCCCACCTCGCTAAATTAAGGATCCGGGATCATTCTCTTTGTGAATGTGGTCTAAAGGACGGAACTCTAGACCACATTTTCTTCAACTGCCCCCGTCAACGCTATTCCCTGTACAGTTCCCTCCCCGATGATATCCCCCGTCCTACCTCCATTCAATGTCTTCTGTCCACTCTTCCTTCCTCTTTAAATATAATATGTAAATATATAAATACTAATAAACTTAATCTGTAAATATTTCTTGTATATATTACCACTTGTCGTTGTGTTATGTGCAGTCTCTATATTAATGTTTTTTGTCTTATATTTGTAGCGTATATGTATATATTTGTGTTTGTCTTGTTTTAGGTCCAAATCTGCGTGGATTATGTATCCACCGATTAATCCAAAATTTACCGAACAACAATCCCCATCTTGTTTACGCCAAACGAGCACACTGACACTGGCGGACATGACTGAAACTGACATCACGTTCGCATGCCCCGCCCTGACGCGCCGTGTTCAGGGCTGGAGGGTCTCAGAGGAGGCGGAGTCGTTGTCCGATCATCGGTATATCCGATTCGACATCTCCGCCCAGACCTCGGACCCCGGCCCCGACTCGGAGGTTGCGAGACGGTCCCCGTTGGTCGCTGTCGCGCCTCAATCCGGATCATCTGGAGGATGCGCTCTTGGTGACGACGTGGGATCCGCATACACGCGACACAGACGCCGGTATCAGCGGCATAGTCGGGAAACTGACGACGGGTATAGGCTGGCCAAGCAAACTCTGCAGTGGGCCATCGCGGAGGCGAAGGAGCGAGCTAAGGGGGAATTCACTCTATGGTCCAAAGTGAGGAGTCCTGGACCGCGGTGGCCACCTTCTGCGAGAGCGTGCTCATGCAGAAGGAGGCGGCAGAGCGCGAGCGTGAGGCGGTCTCCGACTGCCCCATGCGGCGCCGCCGAGGAGGCCGGCGTAGAAGGGCGTACGCGGACGCCATTCTACCTCCTTAGTTGAGGCTGCGGTAGCCCCCGGGGTGCGGGTGTGCCACTGCGAAAAAGCCTCGAAGTGGCGCGCGCGCGGTGTCTTTCGCGCGCCACTTGAAACGAAAGACCGGGGGGTGTTAACCCCTAACACCCCCTGAGGAGGGGGCCCCCAGAGGGCCCGGCGCTGTCGGATTCGGTGGTTGAATCTCCGTTTCCCACGTTTCCGATACTAAGCGCAATGAAGACACAGCAGTGGTTTTTGTGGGTAGTCACTGCGGTAGATGCGATGAGCCCCGGCAGCGGGGGGAGCTTGCCTACCGAGTTGAGCCCCACACCCCTGCCGTCTGGCACCTCCCGGACGGCGGGGGATGCGTAAATGCATTTCCACTGCTAAACAAAAAAAAAAAAGGTTTAGGACCAGTAAGGTGGGGCGGCTGTGCCTGCTGCCGAAGGGTGGAGATCGTCCGCCCGATTCCCCTTCGGCTTACAGGCCAATTGTCTTGCTGGACGAGATGGGCAAGATGCTGGAGAGGGTGCTTGCGGCCCGTCTCGTCCATTACCTGGAGTCGGTGGGGCCCCCATTGTCGGAGGCCCAATACGGATTCAGGGCGGGGCGGTCCACTCTGGACGCCCTGACCTCTCTGAGGGAGGACAGTAAGGAGGCGGTGGACGAGGGAGATGTTGTTGTGGGCGTCTCGGTAGACGTAGCGAACGCCTTCAACAGCATCCCCTTCGAGACGATTATGGAGGCACTACGATACCACAGAGTGCCTCTATACCTACGGAGGCTGATAGCCGCGTACCTCCTGGGTCGGGGCGTGGTGTGGGAGGGCAGCAACGGGCGGCTCTATGTGCGGCGTATGGGGTGCGGTGTTCCACAGGGTTCCACAGTACTGGGCCCCATCCTGTGGAACATTGGATACGACTGGCTCCTTCGGGGGCCGGTCCCCTCCGGGACGAAGTTGACCGCCTTCGCCGACGACACCTTCGTTCACCGCACGGGGTGCGTCCTTTGGGGAGGCGGCGCGTCTGACAGTCGTCGTGGTCTCTACGGTGGTGGACGGAAGCCCTCACCGCTAAGAACAGGGTCCTCCTTAGGAGGCCCCAGCGGGTGATAGCGGTGAGGTCCATACGGGGGTACCGGACCGTGTCCTGGACGGCGGCCACCCTCCTCGCGGGCGACCCCCCCTGGGAGCTGCAGGCGGAGGTCCTCGCGGAGGTGTTCCGGTACAGGGGGGAGGCGCGGGCGCGGGGCGAGAGGCCGGCGCCGGAGGAGATGCGTCGGGTCAGGACCGCAGCCTACGCGGCTATGATCTTTAACCAATCTTTGGTTGCTATCTGCCTAAATGTCTCTCTATATTTTTTTTTTTTTTTTTTAATTTGTTTTCTGTGTCTACAGACTTAGGTCCGTACTTTTGATAAGTTAAAAATTTTTATACAATTCATTTCATAATTCGCTCTAAATACAATTTGTTAATTTAAATTTGTCCATCCTATATATAATATATATATATGTCGGGTAACCCCTCGATAATCATCCCACTTCTGATGTCGGGGAAATGTCACATCAGGATAAGCACGAGCATTATAATGTCACATCAGACATCTTAGGATTCTTAGGTCTTGATCTTGAAATAATAACTCACAGGACTTCGTTACAATGACATTGCTTGTATTTTACACACGGTCATCATGGATTACAGATTACAGTTAGGATACGTCTAGATTCAATTAATTGATGGAACCTAAACGACCTCCCTTCACCCCATAGTCGTCCTGTCCACGCCATAGAATCTTTTTCCTAATTCTATACTCGATTCGCAATACGATCGTGATGTCGTCATCACCTCATTTCTTCTACCTACGTTTCCAATCTAATCACAACCCAACTATCCCCCGTTTTCCCCATAAACTCTAATATACGCCATCTTTTTATATCGTCGACTATTCTCATCCCTCAGACTACACCACGAAGGTAGAACTCACGTCACGGAATCACAAAACTACAGATTCCATCAGTTAGCTGAATTTACAAACTACTCTTAAACGTCTCTAACATGATTAAACGTCCTTTTTCAAACTAGTGTTGCCATCCCCGCATCGACCTCACCCAAGCTACCCGCTTGACGTTTCTGAACGTAAACAGAATGACAGACAGATCAACTGACAGCTTGATTAAATTGACTACAGACTAAAAATAATGTAGTGACGAAATAAACCGCTATCTGGTGTGGCGCCACTGATGCCACGCTCCGACATATATATATATATATACTTATCTTGTGCTACTATTTTATGCTTCTATTTTTAATACATAAACTATTTTATAAACTATTACATTGTTACTTATATTAGGCTACTATTGTTACTTAATTACTACAATTTTATTTTATTTTATTTTTATTTATTTTTTTATGAGGAAAAGGTGTGGAGGGGACTTTGTGGTGATGTTGTTCGCACAGGCTCAAGGCCATTGTATATTGCTATCAAGGTTTTAGCCACTTGATGGTCGCGGCTCTTGAGTGCGGATCTTAGGTTGTGCTTGTGCTCCACAATTTCCACCTCTGACGCCGACATCGTCCTTAACAGAAACCTGGCGATAGCGTCGTCGATGGCGTCGGTGTAGTATACGCACCTAACTGTGTGCCTCGACAGCGCCACCACCGCGTGCTGCACTCTGTCATGGATGGATGACTTAGTTGGGTTCTCACGGATGATGACAACCGAGTCTGCCTGCTTCCCCTGAGCCTCGTGGATGGTCAGGACTTTTGATCCAGAGCCTGTCCCGTATCCCTGTTTTATGAGGGATTCCTTCTCCTCCTGGGTATAAGCCAAGAAGAGGGTACTCGGGGCGGATTTCTGGATGTTGGCGTTACGGTATCCCTTGAGCGCGAGTGATCTGATGGTCGATCTAGATGTGTACATGTGCGGGTATACCTCTTTAAGCGCCAATGCTACGTCCATGGGGCTCCTGTGAGTAGCGTGGAAGACTCGGTTGATGGTGGCGATGGAATCTGGTCGACGGTAGTACATCACGAATAGGTCATTCCTATCGATGTAAGGCAGTTGATTGGTGTCCCCTATGAGGAGGACCTCCCTAACTTGTGACAATCTCGCAGCCATTATGATAGCGCCGAAGTGATTCATGAGGGCCTCATCCACCAATAAGCGGTTTATACGAGGCTGCCCCCAGAATCCGTTGACGAGGACCGACGCCATGGTCCGCACCTTGTGCTTGGCGTCTGCGCCTATGCGGCGGGCGAGCTTCTCCCTTAGATCCTCGGCTGCTTCGATTGTCGATGTAATTACAACCTCGCTGTCGGGTTCCAGATTAGACACCACCCACGTGGTTTTACCCATTCCAGGTACTCCATCGATCCACGTAAACTTAGGTAGCACCCAGTGCTCGGGTGCCAGTATAGACTCCGATCTGGATAAGATCGGTTCTTCCAGCATTACCTTCGTGCACTTGGCGATAACCAATATCGGATCATCGGGGGGCGCCCGGTATTTCAGTCTACCAATCCGCTCGGTCTCCTTCCGGTCCAAAGGTACAAAGCCATGTTTCGCGCTGTATGCCATTTGGTGAGTGGTTGACACGCTCCCTGCGATGACTTTGGGGACGCTATTGTCAATTATGGCCGCTTTTGCTTGTTCGAGTTCTGTCTGGAGGAGAGATTCTGAGAGGGTACTACCTGCTTTCGCTCTGCCGTAGTATTCCATTATCCTGCTGCAGGTTCTTTGGCCGATTTTGAGAGTCTCTCGCGTGATGGAGACGAACTCGACAAGGGCGTTTTGCGCGTGTTGTTCTTGAGTTATGGCTTGTTCCAGGTCCGGTGAGTCGACTATTCCCCGGTCGGCTTTTGTTCGGTGTTTTGCAGGGGCGGGCTTCTCCCTAGGAGAGGTGCGAACGAGGTTTGTCACTGCTTTGCCCAGGATGTCGAGTGGGCTGCTTGTACTTCTCGGTAGCGCGTGTCTTGCCAGAACGCTAACAAGCTGTGGCAGTGACTGTCCAGTTACTCCCCTCGGTATCGATGCCTGGTGTTGAGACGCATGAATTCTTCCCTGTAGACGCTCCGCGTCGCTTTGCTCGCTTCCTAGTAGTGCGGCGACAGGTTTGTCGTATGTGCGATGTGTTTTGAGGAACTCTAGGTTTTCGCCGCGGTCCTCATAAACGACAATAATGTCAATCATTGTGCGAAGGCCTGAAAGCCTTCGCACAATGATTAGAGAAGAACTACGTTCAACATTGAAAACTACGATTGAAGAGCTGGTGGGAACCCAATTGAAAACAATACAGGATAAAATCTCCGCCTTCGAAGATGCACTTAACTTTTATGATTCCAGTTATGAAGATATGAAACAACGTTTGGAGCAAAAGGATAAAACCATAGAGAAGTTGGAAAAAGATCAAAACATTCTGAATAATACAGTTAGAGATTTGGGAACCAGATTGAATTTAATGGAACAATTTCTGAGAGAAAATAATGTCGAGGTTAACGGAGTACCAGAAGCAACCAATGAATCACTCAAGACGGTGCTGGTCCAACTAGCTGAAACTGTACATTGTGAGCTTAATCCGGACGATATTGTGCAAGCGACGCGAGTCTCATGAAATTTGAAAGATCAAACTCGGGCAAGAACTATTCTCGTGAAATTAAAAAACCGTTCTATCCGCGACAAACTCCTGCAATCTGCAAAGAAATTTAATAAAACCAACAAGCCTAAGCTTAATACTAGTCACTTAGGTTATGGAGGAACTGCATCTCCGGTTTATGTCTCGGAGAACCTCAGTCCTGCAAACAAAATGCTATATGCAGCGGCAAGGCGTAGAGCAAAGGAAGTTGAATTTCAGTTCGTATGGATAAAAGATGGAAGAGTTTTTGCTAAGAAAACTGAGAAAAGTGACCCATTCTATATTAAAAACATGGAAAGTGTTGAGCAAATGATTTAACTCAGTGCAATTTTTATTAGAATTATAAGTGTCCTTAAAATCTTCTCAAATGGCTCCGATGTCTGACTTAATTACTGAGATTGATAACACTTATTTTAAATCGGGTATAACAGCTCGACTGTACGATCCAGGAATGTGCAAACAAACATTAAATGTCTTACCTAATAATTGTTTCAACGTTGTTTCACAAAATATACGTAGTCTTAACCACAATTTCGATGATTTCAATATTTTTTTGTCTAGGCTAAATATAGATGTCGATATCATTGTTTTGACTGAATGCTGGTTGTCAAAAGTTATAAATGTTCCAATTCTTCCTAATTATAGTAGCATTACCTCAACTAAAAATTTTAATCAGAATGACGGTGTAGTGGTTTATGCTAAGGAACATCTTCATGCAAATTTTTATGAACCTCTTTACGTAAAGGATTGTAACTGTATCGTGCTAACCATTAAGAACGAAATAGCTATAGTTTGTGTATAGATCTCCATCATACAGAAATGTAGATAATTTTCTATCCTCTATCAATAATATTTTATGTGAACTAAAAGATTTCTCGCAGATACTTCTAATTGGTGATATCAACATAGATATTAAGGTCAATAATATTAGTGATGTTTCTTCCAACTATCTCAACTTTTTAGCTTCACACGGTTTAGTGCCTACTCATTATCTTCCAACACGAGAGGCAAATTGTCTCGATCACGCTATTGTCAAAATTAACACACATGTGAATACAGCTATATGTGATTCGACTATAACAGATCACAACAGTGTAATTGTTTCTTTAAAGCGTCTTGACAATAATCTAATACCCGTCCCAAAAACTGTATCAAAAGTTAATTATACACCACTATTAGAAGAATTGAGTAAGATAGATTGGGATAAGATAATTAATAACAATAATGTAAATTTAGATGCTGCTGCTTTTATACAAAAGATAAAAGAACTAGTAGAAAAGCACACTAGCACAGTTCAACTAAAACGTAATGTAAGAAACATAAAGCCATGGGTCACGCCGGGTCTGATACGTTGTATAAAAAACCGTGATAGATTGCATATCAAAGTGAAAAATGATCCCGACAATGTAATTTTAAAAATAACTTACTTAAGATATCGAAATACGTGCAATAAAACCTTGAAAAACTTAAAATTTACTTATTACAAAATGGAAATGGCTAAAAACAAAAATGATATTAGAAAACAATGGAAAACAATAAAAAAGGGATAATACTCAAGATCTTATAATTTTTATTTTTTTATTTAACCTTCTGTGTCCCACTGCTGGGCAAAGGTCTCCCCCAATTCTTTCCACCTGGACCTATCTTTCGCCACTTCTTTCCACTCCTTGTCGAAGTCTTCCAGTTCCTTCCGCCACCTCGTGGGAGGTCTACCGCGAGGTCTCCGAACATTCTGGAACTCCCATTCTGTGGAGATCCTGGCCCATCGATCCGGATGCATTCTGGAGACATGACCTGCCCAGTTCCATTTTAGTGTGGCAGCTTTAATCGCCACGTCTGCAACACCAGTTATGGAACGTAGCGAGGTGTTTCTGACGCGGTCTGCTCTCCTAATACCGAGAATGCTACGTTCCATTGCTCTTTGGCAAACCTTGAGTCGGGTCTTCTGTGCTTGGGTAAGTGACCATGTTTGCGCACCGTAGGTTAGGATGGGCAAGATGCACATGTCAATGAGTTTCCGCTTCAGAGAGATTGGTAAATCTCCCTTCATTAGCGTTTTCATGGACCAGTAGCTTTTCCAGGCGTTATCTATGCGACGAGCAATTTCTGCATCTTGCCTGTTGCCGAAAGACACTAACTGGCCCAAGTAAATGTACTCATTGACATAACTTACTACTTGCCCATCTACCTCGACCCTACGTTCCGTGCTGTTGGTCATCAGTTGGGTTTTAGACCAATTTATCAGAAGGCCCGCTTCAAGGCTTGCCCTGCTCAGGTCTTGGAGCATGAGTTCTAGTTCAGCTGCTGAGTGGGCAAAAAGGATAATGTCATCCGCAAATCTCAGGTTCGATAGGAGTTTGCCACCGATGTTTATACCCCTTGATGCCCATGATGCTGCCAGAGATTTGAAAATCTCTTCGAGAGTGCTGGTGAATAATTTTGGAGAGAGCGGGTCACCTTGCTTTACTCCTCTGAAAATTTTGAAAATAGGACCGGTAGTGTGTAGTTTAATATTTGCAGTGCTATTGTTGTAAATTAATTCTAAGAGATCTATGTAGGCTTTTTCAATATTTTGGTTGTGTAGTGCAGTAAATATAGCTGAATGCTTTATGAAGTCGAATGCCTTCTTAAAATCTACGAAAGCTATGTACAATGGACGTTTTACCTCTTTGTATTTTTCTATTATCTGATTGAGCGTGTGAAGGTGATCAGTAGTAGAAAAATGAGGGCGAAATCCGGCTTGTTCTGGTGGTTGTTGTGCATCGAGCGCTGAAGCTATTCGGTTTTGTTTAATTTTAATAAAGATTTTATATATATGTGACACTAAACTAATGGTCTATAATTATTTATATTGGATGTGTCGCCCTTTTTGTGCAGCAGGACGATATTAGAATGGCACATGTTTTTGGGAAACTTCCCTGTGTCTATAATGGAGTTGAACAAGTTTGTGAGAGGTGGTATGAGAGTTTGAGAGCCAATTCTTAGTTCTTCTATTGTGATTCCGTCTTCTCCGGGGCTTTTGCCATACTTCATGGTCTTTAAGGCGTCGTGCCCTTCCTTGCCCGTTATGCGAGGTATGGATTGTGGTCTGGTATATTGCAAGTTAAAGTCTGTCTTGTCACTATCGCTGTAAAGGGTTTCGTAAAATTTTGTGCATTTCCGCCGTTTTTGCAAACCGCTATTCTTTCGGAGTATCCTATGAACTCGACAATATTATCCTTCCACTTTTTGGCAACCAGGAACCCCACTCCGTAGAGTCCTTTGGTTTCCCCAAAGTGGAAAAAGATATTGTCTTCTCGTTCTTCAGTATGCTCGCCTAGTCTCCTCACTTCCGAAAGTCCTACAATATCCCATTTTATTTCTTTAAGACTGTTTTCAAGTTGAATAAGACGATCATCTTCCTTAAGCGTCTGTACATTGTAGGTGATAATGTTAAGTAAATCAGTGTCCTTAAAAACGTGAGCCATGGTCGTTTGACGGGAGATCGATCGCACCCGGGGATTCTTCGCACCCCTGACCCCAGTGCCAGGCCGATGTCCGTCACCACCAGCGCTAACACTGAGGTCGCCGGGGACTTGGGGCCTGTTTTCTGTTCTTCTTTCCATAATTGGGGGGTTTGGACCGTGACCCGCCGCGCTGGTCCAATGCGTGTTGGCGGGTGGTTCGCCAGAGCCTCGTCGGTTAGTCAGCAGGGTGCACCACGTGCAGGTGAGGTTGGCTTGGGTCCTAAAGATGTTAGTAAAGACCCCTTACACCCCTTACATCTTATAAATATAAAGGGTAATATTTCAGATTCTCTTAATTACATTAATGATTATTATGCAAATGTAGGAAGCGTTCTAGCTAAAAAAATACTAAATAGACTCAATACCGACGAAACTACTCTTAGTAATAACTATAAACCTCTTTCCACGAGCCCTACCTCCTTTGTGTTGTTTCCTACGGATGTTGGTGAGATAAAAAATATTATAAATTCTTTAAAAAATTCGTTTAGTACTGGATGGGATGGAATTCCAGCTAAGGTCTTTAAACTTGGCATAAACTATTTAGCATTACCTGTCTCTATACTTTGCAACAAGATATTTGAGGATGGAATATTTCCAGATGTCTTAAAATTGTCTAAGTTAATACCTATTTACAAAAATGGTAATAGAAATGAAATAATTAACTACAGACCCATATCCCTGCTAACAACTTTGTCTAAAATTATAGAAAAAGTTTTAAATAAAAGACTCAGGAATTATTTTGAAGCTAAAGGACTTATTTCACCGAATCAATTTGGCTTCCGCAATAAAATCTCAACAAAACATGCCGTAAATACTTTCATTTCTCTAGTTGCAAAAAGTTTGGATTGTGGCGAAAAATGTCTGGCCATTTTTCTAGATCTATCAAAGGCCTTTGACTCGGTTTCCATTCATATACTTCTAAAAAGCTCAAGTGTCTTGGAGTTCGCGGAAAACAACTTAAACTTTTCTTGGAATACCTCAATAATCGCAAACAAAATGTACTGCTCGGAGATTTGCAAAGCTCGTCCCCCAAGCAAATGAAATTTGGAGTGCCTCAAGGTAGTGTGCTCGGTCCAACCTTGTTTGATGCTTACGTTAATGACATGTGCAACCTATATATTCCAAACGGCAAGATTATTACCTATGCAGACGACACAGTTTTATTTTTCAAGGGCAGTTCATGAGACGAGGTGTATAATTCTGCTAATATAGGCATTAACATAGCTGGCTGGACATGGCTGGACACTAACCTAGACAAAACGAAGTACATTACTTTTAGCTGTAGAACGGATGGCCAACCGTCACCTTCCAATTTTGTTATTAAAGCTCACCATTGTAACAATCCAAACAGCCAATGGACCTCTTGCAACTGCCCTACTATCGCCCAGACTACTACAATAAAATATCTAGGTATAATAATAGATAGCAACTTAAACTTTCAAAGCCATATTTGTGCGGTAACAGCTCGTGTCCGTAAATTAATTTATATTTTTAAGCAATTAATGTCTACCTATTTTGCTCTTTGTGAATCTGTTATTGGCTATTGTATATCTTGTTGGGGAGGTTCCTTCAAAAGTACCTTAATTAAACTGGAAAGAGCACAACGTGCTATTCTTAAAGTGATGTCGTTCAAACCTTACTTGTATCCTACAGTCAATTTATACTCCGATCTTCCTATTCTCACGGTGCGGCAACTGTTTCTGTTTTCATTAATGCAAGATCAGCACAAGTCACTAACGAATGTCACAAACAAAAGACGAAAAGATAAGCTCTGTAAATTACCCCTTTATAAAACAAAATTAGCACACAGGTTCTCAGACTATCTCGGCCCCTTTATATATAATAAGTTAGTAAAAATTATCCCAGATCTTCCTACGCTATCGTCATTTCAATTTAAAAAGACACTATTTCGATAACTAAAGTCAGTGGATTATGACACGACAGAATCTCTTATAAAAAGCCAATTGTAAAGTTGTGTAGTATAATTCATTTTTAGGTTAAATTTATCTCATGTTAATTTTCTTTATTATTTTTTTTTACAGTGCAAGGTTATGTTATGATTAAAGTGGAACACCACTTTAATCATAACATAACCTTGCACTGTTCTTATTGAAATTTTCCTAAACTACTAAAGTAGACGAACGACTACCCCCTGAGATACAGTTCCCACTAGTTCAGGGGGTAGGGAATCTTGTATATGTATAAGGCTTTAGTAGTAACACAATGTTAGCTTACTGTATCTCCATTTATATTAGGCTACTTTTGATCAATAAATTATTTGTAATATGTTACGCGTACAACCCAGTGTGCGGACGGGACACAACTGGTCTAACCGCGGGGTGCGGGCAACAACTTGCTGCATGTGCAAATGCAGCCGCTACATACATTCCCCCTTATACAAAAAAATTTTTAGAAACATCTTAAAACATAATATGTTATAAACAATAAGTGAAACCAGGGTATAAACTAACATTGCACCGCTGCACACGACGCCGGCCGTTGTTATTCGCTTATTCAGCTACTTGCCGATGTGTGTGCCGTGGTGATCAGATTACATCGTCGCACTTCATTTCTATGAATACAGCTTGACCTACATTTAATTATATTAAGTAATATTCTTGTTACTTTAGAATAACTTTTAGGTAAATTTAAGTTTTAAAAATGCATTTAACACGTAATTTGGATCTTAACAAAAATAATTATGGTTTTACCACAAAAACTCTAAACAGGTTTTAAAACTATTTTAAACTCAAACTGCCTAATTCCATATAATTTTCACATAAACATTTCCTAAACTGATGTCTAACTTTTTTGTGGTAAGACCCTTACATTTTTAACTACACTATGTAAATAGTACTTATACTATTTGATATCAACAAGTGGCATTTGTTATAATTTGACCGTGCATTTCATTACACTGTTTGAGCCTGAACTTGTTGTTGAATGACTGTTCCCATTTCTTTCCGCAAAGTTCCTTTTATTTGTCTTTTACATTTTCCACCAATCATGTAGCAAATAAGACACACTATAAAAATTATTATAACTATTATCATTATATTTGAAGTTTTAATATGACTTTCTACGTTAGTCCAATCCAAATTATTAGCTCCATTTTGGGCAATTATTATTTCCTCTTCTTTACTGTAGGTTTTGCCCATTTTGAATATCATAAAAAAATAAACTAAGTTGATGTTATTCGTCTACTTGACGGTTGACAATTAATAAAAGAATGTTCAATTCTCTATTTGAAACATGTTACCAAAATACTTGGAATGCAACTTGTGATATTACTTACTTGCAAAAATTATTAGGTATGTTTCTAAGTATTCTTATTGAATAAATCTAGTTGGCGTTTTAATAACTCGGCCACTCCGTGTAGTCCAAGTTTTAGGCGATACAACAGGTTTACAAAATACAACTTTCTTGTTAGTCACTAATGGTTTGTAAGGTGGGAGTATATGGGGTTTCAAGTGAAACGAACGAAGCACAGAGCAAGACTACTTTTATTACGCTAAATACCTGGATTATATACTGTCACAGAATACATACTTACTTACACTACTACACCATCCATCCAAGAGAAAAAAAAAAAATTACATAGGTAAATTTTTTTTTACATATACCATAACAATACAAGATTACATATATTTTTTTTTCTTTTTTTTTTTTTTTTACAAAGCAATACATGATAATGACAATACAAGATTACAAAAAATACATTTTTTTTTTTTAATTTTTTTTTTCTTTTTACATTCACCATATACGTTGTTAAATTATTCAATAAAACATAGTAAAAGATAATAATAACTTCATAATTCATTGTATATATAACTTTGTACGATTTTTATGTACTATTTCTATTTTTCCATTTTTTAATATTTCTACATTGGGTGTTTTATCGTTAACTACTATATAAGGACCTGAGAATAATGAACATAACTTGTTACCAGTTTCATTTTTTACCAACACCATATCATTAGGCTGGTAAATAATTGGATTAGTATATTTATCATAATTTAATTTTCTATTTTGTTTACATTTTAACAAATTGTTCCTAGCTTCTTTTTGTGACATCTGTAAACGATATTTTAGTTCACAAGGGTAGTCATCAAGGTTATACAATGGTTCTAAATGTGCGGTTAAATTACTGGGTAGTGAACATTTCTTTCCAAATACTAATTCATAGGGAGTAAATTTTGTTTCTGAGTGGACGGTTGTGTTGAAAGCAAATGACCAGAATGGAAGCCAACTACTCCATGTTTCAGAGTGATTGTCGGTTTGAATTCTAAGAAAAGAATTTAAATTTTTATGAGATACTTCCAATGCGCCTAACGATTGATGATGATAAGCTGTAGAGTTTAACTGTCTTATTTGTAATAAACTACATACCTCTTTAAACGTAGCTGCGATAAACTCCTTCCCTCTATCTGTAGTTATTTCTTTCGGCACTCCATACCTAAGGATAAAATTGTTAACAAAACTTTTCGCTACTTCTTCTGCTTTTTTAGATATCAAGGGATATGCCTCAACATACTTGGTTAGTTCACATTGAAGGGTTAAAATATATGAGTAATTATTATTATCAACTTCAAATGGACCTACTAAATCCAGATATACCTTTTCAAACGCCGTATTGGCAGTTGTTGTTATATTCATTGGTTCCTTTATCGGTAAGGAATGTTTCTGACGTTGACATTTGTCACATCGTTTAACATATTGTCTGACATCATTATCTAACCCAGGCCAATAATAATATCTTTTAATATTATTGATCATCCTTCTCATGCCAGCATGGCCACTGCTAGGCAGGAGATGGAAATCGTTTAAAATTACTCTCCTATCATCTCTGTTATAAATCGTTTTTACATTATTTATTATACAAAGGCGTGGGCCTTTCCTATTCTCCATACTCTTTATTTCTTTAATCAATTTCTTAATAAAATCTTTATTACCATCTTTCTTTATTATGCATATTTCGTTTACTTTAATATCATCACAAAATTTATCTAATTCATTCACGAATTCGCGTCGCGTCATTTGTGAGTCTGAACTAAGATATTTTATATATATTACCTTTTTCTTTGAATCATAACAAAACGTTTCATTTTCTTGACATATATGTCCTAACTTTCTCAACTTTATTAAATCATTGGCATTCACCATACACATCTCTACTGATTCTACCGGTTTAACATGAGTACTCACGACTTTTGGTTGATCAGGCCTCGAGTCAGTGTGTACCATATCCAACGAGGAAGAATCTGGAATGTTATTCTTCTTTGATTGAGCTCGTGTCAATACATTAATATCGTAACACATATCCTTCAATTCTTTCGATGTTAAACAGATTCTAGATAAAGCATCTGCAGCTGCGTTATCCGAACCTTTAACATACTCTACTTCAAAATTATACTCTTCTAATAATAATCGAAACTTCATAAGCCTACTTGAAGGGTCTTTCATTCCGAATAAGTAAATCAATGGTTTATGATCTGTTCTTATTTTGAAATATTGACCATATAAATAAGGGCGAAAATGTTTAACGGCCCAAACTATAGCTAATAGCTCTTTTTCTATGACCGGGTAATTAGACTCTGCTTTATTCAATGTTCTACTAGTAAATGCTACGGGACGTTCATTTTTATTTGATAAAATTGCTCCTATTGCCTTATTAGAAGCGTCAGTTTGTAATATAAAATGATTGTCTTGTGAAAAATCTGGGTAATCTAAAATAGGAGGTGAAATAATACGTTGTTTAAGTGTATTGAATGCATTCTGACATTGTTAATTCCAAATAAAATTTACATTTTTCTTACAAAGATGATTCAGGGGATATGCAATTTCGGAAAACTTTGGAATAAACTTTCTATAATAGTTTGTGAATGCAACGAATCTTTTAACTTCGTCTACATTCTGGGGACAAGGGTATTTTTCGACTATTGCAACTTTTTCTGGGTCGGGTAGAATACCTTCATTTGATATCAAGTGTCCTAAATACAAAATTTGTTTCTTTAGAAACGTACATTTAGAAGGGTTTAACTTTAGATTTACTTTTTGTAATCTTTCGAATACATTCTGCAAATTTCTATTATGACACTCTAAATTACGACCAAAAACTATTAAATCATCCATGTAAATTAAACAGATTTCATTGTTTAGACCTGACATTGCCAAATTCATCAGCCTGGAAAATGAACTAGGGCTGGTTTTTAAACCCATAGGCATCCGACACATTTGGTATTGACCCGAACAAAAAGCTGTGTATTTTCTACTCTCTTTTTCTAATTCGACATTATAATAACCTTGGTTTAGATCTAAATGTGAAAAATAGACACTTCCAGACAACGACTCTAATATTTCTGTAATGTCGGGGAGCGGATGTTTATCGTCTTCTATGCAATTATTCAACTTTCGATAGTCTACCACTAAACGCCATTTTTTCTGTCCAGTAGAATCACATTTTTTAGGTACTAATAATACAGGACTCGACCAGTTGCTTCTACTAGGTTCGATAATGCCTTGTTTTAGCATTTCACTAAGTTGTTTCTTAATTTCCTCTTTATGAACCCTAGGCAATCTGTAAGGTTTTGCAAAAACTGGAGCAACATCCGGTTGTAAAGAAATATCGTGTTTATAAATATCCGTAACAGTCAATTTATCTCCTGGCAAGTAAAAAATGTTTGCATACTTGGCACAAATCTTTTTTATACTCTCTGACTCTTCGCTATCAAGATCGTTTAAATTTAATAAAGAAAATAAAGATTTTACTCTATCTGAGTTATTCTCTGACTTATCAAAAGAGCAAATACTATAATCACTAAGACTATGGACTACTTTTGGACTAATACTAGCTAGTGAAATATTTTTATCAGTGGTATTCAAAATTCTAACTGGAACCATGCCATTTATCGGACTTGCAATCGAACTGGCAAGATAAAGACCATCCTGTAATTCCTCTGAACAAATAATACAGTCCGTTTTAAATTCAGTTTGAATAAAATGCACCGACTCACTGCGAGATGGCATATAAAATTCATTTACTTTACAACTACTGTTAATAGGTATCATAACGTTTTGTGCCAAACCAAAATCTAAAGATAAAATGTTTTCATTGAAGTCTACGGACGCCCTAAATCGTTTTAAAAAGTCACGTCCAATAATTCCATTAGATAATATGGGTAATGAATTAAATACAAAGAACTTATGCTTAATAACTTCTCCTTTTATAGATATTGGAATGTAAACATATCCGATAGTTTGTACTTTGCCCCCGAGTCCATTTATTGTAATACTATCTTCATGAAATGGGATATTCAATTGATTTACATGTTTATATGATATAGCTGATAATGATGCACCCGTACCGATTAAGAATGAATAAGTTTTATTAAGTGAAGCTATAGACAGATTAACAAAACGCTACTACTGCTTAAAATGGAATGATATTGATTATTCACGAAAAAATTTGTCCAACTGTGGTTCTACATCCGAAGTGGGCTTCTCATGCTCATTAATAATATTTACGTAATTCCTATTCTGCCGTCCTCAAGCTAAAATGCCGTTATGTACAAAAACTACTTTTTGAGTTATGAGCAAAAAACGCGGCAATTTTTTGAAAAGCGTGCTACTTTATAACTATCAATCATAATTGGAATTTCAATGTACTGATGGAAAGATCCCACGAAGCACTATCAAACAGCAAATATTTTAATTTATAATAAGAACTTTTCATTAATAAAAATTGTAAAAATGTTTTTTTTCTTAGTATTTCTCTAATTATTAATTCATAAATCCATGTCTAAAATGCCGTTGCGTAAACAATAACGGCATTTTAGTGTTTGGTTTTACTTTGATTTTATTAGATTTACGATACAAAAAAAAATTGCATTCTTTCTAAACTAAAAAGCCGTTAAAAGACTTTAGAGTTGTTTTAGCTTAGCACCATGATATTTAAAATGAAATGAAAATGCAGTTAAAGTACTTAGCCGCTATTTAGAGTTGGAATTCATGAACAAATATTTTTATTGATGAAATTTTTATTATACTGCATCGCTAAATTGCGGCTAAATACAAAACCTACAACGATAACCGCATTTTAGCTTAGTATTTATTCTATTTTTTGAAGGGTATCAAATTAAATACAGAAATAAAACAATTTGAAATAGTTTAAATCATGCATATTAAGTATAAAAATCGGATCTTTTCCTTAATAAGGTGCTTACATTGTTTAAGTTACATACTCTAGGAGTATATAATACACATTACAACCTCTAAGGCAATCAATCACACATTTCAATTATAAAATTAAAAAAATAAACAATTGTTACAGCCTTAGTTTAGCTTGCATAGTAAAATTATATTTTATAAAAAGTTTTGGTATCAAAAACATTTTGTTTGTAGTTTAGCAAAAAAACACAAAAATCAAAGTTTCAACTGTACGAGCTTATGTAATATATTTTGTACTTTGATACCCTCAGCGTAATCACTAGTTAACAATAAAATAATTATACTTATAACTTAACAGTAGTATCACATTTAGTTATGGCACAGTTTTGAAGTACAAGTAATTTTTAATCAGTCTTTAATCTTCTTATTCAGTCTTAGCCAACTCTTTTATTTCTTGTACCACTTGTAGTGGCGATGACATCTTCGTTATTGTTCACAGGCAAGGTTTTCCAGAATAAAATTTTATGAGGGGGAATGATGCTTGTTAACTTTTCTATTAGACCATCTTTCCTTCTTCTTTCTATCCCTTTTGCCTCTATTCGGAACTCTATGTTGAAAATACTTGGATTTTTTATATATTTATCATTCATAAATCTTAAGGTTATATAGTCATCATCAAAATTATTTTTATATTTCATGTCAAAGCTGTTGCGCTCAAAACACACCTGACTAATATTTTTTATGTAAGCTCTAGGATTGGAGTTTTGTATACGTCTATCCGAAACGTAGTTAGGAATTTTCAAAAAATTCTCTTGCGTTAAAGATTTCACTGCTACTTTAGAATTGTTTATTGATGCCACTGCTTCTTCAAAGTCATTAAAATCATAGAGTTTTCCTTTTTTTTTCATGGCCAGCTCCACTTGGTGGTGTACTTGGTCGCAGCTCATAAATGTATGTCCGGGTTCGAAATAATGAAGGGTAATGTTTTGTGTGGCAATATCTTGGCTATTGATTAGATGGACAAGCAGTGAAAACAGTAACCAATTTTTATTCTGCGCGCTGCAGTTATCAAGCCAAAGATGGATATTGATCACATCTCTATGACGTAAGAAAAATTGGTAATACGCGGACATAATATCTTCTTGCTTTCGCCCTCTGATAGCATCATGCCATATAACGGTTAGTGGTTTTGATGTCGCCGTTATTTTACCCAATGGCGCAAATGTTTGATTGTAGGCCACCAAACGTTGACAGAAAATTATTGATTTGAATGACTCTAGTCTTGGCAACATTATTACCTTTTCAAGATCACCACTAAAATATACAGTCGAATCATCTTGTTGTTTTTCTTTATGCTCCTGGTATAGCTGCCTTGCTTTTGTATATTTTTCATGGTGTTTGGTCCATTGCACGCAAATAGTACATTCGTCAGTCTGGTCATCATGACACATTTGTCTTTTATGCAAATTGTATGCCTCACAGGCCTCGCATTCTTCATTGCCGAGGCGAGTGAATGAAATATTCATTTTTTTTACGTGTTGCCTATACAATTCGTAAGAAACCTTTGCGCCAGGGAATTTTACATTAAAATCTTTATGCATGTGAACAATATTAATGTCACTTGGTAAGTAACGTCGCAAAGGAGCGTGCTCTCGTCTGTAATGCGGTTCTAATGGATTAAACGATTCCACGTGTCTTGTCAACATATCGCGATCAACAGCTGGGGTTTTTTGGTGTTTTCCTCATTTATCAACTGTAGAATCCTTACGAATATCGTGCAAAATTCTGTCATTCGTTTTTTTATAGCCAAGAGTAGTTAAAAAAAAAATTTTGCAAACTTCCAAATTAATGCCATCCAGTTTTTTTAAAAAGAAAGATCTCTTTGGTTTCCTCTTCGGTTCTCCGGCAATCTTTCTCTTGGGAACTGCTACTGCAGTGTGGGCGTTTACAAATAAATGCTGTTCTTGTAAAGTCAGATCCCAATACTTTTCATTAATAGCTTTCCGGTCTTCTTGGCTGAATTGAGAAGTACATTTCTTATAACATTTTTCATCGCATCCTTCTTTAACGCCGCGTTCTAGCCTCTTCTTAGCTTTGGTATCTAATTGTCTTTCCTGAACAGTTTTGTTATATTTCTTGCGTTTTCTAGTTGGTAAATTTGATATTTCTGACTCCATATTATGTGCTATTGACCCTGCATTTGGGGGCAATGCTTGCTGAATACAACTATTTATTGTGTTCCTACGCTTGTGAATTAATGACGGTGCAGAGACAGTCTTATATATCTGAGAAAAATCAATAGAGTTTCGACGTGTGCGGTGCAAGATAGTTCTCTTTTCTACATTAAAATTCGCGTCATGAAAAGTATAAGTAACGCTCTTTGTGGTTACAGTAGATGGACTGATTTTCTTGTTTTTTTGTGATTTTTGAGACCTTTGCTGTTTTTGTTTTACCTCCAGGAAATCGTTTGTAGAAATGTCGCTATCTGTATCGGAAGGAACGTAATCTTTGTCTTTTACGGAGTCGTCAGAATCGTAATCGAGATGGGCACTTAAATCTTGAGAAATTGAGTGCTTAGATGAATTTTTAGCATCACTACTAAGTTGTTCATTGGATTCTAAGTCATCTTCTAACGGCATCACTTCATTGCAAGTAAGATCTATAGAATAACATTCTGGATTTGGAGTAGTGGGTTTGTGGATCGGTATTGTTGAGATATCCTGTAGTACTGTGTCATGTTCTTTAAAAACTTCAGTTTTTTTAAATTTATTCAATGCTTCGAGTAAGTACTGGGAGTTGTATGAAATTTTTGTTTCACAAAAGGTTTCAAAATGCCTGGAGGTCATAGAATAAGGCCGTGCATACAAACGGTTGAGGTAATCACCGGGTGCGGGTTTATCGCTTGTTTCCTGGGTTTCAAAAGAACAAGTTCTAATGTTTTCTGCCTGGTATGAACATTTGGCTGCACATGGATTTCTTACTGTTACCATATTTACAATGGTTTTAGCTCTTTGCGAAATAGAAGAGCGTCTGTAACAAGGACAAAATGCAAACATGTCATTGAAATCATGCCCCAATGTTAAGCGCTATTACCAACTTAAACCAAAGTAAATCGGTCTAGTAGTTTCGGAGCCTATTCGATTCAAACGAATAAATCAAATCTTTTTTTTAATATTAGTGTAGATATCGTGATCAAGCATCCCATGGTTATAATGATAATTAAAAAGGTATTTTCATAAAAGTACTACCAAAATAAACTGCTAAATGATACTTTTAACCAGGCACCTTAATCAAATTATAACCATTGAAAACAGTAGGATAAAGCAAAAAACAACCAAAACCCAACTTATGGTTCAGGTCAACAATGTAAGCAAAGTTTTAGTCTTAATAAAATAAAAAGCGCGCGTTTTAAAGAATGAGCAGTTCGTTACCTGGAAACTTCGTCAGCCATTTTGGCGGGAAACGCAGAGCGTGCACGTCTGTATCCTTAAACACCCTGCGCCGGACTGAGCGGGCCCCCCGGCCGACCTCCCGCACCGCCCGCTTACCCCGTCGCCCCGAACATTTCGTCGAATTATAACCCGCGCGAGAGCAGATAGCCGCATTTTAGTTAGGTATTGCGGTTTAGCCGCATTTTAGTCTTGTAGCAACACAAAAAACAATAACTGAGTTTTTAAAAATCTGCCGTTATTACATTACGGGTTTGTAAACCTTGCATAAAAAAACTATGAATGCAATACTAAAATGCGGTTAATATTTAACGGCTTTATAGTTTAGTACTACTAGAGAACAAAAGCCTAACTAGATAAAAGTTAAGGTACTTTAACTGCATTGTAGAGTACAGATATCGCTTAACGGCAATTTAGCTAGGATGATGAGTATATTTTTTTAACAAAAACTTACACTATGTACCTTTAACCGCGTTTTAGATTAGCAATGATACTTAAAGGCGTTTTAGCGTTGGAATGTAACGATTTACATGTATATAACGGCAATATTAATTTTTAAATCTCGACGACTAAATAAAGCTACGAAAATTCTGGTAATACAGGTCGAAAGAGATTTTTTTTCTGATTATGATGGCATCAAAATGTCAAAATCTACCAAATGTTAGTTAACGGCATTATAGCTTGAGGACGGCAGTATTCATCCCTCTACGCGTATTTCCACGATAAGATCTGTTGTACATACCTCGACTGTAAGCTCCGCGCTGTCCTTGGCCTCGCGATGACGGCGAGTTCCAACCGCGCTGCGATCTCCCTCGGGTCGCGTGTCCTCTATGTGAAGAAATTGGACGATTGGGTCTTCCACGGGTATACCTAAGGTTGTTATTAAAATTTCTAGATCTATAATTTTGGTTATACATACCCATTACCTCACCTGAAGAAGAGGGGGACGAAGTTTCCTCATCTTTGGCTGCCTGTATCGCATCTTTCAGCGAGCTGAAATTCCTAGCCGCTATCAAAGTACTGAGCCTACGATTTCGCAAGCCATCGGAAAACTGCTTAATCGCTTGTTTTTCATTGATAGGTTTCAAAACATTGTAGTTTTCAGTATTTCCGTCGGCTTGTGCAATCGTAAGGTTCACAAACAACTCCGTGATTTCCTCTCCGAAATCTGAAATAGACATGTCATTTTGTTTTGTAATATGTAACTTTTTTTGAATAGCCGTAGCCCCTTTTCTTGGTAACAATTGTTTTTTCATATCAGTAACTAAATCTGCAATGCAAGAATAATTATCTCGGAGACGTAATTTGGCAGATTGTGATAGTCTGCTTTTTAATACAAATTTAATTAAGTTATTTTTGCAATCAGATGATTTGAGCAAGGAATCGTAATACTGAATATTATCTATTAACTGCTTTATACTCGCTTCATCGTTTGACATAACGGGCATTAAGGTCAAAGCCGTTTTTAAATCAAAAGTATCCATTTCGTTACAACCTTTGTTTTCAACACAATCGGCACACAAGTGTAAAATATCCTTATATAACAAATCGAACTTTCTACATGAATTCTCATAAAGCGATATCTCCTCACATTTAAATTTTCCCTCACTTATCTCTTTTTTGAAACTTAATAACCAACTGGTATACTCATTAAAAATAACATTCGCTTCCTTTAGCTTAATTTGTAATATATTCCCCTGTCGTCTACTTGGTCCAATTTTAATTAAATATGATTTTACTTTCTTTAATTCTTCATATAACTGATTTAAAACAAAAGCCATAACTTACCACCAATATAATATGTAGTACGCACGTAAATACATCAAGAGTAAACATTTTAAGTGATTAATAATTTTTAAAACAACACAAAAATGAGCGCATAATTATACGATAAAGTTCATTAGGTACTTAAAAATACGGTCCATGGATATGTTTTCCCAAGACGTATAATAATATATTTGACACTATAATACACGGCACTACGCACGTACGTGCTACGATTTAATTATTTTCGCACTGCACTCACACTTTCGCCTTGGAGTATACGGCCTGGCCTGGCTGGTAAGTCTCGTCTGCTGCGGCCATGGGAAGAACGGGCTGCTGGAACTGACGGAATAGGGACCTCCGCAACGTATTCCGGGTTATTTCCGACGATATCCACTTCATGTGGCACCTCTTATACGTTCGATAAACGCAATATATTACTCCAACACATATGATCAGTACAATTATTCCCAATAATATGTTAATAGTGGAAAGGTGTACTCTGACTTCCTCCAAGTGTGAATTATTGTCGCCTGCTGCTGCATTTTGCACTATTATTGTCTCTTCTTTTGATTGTTGTTTCCCCATTTCTTTTTTTCACGTATAGTTGCGGGCACGAATAAAGTATCTCTAACCCCATGATTATTTATTTAGTCCATCAAATAGTTCCACAAAAATTCCACTCCTAAAAAGGGACGCGCATCGCGTTACCGAGCGGACTCCTTCTTCGGCAGGGTCGCCATGTAAGGTGGGAGTATGGGGTTTCAAGTGAAACGAACGAAGCACAGAGCAAGACTACTTTTATTACGCTAAATACCTGGATTATATACTGTCACAGAATACATACTTACTTATACTACTACAGGTTTTTTCAAAATTACATTTTTCTGTTGGACACATTGATTTCTTACATCTAATTTTTGATTATTCTCTATCGTTTCCTGACCTGAATGTTGAGGTTCGCATAATATATAAGCTGGTTTCAACCTATCAATTGACACTCGCGCGTTCCTATTTGGCATTTTTAACAAAAAATGTTTATCAGTACGACTTATGACGCTGTAAAGGCCGTCATATGGAGGTTGTAGTGATTTCCTAACTACGTCATTCCTAACAAATACTTGATCACAGGTTTTCAAGTCTGAGTGAAGGAAAATCGCGTTGTCCTTGACCTGAGGTTACTAATTACTTTCCTAATTTGTCTAACATATTCGTGTTCATGACGAAAAACTTCTTGTGTATTTTCGAAAAACTCACCCGGAAGTCTTATGTTTGTACCATACACCATCTCCGACGCACTAATACTAGTATCTGCGCGTGGAACTACTCGTAAACCAAACATTACTGTACTTAATTCCTGTAACCAATTTGTGTGATTCTTTCTGGCCATTAATGCTGCTTTAAGTGACCTATGCCATCTTTCTACCATACCGTTACTTTGGGGATGAAAACTAGTAGTTCTAATTTTTTTTATACCTAATAGTTTCATCATTTGTTGAAATAGGTTATTTCGAACTGAGTTCCTTGATCACTAGTTAATCTAATAGGACATCCAAAACGAACTATCCATCCGTCATAAATTGTTTTTGCCACGGTTTCTGCGTGAATTTCTTTAATTGGAAAGCTTCGGGCCACCCGGTTTTTCGATCTATTACCGTAACTAAATACCTATACCCTTCAGGTGTGGTCGGCAATGGCCCTACTATATCTACATGTATGTGTTCGAAACGTTCACATAATGGAAATTTGCCTAACTCTGACTTGCAATGACGATATACTTTTGCGCCTTGGCACTTAATACAAGCTTTCGCCCACTGTCCTACTTCTTTATTCATACCTGGCCAATAATATTTATTTGCGATCATTTTCCTAGTTGTACGTATGCCGGCATGACTTAAGTTATGTATCATATTAAATACTATTTATCTAAACTTTTCGGTCGAGCTTTATGTCCTGATATATTACAAACGATAGACTTATCACAGGTCGGTACTAAAATTTCCCTAAATTGCGTTTCGTCTTTACGTATTTCCTGCAGTAACTTATCTTTGCTCTGTTCTTCCGCTAATTCCTTATAGTCGATTAAACCTTGACAATTTATACTTTCTATTCGTGATAAACAATCTGCGACTACGTATTGCTCGCCAGATACGTGTCGTATATCTGTCGTAAATTCACTAATATATAATAACTGACGAGTTCTCCTAGCTATTTCTTTTTCACAATATTTCTTAGTAAAAGCGTATGTTAGAGGTTTATGATCTGTAAAAATAATTAACTCTCTACCTTCTATAAAATTTTGAAAATGTTGCATTGCCATATATACATGTCGGAGCGTGGCATCAGTGGCGCCACACCAGATAGCGGTTTATAACGTCACTACATTATTTTTAGTCTGTAGAAGTTTAAGAGTAGTTTGTAAATTCAGTTGACTGATGGAATCGGTAGTGTTGTTATTCCGTGACGTGAGTTCTACCTTCGTGGTGTAGTCTGTGGTATGAGAATAGACTATGTTAAGTCTGTGGTGTTACGCACTATGACAGATGACAGTTGTTCGATAGAGGGATGTGAGCTGGTTTGGTAGTCTGTGGCAGTGAGGGAGTGGGGGAGTCTATGATAAGAAAAGATGGCGTACATTAGCCTGGTGGGTACATTAGACGAGAGGGGACGAATGGAGATGGTTGGATGGGGATTACATTGGAACGTAGTTGGGAGGAAGGATGTGTTGACGACATCACGATCGTATTGCGAATCGAGTATAGGATTAGGAAAAGATTCTATGGCGTGGACAGGACGACTATGGGGTGTAGGGAGGTCGTTTAGGTTCCATCAATTAATTGAATCTAGACGTATCCTAACTGTAATCTGTAATCTATGATGATCGTGTGTAAAATACAAGCAATGTCAAAGTCCTGTGAGTTATTATTTCAAGATCAAGACCTAAGAATCCTAAGATGTCTGATGTGACATTTCCCCAATATCAGAAGTGGGGTAAATATCGCTGTTTCCCTGACATCAGAAGTGGGATGATTATCGAGGTTACCCGACATACAGCTAATAGTTCACGATCATAGGTACTATATTTTCTCTGTGCATCTGATAACTTTTTGGAAAAATAACCTAGTGGTTGCCATTTGTCAACAACAAATTGTTGCAAAACAGCGCCCACACACGTGTCCGAAGCGTCCGTAAAAAGTGCAAGTTGACACTCTGGCAACGGATGCGATAAAGTTACAGCCTGTTGCAATTGACGCTTACATTCTACGAATGCATTTTCTGCTAACTCTGTCCACACTATTTTAGTTTTGTCGCGTTTCTTAGAATCATGTATAAATGAATTTAATACTGCCTGACTTTCCGCTGCTTTAAGTATATGTGATCTATAAAAATTAACCATTCCTAAAAATCTTCTTAACTGCTCTACTGTTTCCGGTTTCGGAAAATTTTCGATTAACTTGACTTTATCATCCAACGGTTGTATACCTTCAGTAGTTACTCTATACCCTAAAAATTCTATTTCAGTTTTGCAAAAATTACATTTACTTAAGTTCATAGTAATACCAAATTTACTGAATCGCTGAAAAAATATTTCTAGATGCTTCCTATGCTCTATTACATCGCTACTAGCTACGATGACGTCATCAATGTATGAAAAAAGAAAGTCTAAGCCTTGTAATACTGTAGTATTCATAAATCGCTGAAAGGTTTGTGCTGCATTACGTAGACCGAAACTCATACGCGGAAATTCAAATAGTCCGAACGGCGTTATTATCGCAGTTTTCTCTACGTCGTCTGGAGCGACCTCTATACAGTGGTACGCTCGGTTGATATCGATTTTACTAAAGTTATTCTTACCTCAAAGTACATAGGTGAAGTCTTGTAAACGAGGAACGGGGTACCTGTCTGGTTTGGTGATAGCGTTGAGTCGACGGTATTCACCAACTGGTCTCAACTCGCCTTTCTTCTTTCATCAGTTCGTTCGTAACATTCGAGTAGAGTGGTCGTGTCGCCTCGCTTGGATAAGTGACCAGAAGTTGCTGTTGGTGCTCTACCCCGCTTATTTATCGGTCCCTCCTGTTCTATCTTGGGAGGATCAACGTAGACCGCGGCCATATTGCCTGGTGTCGGACTTCGCATTCGCTCACCCCAGTCGAATAGGACGTTGTTCAGTTCACAGTGAACTGAACGAGTACCTTGTGACGCTGTTTGAAGAGTGAATGGTTGGTAACAAGAGTAAACATTGCTGCCAAGAGGACCTCCGAAGAAAAAATCAAGTTGCGGTTGGCCGGATTTGAACCAGGTACCGTGCGCGTGCAAGCCGTGAGGCGGATCCCCTGAGCCAATGTTGCAGTGACGACGCCGTTGAAAATTTACCTTTAGTTGCTGCTTAGTTTGGCGATGTCAATATTGCTATTATAAAAATCAAAGGAACTTGAAATCATTATTATTAAAATTATATTTTTAAGCACATTGCTACGAACTTTTTGGAAGTAATTGCCGGAGGACATTATGGCATCAACACAGAACTGCGCTGGCTGTAACAAACCTCCTGCATCATCTCGGGAGGTAATGAGGTGCAATATTTGTAATCTTATTTACGACTTGGATTGCGCTAACATAACTCCAAAACGCTTTCAAATGATGGTTAAGGATAGTAAACTGAATTGGAAATGTCCAAAATGCCGTTGTTCAGAACCAAAAACTGGTAATTCAAATACACCAATCCGTTCTGCTACCCAAACAACCCAAGAAATATCAAATATAACCACTAGAAACAACCAAAAAATTAGGCGTAAATCTTCTGATGAGGTTCCAAATACAGACATTCCTATATCTACTGAAAATCTACGGTTATTGATAAGGGAAGAGCTCCGGGCAACTCTGAAATCAACTATTGATGAATCAATTACAGGACAGTTAAAGAGTTTAAAAGATCAAATAACATCCCTTGAAGAGGCACTTAACTATTACAGCTCTGCCTACGAAGATGTAAATAAACTATTACAAGAAAAATCCAAGAAAATTGAGGCGTTAGAGCAAGAAAATGCTTATCTAAACAATTCTGTTAAAGATTTGGGTAACAGACTTGGGCAAAAGGAACAACATCTCCGGGAATGTAATCTCGAAGTAAATGGTGTCCCAGAGAACTCAACAGAACATCTTCCCTTGTTGATCTCACAATTAACAAAAACATTGGATTGCGATATTGGCTGTGATGATATCGTTCAAGTTACACGGGTAGCAAAACAGTCTAAAGAAACTGACCGCCCGAGATCGATAATTCTAAAACTAAAAAATAAGTCACTCCGAGACAAAATTCTCTCTACTTCAATGAAGTTTAATAAACAAAAAGCAGAAAAATTGAACTCACATCATTTGGGGTACGGAGGCAAGCAACAACCAGTCTTTATTTCGGAGCATCTAAGTCCGGCAAATAAAGCATTGCATGCTACGACCAGAAGGAAAGCGAAAGAGACAAACTACAAATTTGTTTGGATAAAGGACGGCCGAATCTATGTTAGAAAAGATGAGAAATCCCCAGCACTGGTAATTCGTAACTTAGACAGCTTAGTGTTTATGTCATAATTGAATATCACCTTTTCTTTGATTAATAATTATCAGATTCTTATTGTAATCATGGCTAGCACTGTTAAATTAATATCTGATGTAGATTCTACTAATATAGGTGAAACAGTACGTATTCAGGACCCCCAAGATTGTGAACGTTTGCTGTCTATCCATAACTCAAATAATTATTTAAATATTATAACGCAAAACATACGTTGCTTAAACCGCAACTTTGACGATTTTAATGTTCTCTTATCTAGACTGCACCTTAAGCTAGATGTATTAGTTTTAACAGAATGCTGGCTTTCAAAATCTGACAATATACCAATAATTAGGAATTACAATAGCTTTGCATCGACTAACCTGTATAATCAGAATGATGGTATCGTTGTCTATGTTAATAAATCCCATGATGTAAGTTATTATGAACCAGTTTGTGCGAAAGAGTGTAATTGTGTAGTGGTGACTCATAAAAATGAACTAGCTATAATACGAGGGCGGGTCAATAAGTCCGTGACTTTTGCAATAAAAGACAGATTTTTTTATTAAAAATATATTTTATTTTTCAACGTAGTCTCCCTTGAGCTCTATACACTTTGTCCAACGCTTCTCCAATTTTTTTATCCCTTCCAAAAAATATGATTTGTCGAGGTCGTCAAAATAGGCCTTTGTTTGCGAGATGACTTCATTATTGGAGTCAAATCTTTTTCCACCAAGCCATTTCTTCAGGTTTGGGAACAAGAAGTAGTCGCTCGGAGCCAAATCTGGAGAATAGGGCGGATGAAGGAGCAATTCATAGCCCAATTCATGGATTTTGGCCATGGCAACTGCACATGTGTGCACCCTTGCATTGTCTTGGTGGAAAAGAACTTTTTTCTTGGCCAAATGAGGTCGGTTTCTTTTTAAATCGTCATTGAATCGGTCCAATAAGTTGGCATAATATTCCCCATTGATTGTTCTTCCCTTTTGAAGGTAGTCAATGTGGAGTATCCCGCGTGCATCCCAAAAGACAGTCGCCATAACTTTATTGGCCGACAATCCCACCTTGGCCTTCTTTCGCGCCGATTCACCCTTGGAAACCCACTGTTTTGACTGTTGTTTGGTCTCTGGTGTGTTGTGATGGATCCACGTTTCGTCCACGGTTACAAAACGGCGCAAAAACTCCTCCATATTACGATTAAACAATGCTAAACCTTCCTGTGAAGTTGTTACACGATTGCGTTTGTGGTCGACTGTGAGCAAACGCGGCACCCATCTTGCGGACAGCTTTCTCATGCCTAAGTGATCATTCAAAATTGAAACCACTGAGCCATGCGAGATCCCTACTTCTTCCACAATCTCTCGCACTTTCAGTCTTCGGTCGGCCAACACCATATCGTGAATTTTTTCGAATGTTTTGGGTGTAGAGACCTCAACTGGGCGTCCAGGACGCTCGGCATCTTTAGTGCTTGTACGGCCACAACGAAATTCAGTAAACCACTTTTTTACCATGGAAATCGATGGTGCAGAGTCCCCATAGTATTTATCAAGCTTTGCCTTGGTCTCGGTAATGGTTTTTTTTCGCAAGAAATAATGCTTAATAAGCACACGAAATTCACTTTTGTCCATTTTCTCGTAAAATTAGTGAGTTGTCTGATAAAGATAGCTGTAAAACACAAACTAACTGACGCAGCAAGTTCAAATTTTCAGAGGAGTCAACTTACAGATGCCTGTTGACGGGACCAGTATTATTGTTTCAGTAAAGAGGTCGGAAATTCAAAAAGTCACGGACTTATTGACCCGCCCTCGTATGTATCTATTTTATTTTTATTTTATTTTATTGATAGGAACAACAAACAGCAGATACATGAATAAAGAAAAGAAAATATAAGTTACAAAACAATAATGTACCTGCCCACAGCGTTATTCACATGTTAACTCTATTATGTGTTACAAGTTAGAGGGCGGCGAAATATAAGAATATAATAATAAAAAGTTAGCAAAATTTAGTGCACTTACAGAAGTAGTGAAGAGGAAGAGAACAACAAAAAAAAAAAAAAGATAATACAAATATTAGAACTGCCTACATGTCTAAACGCAACAGTATGTCAGTCTTAAATGCTTTAGGTCTCGAAGAAAATATATCTACGTCGATGAATAATTTGTTATAATTCATGGTCATGCGGCGCAAAGGTGATCTTAGACCCGCGTTAGTGCGACATGTGTTAAGGGAAAACAGAGTTCGAGAGCGTACTTCTCGCGGGGTGCACGTTCTAGGAACAACGTAGCATAATCGTCCAATCAGGTCAGAGCAATCGAATTGGTTATGAATTAAGTTGTATAGAGTAACAGTTTCAAGATAGGTACGACGCGATTCAAGAGAAGTTACATTGAATTTGGATAATAAATCGGAGTAGGGTAAGTAATGTCGGAAAATTTTGAAATGAATAGATCTTAGGAATTTATACTGTATTTTTTCAATAGTCTGTATATATTTTTTGTAGAATGGATTCCATATTTGAACGGCATATTCGACTTGAGGCCGAACTAAAGTTTTGTAAAGGTAAAGATAGGTCGATAATCGTGTGAAGTTGGTGGAAGCGCGAATAACGAAGCTAAACATGCTGAAGGCCTTGTTTGTTATGTTTTCGATGTGTTGGGTCAACGTCATATTACTATCCAGTAGGACACCAAGGTCTCTTATGGCACTTACTCTGTTAATAGGTATGGAACAAAGATTGTAGTTGTTAATGATGGCATTACGTTTTCTGCTAAAAGTAATTATGTTACATTTAGGAATACTGAGATGAAGCTTATTTTTAATACAGTAGGAGGATAGTCTATCTAGGTCTTGTTGGAATAAGTGACAGTCATTAATGGTTTTAATAGATTTATAAACTTTGAGGTCGTCTATATCTATCGACCTCCATCTTTCAGAAAAATTGATACGTTTTTAACTTCTTTGAACGACATCTTATGCGAACTTAACGATTTTCAGGAAATTATACTTATAGGGGACATTAATATCGATATTAAAAATGATTCCTCAGATAGATCTTCTTCAAAGTACCTTGACCTAATGGCTATTCACGGTCTCGTGCCTACACATAATCTTCCTACTCGAGAAAATAGCTGTCTAGATCACACTTTTGTCAAAAAGAGTATGAATGCAAATACGGGGATATGTGACTCTACAGTTACCGACCGATGTATAATATTATCATTACAAAAACGAAACAATAAGTACCAAGTTAAAAAAACATCATTAAGGATAGATTACGGGGCGGTAAATGAGGAATTAAAGACAATAGACTGGTCTGCACTCTTGGAAAATAAGGATTCTGAAACGGCTATAAATATTTTTACAAGTAAAATCATGAGTATAATTAAACGCCATTCTACCACTACTAGTAACAAATCTAACAATATCATTATCAAGCCATGGATTTCGCCAGGATTGATAAGATGTATTAAAAATAGAGACAGGTTGCATTTAAAACTAAGAGCAGATCCAGACAACATCATACTAAAAATTTCATATATACGATACCGAAACACATGTAACAAAATTTTAAAAAGACTAAAATATCAATACTACAAAGATGAACTTTTGAAATATAAACATGACGTCAAAAAGCAATGGAGTATTATAAAAGAGGTCTGTCATATGAACAAATCAAAAGAAGATAACCCAGAACTATTAGTAATTAGGAAAACCCCCACTGAATCAATTAACTACATTAATAATTATTTTTCCAACGTTGGCAGCCAGTTGGCTCAAACAATTCTGGATAGAAATCAATCTAATGAGACTTCTCTTAGTAATAATATTTTAAAAACAAACGGCAACCCAAACTCTTTTGTTCTATTAAACACCGATGAAGACGAGATAAAGAATATTATTCGATCTCTTAGAAACAGCAATAGCACAGGGTGGAATGGGATCCCAGTAAAAATATACAAAATGGGAGCCGATCATTTGGCCTTACCAGTTACATTAATTTGTAATAAATGTTTTGAAAGTGGTAGATTTCCCAAAGCCTTGAAGAGATCTAAAGTAATACCAATCTATAAGAATGGAGATAAAAATGACATTGTCAATTATCGTCCTATCTCTCTTCTAACTACTCTCTCCAAAATTGTTGAAAAAACTATCAATAATAGACTAAAATTATATTTTGAGAGCAAGCATATATTATCTAAGAATCAGTTTGGGTTTCGAAATAAATTATCTACTAAAAACGCAGTCCAGAATTTATTTTCATACGTAGTTAATAGCTTAGACAGAAAAAATAAATGTTTAGCCATATTCTTAGATCTTTCAAAAGCTTTTGATACGGTATCGATCCCCATTCTTTTAAAGAAGTTATTTCACATGGGAATTCGGGGAAAACCATTTGACCTTTTGTCTGATTATTTGACAAACAGAAGTCAAATAACACAAATTGGTTCTACCGCAAGTACTCAATCTCAGGTTAATTTTGGTGTTCCCCAAGGTAGCGTACTTGGACCGACTTTATTTTTAGCTTATTTAAATGACATGTGCGAATTACTACTGAGAAATGGCAAAATTATAACCTATGCTGATGACACCGTACTATTGTTTGAAGGAAAAACATGGGAAGAGGTAAATCGTTATGCCAATGATGGACTGAAAATAGTAAATAAATGGTTAGATAATAATTTACTGATCTTGAACCTATCTAAGACCAATTTTATTAGCTTTAGTAAAAGGAAAGATGGACAACCTCCACCCAACACCATCATTATAAAAGCACATAAATGTTGTGATGTAACAAATTCATGTAATTGTCCAACAGTCAACGAAACATCATCCATTAAATATCTTGGTATCTCAATAGATAATAAGCTAAATTTTAAACACCATGTCTCGAATATAACATCGCGAATTCGTAAATTGATATATATATATTTAAATCTCTAAGATACATATGTGAAGTTAAGCATTTAGTGTCAATATTATATTCTGCTCTATGTGAATCTATTATAACCTATTGCATAAGCTGTTGGGGTGGATGCTCAAAAACGACTCTGCTTACCCTTGAAAGAGCACAACGTGCTGTTCTAAAGGTAATGTTTTTTAAACCTTTCCGTCATCCCACTGCACAACTTTACTCTGATAGTTTGATTCTCTCCGTCAGGAAATTGTTCATATTGACATTGCTAATGGAACAGCACACGGTCTCAGTCTCGGGTAACTCGTCTAAAAGACGTAAGGATAGGGTATACTCAGTCCCTAAATGCTCAACTTTTGGCCAACGGTTTTCCCATTTCCTTGCCCCTTTTGTTTATAACAGATTTGCTAAGTCAATCCCTAACATAGATCTTCTATCTAAATTTACATTTTAAAAAACCGTGGTCCCTCTTCTTCTACGAAAAGATTACAGTAGCACTGAATCACTTCTCACAGTAACTAAATAATAATTCAATCTATAGCAAATACGTTAATTAATTTTCAATCTGTGAATCTAAAATAATCTAAACTAAGGCTACATTTAAAATACAATACGAACTACTACCTTCTATAATACAGTTCCCACTAGTTCCCATTAGAAGGTAGGGAAAATATAATTTATTAGCCTATATACTATAATCATAGATATTTAAGTTATAATCTAGTGTGTCTATGTTTAAGATTTAATGTATTAGGCATTTTCTTCGAAATAAACCATTTGTATTTGTATTTGTATTTTCTTGGGCACGACATGTAGAGGACTTGCCCAAGGACTCTTCGATGGCCTGCATATACCCATGTCCTGCATGATCTGAAATTCTGCCTTAACCTTTTTATACCTGTCCGGCGGTGATGGCCTTGACCGCGCATATACCGGTGGTCCTGTAGTTTCTATGTGGTGATAAACGGCATGAGTAGAAGTTTTAATGAATGAAACTGGTTTCGTAATGTCTGGGTATTTTTTAAAAAGTCATACATAGGATGAGTGTCAACGATGGTAAATATAGATTGTTCATTATAATCTACGATGGAACCTACAACATTCAGGTTAGTTAAACGATCTACAATTTTCCTATTCCTTAAATCTACTAGTAAACTATAAAAAATCTGCACCTAAAATGGGTTGATTTACGTCTGCAATAACAAATGTCCAACGATAAGGACGTCGCAAATTTAGGTTTAAATCTAATGTTCGTACACCGTACGTTTTCATTTCACTATTATTAGCCGCGAAAAGTTTATAGTCGGAACACTCAACGAAAAGTTTTTGTTTACTTGTAGGTGGAATAACTGATATGTTGGCACCCGTATCAACCAAAAATGTTATACCGCTTCCTTTGTCCCTTACGCAGAGGCGGTGATTAGCTCCCGGCACAAAGTTCACCGCTGCCGATTGTACCGTAGCTAGTTTCCCGTTTTCCAGGCGCAGGGCCGCTCACACGCTCGCGCGTTCCCTCGATAACGATAATGATGCTTGCACAACCAATTCGGATCCTCTGGTGTCATTCTGGGTCTGGATGATGATCTCGAGCGACTCCTAAAACCACGTCCACGGCCGCGTCCTCGAAACGCGTTGCGTTGATGCTGCTGCTGCTGGTCTTTGACGTCCTCACGTAGAGCTGCGATTTCAGTGCTCATCTTGTTCATCTGCGCCAGTAAATCCGTAATCGGGAACTGATAATTGCTGCTGGAACTGCTGACTTCCGCGATCTCGCCGGGTCTCATCGTTTCCATTATCTTGTCTGCCATATTCGCTAGGTTTTCCAGGTCTTGGTCTTGGCTGACCGTGAGAACTGCCCGTACATTGGCTGGTAATCTAGCTATCCACAAACTGTGCAAGGTTTTGTCTGATACTTGCGTATTTCTACCTAGTTCTCGCATGCGTCGCAAGAGAATAGTTGGTTTCTGCGACCCTAACTCCATTTCACTGACTAGCTTCTGGAATTGTCTGTCGGCACTCTCTTCATAAACTTTCAGTGGCCGCTCCTTGAGCGCATCGTATTTATTAGTTTCCGGTGGCGAAAAAAGAATATCGCTTACTTGCTGCAACGCCTCGCAATTTAATTTCGTGATAATTAAATCTGCCTTGGCCGCGTCGCCTAATTTTTGCGGTCTAATAATGCCCTCCAATTGAACAAACCACAGACGAGGCATGTGTGTCCAAAATTCCGGTATCCGCGAAGATACGGTGATTGCGGACATCTCTTGTCTCTCCATAATAGTAGATTCACTATTATTTCCTGGTTCTATTGAGTGCTGTTCTTGTAGTTTTGCGTCCGCCGCCGCCGGCAATCCGGCGTTTTTCGCCTGAGGTGGCGCAGTAAACATTTGAACCACACCGCGTGCACTAGTTGTACCTTCCGAGGCCGTCCACGTCAGAAGGGAGTTGTGTCCAAAATTTCACTTAGTTTTTATCACTTTATAAAGTCACAATTTTTTATCGGGGTCGGGGTCACCACTTTAACCAATCTTTGGTTGCTATCTGCCTAAATGTCTCTATATTGGTCTAATCAATTTAGTTAGTCTCTCACTGAAGTTAGGTCTCTATATATCTAGTAATAAAAGTCCGAATTATATATACATATAGGTAAGTACGTATATTAAACACAACGATAATATGTTACGCGTACAACCCAGTGTGCGGACGGGACACAACTGGTCTAACCGCGGGGTGCGGGCAACAACTTGCTGCATGTGCAAATGCAGCCGCTACAGATCCGACGCTGGGGGGAGGACCTGGGGTCCCCGGTCGCGGGCCGGGAAACGGTGGAGGCGATCCGTCCTCACCTTTCCCGGTGGATGTCGAGACGTTGGGGGACCCTAACGTTCCGGCTGGTGCAGGTGCTTTTTGGGCACGGTTGCTTCGGGAAGTACCTGCACCAGATTGCGGGTCGGGAGTCGAACCCAGCCTGCCACGAGTGTGGCACGCCAGTGGACAAGGCGCGTCACACCTTGGAGGAGTGCGCCGCATGGGGCCCTCAAAGGCACACCCTGTCGGCGCACGTCGGAGGAGACCTGTCGCTGTCGAGCGTCATTGACTCGATTCTAGACAGCGAGAGATCGTGGGAGGCTTTGGTTTCTTTCTGCGAGTCAGTAATGACGCAGAAGGAGGTCGCGGAGCGGGTGCGGGAGGTGACTTCTTCCGACCCGCTTCGGCGCGGGAGGCGAGGGGCCTACGCGCACCTCCTTCCCCCGCCCTAGTGTCGCCGAGGGGGGGTCTGGGGGCCTCCTCTCCCATGGCACACTGGCCTGAGGGCGCCCTCGTCTTTCGGGGCGCCCTGTCTTGAGGTACTCGTCGGGGCGGTCTGCAGTGACATACGCAAGTGATCCTGCACCGCCCCACGCAGGCGAAGACGGAGACCGATGGTGGTTTTAGTGGGTAGTACTGCGGTAGATGCGATGAGCCCCGGCAGCGGGGGGAGCTTGTCTACCGGGTTGAGTCCCACATTCCCCGGCCGTGCCCCATATCGCCGGGGATGCGTAAATGCATTTCCCCATCGATAAAAAAAAAAAAAAAAGGTTTAGGACCAATCCTGTGGAACCTCGGCTTCGACTGGGTGCTGAGGGGATCGACACTACAAGGGGTGTTCTTTCTATGCTTCGCCGACGACGTCCTGGTCATTGCCATTGGCAAGACGTACAGGCATGCGAGCATAGTAGCCAAAGCTGCGGTCGCCCACGTAGTGTCACGTATCCGTAGACTCGGCTTAGACGTCGCCCTTGAGAAGACCCAGGCGACGCTGTTTCATGGGCCCCCCCCTTGAGGCCCATTTAACAGTTGGCGGGGTGCGCATCCCAGTGACGCCCACCCTGAAGTACCTCAGTCCTCTCCTGGACGGCAAATGGACGGCTTCGGAAGGAGGCCCAGAAGTCTGGTCCCCCCATAGATGACGAGACTCTCCAGAGATTCATGGTGGGGACAATGATGGACGCGAAGGTGGCGGCGCTTGAGCCTCGCCTTCTCCCGGCTCAGAGGGAGCGTCCCCCGCTGGCGGCTGACTCCCGCAGGAGACGGTCGGCTGAAACGGCGGAGGTGGTGGAGGTGATGGATTACTCAGAGGCACCGAGACCCCCCCCGCCAAAGACGTCTGGAGCCCCAGCCAAGGTGGCCCAAAAGAAGGCCCCTGCAAGGAAGGGGAGTGAAGAGGCTCGCGCTCCGCCATCTCCACAGCCGTCTACGTCGGCCCTTCCGCCACCCATCCAATCGGGCGGACCGCGCGCCGCGCCCCCTCCTCCGCAAGAGAGCTGGAGCACGGTGGTCAAGCGGGGCGGAAAGGGGAAACCCCGACCCGCCCAGCCGGCTAGACCCGTCCAGCAGCAGACCCGTGTGGCCCAACAGGGACGCCAACCACAGCCCCGGGCACCGCACCCAGCGGCACCCCGGGCCAGAGGCAGAGCCCGGAAGAGGTGCCCCCGCGCCCCCCGATCGTCGGCCATCGTGGTCACCCTCACCCCTGAGGCTGTGGCCAGAGGTGCTGGTCCGGATGAAGACCAGCATCTCCCTCGCCAGCGTCGGCATCAGCGGCGGGGTGAGAATAAAAGAGGCGCAAACGGGGGCGAAGCTCATTGAGGTTCCCGGCCGGCAGCGATGCCCTCACCGACCAGCTGGTGAATAGGATCCGGGAGGTCCTCTCTGAAGACGTACGGGTCACGAGGCCCGTGAAATGCAGTAAGCTGCGCATCACGGACCTCGATGAGTCCATATCTGCCGAAGAAGTCGCGGCCGCCGTTGTCACCGAGACGGAATGTGCCCGGGAGGCCCTCCGTATCGGCGAGATTCACCGTGAGGCCCGCGGCCGGAGAGGGTAAACTCTCTGGCTGATATGCCCAGCAGCGGCGGCAAGAGCCCTGGCCCAGAAGCGGACTGTTATGGTGGGGTAGACTCCAGCGAGGGTAACCTTGCTGGAAGCACGCCCGCTCACCTGTTTCCGCTGCCTGGAGCTGGGGCACGTGTGCGGCAAGTGTGACTCCGACGTTGATCGGAGCGCACTCTGCTTCAGATGTGGACTTGACGGGCGATAAGTCGGCGACCTGTTCAGCGGATCCCCACTGCAGCCTGTGCGCGGCCGCTAATTTGCCGGCGTCGCAAAGAGTGGGGGGCAGAGCATGCGTTGCCGCCGCCAAAAAACGACAAAGAATACGACGTAAGGGCCCACAACCATCAGTTGCCCTCAACGTGCACCCCCGGGCTTCTTCGGAAGCCATCGGTCAAGCGGCTACCAGTAGAGTCGGATAATGGATCACACCACTATCCGACTCCTGCAATGCAATGTCAACCATTCCGCCCGCGCTCAGGACCTCCTGTCCCAGAGCATGGCGGAATGGTTGATAGGCATAGCAGTCGTCGCGGAACCGTACTTTGTTCCCGACGGGGAACATTGGGCGGCGGACCGCGACGGCCTGTTAGCTATAGTTACCCGGCTCTCCCTTTGATCACGTAGCATAGGGAAGGGGATGCGTGGCGGTTACCCTGGGTAACTCGCTGATCGTGGAAGTGTACTTCTCGCCGAACAGGCCTCTCGCCGAGTTCGAGGAATTCTTGAGGGGCCTTTCGGCGATGATCGAGGGCAACAGGCGGTCAAGGCAGGTGCTCATCCTTGCCCTGGGAGTGCATACACGCGGCGCTCCGTTACCACGGAGTGCCCGAGTGTATCTGTCAGGCCCTGAGGCAGTATCTCCACGTGCGCTTCGTGTGCACCACCGGACATGACAAGCGGCGTCGACCCATGTTCTGCGGGGTTCCGCAGGGTTCTGTCTTTGGACCAATCCTGTGGAACCTCGGCTTCGACTGGGTGCTGACGGGATCGACACTACCTGGGGTGTTCTACCTATGCTTCGCCGACGACGTCCTGGTCAATGCCATTGGCAAGACGTACAGGCACGCAAGCATAGTAGCCACGGCTGCGGTCGCCCACGTAGTGTCACGTGTCCGTAGACTCGGCTTAGACGTCGCCCTCGAGAAGACCCAGGCGACGCTGTTTCATGGGCCCCGCCGGGGACCCCCCCGTGAGGCCCATTTAACAGTTGGCGGGGTGCGTATCCCAGTGACCCCCACCCTGAAGTACCTCGGTCTTCTCTTGGACGGCAGATGGAGCTGCGCGTTCAAGTTAAATCATCTCATTATAAAAATTAAACTAGCTTTTTCTGGCTCAGTCGGCTTATAGCAAATCTATTTCAAATTAATTAAACAAAACAAACTTGAGTTTGTGAATTTTATTCACAAAAAAGACAACAAATAGACTCAATTTATATTAATTACTTATAACAATACAAGAAATGAGCTCAAGGAATTTAATAGACTCGGAATCATTGTAATTTGTGATTTTTTCCTTCTCTCCCATTCTTTATTTTGAAGGACGGATTGTTTGGCCCGATTTTTCTCATATTTTCATAAGCGGAATTTCGCTCTTTCCCCTCTTTGGTGATTACATTTATTTTGTAATAAGGGAGAATTGTACGTAATTATGATTGACTATATATTACGACTTTATCATTCATTTACTTCGAATGTTTCTTCTTTCTAAACAGTATCTTTTTATAATTGTTTTACAAGAATTAAGCTGAGACAACTATATCACAAGTAGTATCAGATCAGTAAGATGTACGGACTGTACATCAAACATCAAACTGCGCGGCGCATGTTTCTCTGTCTGTCTCTCTCTGGCGTGCGCAAGTTTCTCTGTCTGTCTCTCTCTCTCTCTATCTCTCTCTTATAGAAAGCAAGCTAGATATTTTCGTTTCGTCTTTCTATTTCGCATTGAACAGTGTGGTGTCGCGACGATTATTTTTGTTGATTAATTAGGTTTTGTTTTGCATCGCTTTGTGCTTTTTGAAGCCTATATTTTTAGTTGTAACGGATAATCATAAACTATAATATAAATAAAGGGTCTTGTTTAGAAGTCAAATTGCTATGCAGATTGCATATTTTACCGAAAACAAGCTCAAAAGGTGTGTACAAAGTTTCTGTGTGTACTATTGTATTTAAAGAGAAACACCAAAACGGTAACCAGCAACTCCAATTCATAGGTTCATTTCCAGTCTGAATGCGCAGGAAAGTTATTAAATGTTTATGATTATTTTTTAGACTACCAATAGATTGATGGTGATAAGCGGTGGACGTTGTTTGTTTGATTTGTAGTAACTTACACACTTCTGCCATTACTGAGGAAACAAATTCTGTACCTCTATCTGATACGATTTTATTAGGTACTAGCTTTTGCCCGCGGCTTCGCTCGCGTGGAATTTAGTCTGCCGCATTAAGTTTCGTGATAGATCGTTTAAAACATTTTTTTATCGTAGCAATCTCCGCATCGTAGCAAACTCCCACCTCCGCATCGTAACACCCCCCCCCCATCTCCACATCGTAGCCACCTCCGCATGGTAGCCACCTCCACATCGTAGCATACTCCCAGCTCCGCATCGTAGCATACTCCCACCTCCGCATCGTAGCCACCTCTGATGCGATTCATTACATTGATATAACTTTTTTATTTATGAACCGATTAAAACTAAACAAAGACTAAATGTTAATCCCAGCAAACCACAACGCATTGTTGAAATCCGCATTCAATTCGGTTTAGCTGTTTCTGAGATTAGCGCGCACAAACGTATATGCATGCAAAGTTTCAGCCTGATCGGTTTAAAATTGACAAAGTTTCATCCCCTATTTTATCCCTTTGGGGGTAGAATTTCTCAAAATCCCTTCTTAGCGGATGCCTACGTCATAACATCTACCTGCGTGCCAAATTTCAGCCCGATCCGTCCAGTGGTTTGGGCTGTGCGTTGATAGATCACTATGTATTGATTAGGTACTGATAGGTTCAAACTAATACATTTACATCCTCCATCATCCCTTGTTTTATCCCCATGGGGGTTGAATTTCTTATCTAGGTGTAGCGATTGAGGCTGTGCGTTGATTATCAGTCAGTGAGGACTTTGAATATTTTATATATATATGTAGATTCCATAGCGGAGAATAAAGTTATTTACTAAAGATGTTGCTACAGTAATGGTGTCCTTATTTTTAAGAGGATAAGCCTCCACGTATTTAGTTAGGTCACATTGTACCGTGAGGATATAAACATACGAGTAACTATCGTTATCCTTAACTGCCAGGGTCCCATTAAGTCTAAGTAAATTTTATCGAATGCAGAGCATGCCGTTTCGGTTATTACCATTGGCTGTTTTATATACCTAAAATGTTTTTGAAGTAAACATTTATCACATCGGTTTACAAACTCGGTGACGTCTTTCTCAATATTTGGCCAAAATAATCGTTTTTTTAATATTGTTTATCATACGTCTTATACTACCGCTTGACGGTAACATGTGGATTTCATTTAATATAACTCGTTTAGTGTCATTATCGTTTACTGTGCGAACACCTTTTAGAATACACAACCGTGGCTTAGACCAATCCGGCGTATTATGAATATACGAAGTCATCTTTTTTACTATATCTATATGTCGGCCGAACAGCGATAATCATCCCACTTCTGATATCGGGGAAATGTCACATCAGACATCTTAGGATTCTTAGGTCTTGATCTTGAAATAATAACTCACAGGACTTCATTACAATGACATTGCTTGTATTTTACACACGATCATCATGGATTACACATTACAGTTAGGATACGTCTAGATTCAATTAATTGATGGAACCTAAACGACCTCCCTACACCCCATAGTCGTCCTGTCCACGCCATAGAATCTTTTCCTAATCCTATACTCGATTCGCAATCCGATCGTGATGTCGTCAACCCATCCTTCCTCCAATCTACGTTCCAATGTAATCGCCATCCAACCATCTCCATTCGTCCCCTCACGTCTAATGTACCGACCAGGCTAATGTACGCCATCTTTACTTATCATAGACTCCCTCACTCACTCACTGCCACAGACTACCAAACCAGCTCACATCCCTCTATCGAACAACTGTCATCTGTCACAGTGCGTAACACCACAGACTTAACATAGTCTATTCTCATACCACAGACTACACCACGAAGGTAGAACTCACGTCACGGAATAACAACACTACCGATTCCATCAGTCAACTGAATTTACAAACTACTCTTAAACTTCTACAGACTAAAAATAATGTAGTGACGTTATAATCCGCTATCTGGTGTGGCGCCACTGATGCCACGCTCCGACACGGCCATCCTGCTAGCACACGTCCTCGTGTGTTGGCTAACCTGCACAGAAATAACCAACGAGAGTATTTGTTCGCCTCGGCCACTTCTGACCAATCATATTTCTACAAACAGCTCAAATAAAGAAACTTCGTAACTGTATAGTTTTTCTTTCAAATTACTAACTATGATTACTAACAACTCAAATTCAGATTAATAATATGATCAGATAGCGTAAGAAATCACAAAGTAAATTATGATAACGTTTCATCTACCAAAACCCTGGGGCCAGCAACAGTGACAGACTCTGGTTCATTATTCACACACAACCAACAATTTAAACACAATTGATTTACTACTGAGCTTTATTCGTGGTCACAACACAAGATTTAGCAAACGCATTTGCCCTTTATGCACTTCCATTTCGGAATGCCGAGTCGTCCCATGACTCTACGGTCTTCGCTACCAGGCAAGACCCGACCACACTACCCAGAGCTACCGCCTACTGCCTACCCACGGACTACTACAAGTAGTAGACACCAATTTCTAACGGGCTACAGCTACGGCACTCTGGTACGGTCCAACACAATACGGCCGATAGAGTCTTACTCGAGTTTCCACCAAAACAAGTTTACTTATCCTCATCAGGATCACTATTAACATCAACTTCGACTGGTACATGACTTACTGGCATCTTTCGTAATCTATCGTGTCCATACTTGTAAGTACGTTTAGAGTTCAAAGCTTTCAACGTGTAACGATCACCATCGTTCGGTCACTCCTGACCTAATTAACTCTACTTCAACAAAAGACTTAGTAAAGCTCAAACTATTATTCTTTTCCAATGAACAAATTTAACTATCTCAATATTCATAATCACATTGCTTATCTAAACACAATACTAGAACATCGTCAGGCACAAGTACAAGTTAAAAATCAAATTAATCTCAAATCAAAGTAAAAGTCAAGTGTGTCTCTATTGTCCGGCTATCCCCGTACCCCTAATACGCAGTCATCCTTGTGACTGGCTGTGATCATCCCAGTGATCACCCATAACCCTAATCATCCCTATGATCAGTCACTCTCGTGATCCCCCAAATTTAAGACTCAAGAGGACACGCACAACTAGTTACCACACAGTCTAAAGTGACTACAGTTCATCATCACAAGGCTCAGAATCACTAACAATGGGTACTTGCCCTTCAGGCATTTTCCTATACCAGTGAATGACACTATATTGTGTACTCGTTTTCCTCTCAACCTCGCGGCCACACTTTCTTTAATAAGCCAGCACTCTGCTCCAGAATCGTAATGAAATCGAAACGACTGACCTTGATGCTCAAGAGTTCCGGATGGAGGCTCAACCTGACTATTAAGAAGCTTGTTCTTCCTTAAATTCTTGATTTCAATCAAAAGTTAATTACAATTATTATTAATCGGTAATCAAAAATACACAGGAAATCAATCTGCCAGACAGCACCAAGTTCTAAGCCAGTTACTTCAACCATACTTTCAAAAATAAGGAAAACTTGCAAATCGCTCGGTACCAAACAACATTTAGCGTCTGATAAATGTCAAGATAACCTACGATCAAAGTCTGACAACGCTACCAAGAATGTAGGAATTTAGGTGCTGTTTGTCAGTTTTAACAAAATAAGAAAACACCCTAACTGTCAGCGTCAACATCATTGTCATTGATGTCACAAGTATTCTCGGGTATTTTATGTAATCTGATATGTGAACTAATCCGAACTAATTAACTTAAACTCCCAAATTATTTGCGACGTAATGTCAGCAAAAGCCATCAAACAAAAATTGAATTGAATTGAACTCCCAAATTATTATTTTAACGCTTAACTTCAAACTAACATTTCCCAAAAGCTACTTCAATTAAAGTACTCAAAAACTACTAACAGTTATCAGAATTGACTATTAACTATCAGTTACTAGTTTATCAATATTTGGTTTATTTTAAAATCGTTAAAATCTCACATGAATCATCAATGCTATGTAACACATGAATACTAGGTACCACGTCATTTTCAACTTTAACTTCAATAGACTATTAATCTCAAATTCACATTACAATATGAGCCACGAGTGGGTAACAGTAAGCTTCTCTAGAGTCACGGCAACCAGCCGACGAGCAATCACATTGCTCAACAACACACGGTCTCAGCAGGCCACTCCACAGTACGGTCAATCCAGACCACGACCATCGCCGAGGTCGAACATTGAACTCAATAAGGCACTTACAAACCCTTACTCATACTCTCATATTTTACAATGGGACAAACTTCCAAAATACTTTCAATAAGCTTTCTACTTTATCAAGTGGTACGAAGATTCACTACAAAACTCTCAATGTTAACTGACTCAAATATCACAAAATAGCTCACCGGATATTTCCCAACTAAGATACTTCAATACGCCAATTCATGTCAATCATTACCGCAATACATCACCAATATAACATCCAATGTGAATTTGTCGTGATAAATTCTTGAATAATTCGGAATACCGCAATCCCTCATATTCCTCAGGTAACAGGATTGAGAAGAGAACCACGTTCTACCCAGGACGAGGTTCATCAATACTCACAATAATTACCAGCATTGCACCAACATGAAAATAAGAAAACATATTAGAACATATCACATTACGTACTAGATTAAACTTGACTCTTTCGGAAGCTCATAATTACCTTCTTAACTCCACAATAGAGTAGAAAACTAACTAACTATACTCACAGAACATTCCAAGTTTTATAACCAATTGCAAAATAAACATTACATAAAGCGCATGACAGTAGCGCTTTTGGCGGGATGATGATTCAGTCATACATCTGAAACTACGAGCTTCATAATCCAGTGGAGGGTACATGAATTTCAATCTCGTCGTCGTCGTCGTCGCCGTCGTCGTCGCCGTCGTCGTCGATAACATGCACTAACGAGCTCAGCTTGCAGCTCTCAATATTCTTTCATCTTATAATAAACCTAGCTCCGTGGTTGATCTTGAACACAATCCATGGCGATATGATATTCAGCACAGTGGGCAATCCAGGCTCAGTGGGCAATAGCGATCTTTATCATTCTCTGCTAGATGCACGGTGGGCAATAGCGATCTTGATCCCACTTCTGATGTCGGGTAACCTCGATAATCATCCCACTTCTGATATCGGGGAAATGTCACATCAGACATCTTAGGATTCTTAGGTCTTGATCTTGAAATAATAACTCACAGGACTTCAGTACAATGACATTGCTTGTATTTTACACACGATCATCATGGATTACACATTACAGTTAGGATACGTCTAGATTCAATTAATTGATGGAACCTAAACGACCTCCCTACACCCCATAGTCGTCCTGTCCACGCCATAGAATCTTTTCCTAATCCTATACTCGATTCGCAATCCGATCGTGATGTCGTCAACCCATCCTTCCTCCAATCTACGTTCCAATGTAATCGCCATCCAACCATCTCCATTCGTCCCCTCACGTCTAATGTACCGACCAGGCTAATGTACGCCATCTTTACTTATCATAGACTCCCTCACTCACTCACTGCCACAGACTACCAAACCAGCTCACATCCCTCTATCGAACAACTGTCATCTGTCACAGTGCGTAACACCACAGACTTAACATAGTCTATTCTCATACCACAGACTACACCACGAAGGTAGAACTCACGTCACGGAATAACAACACTACCGATTCCATCAGTCAACTGAATTTACAAACTACTCTTAAACTTCTACAGACTAAAAATAATGTAGTGACGTTATAATCCGCTATCTGGTGTGGCGCCACTGATGCCACGCTCCGACATATATATATAAAATTCAAAGTCCTGACTGACTGACTGACTGATTGATAATCAACGCACAGCCTCAACCGCTTCACCTAGAATCATGAAATTTGACAGGAAGGTTCTTCAAGTGACGTAAGTGCACACTAAGAAAGGATTTTTGAAAATTCTACCCCTAAGGGGATAAAATAGGGGATGAAAGTTTGTATGAAACTTTGTCAATTTTAAACCGATCGGGCTGAGATTTTGCATGCATATATGAAAATGAAAATGAAAATATTTATTAGGAACATATAACAAATTTACAGACATAAATGTAACGTTCTCAGCTGCGAAAGTTAAAAACTGTGTTGCAGTGAGAGCGCCCACCTCCAAAAAGTTCAAACATTTAGTTCCAATAATAATAATGAAGTTAGACAACATAAAACAAAGTAAAAATAAGTTTATGAAAGTAAAAGCCCAGGAGTGTTTGTTTGTGATTGTGAGTGTGAATGTGTGCGTGTGTGTGGGTGTGTGCGCGTGTGTATTTGAGTGTGTACATGTCTGTGTGTGTGTATGTGTGTGTGTGGGGTGTGTGTGTGTGCGTGTGTGCGTGTACATTAAAATGCTATTGCTATGCAATATACTTCAGCAATGATTCAGATTCGTCGCAGGTCAGGTTTAAAAGCCATGTAAAAAGCTTACGTTTACAAAGAGTAAATAGGAGGTGAGTAAATAGGAAGTGAGAGGGTAAATATTAAGGTTTTTATTTGCAATGTTGTATAGTTTAACACCAATGTGTTCAAAATGTCTTGCGGCGGCAGCAGTCCTCCGGCCTTTATTTATGCAGACAATATCAGCTCTGCGTTTGAATCTAGAGTTCTCTGGTACATATGTTATTTCGGAATGCTTACGCAGAACTGAGCATTGAATGAACAATTTCCTCACTGAAAGGACATTAGTAATTTGATAAAGGCTACTAGTGGAGGTGTGTTAAAAATCATGACTTTTGTACCAATTAAGGTACAAAAGTCATGATTTTTAACACACCTCTTTGTGCAATCTCAACCCTCTTTAGATAGTCCATTCTCGCAGAACCCCAAACAACAATACAATAGGTGATAATTGATTGCGCCAGAGAAAAGTAGACAAGTTTCAATATCTCGAAGTCTGCAATTTTTCGAAGCTTTTTGAAAATGAACATTAGTTTTCTAATTTTCTCTGTAACGCATTCAATGTGATGTTTCCAAGATAAGGAGCCATCAAGCAAAACACCAAGGTATTTTACGGTTGGGACACAGTCTAATGTTGGACAATTGCATTGTATGTCGCTTTCATCACACACATGAGCACGAATACTGAATAAAGTCGGAGGCTGTGTTCTAGTAGTAAGAGAAAATGCCAAACAGTTACTCTTGCAAACATTTAGGGTGAGTAAATTATTTGATAACCACTGCATAATAGTTTTTATAGCTGACTCGGCATTAAGTTTTAATTCTAACCAGTTTTTGCCGGAATAAGGAGAGCTGTGTCGTCCGCATACGTGAAAATTTTGCAGTTTGATGATGAAAGATTACATAACTCGTTTATATATATTAAAAAGAGAGTCGGGCCCAGCACACTTCCTTGAGGAACTCCATACTCAATATCCTCCTCCTGACTTGTCAAATTATCTATTACAACCATCTGTCGACGACCTGACAAATAACTTCGAAATATTTCCAGCGATTTACCTCGAATGCCAATACATTCTAGCTTTTTTAGTAAGATGATTATAGAAACAGTGTCAAACGCTTTAGAGAGATCCAAAAAGATACCCATAGCCTTAAGTCCGTTATCCAAGGAGTTTATGACTGCGGTAGTAAAGTTTAAAACAGCATCTTCGGTACTTTTTTTCTTTCTGAAGCCATACTGATTCCCAGATAGTATGTTATGTCCATTTAAAAAAACTGATCAGTCTTTTATTGAGTAATTTCTCGAAAATTTTTGACAAAACGCACAAAACAGAAATAGGCTCTTTCAATTCTTATAGATTGGATGAACTAGAGCTTTCTTAAAGATGGTTATTAAGAGAGGAATAAGAATATGTTTGGAGGCTTTAATAACTGAAGTGGGTATGCCATCCCATCCTTCAGCACAGTTGATTTTAAGTTTATTAATAGTTGACTCAATTTCCTTGTAATCGAAATCAAACAGAGCCATTGACTGAAAAGGACTTTTAGTGGAGGTGTAGCTGGGTCGTGTTGATGAATTTAAGGTGGGAGTACTATTAATAATTTTAGAGGCCAAATCTTTCCCTATATTAGCAAAGAAGTTGTTAACTGCATTGATATTTGCAAAGTGATCAGGTGACTTCGTTAACAATTTACTTGCTGAGTTTATTTTATTCTTGAGGTTAGTTGCTTTTTTAATTACTTTCCAAGTTTCCTTTGGGTTATTTTTGGCTTTTAGTAATTCGTTACGATGGTATTCCGATTTAACTCTTTTCAAGAGATTATTGCAATAAGTGCGATAACGATGAAAGACAAGCTTGTTAATGTCGTTGCTCTTGTCCTTTATAAATCTCTTAAACAACCTATCTCTGTGTCTGGTACTCCTTAAAAGACCGGAAGTTAACCACGGTTTAATTACTTTCTTGCTAGAAGGAACTTTAACATGCTGACTATGCTTACTGACAGTATCAGATAAAATCTTGACCAAGACAGACGTAGCTCTATCCGGACACATACAACCACTAACTTGTGAGAAATCTGTTTTTTCAAGATCACAAACAATGGATTTTATATCAATCTTAGTATGAAAACGATCTGATGAAAATGTTTTAAGTTCAGCATTGTTAATGACCAAAACAGGCGCATGATCTGTAATAGACGATTCTACAATTATCGAAGCAGGAGTGGTATTACTTCTATACATGAAGTGATCGAGGCAACTATTTTCACGAGTTGGTATGTTATAAGCAAAATTAAGCCCGTGCGTTGCTAGTAAATGTAGATAATCATCGGAAGAACTGACCGTAGGAGCTATATTTATATTAATGTCGCCACAAATAAAAAGTGATTTAAAGTTATTATGTTCTTTAATAATACTATCGAGGCCGTTAAGGAATACATCAGTGTTTCTATATGAGGGTGATCGATAAAAAGCAATCACAGCAGTGTCCTGTAAATACAGCGCAAGGCAGTTTGCTTCGTCAACTTTAGGGACCTTAACAGTATGTAACAAGTCCTGTCGAACATAAATCACAACACCGTCATTTTGTAGAATAAAATCAGAAGAGTGGGAAATAATAAAATCAGAAGAGTGGGAAATAAAAAAATATAGCTACTGTGACGTGGGCATCCTTTAAGAAAAGATTTTGATAAATTCTACCCCAAGGGGATAAAATAGGGGATGAAACTTTGTCAATTTTAAACCGATCGGGCTGAGATTTTGCATGCATATAGCTACTATGACGTAAACATCCCCTAAGAAAGGATTTTGATAAATTCTACCTCTAAGGGGATAAAATAGGTGATGGAAGTTTGTATAAATCTTCTTAGATTTTCGACTGATTGAACTGAAATTAAAGATTGGAGCTACTATGATGAAGACGTCTGCATAAATAGAATTTTGATAAATTCAACCCCCATGGGGATAAAATAAGGGATGGAGGATGTAAATGTATTAGTTTGAACCTATCAGTAATCATACATATAATAAATTGTAAATGGTCGCTGTCTGTACATAGACGATATATAAGGAAAAATATATAAGAGGGGCTTTATGAACGCAATAGAAGCCAAAACAATGATTTTTTTGATTTTTTGTCTGTTTGTCTGTTGGTCTGTACGTTTGTGCGCGCTAATCTCAAAAACGACTTAAACAAATTGAATGCAGATTTCACCAATGTTTTGTGATTTGCTGGGATTAACATAACATAAGCTGAGTCTTTGTTTCGTTTTAATCGTTTCATAAATAAAAAAGTTATATCAATCTGAAGAATCACATCAAAGGTGGCTACAATGCGGAGTTGGGTGTGTGCTACGATGCGGAGGTGGGAGTTTGCTACGATGCGGAGATTGCTACAATAAAAAAAGTTTTAAACGATCTAACACGAAACTTAATGCGGCAGACTAAATTCCACGCGAGCGAAGCCGCGGGTAAAAGCTAGTTAATATTATATAATGGATTTTTCTTCGTCATATGCGAATAAATTTACTCTATTTTCGGGATTCTTAATATCAGTATTCCATTCATTTTCATTCGTAAATATTAATTCAATACAATCCCGTGTTTTTTTAAGGTCCATCCACCACCTTTGGGGAATCGGACCATTTATTTATAGTTTCATTTTGTACCTCGTTTTGTCCATTACTTTTTATCTCTGCATTTTCTTCATCTATTCTTATCTTTTTTGCCCGCGTCAACACACATAAATCATGTTCATTCATCTCTTTCAAGTCCTGGCTAGAAATTCGCACACGAGACAACGCGTCGGCTGCGACATTGTCTGAGCCCTTGACATATTCGATTTCATAGTCATACTCCTCTAAAATCAATCTAAACTTAGTTAACCTACTGGATGGATTTGTCATATTAAAAAGGTATATTAAAGGTTTGTGATTAGTTCTAATTATGAACTTTCTACCGTATAGATATGGCCTAAAATATTTTATCTACACTAATGTTGTAACATTCTACTTATGTTTCCAATACTTGACTTATAATTACTACTGTTATAGCGCAGACAACAAAACACTCAATTGCGTTGCGTTCTCATTGGTTAGATTTTAATGGCGGCAAGTTCACTGTGACAATACACGTACGCGTGAAAAACTATTGTCAGCTTTTACTCTTGTTGTTTGATTAATTGCATTAGTGAAGATAAAGTAGTGTATGCAACTGCATATAACACGGGTATTAAAACACTCGTTACTATTATGAAACTCGCTGCGCTCGTTTCATAAACTCACACTCGTGTTTTAATACCCTTCATTATATGACAGTTGCATAAACTACTATTACGGACCACACTATAGCTAGTAGTTCTTTTTCTATCGTAGGGTAGCGGATTTCAGCTTTATTTAAGTTACGACTAGCAAACGGTCGCTATTATACAAAACTGAACCGATCCCGTATCCAGATGCATCTGTCTCCAAAATAAATATGTTATCATTGTCAAAATTTGGGTACTGTAAAATATGTGGTGATAGTAAAGTTTCCTTTAGAAAATCAAATGCCGACTGACATTCTGTTGACCATTCAAAACTTACATTTTTTTTTGAAGTTTATTAAGTGTATAACGTGTTTTAAAATAGACTAAATCCTGCCTACCTAGGTTAGGTTCAGTAGGGTAAATTAAAAACAGGTTAACCTTGTACAATTTAATGAAAAAGGAATTTAAAGTAAACACGTTAATAGAATTAAATAATAGAACGTTAAAAGAGAAAGAAATAACTCAGGGTCGTGAACAAAAAGGCACAGGCAGTCTCCCGGAGAATGAAAAGGGGAGACTTAACTTTTTAGGTTATACGCAGAAGGCGTGGTGTGGTGGCTCGCTGGCGATCCGTCGTCGCTGCGCCCAGCAGTGGGAGTCCGGCTTGGGCCAACAAGGTTAACCGCACATGCGGTTATACCGATGACCCCAAACAGGAAACTCCACTAGCGCAGCCCGTCGGATGAACAATGTGCAACTCGCTGGTGATGCGTCGTGGCTGCGACCAGCAATGGGAGGCCGACTTGGGTCAACAAGGCTAACCGCACATGCGGTTAATACCGATGACCCCAAGCGGAACTCTCCCTTGGCGCAGCCCGCCGGAGGAAGCCCGCCGGTGGAAACCAACCGGTGGAAACCCCGGATTGGAACCCTGGAATGTGATAAAGCCAAGTTAAATAGGTTGCAAAATAAAATAAACAGGCATGGGGTAAAAATGGAGACGTGATCACCTAAACGAGAACACCAAAAAGACACGAGGCTATAAAAATATTAAAACTGCAAATAATTAAGTTGAATGCAGGGCTTAGGTTTAGTGCATTGTGCAAAGGCTAGCAGGTGATGGATGATGTGATTATTAGAGGCCTAAGCGTCCTGTAAAAGGAACCATGATTCACCGGCGTGGTTCCGCAATTCACCTCACATCCAGAAAAAGCACTGATTAGTTAGTAACGGGAATCTAACGGGGGGAAAACGACACAACTCTTACCAGTTCTACTGGGTTCCGAGAGAGCTCGTGCAGACAACACGAATCAAAGAAAGCGAACGAGTAAAAAGACGGAACGATATGCGTTTTCTCCTTATATAGTTCTTGCTTCAAGCAACTTCATTAGCAATCAATAGCAAACTGACATTACAACTGTCAAGCAACTTTGACGTTTTTATAAATACTGAAACGGATTGTGTTAGTATCGACTAAATAATTATCGATTGATCGATAAATGACTAACAAACTAAGAAGGAAACGTTAAAGTCATAATTATATTACTTGTCAGCTGTCAATTGTCAATCATGTTTATAAGGTTTACAAATTTGTTTAAATGTAACATACAAAATAAATTATTGTATGTTTTTTTAAATACAATTTATAGAGAATTTCACTGAAATATGGTGTTTGTGAGCCAAGGAAGATATGCCAGCAATGAAATTGTGTGCTACAAGTGGTAAAGTAATTTCTGAGAATTTTGAATAAATTTTCGGTAGTAATTGACAAACGCTACAAACCTCCTTACTTCATCTAGGTTTTGTGGTACCGGATAATTTTGAATCGCCCTAGTTTTCTCGGGGTCTGGTTTAATACCTTCCTCATTCACAACGTGCCCTAAAAGTAGCATAGTAAGTAGCATCTCTTTCCTTAAAAAATCACATTTTTCTGGGTTAAGTTTTAAATTAACTTTTCTTAACCTTGTTAAAATATCGATTTAATTTGTATTATGGGCTTCTAGGTTCCTACCGAAACAAATTAGGTTATCTAAATAAACAAATTGTTTTTCATAGCTAAGCCCAGACATTGCAATAGAGAAGGCAAACATTTTTTACTTTACACACCAAATAAATCTATACAAAATTACAAGAAAAACTGTGTCTTTACTTTTTCCATATCTCAATAAATGGCTAAGATATTAACAATCAAAGTGCGTATTTTTGGCCGTAGGTGTTTTAAAAACGCGGGCGGGCGCTCACTGGTCGATGACGTCACAACTCGACTCATTTGGCAGTCGCGCTCTCGTACGCACGCCGCTGCGCATTAAAAATCAAAATATAACTGTTTTCTGCGGAAAAATGAGTGAAAAAATAGTGAGGAAATACTGTATTGTGCCTCAGTGCTTCAATTAGACAGTTAAAACACCAGATAAACTCTTTTTTATAGTGCCTAGGGACCCAAAAATGAGGACGGTTTAACCGATTTTGATAAAACATGTCTATGAACCACTGTTAAAAAACAACATTGAAATAAAATAAAAACGCATCGAAATCAGTTCACCCGCTTAAAATATGCTACGTTACTACAGACAAACATACAGACACGCAGACAGACATAGGTAGACAGACACATTAGCGTTCAAACTTGCAACACCCCTATAAAAAAGTAAAAATTTGCGGCCCGCAAGTTGATCACCACTGATTTCTTAACTAAGTATTATTTATTTTTATTAAAAACACAACTGTGAATGAACAAACTAAAGCGGACATTGGATAAAATTAAAAAAATATCTGGTTTATTATAAAAAATAGGCAGGTAGGTACTTATCTACCTATTTGTCTACTCATAAAAGTAATAACTACGTAAATACCTACCTACTAGAACTTACCTACATCTGTATATGGGTAAATAGTGAAATTTTCTTATGTACTAATAAAACATAGAGCTAAAATAATCATCGAAAACCTCGAGATGTAGATTGGGAGTATCTGGTAGTATTTTTTTATCGCCGTCCATAATAGGTAGTTACCTACTAAATGAAACACACACTTCCTAATAAATACCTAACCCGAGAGTAGGAAATGCTAACTCAGAACGTACATACCTTTTCATCTTTATTCCACGAATTTCGGCAGCCGTAAAATCCTGGTTCTTCATGAAATATTGTGCCACCATCAAACTATCCACTCTTGGCAGATTGTCCGACTGACCTTTTAAAAAAACCTTCTTCCATTCTGCACACTTCACGTATCACTTGAGTTAATCGAATATATAGGATAATTTACTTTATTTCTTTAAAAATATAAGCACACTACCTATAGTGTGCTTATATTTTAAATAAATTCGTATTCAAAATACCTATATTATGAATACGAAGACAATCAAAACAATATGAAATGAGACGCCAAAACGCACCAAAGTTTACTGGAGTTCACCGGACCGACCGACCGCCGCGCCCCGCCCCGGGCGCCCGTCTCGCGGTCGCGGCTGTGCAGTAGTCGAGTTGTGACGTCATGGCGTAAGCGCGCCTAATCTCGGAAATTCAAAAAAGGGCTTGGACTTCTCGTCGTTATAACTTCGGAAATACTGCATGGATTGAAGTGAAATAAAAACTAGTGTAATATATATGACCTAAGCTCGGATTGTAGGTGCATTTGATAGTAATATTTTGACCCTTTTGCCTTCTCTATTGTCATTAGTCTGGAGAATGCGCTAGGACTTATTTTCAAGCCCATTGGTAATCTAGTCATTTAAAATTGACCAGAATGTGTCGTGAAAGCTGTATATGGTCTACTTTCTGTATTTAAATTTGCTTGATAATAAGCTTGTGATAAATCTAGTTGTGAAAAATAAATTGCTCCTGAAAGCGAGTCGAAAATATCAGTAATATTAGGAAGTGGATACTTGTCGTCTAAAATTTTAGTATTGAGTTTACGGAAGTCTATAACTAATCTCCATTTATTTGTATTGTTATCTGATTTTTTAGGGATTAATAAAATAGGACTCGACCATTCACTTTTAGCGGGTTCTATTATGTTTTCTGATAATATTTTATCGACTTGGTTCTCTATTTCTTTCCTCTGGGAAAAGGGTAATCTATATTGTTTAGTGTAAACCGGTTCAGCATTTGGTTTTAATTGAATATTTAAGTTATATAGGTTACAAGTTGTTAATTTATCCTGTGGTAAATGAAAAACATCTGAAAATTTTGCGCAAATACTCTCAATTGTAAGTTTTTCCTCGTTGTTTAAATGGTCTAATTTCAGGCGAGATAATAACTGACGAACTCTGGGCCCTTCGTTATTATTACCTTTTTCCAAATGCAACAAATCGTAGTCTATCTATATGATAAAACTTCTCACACCTGGGTGGGATTTTTAAGAAATGTTTACCTAAATTTCCGTTTTGCATCTCTAACTTCACCGAAGCGGTTGTATTATTACTAAAAATTATAGTGTTATTTTCAAAATTTAAAACAGCATTGTATGTTCGTAAAAAGTCTCTACCCAATATTCCACTTTGTACACAAGGTAGTGTAGCAATTTCATTGCTGGCATGTCTTCCTTGGCTCACAAACACCATATCTCAGTGAATTTTTTTATAAATTGTATTTCAAAACATACAATAATTTATGTTGTATGCTATAAACGAATTTGTAAAAATTGTAAACATGTCTGACAATTGACAGCTGACAAGTAATATAACTAGGACTTTGACGTTTCCTTCTTAGTTTGTCAGCCATTGATCGATCAATCAATAATTATTTAGTCGATATTAACACAATCTGTTTGTTATAAAAACGTCAAAGTTGCTTGACAGCTGTAATGTCAGTTTGCAAGCATATAAGGAGAAAACGCATGTCATTCCCTCTCTTTTTGTTACTCGTTCGCCTTTAATTCGTGTTGTCTGCTCGAGCTTTGGAACCCAGCCTTTACTGGTAAGAGTTGTGTCCCTTTCGCTCTTTAGATTCTTTAAACTAATCAATGCTGTGGATTTATTTAGTGTTTCAGTGCCATTTTATCAATCCATTTTGTGCCTATTCTGGATGTGAGGTGAATTGCGGGACCACGCCGGGTAACCACATGTGTGTGTGCCGCGTGTGCGAATCATGGTTCCTTTACAGGACGCTTAGGCCTTTTATATTCACGTCATCCATCACCTGCTAGCCTTTAAACAATGCACTAAACCTAAGCCCTGCATTTAACCTAATTATTTGCAGTTTTAATATTTTTATAGCCTCGTGTCTTTTTGGTGTTCTCGCTTAGGTGATCACGTCTCCATTTTTACCCCATGCCTTTTATTTTGCAACCCATTTAGCTTGGCTTTGTCACATTCCAGGGTTCATCCGACGGGCTGCGCCAGTGGAGTTCCTGTTTGGGGTCATCGGTATAACCGCATGTGCGGTTAACCTTGTTGGCCCAAGCCGGACTCCCACTGCTGGGCGCAGCGAAGGCGGATCCGCCAGCGAGTCACCACACCACGCTTTCCAAATAACCTAAAAAGCTAAGTCTCCCCTTTAATTCCCCGGGAGACTGCCTGTGCCTTTTAGTACGACCCTGAGTTCTTTCTCTCTCTTTTATTATTTAATATTACCTATTCTTTTAACGTGTTTAAATGTAAATTCCCCTTTTTTAATTAAATTGTTCTAAATTAGAAGAATAGAATAGAATAGAAAACATTTATTCAGACGAATCACACAACAAGAAAGGAAAAAATAAAACAAAGACAAATAGAACAGATATTACATACACTAAACAATTACACGGACAGAACTACTGTGTGAGGTCTGAACAGGCCTCGTCTCAGCGTAATGCCGCCACGGTCGTGTGACCCTGGCAGCGCTGATTTTCAGACGAGGCCTAGAGGTCTGTCACTATATTAAAATAAATACATAAACCTCCATATAAATACATAATAATAAATACATCAATATACCACATATACATACACCAAAGTTATCCCATTACATATACATACATAAATACACGATGTAAACTAAACATTAAACATTACAATCGTCATTCATTCATTCATCATATCAAACACCTAACACCTATCTGTGGTCATCTGTCGCGCCCGTCACAGTCATATTGCCAATCACTCAAGTCGCTCACTCACTCGAATCGAAGAATATTATATTATATTTTATTAAGATATTAAGAAGGTATATCGGCAGAAGCCATGAAACTAAAATTGAATTGAAAGAAGGTACCTATGTACCATACGGTGTACCAGCGGCCACGATTGCCTATCGACCCCATGCCCTCCGTGCCAGACCCAATGGTAAGTAATACAGTACTACAAACTACACAATCTGTCAGCTTAGCTTTTGTAAACTGAGCAGTCGCTGTTTTATAGTACTGCGAAACGTCTGTATCGTTTTCAGTGCGCGACATGGCGGGTCGAGGGTGTTCCAGCATCTCGTGGCCGCATATCTGAAGGATCCCCGAAAAGCCATAGTGCGGTGCTTCGGTGTGACGAGGACGAACACGCCGGCACGCTCTGGGCGTTTCCTGCGCTCCTGGGCCCACGTCAACTTGCCGAGTAGGTACTGGGGAATCCCGTTACGTATTACGCCGAACAAGAGAGTAGACAAGTGAAGTTGCCGCCGCGCTTCCATCTTTAGCACGTTGTGCTCATTCAAGAAAGGAGTAACATGCGAGCGCGGCGGTACATTGAAGCAGTAGCGGGCGCAGGCATTCTGTACTCTCTGTATTAACTTGGCAGTTTTGATGCGGAGGCAGGGACCGTATACAGTGTCGCCGTAATTTAGCTTGGATAGGACAAGAGTCTCACACAACAGCTTACGCATTTCAACTGTGAGGTATTTCTTAAACCTATATAGAACTTTTAACCTAAAGAAGCAATTTTTGACACACTGTTCTACATGTTCCGAAAATGTCAACTGACTATCCAGCACCAGACCAAGGTTTCTCGCCACATTGACTCGCTCAATTCGTGTATTGTCGATGGTGATGTTTAGCGTTACATTTTGAAGTTTCTGTGTAATCATCTTTTTGGTGCCAAATAACATAAATTTAGTTTTAGATGGGTTGAGAAGTAGGCAATTTAATTTCGACCAATTACTTATCTCATGAAGGTCCGAGTTAATTGCAGCCACCGCATCCTTACTATCCTCGAGTGCAAATGAGAAGTAAAGTTGAACATCATCGGCATATATATGATATTGACAGTGCGATATACTGGAAACTAAGTCGGCACTATAAAGTGCAAATAGGATTGGTCCGAGTATGGATCCTTGTGGTACACCACGCTTGACTTCCTGTGTTGTTGATTTCATGGTGGAACCGTCTGGCAAGGTTATTTCAACATACTGGGTCCGATTGTACAAATAGCTACAAAACCAGTCTATCGCACTGTCATTGAGCCCATAATATTTTAACTTGGCACATAGGAGCTCTATATTCAACCCATCGAAGGCCCTTGAAAAATCCAATAGAGTTAGGACACTCAGTTTATTTTGATCCATGGCATATATCAGGTTATCGATAACATCTGCCATTGCTGTGGTGGTGCTGTGTCCTTTTCGAAATCCGGATTGTACAGCGGGCAGAATATTGTGCACCTCTATGTACCTGGTGAGTTGGTTACAGACTACCCTCTCAAGTATCTTCGACAGACATGGCAGAAGGCTGATCGGTCTGTAGTCTTTCAGTGAGGAGGGGTCTTTGACCTTAGGCAGAGGACGAACAATGGCTGTCTTCCAGGCACTAGGAAAGGTACCGCTGGAAATGGATGCATTGACCGTGGAAGTTATGGCCTTAAGAGACTGTGGGAGTGTAAGTGTCAGCATATCTAGAGTAATTGAGTCACAACCCATGGCATTAGATTTTAATCTCTTAATTATTTGTAAGACCTCAGTTTCATTGGTTGTCTGCAGAGCAAAGGTATTGTCGGAGTTGTGTTTGTTAATAGTGAAATATGCTAATTGATCTGCCGACACCACACCGTCCCCTGGCACATTGAGGAAGTGCTCATTTATCTCATTGGGGTTTCTTAACTGCGGAGGTAAGTCAGTAGATTGCTTTTTGTTGGGCAATACAGTGGTCTTTAATTTGTTCCACAACTTTTTAGGGTATTTAATGTTTTCATTAATGTCCTTTGAGAAAAAGCATCTCCTCTCTGTTTCCAGGGCATCAATGACTAGCTTCTTCATTAGCTTGTACTCTTTTTCCCTCCTTCTGTCAGACCTAGACTGCTTCCAATGATTATGACTCTCATCCCTGGCCCGAATCATTTGCCTTACGGTTGGAGTAATCCATGGCTGCGGTGGATGTCTGAACTTACGGGTTTTTAGGGGCGCGTGCCTGTCGAATAAAGAGAGCATCGTCTCTTGAAGAAAATTAACCATGGTGTCGACATCACCGCCCGCACGATCAATAGCCGTCCAATCGATGCTATCTAGGTCGCGGGTGAAACTGTCATAGTCCATACTTGCTAATGGCCGATACGTAACCCATTGAGGTGTGGATGGCTCTTTTTTTATCTTAAATTCTGCGACGACCATGGCGTGACCTCCGAGTTCTGGCTTGTGTATGACAGTCACTCCCCGCGTCCTCATGTCCGTACAGATCACATCGATTAGCGTGCTGCTGCTGTTGGTGAAGTGGGTGGGCTCCGTGACCACCTGATTCAAGCTCATGCTACTGACAAACTGCGATAATAGGTCTGATGATGCACCACTTGTGTTAGTTACGTTGATGTTGAAGTCACCGACCAGAATGACTCCATTACAGTCCGAGAATGATGTCACCGAGTCGGTCAGTGCATCGAAGAATTCCAGTTTGTCTTGCCATGGAGGGCGGTACGCTGTCCCTATGGCTATGGTGGTGTTCTTGACCCTGACCTTAATCCACATCTGCTCGACTGTCGTCTTCGTGGGGTGTTCAGCTGCCTGTGCATGTAGGCCTCGTCGTATATAAAACCCTACGCCCCCTCCACGTCCACGCTTTATGCTCTCAGGCCTAGGGCTATGTATAAATCTGTAGCCGCTTACCTTAAGCATGGTTTCATCATCACCACTTCGGAGCCACGTCTCATTGATGGCCAGAATGTCAGGCTTTACCTCCCCAATCGCTACCACTAACTCGTCAGCCTTGGTGTTAAGAGACCCAGCATTGTAAGTGCCGACTATTAAATTCCTAGAAGCAACCATGAGAGTTTAATAAAGTACACAGATTAAGCGCAGCTATTATGGTGAGACTCCCGTACCCATCCAAGCCGTAATTACAAGACCTTAAAGATAGATAATGAAATGTAGGTTGATAAGGATGCACTATATAATTTGAAAATAATGTAAATAAATTTAGATTTAAGTTGCTTGATAAATGTACATAAATAAACATAGTATGTAGATGGATAAACATAATATAGTATATAAATTCATAATGTACATGGATATGGATAGTAATAGATAGATATAGATAAAAACATAGAAATATAGAATATAACAACACGACACCCTTTGAGTAGTACCTCACACACCAGTTCTGATTGTAGGGAAGAAACAACATAACAATTAAAAAAGGTAATAAAAAATGATTAACACAATGTCCAGTGTGCATTGCCGATGTTGACGTTTCGCTTTCTATTACAGCTCCGCGATTATGTGGCTTGCAGTTTGAACCGCAAAGCAAGGTCGGTCTCAGAGCAAATCCGAAACGCCTGGGACCCTTCATTTTGGCGGATGAAGATGCGGCCCTGCTTTGTCCACGCAAATCGCCAGTGGTGGGTCTTGCACTCCTCCCTGGCACGGTGGAAGAGCTGGCGGTTCTTCTTAGTTAGCCGCTCGTTTACGAAGACCCGGGGCGCGCCGCCGGAGTCCGGCGGGCCGCCGCGGCGCACGCGCGCCGCCTGCAGCAGCTCGTCCCACTTGGCGCGACGCGTCAGGCGTAGCACCAGACGGCGCGGGCGCCCGCTCTCAGCGGGGCGCGGCCCGACGCGCTCCGCGAACACAATGTCGCCCGCGTCCAGCGCCACGCCCAGCCGCGCCGCCAGCACCAGCGCCGCCTGCAGCGCACTCTCGCCCGGCGCCTCCGCCAGGTGGCCGACGTCCAGGTCCGCCAGCAGCGCGTCCTGCTCGCGCTCGTCCAGCTCGGCCCGCAGCCGCTCCACAACTCCCTCCAGCTCGCCCACCCGGCCGCCGTCCTGTGCGGGTTCCCGCCGCTCCAGCGCATCCAGCCGCAGCTCCACAGCGTCCACCCGCCGCTCCAACGCATCCACCCGCACTCCGATGCCAGCTATGTTATCGCGCAGCTCGGCCATCTCCCGACGGAACTCCCGCATCTCGGTCATGAACTCCGCGAGCTCACGGTGCATGGTAAGGATGGCAGCGCCCGGGGCGGGCTCCACGACGAGGGTACCTTGCGCCGATGGAGAACTGGCGCCCGCGGCGGCGGCGCGCGCACGCGTGCGCGCCAGCGCGGTGGCGGCGGCGGCGGCGTCGGAGGCGGCGGCGGCGTCAGAGGCGGCGGCGGCGTCGGAGGCGGCAGCGGCGGCGGCATGGGACTTGGATCGCACCGGAGTGTCGTCGTTGCATCGCCGCCTGGTAACGTTGGCGCAGGACGGGCACCTCAGGGCTTGCAGTTGGGCAGCTCCCAGGCCGTCGAGAGAAGTTATATTCAGGCACTGGCAGCAGTAGGCTGCCCTGCACGAGTTGCACGAAAGGCAGCGACTTTTGGAAGAGTTCGAGCACCCACTACACTTCATGATTGTTTTTGTTTTTGTTTTGTTTTTGGGAGAACAACAATAGCCGCTGGCAACACTATTACGCGAAACTCCTGTCAAAGTCGCTGTCACTTTGAACTGTCAAAGTCCAAGTCAAAGTGTTTGTTATTGTTATGGAATTGTGGGTAATAAATGTGATGGTGCCTAGTTGATATGTGGCTATAAATATATTTGTATATATAGTGCCGGGTGACTTAGCTGTTTTAAGTTGATTTTCTTCTAAAGTACAGCAGCTATTTCGGAAACAATAGTTTCGTGGATGCAGTGCACCGTCTGGAGAACTTTGGTGGTAATTTCACGCACTTTGTTCGCGGAATATATTAATTGATGTGATCTACTTAAAAGTTACGACCGGTGACGTTCAATGACGTGACTACCCTCCTTACGACCGGTGACGTTCAATGACGTGACTACCCTCCAATTAGTCTTTTTTCTTATTTTACCCGACTGAACCTAACTTAGGTAGGTACCTAGGTAGGTTTAGTCAAATTTAAAATACGTTATAGTGGCGCCCTTCCCTTTACGAACTCAAAAGGCCAGACAGTCCTCCTTATTTTATATTTTTATTGTATTTTTTGTTGTGTGTGTGTGTGTGAAAAAATAGTGTCAGTATTTGTGTTATACGGTGGGAGATCCTTTGGTGCGAGGCTCGAACGGGGTAGTACCACCCTCCTGTCAGGTTGAGCCTTAAGCTTTTTAGCCTAAGGTAGTCAGGAGAGCCGTCTCAAAGTACAAAGCACCCCGAGCGCTAAGAACTTGCTGCTCCACCAGTATATCTGTTTTTTCCCAACGGGTTTTCTGATTTACTGGTTACTTTGCCTTTATAAACATTTTGTTTTTATCTTTTGAAACCTAATTTTGGTATTTAAGTTTTTCTAAACTTAATTTTATTTGTTGTTACTTACCTTTTGAAACTTAAATTTGGTATTTTAAGTTTTTCTAAACTTAATTTTACTTACTTTTTTTGATATTCGGCCTTTATAATTGGCAATTGTTAACTATTTTTTTTTTACCTCACACACACACACTTTGTATTTGTTTGGGTTACTTACTGTTAAGTTATTTAATCCTAAGCGAGAACCATAATTTATTTTCGGTACAACTCTTATCAGTACGCTCGTTGGTAGTTAGTTTTTTTTTTGCATTCTTTATTTATTTCTTGTTAATAGCTTTTGCATTAACTATTTATGCCTTAATAAGGCAGAGCTGCTAGTATATGAAGTAGCCTTTTGTGGTTCAACACCAGCTGATACGGTGTCTGAATATTTTTTTTTCTTGCATTGTAAAAGTAATTAATTTTCTTGCAAAAACGTATGACATGTTTATTTTTCTTATTGTTAAAGTAATTATTTTACTTTACGTAACGTTATGAGAAGTAGTATTTAAGTGTTTCTAAGGATTGACTGGAAACATGTGTGAAAAAGGAAAAGAATAATTTGAAATAATATTTATTACTTTGCTTAGCTTGAGGTGATAGACATAGTGTAATGGAGATTGGCAGAAGGCTATTATGGCAAATCGTGGTGTTTGTCCACGTCAGGTGTTTTATGTGGTTTTTATTAAACCAATGTGGTTGGACTACGGCGTTCTGCCTGTAGTGAGCTGTGACGGAACCCTCGGTATTTTATATGGTCTTTGCCATATCTTCCGCTTGGTGTCATCGGTATTAACCGCAAGTGCGGTTAGCCTTGTTGACCCAAGTCGGCTTTTTCTTTGTCATTAATGACATTGAACCGTATGGGCTAGTTGCAGAGTTTGTTTTTTTAATTTCGCCTGTTTGCTGTGGTCGACGCCTAATCCTTACTGTTGTCTTCCCCGGGCTTAGGACATTATGTGTCCTGTTTACATTGCCATAACCATTTTTGGTCATTACCATTTCTTTTTTTTCCCTTTGTCATTATGTGAAAGAGTTACATTACATTTTTTTTTATATAATTCTTTATACTTTTACAATTATTCATTTTTAATTACTTTTAATTTTTAAGATGGTACTTCCGTTCAGTATTAATTTTATTATTATTATTAAGTACTTGTTATGCTTTTACATTGGAACAGTTAGTAGTAATAGTTTGTTTTTTTTTCCTAGTTCAAAGTATGTTAATATACTTTTATATATCCTAGTTCAAAGTACTTCAATATACTTTTATATATTTTTTAATTAATGCTCTTTTTCTACTTTCTGTAAAGAATTTTACTGAGGTAAAATTCTTGTCTGCGAAGGGAGATATGTAGCAATTTCATTGCTGGCATGTCTTCCTTGGCTCACAAACACCATATCTCAGTGAAATTTTTTATAAATTGTATTTCAAAACATACAATAATTTATGTTGTATGCTATAAACGAATTTGTAAAAATTGTAAACATGTCTGACAATTGACAGCTGACAAGTAATATAACTAGGACTTTGACGTTTCCTTCTTAGGTTGTCAGCCATTGATCGATCAATCAATAATTATTTAGTCGATATTAACACAATCTGTTTGTTATAAAAACGTCAAAGTTGCTTGACAGCTGTAATGTCAGTTTGCAAGTATATAAGGAGAAAACGCATGTCATTCCCTCTCTTTTTGTTACTCGTTCGCCTTTAATTCGTGTTGTCTGCACGAGCTTTGGAACCCAGCCTTTACTGGTAAGAGTTGTGTCCCTTTCGCCCTTTAGATTCTTTAAACTAATCAATGCTGTGGATTTATTTAGTGTTTCAGTGCCATTTTATCAATCCATTTTGTGCCTATTCTGGATGTGAGGTGAATTGCGGGACCACGCCGGGTAACCACATGTGTGTGTGCCGCGTGTGCGAATCATGGTTCCTTTACAGGACGCTTAGGCCTTTTATATTCACGTCATCCATCACCTGCTAGCCTTTGCACAATGCACTAAACCTAAGCCCTGCATTTAACCTAATTATTTGCAGTTTTAATATTTTTATAGCCTCGTGTCTTTTTGGTGTTCTCGCTTAGGTGATCACGTCTCCATTTTTACCCCATGCCTTTTATTTTGCAACCCATTTAGCTTGGCTTTGTCACATTCCAGGGTTCATCCGACGGGCTGCGCCAGTGGAGTTCCTGTTTGGGGTCATCGGTATAACCGCATGTGCGGTTAACCTTGTTGGCCCAAGCCGGACTCCCACTGCTGGGCGCAGCGAAGGCGGATCCGCCAGCGAGTCACCACACCACGCTTTCCAAATAACCTAAAAAGCTAAGTCTCCCCTTTAATTCCCCGGGAGACTGCCTGTGCCTTTTAGTACGACCCTGAGTTCTTTCTCTCTCTTTTATTATTTAATATTACCTATTCTTTTAACGTGTTTAAATGTAAATTCCCCTTTTTTAATTAAATTGTTCTAAATTAGTCTTTTTTCTTATTTTACCCGACTGAACCTAACTTAGGTAGGTACCTAGGTAGGTTTAGTCAAATTTAAAATACGTTATAGTAGCGATTTTATAACGTAAAACTTGTGTCGAAATTCTAGTCCATCTAATATTAATGTATTATAAACAAAGCCAATAGTTTGAACTTTGCCTCCAATGCCATTTATGGGTATGTGTTCTCTATAGATCGGAATATTCCAATGCCTGACCGTTTCGTATTTCAACGCAGAGAGCGACGCTCCGGAATCTACTATACTCGGAATTTTAATTCGATTCCAGATTTGACATTAGCTACTGTCATTTTGTGAAATAATGATACCACATATAATAGTGTAGTGTAGTGATACGAATATCTTATTTAATTGCGAATCGATATTTTGTTATTTTGTTGGGTTTTTGTTAAAGTGTTGTTACGTTGTGTTTGTTGTTACGTTTATAGTTTTTTGTGAACTTTGAGTGAATCTATTTGTTTTGGTTTTCCATCAAAATGGATCCTCTGACGGCGACAATTTATAAAATAAATTATTACCATAATACATCTATCTGTTTTATTTGTCATGTTCCTTCATGATCACATTTTTTTATTTATTTCACACACAATTATAAAAGAAAAGTCTCAGATCGTTAATTAATCGTCAAAACTAAATTATCGGTTCAGAAATATTTAATTTCCTGATATACTTAGTTTACGAGAGTAAAATTATAAAAGAGAAGAATCGATCCGGAAATATTCCATTTCCATATCGAATAATTTCGCAACGTCACTATTTAGTACTTGTCATAATGTTGCAACACTGAAATTGTCAAATCTGGAATCGAATTAAAATTCCGAGTATAGTACACCATATTTGGAACCATTTATCGAACCTTATATTGAACTATTGTTATTACACGCTGGATTTCAGGATTATCACTTTAGCGTTTTCGCTTAGTCTAGTTTTTAACACAAACTTAGTTAACATTGTTTTACCTTCTGCATTCAATGACGAACTGTATAAATCAATTGTGTCAATTAAACTTTTAGTGACGTTCTCCGCACCGGTCATGACCGGCAACATCGAAGTTGCCGTCTTAAAATCAAAATTCTCCATTTTATTACTCGTTTTTCCTTCAATGTCTGGTACAGTACACTCAGCACCTAAGGAGCTATAATTGTTCGCGCCTAAATCCTCCTTCCTTGGCCAGTTGAATATGACGTAGGTACATAACCACAGACAAGGACGGCCATAATGCAACGGCTGTCAAAATACGACGCTCACGTCCGGCCACTTCCGGCTGCCGCCATTATTATTATTACAATTGCACCCGCTGTGTCTCACGCGCTCCCGCAACGTGTTTTGTTTGTGACCGAGCAAGGACTCCCGCTAGATACTATTTGGACGTTGTCGTACCACCATCTTGTTTGGTGTTGAGGATTTCGGTGCTTAAGATCGTGTCAGGTCAGAAGATTGAAGAAAGAAAAGGAAGCCGGGCTGCCCGTCTTCTCACAGCACGCGTGCCGAGGAACCTTCCAGGTCAGTGCCTATAGTCAAACTTCTTCTGGCCTTGCATTCCCTTCGTCAGGTTATTCACCCCGCTAATATATATTTCCCCGCTGCGACTATGGGGATGTGACTATCGCGTCCTAAGTTTGGTCCTTCGAGCCGGATCAATCTCATAGTTTGAACCAGAATACCTAAACATAATTTCAATCTGCATAGTAATTCCTACTTTAAAACTATAAATCTATATTGCGACAGTGCAATCGATCCGCTTTATTTACTTATTAGTACCTACTTATAACATCCCGCTAAAAAGTAAATTCAATAGTAAAATTATATATCCGCCATTTTGTACGGCTTTGATATTTCATTAAAAATGTCGATAGTCAAACTAAAAATAAATGAAGGCAAGCGACAAGCTATATTCGAACAACTTAGTTCGTTTCTTTCAATTTCAAAGAAAATTAGCGTCGCAGATACTAGAATAAAGGCAGATTTCATATCTAAAACTTCAAACATAGTTATACGACCAATTTAACAACTTAATTGATGAGTACAATTCGCTTAGTTTGGAACAGGATCCAGATTTTAAAGTCGACTTTCGATTATGGTTTGCTTTCGAGAAAGTATACACGTCAGTGAAACATTTTAGAAAACAGTTAATTGATATACCCTTCGATCAACAATACACAACTAGATGTCGGGTCGGCGCAAAAAATACGTCTCGGTGAATAACGCCTCATTTGAAAAGTGAGGCGTTATTTCATTCATAAGATTTGCTACTTTATTGCTAGGTGTCATGGTTGTAATTAGGTTGAACTTCGAACTGTTTTAAAACGTTTGTTTCAGTTCGGTAGTAAACAAAATAAGCTGTCCCACGTCATCCACGCGGACAGTATTTAGCTTTGATTTTGTACGTGACCCGATATCTAGTTGTGTATTGTTGATCGAAGGATATACCCGCCACTTCTAGTCAATCTAAACATGAACCTAGGTTCGGTATTAGATTGGAAGAGCTAAAGATGCCAGTTTTCAATGGAAATCCAGAAAACTGGGCCTTATTTTATGAAAGTTTTAAAAGTAATGTTCATAATAACAGCAAATTAACTGATTCACATCGAATTCAATATTTGATTAGCAAATTAACAGGAAAAGCATTAAATGTTTCGCTGGAATTTCAGCAACACAAGAAAACTATACTGTAATATGGCAAGCTTTAGTAGACAAATATCAGGATAAAAGATGTCTCGCTTCCCATTATTTTAACAACATTTTTGATATTAAAACTTTACCTAACAATGCTATGACAATGACAATATAACAATGCTGAGACATCTTTTATCTGGTACAGGTAATAAGTTCTATTGTGTTCTGGAAAGCTCTGGAAGCTGTATCTGCCCTACCAAAGCTAGTTGTTTGTAAATTAACATACAATTAGACACTACTATTATATACTTACTGTTTTACGTACCGAAGATATTGTACGTATTTATTGCACCAATTAACGTACCTAAAAAAAATATAAGATTATCACATAAAATAAAACTACCCACTAACTGGGTCGCACCAAAATTGGTCAAAAAATTGTACCTCTCGTTCCTATTTCTTTACTAAGTTTTTATAATAATAAATAAAACATATTTTACTAAAATCTCCATCCGTAATACGTCTTTTGTTGTAACATTCCAAAGCCATGCGTAACGTGACATCTCATTGAAAAGGATTTATTTTTTTCATTCATTTCGTTCCTACACATTGTTTTACTTTCCTTAACAATAGCTTAGGACGACATGCTTTCAATGCGCCTACGCTCTATAAAACTATGAACATTAAGTGATCAATAACGTACAGTGAAAGTGCAAATATATCTCACTCTTACTATATCCCAGCCTAGGATTTCGACAAACTTTTTTATGGATCAGTGTGAAAGTGTGAAAGTGCTATAAAACAATATTTTAGTGATTAAATGATCTCAGTGACTTGCATAATTGAACTTCTATTTGCATTCCTGTGATCAACGCCATCTGTTGAAATTCATCTGTACTAACTAATTGGTATCGGAAACAAAACTTATCAACACTTGGATCGATAACATTGTGGAAGTTGTCTGCGCAGTCGCCACTAGAGGTCACTACTAGTACCAAAACAAACAATTAGCTATTAACTGTCTTTTTTTCGTAATGCCGCCGAAAGGGAAGATCCTATGCTCGGGGTGTCGTACCGTTATAAAAAATAATGATTACCTGAACTGTCCCAATTGCAATAATAACTACGACCTTCTGTGTGCTAATGTTCCGGAGAAAAAATTCAAAGTTATGTCATCGGAACAGAGGGAAAGCTGGTGTTGCCCAGATTGTTTGCGTAGCAAGCCCAGAAACAATGACAACAACACTCCTATGCGATCAGGCCTTTCAGCTGATCTTGGAGCGCAGCAAGGAGATGAGGTTGTCTTAGCTAGACCATCTAAGCGGCAAGCGTTATCTTCCCCTAAAACGGATGACGATGGTCCTGTTACCCGTTCAGAAATACGTAACATCATGGAAGACGTTATCCAAAAACATATGGCTGATCTGATGACGCAAATGACTTCTTCTTCATCGAGTGGACGGTCAACCTGACCAATCCTGGTGTCAGAGTTATTGAGCCGCCAAAGGCCTCTGACGTGACTATCAACATAAGATCTATTCTTGACTCTGAGTTGAAAACATTCAGAGAGGAAATAGGAGAAGTGAAGCAGACAATGGACTTCATGAATGAACAATTTGAAGACGCTATGAAGAAGACAGATGAAGCTCAGGTGAAAGCTAGATTTCTTCTAGATAGCAACACACAACTCCAGGGTACTGTGAAGGAACTAGAGAAACGGTACAATAACCTAGAGCAAAGGGCGAGAAATAATAACATCGAGATACAGTGTCTTCCCGAGAAAAAGTCTGAAAACCTAGTCGAAGTTGTAAATGACATAGCCAAAACCATAAAATGTGACATTGAACATCAAATTAACCGCATCACGCGTGTAGCCAAGCTAAACCCTAAGAGTGATCGTCCTCGTTCTGTTGTGGTTGAATTCATCAATGTAAGAGCCAGAGACAATTTCCTAGCCGCATCTATCAACTATGAGGATAAATTGAGCACATCACATATAGGTCTAAAAGGCCCTAAGTCCCCAATATATATTGCTGAACACCTATCTGCAGTTAACAAGTCTCTCCACCTGGCAGCGCGACAAACGGCTAGAGACAAAGGGTTTAAGTTTGTATGGATTAGAGGAGGACGAGTCTTCATGAGAAAGACTGAGAATAGCGATTACATTGTTGTCAAAGATTTGGACACTCTATCTAAACTATATTAGTCGTAAATACATGTCTTATTTAAGTTCTCTTAATATATATTACCAAAATGTACGTGGTTTGAGGACTAAAACTCATTCGTTCTATAGAAACTTGGTAACAAGTAATTATGATATTATAGTGCTATGTGAAACTTGGTTGAATAGTAATGTCATTAACTCGGAATTATTCGACAGCCGTTACACTGTTTATAGAAGGGATAGGGAATCTAGTGGTTTTCATTGTAAAAAGGAAGGCGGTGGAGTACTAATTGCAATAAATAAAAAAATAGGCTCTAAGTGTGAGCTCGATTGGAATAGCGATTGTGAAGATCTCTGGGTGGTGTTAGACCTGTCTGATGGTAGGTCTACAAAAAAAATAGTTGTTTGCGCTGTTTACTTACCACCTCCAATCTCGCACATGACTCTAAAGCACTTTGTTAGAAATTGTAATAGGGTAGCTGAAATGTTTGAAGGGAATCTATGTATCATAGGCGATTTCAATATGAGTAAACTAGATTGGACTCGATTTTATAATGAGGAGGGCTATCTAGTTCCGACCCTGTATCAATCAATAATAGACCTAATGCCGATACTTAACCTGAGACAGCTAAATTATGTAAAAAAATCACAGGATAGAATCTTAGATCTGGTTTTAACTGATTTAGACCACTGCACTATTTCACTTGCCAGTGACATACTATCTCTTGTTGATCCTCTGCACGCACCGATTTGTATTAGTGTTACAAATACTCATGTAAATTCGCTTTCACCAAACGTTGATAATGCAAGATTCAACTTCTTAAAAGCAGACTATCAAAAAATAAATGAGTATTTAGCAACACTGAACTGGGACAATATCTTTTCCTGTACCTCTGATGTGAATGGCATGGTTTCTGTATTCTACAGCACAGTCAAAGAAATTATACACAAGTTTGTCCCTCTTCTTATCAATAGACATTCTCCAATCCTATACTCGATTCGCAATCCGATCGTGATGTCGTCAACCCATCCTTCCTCCAATCTACGTTCCAATGTAATCGCCATCCAACCATCTCCATTCGTCCCCTCACGTCTAATGTACCGACCAGGCTAATGTACGCCATCTTTACTTATCATAGACTCCCTCACTCACTCACTGCCACAGACTACCAAACCAGCTCACATCCCTCTATCGAACAACTGTCATCTGTCACAGTGCGTAACACCACAGACTTAACATAGTCTATTCTCATACCACAGACTACACCACGAAGGTAGAACTCACGTCACGGAATAACAACACTACCGATTCCATCAGTCAACTGAATTTACAAACTACTCTTAAACTTCTACAGACTAAAAATAATGTAGTGACGTTATAATCCGCTATCTGGTGTGGCGCCACTGATGCCACGCTCCGACATATATATATAAAATTCAAAGTCCTGACTGACTGACTGACTGATTGATAATCAACGCACAGCCTCAACCGCTTCACCTAGAATCATGAAATTTGACAGGAAGGTTCTTCAAGTGACGTAAGTGCACACTAAGAAAGGATTTTTGAAAATTCTACCCCTAAGGGGATAAAATAGGGGATGAAAGTTTGTATGAAACTTTGTCAATTTTAAACCGATCGGGCTGAGATTTTGCATGCATATATGAAAATGAAAATGAAAATATTTATTAGGAACATATAACAAATTTACAGACATAAATGTAACGTTCTCAGCTGCGAAAGTTAAAAACTGTGTTGCAGTGAGAGCGCCCACCTCCAAAAAGTTCAAACATTTAGTTCCAATAATAATAATGAAGTTAGACAACATAAAACAAAGTAAAAATAAGTTTATGAAAGTAAAAGCCCAGGAGTGTTTGTTTGTGATTGTGAGTGTGAATGTGTGCGTGTGTGTGGGTGTGTGCGCGTGTGTATTTGAGTGTGTACATGTCTGTGTGTGTGTATGTGTGTGTGTGGGGTGTGTGTGTGTGCGTGTGTGCGTGTACATTAAAATGCTATTGCTATGCAATATACTTCAGCAATGATTCAGATTCGTCGCAGGTCAGGTTTAAAAGCCATGTAAAAAGCTTACGTTTACAAAGAGTAAATAGGAGGTGAGTAAATAGGAAGTGAGAGGGTAAATATTAAGGTTTTTATTTGCAATGTTGTATAGTTTAACACCAATGTGTTCAAAATGTCTTGCGGCGGCAGCAGTCCTCCGGCCTTTATTTATGCAGACAATATCAGCTCTGCGTTTGAATCTAGAGTTCTCTGGTACATATGTTATTTCGGAATGCTTACGCAGAACTGAGCATTGAATGAACAATTTCCTCACTGAAAGGACATTAGTAATTTGATAAAGGCTACTAGTGGAGGTGTGTTAAAAATCATGACTTTTGTACCAATTAAGGTACAAAAGTCATGATTTTTAACACACCTCTTTGTGCAATCTCAACCCTCTTTAGATAGTCCATTCTCGCAGAACCCCAAACAACAATACAATAGGTGATAATTGATTGCGCCAGAGAAAAGTAGACAAGTTTCAATATCTCGAAGTCTGCAATTTTTCGAAGCTTTTTGAAAATGAACATTAGTTTTCTAATTTTCTCTGTAACGCATTCAATGTGATGTTTCCAAGATAAGGAGCCATCAAGCAAAACACCAAGGTATTTTACGGTTGGGACACAGTCTAATGTTGGACAATTGCATTGTATGTCGCTTTCATCACACACATGAGCACGAATACTGAATAAAGTCGGAGGCTGTGTTCTAGTAGTAAGAGAAAATGCCAAACAGTTACTCTTGCAAACATTTAGGGTGAGTAAATTATTTGATAACCACTGCATAATAGTTTTTATAGCTGACTCGGCATTAAGTTTTAATTCTAACCAGTTTTTGCCGGAATAAGGAGAGCTGTGTCGTCCGCATACGTGAAAATTTTGCAGTTTGATGATGAAAGATTACATAACTCGTTTATATATATTAAAAAGAGAGTCGGGCCCAGCACACTTCCTTGAGGAACTCCATACTCAATATCCTCCTCCTGACTTGTCAAATTATCTATTACAACCATCTGTCGACGACCTGACAAATAACTTCGAAATATTTCCAGCGATTTACCTCGAATGCCAATACATTCTAGCTTTTTTAGTAAGATGATTATAGAAACAGTGTCAAACGCTTTAGAGAGATCCAAAAAGATACCCATAGCCTTAAGTCCGTTATCCAAGGAGTTTATGACTGCGGTAGTAAAGTTTAAAACAGCATCTTCGGTACTTTTTTTCTTTCTGAAGCCATACTGATTCCCAGATAGTATGTTATGTCCATTTAAAAAAACTGATCAGTCTTTTATTGAGTAATTTCTCGAAAATTTTTGACAAAACGCACAAAACAGAAATAGGCTCTTTCAATTCTTATAGATTGGATGAACTAGAGCTTTCTTAAAAACCGACGGAAAGATTCCCCGTGACATGCAATTATTAAAGATGGTTATTAAGAGAGGAATAAGAATATGTTTGGAGGCTTTAATAACTGAAGTGGGTATGCCATCCCATCCTTCAGCACAGTTGATTTTAAGTTTATTAATAGTTGACTCAATTTCCTTGTAATCGAAATCAAACAGAGCCATTGACTGAAAAGGACTTTTAGTGGAGGTGTAGCTGGGTCGTGTTGATGAATTTAAGGTGGGAGTACTATTAATAATTTTAGAGGCCAAATCTTTCCCTATATTAGCAAAGAAGTTGTTAACTGCATTGATATTTGCAAAGTGATCAGGTGACTTCGTTAACAATTTACTTGCTGAGTTTATTTTATTCTTGAGGTTAGTTGCTTTTTTAATTACTTTCCAAGTTTCCTTTGGGTTATTTTTGGCTTTTAGTAATTCGTTACGATGGTATTCCGATTTAACTCTTTTCAAGAGATTATTGCAATAAGTGCGATAACGATGAAAGACAAGCTTGTTAATGTCGTTGCTCTTGTCCTTTATAAATCTCTTAAACAACCTATCTCTGTGTCTGGTACTCCTTAAAAGACCGGAAGTTAACCACGGTTTAATTACTTTCTTGCTAGAAGGAACTTTAACATGCTGACTATGCTTACTGACAGTATCAGATAAAATCTTGACCAAGACAGACGTAGCTCTATCCGGACACATACAACCACTAACTTGTGAGAAATCTGTTTTTTCAAGATCACAAACAATGGATTTTATATCAATCTTAGTATGAAAACGATCTGATGAAAATGTTTTAAGTTCAGCATTGTTAATGACCAAAACAGGCGCATGATCTGTAATAGACGATTCTACAATTATCGAAGCAGGAGTGGTATTACTTCTATACATGAAGTGATCGAGGCAACTATTTTCACGAGTTGGTATGTTATAAGCAAAATTAAGCCCGTGCGTTGCTAGTAAATGTAGATAATCATCGGAAGAACTGACCGTAGGAGCTATATTTATATTAATGTCGCCACAAATAAAAAGTGATTTAAAGTTATTATGTTCTTTAATAATACTATCGAGGCCGTTAAGGAATACATCAGTGTTTCTATATGAGGGTGATCGATAAAAAGCAATCACAGCAGTGTCCTGTAAATACAGCGCAAGGCAGTTTGCTTCGTCAACTTTAGGGACCTTAACAGTATGTAACAAGTCCTGTCGAACATAAATCACAACACCGTCATTTTGTAGAATAAAATCAGAAGAGTGGGAAATAATAAAATCAGAAGAGTGGGAAATAAAAAAATATAGCTACTGTGACGTGGGCATCCTTTAAGAAAAGATTTTGATAAATTCTACCCCAAGGGGATAAAATAGGGGATGAAACTTTGTCAATTTTAAACCGATCGGGCTGAGATTTTGCATGCATATAGCTACTATGACGTAAACATCCCCTAAGAAAGGATTTTGATAAATTCTACCTCTAAGGGGATAAAATAGGTGATGGAAGTTTGTATAAATCTTCTTAGATTTTCGACTGATTGAACTGAAATTAAAGATTGGAGCTACTATGATGAAGACGTCTGCATAAATAGAATTTTGATAAATTCAACCCCCATGGGGATAAAATAAGGGATGGAGGATGTAAATGTATTAGTTTGAACCTATCAGTAATCATACATATAATAAATTGTAAATGGTCGCTGTCTGTACATAGACGATATATAAGGAAAAATATATAAGAGGGGCTTTATGAACGCAATAGAAGCCAAAACAATGATTTTTTTGATTTTTTGTCTGTTTGTCTGTTGGTCTGTACGTTTGTGCGCGCTAATCTCAAAAACGACTTAAACAAATTGAATGCAGATTTCACCAATGTTTTGTGATTTGCTGGGATTAACATAACATAAGCTGAGTCTTTGTTTCGTTTTAATCGTTTCATAAATAAAAAAGTTATATCAATCTGAAGAATCACATCAAAGGTGGCTACAATGCGGAGTTGGGTGTGTGCTACGATGCGGAGGTGGGAGTTTGCTACGATGCGGAGATTGCTACAATAAAAAAAGTTTTAAACGATCTAACACGAAACTTAATGCGGCAGACTAAATTCCACGCGAGCGAAGCCGCGGGTAAAAGCTAGTTAATATTATATAATGGATTTTTCTTCGTCATATGCGAATAAATTTACTCTATTTTCGGGATTCTTAATATCAGTATTCCATTCATTTTCATTCGTAAATATTAATTCAATACAATCCCGTGTTTTTTTAAGGTCCATCCACCACCTTTGGGGAATCGGACCATTTATTTATAGTTTCATTTTGTACCTCGTTTTGTCCATTACTTTTTATCTCTGCATTTTCTTCATCTATTCTTATCTTTTTTGCCCGCGTCAACACACATAAATCATGTTCATTCATCTCTTTCAAGTCCTGGCTAGAAATTCGCACACGAGACAACGCGTCGGCTGCGACATTGTCTGAGCCCTTGACATATTCGATTTCATAGTCATACTCCTCTAAAATCAATCTAAACTTAGTTAACCTACTGGATGGATTTGTCATATTAAAAAGGTATATTAAAGGTTTGTGATTAGTTCTAATTATGAACTTTCTACCGTATAGATATGGCCTAAAATATTTTATCTACACTAATGTTGTAACATTCTACTTATGTTTCCAATACTTGACTTATAATTACTACTGTTATAGCGCAGACAACAAAACACTCAATTGCGTTGCGTTCTCATTGGTTAGATTTTAATGGCGGCAAGTTCACTGTGACAATACACGTACGCGTGAAAAACTATTGTCAGCTTTTACTCTTGTTGTTTGATTAATTGCATTAGTGAAGATAAAGTAGTGTATGCAACTGCATATAACACGGGTATTAAAACACTCGTTACTATTATGAAACTCGCTGCGCTCGTTTCATAAACTCACACTCGTGTTTTAATACCCTTCATTATATGACAGTTGCATAAACTACTATTACGGACCACACTATAGCTAGTAGTTCTTTTTCTATCGTAGGGTAGCGGATTTCAGCTTTATTTAAGTTACGACTAGCAAACGGTCGCTATTATACAAAACTGAACCGATCCCGTATCCAGATGCATCTGTCTCCAAAATAAATATGTTATCATTGTCAAAATTTGGGTACTGTAAAATATGTGGTGATAGTAAAGTTTCCTTTAGAAAATCAAATGCCGACTGACATTCTGTTGACCATTCAAAACTTACATTTTTTTTTGAAGTTTATTAAGTGTATAACGTGTTTTAAAATAGACTAAATCCTGCCTACCTAGGTTAGGTTCAGTAGGGTAAATTAAAAACAGGTTAACCTTGTACAATTTAATGAAAAAGGAATTTAAAGTAAACACGTTAATAGAATTAAATAATAGAACGTTAAAAGAGAAAGAAATAACTCAGGGTCGTGAACAAAAAGGCACAGGCAGTCTCCCGGAGAATGAAAAGGGGAGACTTAACTTTTTAGGTTATACGCAGAAGGCGTGGTGTGGTGGCTCGCTGGCGATCCGTCGTCGCTGCGCCCAGCAGTGGGAGTCCGGCTTGGGCCAACAAGGTTAACCGCACATGCGGTTATACCGATGACCCCAAACAGGAAACTCCACTAGCGCAGCCCGTCGGATGAACAATGTGCAACTCGCTGGCGATGCGTCGTGGCTGCGACCAGCAATGGGAGGCCGACTTGGGTCAACAAGGCTAACCGCACATGCGGTTAATACCGATGACCCCAAGCGGAACTCTCCCTTGGCGCAGCCCGCCGGAGGAAGCCCGCCGGTGGAAACCAACCGGTGGAAACCCCGGATTGGAACCCTGGAATGTGATAAAGCCAAGTTAAATAGGTTGCAAAATAAAATAAACAGGCATGGGGTAAAAATGGAGACGTGATCACCTAAACGAGAACACCAAAAAGACACGAGGCTATAAAAATATTAAAACTGCAAATAATTAAGTTGAATGCAGGGCTTAGGTTTAGTGCATTGTGCAAAGGCTAGCAGGTGATGGATGATGTGATTATTAGAGGCCTAAGCGTCCTGTAAAAGGAACCATGATTCACCGGCGTGGTTCCGCAATTCACCTCACATCCAGAAAAAGCACTGATTAGTTAGTAACGGGAATCTAACGGGGGGAAAACGACACAACTCTTACCAGTTCTACTGGGTTCCGAGAGAGCTCGTGCAGACAACACGAATCAAAGAAAGCGAACGAGTAAAAAGACGGAACGATATGCGTTTTCTCCTTATATAGTTCTTGCTTCAAGCAACTTCATTAGCAATCAATAGCAAACTGACATTACAACTGTCAAGCAACTTTGACGTTTTTATAAATACTGAAACGGATTGTGTTAGTATCGACTAAATAATTATCGATTGATCGATAAATGACTAACAAACTAAGAAGGAAACGTTAAAGTCATAATTATATTACTTGTCAGCTGTCAATTGTCAATCATGTTTATAAGGTTTACAAATTTGTTTAAATGTAACATACAAAATAAATTATTGTATGTTTTTTTAAATACAATTTATAGAGAATTTCACTGAAATATGGTGTTTGTGAGCCAAGGAAGATATGCCAGCAATGAAATTGTGTGCTACAAGTGGTAAAGTAATTTCTGAGAATTTTGAATAAATTTTCGGTAGTAATTGACAAACGCTACAAACCTCCTTACTTCATCTAGGTTTTGTGGTACCGGATAATTTTGAATCGCCCTAGTTTTCTCGGGGTCTGGTTTAATACCTTCCTCATTCACAACGTGCCCTAAAAGTAGCATAGTAAGTAGCATCTCTTTCCTTAAAAAATCACATTTTTCTGGGTTAAGTTTTAAATTAACTTTTCTTAACCTTGTTAAAATATCTATTTAATTTGTATTATGGGCTTCTAGGTTCCTACCGAAACAAATTAGGTTATCTAAATAAACAAATTGTTTTTCATAGCTAAGCCCAGACATTGCAATAGAGAAGGCAAACATTTTTTACTTTACACACCAAATAAATCTATACAAAATTACAAGAAAAACTGTGTCTTTACTTTTTCCATATCTCAATAAATGGCTAAGATATTAACAATCAAAGTGCGTATTTTTGGCCGTAGGTGTTTTAAAAACGCGGGCGGGCGCTCACTGGTCGATGACGTCACAACTCGACTCATTTGGCAGTCGCGCTCTCGTACGCACGCCGCTGCGCATTAAAAATCAAAATATAACTGTTTTCTGCGGAAAAATGAGTGAAAAAATAGTGAGGAAATACTGTATTGTGCCTCAGTGCTTCAATTAGACAGTTAAAACACCAGATAAACTCTTTTTTATAGTGCCTAGGGACCCAAAAATGAGGACGGTTTAACCGATTTTGATAAAACATGTCTATGAACCACTGTTAAAAAACAACATTGAAATAAAATAAAAACGCATCGAAATCAGTTCACCCGCTTAAAATATGCTACGTTACTACAGACAAACATACAGACACGCAGACAGACATAGGTAGACAGACACATTAGCGTTCAAACTTGCAACACCCCTATAAAAAAGTAAAAATTTGCGGCCCGCAAGTTGATCACCACTGATTTCTTAACTAAGTATTATTTATTTTTATTAAAAACACAACTGTGAATGAACAAACTAAAGCGGACATTGGATAAAATTAAAAAAATATCTGGTTTATTATAAAAAATAGGCAGGTAGGTACTTATCTACCTATTTGTCTACTCATAAAAGTAATAACTACGTAAATACCTACCTACTAGAACTTACCTACATCTGTATATGGGTAAATAGTGAAATTTTCTTATGTACTAATAAAACATAGAGCTAAAATAATCATCGAAAACCTCGAGATGTAGATTGGGAGTATCTGGTAGTATTTTTTTATCGCCGTCCATAATAGGTAGTTACCTACTAAATGAAACACACACTTCCTAATAAATACCTAACCCGAGAGTAGGAAATGCTAACTCAGAACGTACATACCTTTTCATCTTTATTCCACGAATTTCGGCAGCCGTAAAATCCTGGTTCTTCATGAAATATTGTGCCACCATCAAACTATCCACTCTTGGCAGATTGTCCGACTGACCTTTTAAAAAAACCTTCTTCCATTCTGCACACTTCACGTATCACTTGAGTTAATCGAATATATAGGATAATTTACTTTATTTCTTTAAAAATATAAGCACACTACCTATAGTGTGCTTATATTTTAAATAAATTCGTATTCAAAATACCTATATTATGAATACGAAGACAATCAAAACAATATGAAATGAGACGCCAAAACGCACCAAAGTTTACTGGAGTTCACCGGACCGACCGACCGCCGCGCCCCGCCCCGGGCGCCCGTCTCGCGGTCGCGGCTGTGCAGTAGTCGAGTTGTGACGTCATGGCGTAAGCGCGCCTAATCTCGGAAATTCAAAAAAGGGCTTGGACTTCTCGTCGTTATAACTTCGGAAATACTGCATGGATTGAAGTGAAATAAAAACTAGTGTAATATATATGACCTAAGCTCGGATTGTAGGTGCATTTGATAGTAATATTTTGACCCTTTTGCCTTCTCTATTGTCATTAGTCTGGAGAATGCGCTAGGACTTATTTTCAAGCCCATTGGTAATCTAGTCATTTAAAATTGACCAGAATGTGTCGTGAAAGCTGTATATGGTCTACTTTCTGTATTTAAATTTGCTTGATAATAAGCTTGTGATAAATCTAGTTGTGAAAAATAAATTGCTCCTGAAAGCGAGTCGAAAATATCAGTAATATTAGGAAGTGGATACTTGTCGTCTAAAATTTTAGTATTGAGTTTACGGAAGTCTATAACTAATCTCCATTTATTTGTATTGTTATCTGATTTTTTAGGGATTAATAAAATAGGACTCGACCATTCACTTTTAGCGGGTTCTATTATGTTTTCTGATAATATTTTATCGACTTGGTTCTCTATTTCTTTCCTCTGGGAAAAGGGTAATCTATATTGTTTAGTGTAAACCGGTTCAGCATTTGGTTTTAATTGAATATTTAAGTTATATAGGTTACAAGTTGTTAATTTATCCTGTGGTAAATGAAAAACATCTGAAAATTTTGCGCAAATACTCTCAATTGTAAGTTTTTCCTCGTTGTTTAAATGGTCTAATTTCAGGCGAGATAATAACTGACGAACTCTGGGCCCTTCGTTATTATTACCTTTTTCCAAATGCAACAAATCGTAGTCTATCTATATGATAAAACTTCTCACACCTGGGTGGGATTTTTAAGAAATGTTTACCTAAATTTCCGTTTTGCATCTCTAACTTCACCGAAGCGGTTGTATTATTACTAAAAATTATAGTGTTATTTTCAAAATTTAAAACAGCATTGTATGTTCGTAAAAAGTCTCTACCCAATATTCCACTTTGTACACAAGGTAGTGTAGCAATTTCATTGCTGGCATGTCTTCCTTGGCTCACAAACACCATATCTCAGTGAATTTTTTTATAAATTGTATTTCAAAACATACAATAATTTATGTTGTATGCTATAAACGAATTTGTAAAAATTGTAAACATGTCTGACAATTGACAGCTGACAAGTAATATAACTAGGACTTTGACGTTTCCTTCTTAGTTTGTCAGCCATTGATCGATCAATCAATAATTATTTAGTCGATATTAACACAATCTGTTTGTTATAAAAACGTCAAAGTTGCTTGACAGCTGTAATGTCAGTTTGCAAGCATATAAGGAGAAAACGCATGTCATTCCCTCTCTTTTTGTTACTCGTTCGCCTTTAATTCGTGTTGTCTGCTCGAGCTTTGGAACCCAGCCTTTACTGGTAAGAGTTGTGTCCCTTTCGCTCTTTAGATTCTTTAAACTAATCAATGCTGTGGATTTATTTAGTGTTTCAGTGCCATTTTATCAATCCATTTTGTGCCTATTCTGGATGTGAGGTGAATTGCGGGACCACGCCGGGTAACCACATGTGTGTGTGCCGCGTGTGCGAATCATGGTTCCTTTACAGGACGCTTAGGCCTTTTATATTCACGTCATCCATCACCTGCTAGCCTTTAAACAATGCACTAAACCTAAGCCCTGCATTTAACCTAATTATTTGCAGTTTTAATATTTTTATAGCCTCGTGTCTTTTTGGTGTTCTCGCTTAGGTGATCACGTCTCCATTTTTACCCCATGCCTTTTATTTTGCAACCCATTTAGCTTGGCTTTGTCACATTCCAGGGTTCATCCGACGGGCTGCGCCAGTGGAGTTCCTGTTTGGGGTCATCGGTATAACCGCATGTGCGGTTAACCTTGTTGGCCCAAGCCGGACTCCCACTGCTGGGCGCAGCGAAGGCGGATCCGCCAGCGAGTCACCACACCACGCTTTCCAAATAACCTAAAAAGCTAAGTCTCCCCTTTAATTCCCCGGGAGACTGCCTGTGCCTTTTAGTACGACCCTGAGTTCTTTCTCTCTCTTTTATTATTTAATATTACCTATTCTTTTAACGTGTTTAAATGTAAATTCCCCTTTTTTAATTAAATTGTTCTAAATTAGAAGAATAGAATAGAATAGAAAACATTTATTCAGACGAATCACACAACAAGAAAGGAAAAAATAAAACAAAGACAAATAGAACAGATATTACATACACTAAACAATTACACGGACAGAACTACTGTGTGAGGTCTGAACAGGCCTCGTCTCAGCGTAATGCCGCCACGGTCGTGTGACCCTGGCAGCGCTGATTTTCAGACGAGGCCTAGAGGTCTGTCACTATATTAAAATAAATACATAAACCTCCATATAAATACATAATAATAAATACATCAATATACCACATATACATACACCAAAGTTATCCCATTACATATACATACATAAATACACGATGTAAACTAAACATTAAACATTACAATCGTCATTCATTCATTCATCATATCAAACACCTAACACCTATCTGTGGTCATCTGTCGCGCCCGTCACAGTCATATTGCCAATCACTCAAGTCGCTCACTCACTCGAATCGAAGAATATTATATTATATTTTATTAAGATATTAAGAAGGTATATCGGCAGAAGCCATGAAACTAAAATTGAATTGAAAGAAGGTACCTATGTACCATACGGTGTACCAGCGGCCACGATTGCCTATCGACCCCATGCCCTCCGTGCCAGACCCAATGGTAAGTAATACAGTACTACAAACTACACAATCTGTCAGCTTAGCTTTTGTAAACTGAGCAGTCGCTGTTTTATAGTACTGCGAAACGTCTGTATCGTTTTCAGTGCGCGACATGGCGGGTCGAGGGTGTTCCAGCATCTCGTGGCCGCATATCTGAAGGATCCCCGAAAAGCCATAGTGCGGTGCTTCGGTGTGACGAGGACGAACACGCCGGCACGCTCTGGGCGTTTCCTGCGCTCCTGGGCCCACGTCAACTTGCCGAGTAGGTACTGGGGAATCCCGTTACGTATTACGCCGAACAAGAGAGTAGACAAGTGAAGTTGCCGCCGCGCTTCCATCTTTAGCACGTTGTGCTCATTCAAGAAAGGAGTAACATGCGAGCGCGGCGGTACATTGAAGCAGTAGCGGGCGCAGGCATTCTGTACTCTCTGTATTAACTTGGCAGTTTTGATGCGGAGGCAGGGACCGTATACAGTGTCGCCGTAATTTAGCTTGGATAGGACAAGAGTCTCACACAACAGCTTACGCATTTCAACTGTGAGGTATTTCTTAAACCTATATAGAACTTTTAACCTAAAGAAGCAATTTTTGACACACTGTTCTACATGTTCCGAAAATGTCAACTGACTATCCAGCACCAGACCAAGGTTTCTCGCCACATTGACTCGCTCAATTCGTGTATTGTCGATGGTGATGTTTAGCGTTACATTTTGAAGTTTCTGTGTAATCATCTTTTTGGTGCCAAATAACATAAATTTAGTTTTAGATGGGTTGAGAAGTAGGCAATTTAATTTCGACCAATTACTTATCTCATGAAGGTCCGAGTTAATTGCAGCCACCGCATCCTTACTATCCTCGAGTGCAAATGAGAAGTAAAGTTGAACATCATCGGCATATATATGATATTGACAGTGCGATATACTGGAAACTAAGTCGGCACTATAAAGTGCAAATAGGATTGGTCCGAGTATGGATCCTTGTGGTACACCACGCTTGACTTCCTGTGTTGTTGATTTCATGGTGGAACCGTCTGGCAAGGTTATTTCAACATACTGGGTCCGATTGTACAAATAGCTACAAAACCAGTCTATCGCACTGTCATTGAGCCCATAATATTTTAACTTGGCACATAGGAGCTCTATATTCAACCCATCGAAGGCCCTTGAAAAATCCAATAGAGTTAGGACACTCAGTTTATTTTGATCCATGGCATATATCAGGTTATCGATAACATCTGCCATTGCTGTGGTGGTGCTGTGTCCTTTTCGAAATCCGGATTGTACAGCGGGCAGAATATTGTGCACCTCTATGTACCTGGTGAGTTGGTTACAGACTACCCTCTCAAGTATCTTCGACAGACATGGCAGAAGGCTGATCGGTCTGTAGTCTTTCAGTGAGGAGGGGTCTTTGACCTTAGGCAGAGGACGAACAATGGCTGTCTTCCAGGCACTAGGAAAGGTACCGCTGGAAATGGATGCATTGACCGTGGAAGTTATGGCCTTAAGAGACTGTGGGAGTGTAAGTGTCAGCATATCTAGAGTAATTGAGTCACAACCCATGGCATTAGATTTTAATCTCTTAATTATTTGTAAGACCTCAGTTTCATTGGTTGTCTGCAGAGCAAAGGTATTGTCGGAGTTGTGTTTGTTAATAGTGAAATATGCTAATTGATCTGCCGACACCACACCGTCCCCTGGCACATTGAGGAAGTGCTCATTTATCTCATTGGGGTTTCTTAACTGCGGAGGTAAGTCAGTAGATTGCTTTTTGTTGGGCAATACAGTGGTCTTTAATTTGTTCCACAACTTTTTAGGGTATTTAATGTTTTCATTAATGTCCTTTGAGAAAAAGCATCTCCTCTCTGTTTCCAGGGCATCAATGACTAGCTTCTTCATTAGCTTGTACTCTTTTTCCCTCCTTCTGTCAGACCTAGACTGCTTCCAATGATTATGACTCTCATCCCTGGCCCGAATCATTTGCCTTACGGTTGGAGTAATCCATGGCTGCGGTGGATGTCTGAACTTACGGGTTTTTAGGGGCGCGTGCCTGTCGAATAAAGAGAGCATCGTCTCTTGAAGAAAATTAACCATGGTGTCGACATCACCGCCCGCACGATCAATAGCCGTCCAATCGATGCTATCTAGGTCGCGGGTGAAACTGTCATAGTCCATACTTGCTAATGGCCGATACGTAACCCATTGAGGTGTGGATGGCTCTTTTTTTATCTTAAATTCTGCGACGACCATGGCGTGACCTCCGAGTTCTGGCTTGTGTATGACAGTCACTCCCCGCGTCCTCATGTCCGTACAGATCACATCGATTAGCGTGCTGCTGCTGTTGGTGAAGTGGGTGGGCTCCGTGACCACCTGATTCAAGCTCATGCTACTGACAAACTGCGATAATAGGTCTGATGATGCACCACTTGTGTTAGTTACGTTGATGTTGAAGTCACCGACCAGAATGACTCCATTACAGTCCGAGAATGATGTCACCGAGTCGGTCAGTGCATCGAAGAATTCCAGTTTGTCTTGCCATGGAGGGCGGTACGCTGTCCCTATGGCTATGGTGGTGTTCTTGACCCTGACCTTAATCCACATCTGCTCGACTGTCGTCTTCGTGGGGTGTTCAGCTGCCTGTGCATGTAGGCCTCGTCGTATATAAAACCCTACGCCCCCTCCACGTCCACGCTTTATGCTCTCAGGCCTAGGGCTATGTATAAATCTGTAGCCGCTTACCTTAAGCATGGTTTCATCATCACCACTTCGGAGCCACGTCTCATTGATGGCCAGAATGTCAGGCTTTACCTCCCCAATCGCTACCACTAACTCGTCAGCCTTGGTGTTAAGAGACCCAGCATTGTAAGTGCCGACTATTAAATTCCTAGAAGCAACCATGAGAGTTTAATAAAGTACACAGATTAAGCGCAGCTATTATGGTGAGACTCCCGTACCCATCCAAGCCGTAATTACAAGACCTTAAAGATAGATAATGAAATGTAGGTTGATAAGGATGCACTATATAATTTGAAAATAATGTAAATAAATTTAGATTTAAGTTGCTTGATAAATGTACATAAATAAACATAGTATGTAGATGGATAAACATAATATAGTATATAAATTCATAATGTACATGGATATGGATAGTAATAGATAGATATAGATAAAAACATAGAAATATAGAATATAACAACACGACACCCTTTGAGTAGTACCTCACACACCAGTTCTGATTGTAGGGAAGAAACAACATAACAATTAAAAAAGGTAATAAAAAATGATTAACACAATGTCCAGTGTGCATTGCCGATGTTGACGTTTCGCTTTCTATTACAGCTCCGCGATTATGTGGCTTGCAGTTTGAACCGCAAAGCAAGGTCGGTCTCAGAGCAAATCCGAAACGCCTGGGACCCTTCATTTTGGCGGATGAAGATGCGGCCCTGCTTTGTCCACGCAAATCGCCAGTGGTGGGTCTTGCACTCCTCCCTGGCACGGTGGAAGAGCTGGCGGTTCTTCTTAGTTAGCCGCTCGTTTACGAAGACCCGGGGCGCGCCGCCGGAGTCCGGCGGGCCGCCGCGGCGCACGCGCGCCGCCTGCAGCAGCTCGTCCCACTTGGCGCGACGCGTCAGGCGTAGCACCAGACGGCGCGGGCGCCCGCTCTCAGCGGGGCGCGGCCCGACGCGCTCCGCGAACACAATGTCGCCCGCGTCCAGCGCCACGCCCAGCCGCGCCGCCAGCACCAGCGCCGCCTGCAGCGCACTCTCGCCCGGCGCCTCCGCCAGGTGGCCGACGTCCAGGTCCGCCAGCAGCGCGTCCTGCTCGCGCTCGTCCAGCTCGGCCCGCAGCCGCTCCACAACTCCCTCCAGCTCGCCCACCCGGCCGCCGTCCTGTGCGGGTTCCCGCCGCTCCAGCGCATCCAGCCGCAGCTCCACAGCGTCCACCCGCCGCTCCAACGCATCCACCCGCACTCCGATGCCAGCTATGTTATCGCGCAGCTCGGCCATCTCCCGACGGAACTCCCGCATCTCGGTCATGAACTCCGCGAGCTCACGGTGCATGGTAAGGATGGCAGCGCCCGGGGCGGGCTCCACGACGAGGGTACCTTGCGCCGATGGAGAACTGGCGCCCGCGGCGGCGGCGCGCGCACGCGTGCGCGCCAGCGCGGTGGCGGCGGCGGCGGCGTCGGAGGCGGCGGCGGCGTCAGAGGCGGCGGCGGCGTCGGAGGCGGCAGCGGCGGCGGCATGGGACTTGGATCGCACCGGAGTGTCGTCGTTGCATCGCCGCCTGGTAACGTTGGCGCAGGACGGGCACCTCAGGGCTTGCAGTTGGGCAGCTCCCAGGCCGTCGAGAGAAGTTATATTCAGGCACTGGCAGCAGTAGGCTGCCCTGCACGAGTTGCACGAAAGGCAGCGACTTTTGGAAGAGTTCGAGCACCCACTACACTTCATGATTGTTTTTGTTTTTGTTTTGTTTTTGGGAGAACAACAATAGCCGCTGGCAACACTATTACGCGAAACTCCTGTCAAAGTCGCTGTCACTTTGAACTGTCAAAGTCCAAGTCAAAGTGTTTGTTATTGTTATGGAATTGTGGGTAATAAATGTGATGGTGCCTAGTTGATATGTGGCTATAAATATATTTGTATATATAGTGCCGGGTGACTTAGCTGTTTTAAGTTGATTTTCTTCTAAAGTACAGCAGCTATTTCGGAAACAATAGTTTCGTGGATGCAGTGCACCGTCTGGAGAACTTTGGTGGTAATTTCACGCACTTTGTTCGCGGAATATATTAATTGATGTGATCTACTTAAAAGTTACGACCGGTGACGTTCAATGACGTGACTACCCTCCTTACGACCGGTGACGTTCAATGACGTGACTACCCTCCAATTAGTCTTTTTTCTTATTTTACCCGACTGAACCTAACTTAGGTAGGTACCTAGGTAGGTTTAGTCAAATTTAAAATACGTTATAGTGGCGCCCTTCCCTTTACGAACTCAAAAGGCCAGACAGTCCTCCTTATTTTATATTTTTATTGTATTTTTTGTTGTGTGTGTGTGTGTGAAAAAATAGTGTCAGTATTTGTGTTATACGGTGGGAGATCCTTTGGTGCGAGGCTCGAACGGGGTAGTACCACCCTCCTGTCAGGTTGAGCCTTAAGCTTTTTAGCCTAAGGTAGTCAGGAGAGCCGTCTCAAAGTACAAAGCACCCCGAGCGCTAAGAACTTGCTGCTCCACCAGTATATCTGTTTTTTCCCAACGGGTTTTCTGATTTACTGGTTACTTTGCCTTTATAAACATTTTGTTTTTATCTTTTGAAACCTAATTTTGGTATTTAAGTTTTTCTAAACTTAATTTTATTTGTTGTTACTTACCTTTTGAAACTTAAATTTGGTATTTTAAGTTTTTCTAAACTTAATTTTACTTACTTTTTTTGATATTCGGCCTTTATAATTGGCAATTGTTAACTATTTTTTTTTTACCTCACACACACACACTTTGTATTTGTTTGGGTTACTTACTGTTAAGTTATTTAATCCTAAGCGAGAACCATAATTTATTTTCGGTACAACTCTTATCAGTACGCTCGTTGGTAGTTAGTTTTTTTTTTGCATTCTTTATTTATTTCTTGTTAATAGCTTTTGCATTAACTATTTATGCCTTAATAAGGCAGAGCTGCTAGTATATGAAGTAGCCTTTTGTGGTTCAACACCAGCTGATACGGTGTCTGAATATTTTTTTTTCTTGCATTGTAAAAGTAATTAATTTTCTTGCAAAAACGTATGACATGTTTATTTTTCTTATTGTTAAAGTAATTATTTTACTTTACGTAACGTTATGAGAAGTAGTATTTAAGTGTTTCTAAGGATTGACTGGAAACATGTGTGAAAAAGGAAAAGAATAATTTGAAATAATATTTATTACTTTGCTTAGCTTGAGGTGATAGACATAGTGTAATGGAGATTGGCAGAAGGCTATTATGGCAAATCGTGGTGTTTGTCCACGTCAGGTGTTTTATGTGGTTTTTATTAAACCAATGTGGTTGGACTACGGCGTTCTGCCTGTAGTGAGCTGTGACGGAACCCTCGGTATTTTATATGGTCTTTGCCATATCTTCCGCTTGGTGTCATCGGTATTAACCGCAAGTGCGGTTAGCCTTGTTGACCCAAGTCGGCTTTTTCTTTGTCATTAATGACATTGAACCGTATGGGCTAGTTGCAGAGTTTGTTTTTTTAATTTCGCCTGTTTGCTGTGGTCGACGCCTAATCCTTACTGTTGTCTTCCCCGGGCTTAGGACATTATGTGTCCTGTTTACATTGCCATAACCATTTTTGGTCATTACCATTTCTTTTTTTTCCCTTTGTCATTATGTGAAAGAGTTACATTACATTTTTTTTTATATAATTCTTTATACTTTTACAATTATTCATTTTTAATTACTTTTAATTTTTAAGATGGTACTTCCGTTCAGTATTAATTTTATTATTATTATTAAGTACTTGTTATGCTTTTACATTGGAACAGTTAGTAGTAATAGTTTGTTTTTTTTTCCTAGTTCAAAGTATGTTAATATACTTTTATATATCCTAGTTCAAAGTACTTCAATATACTTTTATATATTTTTTAATTAATGCTCTTTTTCTACTTTCTGTAAAGAATTTTACTGAGGTAAAATTCTTGTCTGCGAAGGGAGATATGTAGCAATTTCATTGCTGGCATGTCTTCCTTGGCTCACAAACACCATATCTCAGTGAAATTTTTTATAAATTGTATTTCAAAACATACAATAATTTATGTTGTATGCTATAAACGAATTTGTAAAAATTGTAAACATGTCTGACAATTGACAGCTGACAAGTAATATAACTAGGACTTTGACGTTTCCTTCTTAGGTTGTCAGCCATTGATCGATCAATCAATAATTATTTAGTCGATATTAACACAATCTGTTTGTTATAAAAACGTCAAAGTTGCTTGACAGCTGTAATGTCAGTTTGCAAGTATATAAGGAGAAAACGCATGTCATTCCCTCTCTTTTTGTTACTCGTTCGCCTTTAATTCGTGTTGTCTGCACGAGCTTTGGAACCCAGCCTTTACTGGTAAGAGTTGTGTCCCTTTCGCCCTTTAGATTCTTTAAACTAATCAATGCTGTGGATTTATTTAGTGTTTCAGTGCCATTTTATCAATCCATTTTGTGCCTATTCTGGATGTGAGGTGAATTGCGGGACCACGCCGGGTAACCACATGTGTGTGTGCCGCGTGTGCGAATCATGGTTCCTTTACAGGACGCTTAGGCCTTTTATATTCACGTCATCCATCACCTGCTAGCCTTTGCACAATGCACTAAACCTAAGCCCTGCATTTAACCTAATTATTTGCAGTTTTAATATTTTTATAGCCTCGTGTCTTTTTGGTGTTCTCGCTTAGGTGATCACGTCTCCATTTTTACCCCATGCCTTTTATTTTGCAACCCATTTAGCTTGGCTTTGTCACATTCCAGGGTTCATCCGACGGGCTGCGCCAGTGGAGTTCCTGTTTGGGGTCATCGGTATAACCGCATGTGCGGTTAACCTTGTTGGCCCAAGCCGGACTCCCACTGCTGGGCGCAGCGAAGGCGGATCCGCCAGCGAGTCACCACACCACGCTTTCCAAATAACCTAAAAAGCTAAGTCTCCCCTTTAATTCCCCGGGAGACTGCCTGTGCCTTTTAGTACGACCCTGAGTTCTTTCTCTCTCTTTTATTATTTAATATTACCTATTCTTTTAACGTGTTTAAATGTAAATTCCCCTTTTTTAATTAAATTGTTCTAAATTAGTCTTTTTTCTTATTTTACCCGACTGAACCTAACTTAGGTAGGTACCTAGGTAGGTTTAGTCAAATTTAAAATACGTTATAGTAGCGATTTTATAACGTAAAACTTGTGTCGAAATTCTAGTCCATCTAATATTAATGTATTATAAACAAAGCCAATAGTTTGAACTTTGCCTCCAATGCCATTTATGGGTATGTGTTCTCTATAGATCGGAATATTCCAATGCCTGACCGTTTCGTATTTCAACGCAGAGAGCGACGCTCCGGAATCTACTATACTCGGAATTTTAATTCGATTCCAGATTTGACATTAGCTACTGTCATTTTGTGAAATAATGATACCACATATAATAGTGTAGTGTAGTGATACGAATATCTTATTTCATTGCGAATCGATATTTTGTTATTTTGTTGGGTTTTTGTTAAAGTGTTGTTACGTTGTGTTTGTTGTTACGTTTATAGTTTTTTGTGAACTTTGAGTGAATCTATTTGTTTTGGTTTTCCATCAAAATGGATCCTCTGACGGCGACAATTTATAAAATAAATTATTACCATAATACATCTATCTGTTTTATTTGTCATGTTCCTTCATGATCACATTTTTTTATTTATTTCACACACAATTATAAAAGAAAAGTCTCAGATCGTTAATTAATCGTCAAAACTAAATTATCGGTTCAGAAATATTTAATTTCCTGATATACTTAGTTTACGAGAGTAAAATTATAAAAGAGAAGAATCGATCCGGAAATATTCCATTTCCATATCGAATAATTTCGCAACGTCACTATTTAGTACTTGTCATAATGTTGCAACACTGAAATTGTCAAATCTGGAATCGAATTAAAATTCCGAGTATAGTACACCATATTTGGAACCATTTATCGAACCTTATATTGAACTATTGTTATTACACGCTGGATTTCAGGATTATCACTTTAGCGTTTTCGCTTAGTCTAGTTTTTAACACAAACTTAGTTAACATTGTTTTACCTTCTGCATTCAATGACGAACTGTATAAATCAATTGTGTCAATTAAACTTTTAGTGACGTTCTCCGCACCGGTCATGACCGGCAACATCGAAGTTGCCGTCTTAAAATCAAAATTCTCCATTTTATTACTCGTTTTTCCTTCAATGTCTGGTACAGTACACTCAGCACCTAAGGAGCTATAATTGTTCGCGCCTAAATCCTCCTTCCTTGGCCAGTTGAATATGACGTAGGTACATAACCACAGACAAGGACGGCCATAATGCAACGGCTGTCAAAATACGACGCTCACGTCCGGCCACTTCCGGCTGCCGCCATTATTATTATTACAATTGCACCCGCTGTGTCTCACGCGCTCCCGCAACGTGTTTTGTTTGTGACCGAGCAAGGACTCCCGCTAGATACTATTTGGACGTTGTCGTACCACCATCTTGTTTGGTGTTGAGGATTTCGGTGCTTAAGATCGTGTCAGGTCAGAAGATTGAAGAAAGAAAAGGAAGCCGGGCTGCCCGTCTTCTCACAGCACGCGTGCCGAGGAACCTTCCAGGTCAGTGCCTATAGTCAAACTTCTTCTGGCCTTGCATTCCCTTCGTCAGGTTATTCACCCCGCTAATATATATTTCCCCGCTGCGACTATGGGGATGTGACTATCGCGTCCTAAGTTTGGTCCTTCGAGCCGGATCAATCTCATAGTTTGAACCAGAATACCTAAACATAATTTCAATCTGCATAGTAATTCCTACTTTAAAACTATAAATCTATATTGCGACAGTGCAATCGATCCGCTTTATTTACTTATTAGTACCTACTTATAACATCCCGCTAAAAAGTAAATTCAATAGTAAAATTATATATCCGCCATTTTGTACGGCTTTGATATTTCATTAAAAATGTCGATAGTCAAACTAAAAATAAATGAAGGCAAGCGACAAGCTATATTCGAACAACTTAGTTCGTTTCTTTCAATTTCAAAGAAAATTAGCGTCGCAGATACTAGAATAAAGGCAGATTTCATATCTAAAACTTCAAACATAGTTATACGACCAATTTAACAACTTAATTGATGAGTACAATTCGCTTAGTTTGGAACAGGATCCAGATTTTAAAGTCGACTTTCGATTATGGTTTGCTTTCGAGAAAGTATACACGTCAGTGAAACATTTTAGAAAACAGTTAATTGATATACCCTTCGATCAACAATACACAACTAGATGTCGGGTCGGCGCAAAAAATACGTCTCGGTGAATAACGCCTCATTTGAAAAGTGAGGCGTTATTTCATTCATAAGATTTGCTACTTTATTGCTAGGTGTCATGGTTGTAATTAGGTTGAACTTCGAACTGTTTTAAAACGTTTGTTTCAGTTCGGTAGTAAACAAAATAAGCTGTCCCACGTCATCCACGCGGACAGTATTTAGCTTTGATTTTGTACGTGACCCGATATCTAGTTGTGTATTGTTGATCGAAGGATATACCCGCCACTTCTAGTCAATCTAAACATGAACCTAGGTTCGGTATTAGATTGGAAGAGCTAAAGATGCCAGTTTTCAATGGAAATCCAGAAAACTGGGCCTTATTTTATGAAAGTTTTAAAAGTAATGTTCATAATAACAGCAAATTAACTGATTCACATCGAATTCAATATTTGATTAGCAAATTAACAGGAAAAGCATTAAATGTTTCGCTGGAATTTCAGCAACACAAGAAAACTATACTGTAATATGGCAAGCTTTAGTAGACAAATATCAGGATAAAAGATGTCTCGCTTCCCATTATTTTAACAACATTTTTGATATTAAAACTTTACCTAACAATGCTATGACAATGACAATATAACAATGCTGAGACATCTTTTATCTGGTACAGGTAATAAGTTCTATTGTGTTCTGGAAAGCTCTGGAAGCTGTATCTGCCCTACCAAAGCTAGTTGTTTGTAAATTAACATACAATTAGACACTACTATTATATACTTACTGTTTTACGTACCGAAGATATTGTACGTATTTATTGCACCAATTAACGTACCTAAAAAAAATATAAGATTATCACATAAAATAAAACTACCCACTAACTGGGTCGCACCAAAATTGGTCAAAAAATTGTACCTCTCGTTCCTATTTCTTTACTAAGTTTTTATAATAATAAATAAAACATATTTTACTAAAATCTCCATCCGTAATACGTCTTTTGTTGTAACATTCCAAAGCCATGCGTAACGTGACATCTCATTGAAAAGGATTTATTTTTTTCATTCATTTCGTTCCTACACATTGTTTTACTTTCCTTAACAATAGCTTAGGACGACATGCTTTCAATGCGCCTACGCTCTATAAAACTATGAACATTAAGTGATCAATAACGTACAGTGAAAGTGCAAATATATCTCACTCTTACTATATCCCAGCCTAGGATTTCGACAAACTTTTTTATGGATCAGTGTGAAAGTGTGAAAGTGCTATAAAACAATATTTTAGTGATTAAATGATCTCAGTGACTTGCATAATTGAACTTCTATTTGCATTCCTGTGATCAACGCCATCTGTTGAAATTCATCTGTACTAACTAATTGGTATCGGAAACAAAACTTATCAACACTTGGATCGATAACATTGTGGAAGTTGTCTGCGCAGTCGCCACTAGAGGTCACTACTAGTACCAAAACAAACAATTAGCTATTAACTGTCTTTTTTTCGTAATGCCGCCGAAAGGGAAGATCCTATGCTCGGGGTGTCGTACCGTTATAAAAAATAATGATTACCTGAACTGTCCCAATTGCAATAATAACTACGACCTTCTGTGTGCTAATGTTCCGGAGAAAAAATTCAAAGTTATGTCATCGGAACAGAGGGAAAGCTGGTGTTGCCCAGATTGTTTGCGTAGCAAGCCCAGAAACAATGACAACAACACTCCTATGCGATCAGGCCTTTCAGCTGATCTTGGAGCGCAGCAAGGAGATGAGGTTGTCTTAGCTAGACCATCTAAGCGGCAAGCGTTATCTTCCCCTAAAACGGATGACGATGGTCCTGTTACCCGTTCAGAAATACGTAACATCATGGAAGACGTTATCCAAAAACATATGGCTGATCTGATGACGCAAATGACTATCAACATAAGATCTATTCTTGACTCTGAGTTGAAAACATTCAGAGAGGAAATAGGAGAAGTGAAGCAGACAATGGACTTCATGAATGAACAATTTGAAGACGCTATGAAGAAGACAGATGAAGCTCAGGTGAAAGCTAGATTTCTTCTAGATAGCAACACACAACTCCAGGGTACTGTGAAGGAACTAGAGAAACGGTACAATAACCTAGAGCAAAGGGCGAGAAATAATAACATCGAGATACAGTGTCTTCCCGAGAAAAAGTCTGAAAACCTAGTCGAAGTTGTAAATGACATAGCCAAAACCATAAAGTGTGACATTGAACATCAAATTAACCGCATCACGCGTGTAGCCAAGCTAAACCCTAAGAGTGATCGTCCTCGTTCTGTTGTGGTTGAATTCATCAATGTAAGAGCCAGAGACAATTTCCTAGCCGCATCTATCAACTATGAGGATAAATTGAGCACATCACATATAGGTCTAAAAGGCCCTAAGTCCCCAATATATATTGCTGAACACCTATCTGCAGTTAACAAGTCTCTCCACCTGGCAGCGCGACAAACGGCTAGAGACAAAGGGTTTAAGTTTGTATGGATTAGAGGAGGACGAGTCTTCATGAGAAAGACTGAGAATAGCGATTACATTGTTGTCAAAGATTTGGACACTCTATCTAAACTAAATTAGTCACACTGGTTTATGTTACAATTTTTATTTTATAGTTAATATTAATACATGTCTTATTTAAGTTCTCTTAATATATATTACCAAAATGTACGTGGTTTGAGGACTAAAACTCATTCGTTCTATAGAAACTTGGTAACAAGTAATTATGATATTATAGTGCTATGTGAAACTTGGTTGAATAGTAATGTCATTAACTCGGAATTATTCGACAGCCGTTACACTGTTTATAGAAGGGATAGGGAATCTAGTGGTTTTCATTGTAAAAAGGAAGGCGGTGGAGTACTAATTGCAATAAATAAAAAAATAGGCTCTAAGTGTGAGCTCGATTGGAATAGCGATTGTGAAGATCTCTGGGTGGTGTTAGACCTGTCTGATGGTAGGTCTACAAAAAAAATAGTTGTTTGCGCTGTTTACTTACCACCTCCAATCTCGCACATGACTCTAAAGCACTTTGTTAGAAATTGTAATAGGGTAGCTGAAATGTTTGAAGGGAATCTATGTATCATAGGCGATTTCAATATGAGTAAACTAGATTGGACTCGATTTTATAATGAGGAGGGCTATCTAGTTCCGACCCTGTATCAATCAATAATAGACCTAATGCCGATACTTAACCTGAGACAGCTAAATTATGTAAAAAAATCACAGGATAGAATCTTAGATCTGGTTTTAACTGATTTAGACCACTGCACTATTTCACTTGCCAGTGACATACTATCTCTTGTTGATCCTCTGCACGCACCGATTTGTATTAGTGTTACAAATACTCATGTAAATTCGCTTTCACCAAACGTTGATAATGCAAGATTCAACTTCTTAAAAGCAGACTATCAAAAAATAAATGAGTATTTAGCAACACTGAACTGGGACAATATCTTTTCCTGTACCTCTGATGTGAATGGCATGGTTTCTGTATTCTACAGCACAGTCAAAGAAATTATACACAAGTTTGTCCCTCTTCTTATCAATAGACATTCTCGTCACTATCCTCCTTGGGTTAACAAATCATTAATAATGAGACTCCGAGAAAAATATAAAACTAGAGTTAGATTTAAAATATTTGGTAATCCTCTTGATGAAATTGTGCCTAAAAATACTGTGTAAACGTTGTGAGTCTCTTTCGAAATCATGTTACAATAAGTATATATCTGACATTGAGAACATGATACACAAAAACTCAAAGTGCTTTTGGACGTTTATAAAAAGTAAACGTAACGGCGCCAGTACGTACCCGGCTTCTATGACAGATGGTGTATCAAGGGTGGCGTCAGGGCAAAAAATAAGTAATCTGTTTGCTGAGTTATTTAATCTTGTTTATAGCGACGATACTTGCAATGACCCTGTTGAAATGCCGGACTTACTAACTGATGTATGCAATGGTAGTTCTCAGTTTGTATCGATAAATATAACAGAAGAGGAGGTATTATCTAAACTCAAGAACCTTAACTTATCCAAGGGGGCAGGTGCGGATAAAATCCATCCAATATTTTTTAAACAATGCGCTAACAATATTTCTTACCCAATTTACAAAATAATTGACCATTCTTTCAGTACCGGTGTCTTTCCAGATCTCTGGAAACATGCTCTAGTTGTGCCTGTTTATAAATCTGGCGATATTGACTTAGTTTTAAACTACAGACCGATCTCTATCCTATCTTGTCTTGCTAAGTTAATAGAGTCTATCATTTGTCCCCACATTCAAGACTTCTTTAAGCAATACCTGACAATTCACCAACACGGTTTCGTACCGACAAGATCTACATCAACTAATTTGTTCGGCTTTGTTGAGGACCTTGCTCAGGCCATCGACAAGCATTTACAAATAGATGTCATCTAATACTGACTTCCGCAGAGCCTTCGACAAAGTCCCTCATCCAATTTTGTTTATAAAACTAGTAAAATATGGTTTTGCAGGTCTAATTCTAAAATGGTTAAAATCTTACCTGAGTAAGAGAACGTATTCAGTAGTTGTAAATGGTTTTGAGTCCGCAATTTTTGAAATTAAGTCCGGAGTACCTCAGGGTTCTCTTTTGGGTCCCATTTTATTTGTTATTTTTATTAACGACATTATCAGCTGTTTTTTATACTCCATGCTGTCTTTGTTCGCTGATGATTTAAAGTTTTATAGAATTATTATTAGTATGATTGATAGTTTGAGGCTACAAGAAGACATTAATAGGCTTATTGACTGGTGTCGACTTAATCTTATGTCCCTAAACTTTAAAAAATGCACTCATATAAAATTTACCCGCAACCATCAGATTTTTGCTACGAATTACTCCATGGCCGGTAATTTACTGACTGAGACTAACATAATAAAGGATCTTGGGATATTTCTTGATAGTAAATTAACGTTTATACCTCATTACGACCATATTGTTAAAAAATCATCAAAAATGCTAGGTTTTATTCTGACAAATGCTAAATTATTTAAAAATGTCAGAACGAAAATACTTTTATACAACTCTTTCGTTCGCAGCACCTTGGAGTACTGCAGTGTCGTCTGGAGACCTCATTACGCTAGTCATACTCTTCGTCTTGAACGAATACAAAAAAGGTTCTTATGGCACTTGATGTACTCATGTAACATGGCCAACAAACGTTACTCTTACACAGAGAAATTGGATCATTTTAACCTTCAAGCGGGCGCGCGGTCATTTGTAACGGGAGCGGGCGCGCGTAACCGAAAAGACCTATTGGATGAATAAGAGAAATAAAGCAAAAATTATACAATAATCATTTATTTTTTGTACGCAGATATATCATCATCAGTCTTTATAGTCTAATTAGTCAAAACAAGTAATTGAAATTATGAAAAAGAAACAATTAATTAATAAAGTAACATAACTTAAATATTCTTTGAATCAAAACAAAAATTAGGAACACATTACCTCTTTTACACACCCCAGACTAGTTTATACACCTAGTCAAACATTAAAAATTACAAAATAAGAATAAAAAACAATTAACTTTGATTTAGTTTTCATCAGAATCAGTTTTTTCGTCCAAATAACATTGACTGCAAATAAATGTTGTATGACTTCTGCAAATATTTTTCATACATAGCTTACATTGCGTCTTTGATTGCCTCCTCTTTTTGGCTGGGCATATTTTACAGGTTCCTCTGCAAGTGCCAGAACTACCTGCTTCTGTATCAGCACCATCAACCTCCATATGCAAATGCTCCCTTATGTTTCTTTTTAGTTTTCTTGGGAGGCCTACTATCGTTGCTCTTCTTTGGACGTACTCTTTTGTCATTTCAGTGCCTAATGCCCGTAAATACATTCGCCTTTTCCGTATAGACACATTATTTGCCCTCAGTATCACCATAGCGTTTATTCCTGCAATATCCAGTAGACGGAAGAACAGTGTCAATGGCCATCTATTATTCTTCCTTGAAACCGAATACATTTTTACTTTTTTGTCAACTTCATCGACACCTCCCTTAGTTTTATTGTAAAAAGTTATGATGCTGGGTTTGCGCTTTTCATTTGTGCTTTCATCAATTTCAGCAGCACAATGAAGTGATGATATTAGAACTACAGATCTGTTCTTTTTAGGCACATAAGATACGAGTGTAGCTGTATCAGAAAATCCAAATTGACTTGAATATTCAGGTCGTTTTTTATCTAAAAAACAAGGAGGTATTTCTTTCTTGTTTTTACGCATGGTACCCACAACCGAAATCTTATAATCCTTGGCTAAATCGTATAGCAGCGGCACACTGGTGTACCAATTGTCAATTGTAAGGTTTCTTCCAGTGCCAGAAATTGGTGTAATTAGCCTCTTCACGACGTCTGCCGCAGCATTACTCAACTGGTATGGGCCTTCAGGCTGCTTGCCAGCATAAAGTTCAATATTGAGGACGTAAAACGTAGTAGCATCTACAAGTGGATAAAGTTTTATTCCGTATTTGTCGGGCTTTGATTTCATGTATTGTCGAAAAGGACATTTTCCTCGAAAACCTACCATCATCTCATCGATTACAATGTTCTCTCCCACTGAATACGGTAAAAGACAGTTTTGTGTAAACATATCTAAAACTTCTCTTATTGGCGCAGCTTTATCTAGAGTACGACGAGCTGGTCGCGTAGTAGCATCATCAAACCGCAATGAATTCAGTAGAAATTTTACTCTCTTCACTGACATAGTAGTAGGAAAAATAGGAATACCTGTCCCATCAATGGCATATAAATCTTCTAAATTGGCATGTGATGTCTTCAAGGATCCCGCTATGTACAACAATCCGAAAAGTGCTCGAATTTCCACCACATCTGTCGGCTTGCAGTCACGTATTCTATTATACGACGGCGCTTTTTTTTGAATAAATTCGTTGGTATGTCTAACCACTTTTTCAATAATATTCTCTGAAATGAATAAACTCCAGGCTTGCATAAATGTTGTCACCCCCACACCATTTCTACGAGTACCCGCATCTTCCGTGAGAATATTTTGCACTTGACGTCTTACTCTGTTATTGTTAGATTTCTGCCACTTCGTAACTTTATCACGCCCTGTAAAACAGCTATTTATTTCCGAAAGTGGCAAATTATCCTCATCTGAGTCCGAGCAGTATGATTCCTCGTCAGATCGATGCTCCTCTGAAACGATGTGGTCGGAAGTTTCAGAGCCTTGGTCGCTGAGCTCTGAGTCACTCTCTTCTTCGTCTTCTCTTTGTAATTGCTCGATTATAGCACTTTGTGATAACCGTAAACGACTCATTTTATAAAAAAAATAACAAAACTCCGATATAATAAGATAATATTCAGCGACGGCCGAAGAACTACAACCAGCACGTAATTAGTGAATGTCGCATTGAGCGTCGCGCGTAACTTTTTCGACGACAGGCGCGTGTAGTCTTTTCGACGACTGCGGCCGAACTAAAACAATTGCAATTTGCGGAGTGGGGAGAGCGCCCCGAGCGACGGTATTGTCTTTATTTCACTGTGAATGAAATAGCGACAGGCTACTAGAAATGAGAAATGCGTGTGATGACTAATAATAATAATATGAACGAAAATGTACTAAGCGCGGTCGATTCGACTACGCGCGCCCGCTTGAAGGTTAAAATTCATTCGCTCGAAATGCGCCGTTCTTGTTGTGACCTCATATTTCTGTATAAGATCCTTAGGAACCAAATTGACTGTCCTCAAATTCTGAGTGCCTTTACCTTTAGAACACCTAAAAGATATCAACGTGCATCCTTAGGTCTCCTATATCCTCCGCACAGAAGGACTGTGTTAGGACACAATTCCCCGATACCCCGTATTAGCCGACTATATAATAAATACAGCAAGTATGTTGACATTCACTTTGACTCTATCTTCATGTATCGTAAACATCTGCTGGATGCTATGTCTCAACAATAATCTTGTTACCAACTCAAACTAACCTAAGTTATTATTTTTTGTTTTTGTCTTTGTTTTTTATATAAATTGTTAAGTAGTTATACTTCGTCGTTTTTCTTTTCGTCGTTTAAATGTGAAGCACGATATATTACGTTTTAGTGTAAGCGGTGTTTACCTATAATTAGTTTTTACAATTAGTTTTCAGTTTTGTTATGTATTTTCTATGTATGTGTTGTTGTATAAACTGTTGGTTTACCTAAATAAATAAATAAATAAATAAATAAATAAATAAACATTATCATTAGCGGTGAAACTTTTTTGAACGATATTAAACCTTATTAGTGTAGGGAAGAGTAGTCTGTAGTTTATGTTTGAGGCGCGTCGCTAACAGAACAAGAGTCGAGGCGGCGGTGGGGCGCGGGCGCGGCGCGCGCGCGCCTCTTCTAAAAATCTCTTTGTTTTCCATTGTGTTTTATGTAACTGCGCTAATAGAACAAGAGTTGAGGCGCGGGCGACCAAGCGTCGAGGCGCGGGCGCGGCGCGGGCGCGGCGCGCGCGCGCCTCTTCTAAAAATCTCTTTGTTTTCCATTGTGTTTTATGTAACTGCGCTAACAGAACAAGAGTCGAGGCGCGGGCGACCAAGCGTCGAGGCGCGGGCGCGGCGCGCGCCCGCGCTGCGATGCTTGCTCGCCCGTCCGCCATTTTGTGACAGTCTATTTCTATCAGAGGAGCGTTCACACCGACTCGCACTCGCCCGGTTTTTTATGAAATTTGATATTTCGATAGTATACTCTCTCATAACTTGGTAAATAAGTACTTACCATAAGTAGGTAGATTTTATCCGAGTAGTTACTACGCGAGCGAAGCCGTAAACAGAAGATAAAAAGTAGTTAGTTATAACTTTTAATGGTTATCTTAATTGCAATTCGCGTGTCCATCTAAACGCACAGCCGCTATTTGTATAAGCGCAAGCACGTCTTCATCTTTCGAAGACGACATGTTGAATACATTCAAACGAGGCATAAACGAGAACAAGGAGTAACTTGTACAACTCATTAATACCTTTCAAATGACATAGGTCATGTCACTGTTGAGCATTGGGCCAGGCTCCATAGTTACCTGCCTGAGGTCCTTAATTTTTACATTTCTGGAGCGTGTAGTTTAATAACGGTTTGGAATATGGAAAAAGTGGATAGAATTAAAGTTATAGAAAATTTTATAAGCTTTAATTTTTTCTTAGGTATTTTATGATAAAACTTATCGTTTTGCTAAAAATCGCGAAAAACTATTTTTTTTGACCTTTGACCTTGAATAAAAAAAATCCATACACGGGAATGATGGGGAACTTTTAGACATTGTTTATAATTATGTTTTGAAAAATTTTTCTGTTTTTCAGCTTGTTGGGACTTTATGTAACTTCACTCTCATTTCTTGGTCTAAATTAACCGGATTATTAGTTAGTATGCCTTTTAATGATGTTTGCGGTATAAAAAAGGTAGGTATTGGTGGTTAAATGGCTCATTAAAAATGTGGTAGAGTTAGTATTTTTAATGGTGTTTTATGAGTTTTAATAATTACTAATGAATAATTATGTCGGTGCCTAATATGTACTATACGGTCTTTTATGGATAGATTCCGAATTCAATTTAACAGATTATGAATCGGTGTTCAATAGCATGAAGCTGAAAAATAACGTTACTTTGTTGTTTTGACTAATTATGTGAAACTAATGAACACCTACCTAAATAATATGATGAAACCTAAATACCTAAAGTAACAAAACCGGTGATAGGTACGCTTAATCTTAATTTTTTTAAGTCGATTAAAATACATCTTTACGCAAAATCATAACTCGTAGCGCCATCTAGCATCGAGTAGAAGAACACATATGAAAATTTTTAGTTCTACTCATCAATAGATGGCGTACATAGCTCTCATTTTAATTAGGTTTAAAAAGTGCAAATGCTACATTATTGTGTTTTTTACACAATAATAAACCATTAATAAACATAATTCAATGAAAATCGAAAATTGAAAAATATTTATTGCCAAAAAATAAGCTTAAACATAAAAATGACATATACAATGGCTCCCGCACTTGGGCTAGCCTGTATCGCGGGTAGCCGTAAAACCGTTTAACAATAAGGAAAAAGAAACACTGACAGAACAAACATACAATAAATCAAACTAATAATAAAGCACTGATTTAAATTATTTGAGATTAGATTATACAAGCCAGTTTATCAAAATAAAAGAGCCTGCAGCAGATTATAGGTATATACAATACAATGCTGGTGTACAATATAATGTCATTGTTAGGAAAATCCTATGTACGAAAATATATTATGTACGAGTAATGTTAATAAAAATACACTTTTTAGGAAACAATTTTTTAGGTAACAATTTTCAAAATATTTTCAGTTTCATAATAGTCAAGGGTCAATAACCATTTCCTAATCCTAACTTTGACACCATAGAGAAGACAAGAGAGGTCACAGTGGTTTAAAGCACGTTGGTATAACAATGGAAAAGAAAACCACCGAAAACGTTGAGCAAAACTAGTTTTAACTGAAGCAACTTTAAAATTCATCCTACGGGATGTAGCGCCGCTGTTTGTATTGCTGGCGGAGAAAAACTTGTGGTACGCTATCACTGCTCTGTGAAGAAACAGTTGCCGTACTGTCAAGATTCCAGATTCAGCGTACAGAGTAGCGGTCGGATAACGAAAAGGCTTCTTGAACATTACTTTGATCACTGTGCTCTTTCCAATATGATCATGAAAGATTTTGCTGCTGCACCCCACGCTGTAATGCAATAACCCATAACTGATTGACATAATGCCGAATACACTAACATTAATACATCCTTGTCAGCCCCTTCTCTGAGAAGCTTCATGATGTGAATCTATTTTCTAACCCGGCCGGCAAGGAAAAAGATATGTTGTTTGAATGAAATATGCTCATCAATAAAAACTCCTAAATATTTAATACAATCAGTCCGGGAAATGTAAGGACAGCAGCATGTTAATTTCATCTTGTGACACTTATGGATTCTTATACTAAAATTGTTTGGTGGTTTAGAAGCTTTTGTCTTATGAAAGCAGACAAATTTCGTTTTATCAGAGTTTAGGGTCAATAGATTATGATCAAGCCAAAAAGCAATTCGTGAAAGAGCTTCCTCAGCTTTGGCACGTACACCTTCCCAGGTGGAGCCACGAAAGATAATTACTGTGTCGTCAGCATAGCACAGAATTTATTATTTGATCTTCATTGTAGAAAAGAGAAAGAAGGTCGTTAATATACAGTGTAAACAATGTAGGTCCTAAGATACTGCCTTGTGGCACGCCAAAAGATAGTTCCAAGACATTGCTTTGATGGCCAGATACTGAGATAGATTGACCTCTACCAGAAAGGTAACTTTTAAACCAGTCTAACGCAACACCTCTGACGCCCAAGCATTCAAGTTTCCTCAGTAGTATTTTTGGTGAGACCGTATCAAATGCTTTCGCTAAATCAAGGAAAATGCCTAAACATATTTCACCAGAGTCAAGTGCAGAAACAGCAAAGTCTAGTAGTTGATGCACGGCATCCTCCGTTGATTTGCCTTGCATAAAACCATATTGGTTGGGAGACAGTATATTGTTTAACTCTAAGTACTTTGTGAGTCTCTTATTAACAAGTTTCTCCAATATTTTCGACAGAACTGGAAGCAGAGATATTGGTCGAAAGTTAGCTGGTGTTGATTTTACACCTTCTTTATGAATAGGCACGACAGAGGCTATTTTCCAATCATAATATTCATAATATATGTCAAGGGTTCAATAATTAAATTACAGTACCTTTTTAAAAAGTTATTGGTAAGCCCATCTCTACCGGCAGCGCATCGATTCCTAAGACCTTTAATTATATCTGAGACTTCGACGGAATCAGTTGGAGTCATGAAAAAGGACTGTTGGTTCTTTGTGGTTATATTGATTTTAGCTGCCAGTTGATCCTCAGAACAATGAAGTTTGTGGAGTATTTTATTAGCTAGGTCTTTACCAGCATTAGCAAAATATTCATTACAATTACTCAACGACTCAGAAGGGGAATCTGCTAATTGTAGTAATTCGGTTGCGCTGTCTTTTTTAGGGCTAATTTCACATACAGACTTAATGATCTTAAACTGTTTGTGTTGTCCTTGTTTTTGTAAAATTATTTTCTGTTGTGTTCGAATTTCTGCGTTTTTAAAACCTTGTAGAAAACATTGCGATATTTTTTGTACTCCGTCTGGTATTCAAAATTATCAGGGTTATGTTTAGCTTTAATGTGAAGAAAATCACGACGTTACATACATTTTAATAGCCCTGGAGTAATCCATTCCTTGATTAAATGTTTACGACGAGATGTGAATGTTAATTTAGTATTTTTATTGATTATATCCACTAATCGGGTTGTAAATAAGCTAGCTGCATGAGATACATCCAGAGAAATGAGAACACTGTGCCAATCCGATTGCTTTAATTCTTTTGAAATATTGTCGTAGTTGAGAACGTATTTAAAGTTACTTTGCTTTTTGCACGTCGGTAAACGCAACCCTGCCATAACAAAACTGTGGTCCGTAACATTAGTCTTACAAACTACACCAATGGCCTGTAATTTAGTATCTACAAAAATGTGATCTAAACATGAATTTTCGCGTGTCGGACTACTAATTACACCCTTAAGACCCAATTCGGCCATCAAGCACAGATAATCGGAAACTTGGTCTTGGGTTTGAGATGACTCTTTAAGAATGTTTATGTTAATATCGCCTGCCAGAATAGTGCTATTCTTTATTTTTAGAGTGTTATTAAAAAAGGAATCAATCAGCATCTGCAATACTTGGTTCACTTACTCTTATACTCCAGTCAGATCTCACATAGGCAACAACACCGCCCGCTCTATTTTTTATATTACGTGTCGCATGTTGAGTAAAGCCCGGAATTGAGTTTATGATAGAACAAGAACCAAGATGGCATTCAGTGAGGATAATCACGTCAAATGAGATAGACGTTCTTGTAAGAGCCACAAGAAACTCATCAAAGTTCTTTTGAATACTGCGAATGTTGAATGTTAATAATTTAAGCTCATAACTGTCTACAAGGAAGTTTTTACAAGAGTCAAGATTAACACATAAGTGACAGTCTACTTTAAGGCTATTATCTAAATCTAAACAAGCCATGTGTGTAAGTTTTTAAGTTGTAGTATAACAATGCAGTTGAATTACGATAATTCGACTTTATAGACATATAGAGTTTGTACGTATTAATTTTAATACTGATTAAATTATATCGTAATATGAAAAACAAATACTCTGTTGGGGCTTGTAGAGCCTAACACCTTAGTTAAGGTAAATGATAAAGATATAAATGATTGCTGGTATAAGTTATAATTTATTGAATTCACTATATGATTATGATTATGATGTGTACGCGGCACAACGATGATATGTGAACTGAAGGTAAAAATAATTAATTAAGTGAATAAAAGAAATACGCTAACACAGCGTTTCGTTAGTGCAATGAACTGTACGGTGACCCGTACATGCTCCGGGGCTAGAAAGCTGGAGGCTGAGGGATGAGTGTAATGATTGATTAGTAGTGATTGAGATGCTATAAGATGATGCCATTGATTACTTAGATCTAAGTGTTAGTTAATGATTTATAAGGTGACAGTAAACAATGATTATAATGAATTTACACGTTTAACACGGGCTGGGGCGGGGGCGGGAGCAGGCGCGGGCGCAGCCAGCGCGGCGGCGCGCGCGGCACCACGCGGCCCCCGCCGCTGTGAGCCCCGCCGCCGCCACGCAGTAGATGGCCACGTAGTGGTGTACGTCGTGGAGAGACACCTCTCCCGACTCCTCGTCCGATGAAGATGCTTTCAAACGATCTATCTGATCGTTTATGTTTTGAAATGATAACGTCAAATTGTCCGGCTGTTGGTAATCGGCAACCGGTATCGAAACATTTATTATGTTATTGACGGGTGCTAACTTTATATTCAAAAGGTCCGATTTGATGCTAATGTTATTTGTCAGTTCTGCGTGTGATATTATTGTAAAAGTGTCCCCTTTTATGACACAATCTTTTTGCTAGAGCAACAACATTTACCCCGGTGAGCTGTTCGTCGGTAACCTGACTCCCACATATAAAACGAAGTTTACACAGACCGCAACATGATAATAAAAAGTGATTATTTGTAAACAGCTCCGTCCATGTAGTTTCACAAGCCGTGGTGGTTGTCCTGCAGGAGTTTCCTTGGTCGCTCTTGATGCATAGATTATTGTCGGAGTCTAGTTGGTAAATCGGTTTCTGGACCTTACACAAACTTGTGGTAGTAATATGAATACACTGCTGTAGTTCAAACTGTGTCAATGGCAAGTGTGTATTTTGCCTTATGTTTAAGGCTAAGGAATCTGCGATGGGTGTTATTTTTACCATGGTTTTCTTGATTTGTTGTGAGATAGGAATAGGTCGGTAGATTTCATAACTATCTCGCGATACTAGCGGAATTTTTATTTCAAAAATAAAGTACTGATAGGACATGCGTGCCTTGACTTGCATTTTTTGATACAGTATATATAAGTCCGTTGCTATGTTTTCAATAGGCAAAGAGAGTTCTCTTGATATCTGATTTGATATAGTATAGAGCTCATCGCGAAGCTGCGTTGGGGGTATGAGGTGGATGTTAAGTTGCTGAATGTGCGTTAAAGTGTCCAATAACGTTCCTTGAATATTCTTTAGGCTATTAAGAAGATTATTTGCTATAATATTGGTCAATACAAAGTCTTCACTGGTTCTGACCTTCAGAACCTCCTTTCTGATGGAAAGGGACGTCTTGTCCAGACTACTCAGGTGTTGGTTAAACATTTTGGATTGTTTTTGTAAGCCCGCTTCTATTCTCTTCAGAACACTATTTTCGGCTTCTATGATAGACGTTTGATTCCTCGCTAGAGACAACAGATGCTTTTGGTTAAATCTAACTAGCGCGATATCCTTTTGATATTGTTCGGCGAAGTGCTCATCCAATACACCGAAAAGGCTATTAGCGATGTAACCGACACCGTTAACAAGGCCGCGGCGCGTGCGCTGACGCTGACGCGTTGCCTCGGGTGACTGCACTCTAAACTGCTGATTGAGCAACATGTCATTGTAATATTCTAATTCATTAAAGTCATGATTTAGTTGCAATAATATAATTGTACATTGAGTTTTAATATCCATTTGATCGCATATTGTTTCCAGACGATCCGTGTATGACTTGAATGTTCCTATTCCGTTCCAGTATGCATCCATTTTATAATACACTACTACTTTCCATTGATCCTGTATTAAACGCATGTCAGATAGCTTATCGAAGTAGAGTCCTTTATAGGCTGGAACTGATGAAATGTTGTAAGCGCCACTTGCCGAGGAAACGAATAGCATCATAAACAACAGAAATAGTTTTGTAATGATATTGATGCTTGGTCCTCTAGTTATTGGGGGCTTTTTGTTAATCTCGCCTTGTGTAGTTGTTTGTTGTTTGCTGTAAATGATATCTTGGTATTCGAAGTTGACAGGTAAAAGCGAAAGTTTGACAATAGGTCTCCTTATTATGCCGTTTTTTGTCTTAATTGATACTACTCTGACGTATCCATCTTGGCCGGGGTGCAAATCAACGATTCGACCTAATGCCCATTTACCCGCAGGTAAAATAGCTTCGTGGATGATAACGATATCGTTGAGTTTGATGTTATCCTGTGCTTGTTGCCACTTGCCTCGCAATGATAGTTGACTGAGATATTCTGTTTGCGATTTCCTCCAAATATCGTGGAAGGTTTTCTGAGCCAGCTGCCATCTAGTTCTGGCATCTCTTTCGGTCTCGTAAATAGTTAAAACTGGACCACTGGCTAAAAAGTGAGATGGTGTTAAATAATCCAAGTCATCTGGGTCTTCCGAAAGAGCGCAAAGTGGTCTCGAGTTGAGGCAAGCTTCTAATTGTGCTAAAATAGTCGAGTACTCTTCAAAGGTAAGTTTTTGCTCGCCGATTACTCTACGAAGGTGGTACTTTAAGCTTTTGACAGATGCTTCCCATAGTCCTCCTGCTGAGAGCCACGAGGGTGCATTGAAGTGCCACTGTATCTGCATCTCGCTGAGGTATGAGTGAAAACTTTCAGTTAAGATAGCTTTAATGACTATGTACTCCTTTGCCAAGATTTTATTTGCTCCTACGAAGTTGGTCCCGTTATCACTGTACATATGTGACGGAGAACCTCTTCTGGCTGATAATCGTCTTATAGCTGCTAAAAATGCTGACGATGTCATGTCTGATACTAGTTCTATATGAACCGCTTTGGTGACCATACAGACAAAAACTGCTATGTATCCCTTCGTTGTTTTTGCTCCTCGGCCTTTGTTAAATTTAATCTCGACCGCTCCAGTGTAATCCACGCCGGTATGATAGAAGGGTCTCGTAGGATTGGTCCTTGGTTCCGGTAAGTCACCCATAATTTGATGTAATTTGGCTGGATTGTGTTTTCTACAAGTTACGCATTGACGTAGACGTTTCTTGACTGTTCTGTTGCCACCGACAATCCAATATTGTTTTCTCAACCATGCTAATGTTAGGCGGGCCCCTCCGTGAAAGGTTGCGCGATGCCCAAAATCTATTAACAACTGCGCGAGACGACTGTCCTGTGGGATGATTAAAGGATGCTTCATATCTTCCGGTATGTGGCAATTCCGCAGACGTCCTCCAACACGCAGTAAACCGCTTTCATCCAAAAATGGGTTCAAAGATAGTAACTTGCTCTTTGAATGTAGCTTGCTTTTACTCTTGAGACATTTTATTTCTAAATCAAAGTCGGTCGCCTGAACATGTTTGATGATTTTGAGTGTCGCTGACTGTACTTCGTGTACTGTCAGGTACGATAATTTCTCACGTGAAATGATACGAAGTACCCAAGCTAGAGCGTGCGTCACTCGCATAAAACTGCTGCATTTGCATAATAATTGTTCAATTATATTATCGTTTGATGTACTGCGTTTGGTAGCGACGTAACTTTGTTTTGATTTTGATATTTCCAAATCGGTTGTATAATGTGGGCTTTCTAGGTTGCTAAAATGATTTGCAGTGGACAACCAGCTCGGGCCGCTCCACCAGAGAGGATGATTTTGGAGTTTTTCAACTGTAGTGCCGCGGCTGGCACAGTCAGCTGGGTTCTCAGCTGATTTAACGTAGCGCCAGCATGATGACGTCATTGTTTGTGTTATACTCCTGACTCGGTTTGCTACGAACGGTTTCCACCTATTAGGATCGCCTTGTAGCCACCCTAATACTGCTGTAGAGTCACACCAACCGTATACTTGCAGGTTATGCGTACTCAAACTGTCTGTGACCTTGCTCATAAGTTTTGATAACAAATATGCTCCGCTCAGCTCTAATTTAGGCAGCGATATTCCCATCTTTGAATTGTCTGATTTGCTGACCGGTACCAGTTTAGTTTTTGCCGCCAACAGTACAACTGAGATGTGTGTTTTATGTTGTATCCGTCCGTAGACTACGCATGCGTAGGCTACGTTTGTTGCGTCACAAAACCCATGTAACTCGATGCTCTCCTTTTCATTACTGCCAATCCAACGAGGTATTTTGATTTTATTGATATTTTCTATGTCTGTGCGTAACCTTGACCATTCCGTTTGTAGTTGCTCGGGAAGTTCGTCATCCCATGCTAGGGTTGTCACCCAGACATTTTGAAAGAGGATTTTCAGTTGCAGGATCACTGGAGCTAGCCATCCGAGTGGGTCAAATATCTTAGATATTTCGGATAGTAAAATCCTTTTTGTAAGCCGTGAATTTGTTTTCTTACTCATTTTACATTCAAATGTGAAAATGTCTAGTCTTGGATTCCAAGTTAGACCTAATGCCTTTGTGCATTCTTGATTGCGGAATGTAAACAAGTCTTTAGTGTATTGTGTCTTGTCAAGATGTTCGATCAGTTGAGGCTCGTTGGACGCCCATTTCCTTAAGTTGAATCCTCCGCTCTTGAGTAGAGCTAACAGCTCTGTTTGTAGTTGTTTTGCTGTTTCAATGCTGTAGGTTCCAGACATCAGGTCGTCGCAGTAAAAGTCTTCCTCTAATACCTTGGCCGCGGTAGGGAAACGATGTCTTTCGTTCTTAGCCAGTTGCCTCAGAGTCATCATAGCTAGGAAGGGGGCTGATTTAGTTCCATAAGTAACTGTTTTCAACTGATAATCTTGAAGTGGTGCTTGTGGATAGTCTCGCCAAACGATGTTTTGAAATTGTCGATCGTCGGGGTGAACTAGAATTTGACGAAATTCCTTCTCTAAATCTGCTGTAAGTACGTACTTGTACTTCCTCCACTTCAAAACAAGTGTAAGTAGATCCCGTTGCAAATTGGGACCTTGATACATAACATCATTGAGACTTATACCGGTAGTTGTCTTGCCTGATGCATTGAACACAACTCGTAGTAATGTTGTTGCTGAATCTGGTCGCTGTACGCAATGATAAGGTAAATAGTATGTAAGAGGACCATTTTTTGGTGCCTTTTCCATATGACCTAATTCTATAATATTCGTTGATAAATGATTTATAATCTCTTGCTACGCTTTTTTGTTTGGTGAACTTCCGCTCGAGCTGATGAAATTGTGCCACCGCCTTGGGCTTTGATAAGCCTAATTTTTCCTTTGCGTCGGGCAACATAGGGAGGCGCACGACGTATTTACCGTCCTCCTGGCGCGTTGTTGTGGACTCGTACAGCTGAACGCACTGTTGATCTTCATTGGAGATGTTTGAATCGTCAGCTAAATCTTCTATTGCCCAAAATTGTTGAATGTCCTTTACATTGATGTTGACCACGTTGCATTGAAACGAAACGACATTTCCACATAATATCCAACCTAAACGTGTTTGTTGAGCGACTGGCACGCATTCTGTATCCTTGACGATCCCTGATTGAATGATGTAAGAGTATACTTCAGCGCCTAACAGAATATCTATCGGGTGACTGACAAAAAACTCTGGATCAGCAAGTTGCAGATGTTCTAAATAATTCCAGGAAGGTTTTGAAAATGATCTATTCGGCAAATTGTTAACTAAGTGTTTCATTATCAACGCATCGGTGTCGAATGTAAATGAATCATTGTATGATGACGTCATCCGTATGTTGACAACTCCTTTACAATTTTGTTCTCGTGCCCCAACGCCAAAGATTATGCCCTTACATTGTTTGCGGGGCAACCCTTATATTTGTGCGGCATTCTCGGATATCAGTGAGGTCTGTGACCCTTGGTCAATGAGAGCCCTCATGGCATGGAATGACCCGTCAGAAGCCTGTACCTTGATATTCGCTGTAGCTAGCAATATTTCACTAATATTTTCTTGTAAAATATTAGTATTAATTTTGTGTTTTTAATTGCATTTGATTTTATGCTTATTGTTGTTTTTGCGAAACTGTCGTGCAGTAATGTATTATGCTGGCCTTGGCAAGTTCTACACCTTTTGGTGGAAAAGCAATCTCTACCATCATGATCATAAAGGCAATTTTTGCATAACGACAAATCGGTTATTGTTCTACATTTTCTTTCCGGTGACAACTTGAGAAATGTTTCACAATTGAAAATTCCATGTGCCTCATTGCAAATAGGACATGTTTGAATTTTATTTGAATTAAATGTTTTCTTGTTAATATTGAATGATTTGAAGAAAGGAGTCTTTTTGTTCTCCGGTGATTGCTTATAGACCTCTCTGTCTTATATTTGACTATGTTGAGGTTTAGCGCTAAAACAGGAATCTCACGCGATCCTTTGAGCGATTCAACGTAACCGTCATGGGTTTCAACATCCAGTTTTTGTGTTAGGATATAGACTATGATCGAATCCCAGTGGCTAACATCAACTCCTAAGTTCCGGATTCCGTTTAGAGACTCGTTAGTGGTGTCATGTAACTTCTTAATGGCTGCTGCGGTTTGATGATGGAGTGTAGGTAGGTTCATGAGGTTCTGAAGGTAGGTGTTCAATATTAGTTTCTTATTGTTGTAGCGGTCGTTAAGGATTTCCCAGGCAGCTTCATAGTTCTCACAGCTGATGTTCAGGTGGTGAATCAATTTTTCGGCTTCACCTCGGAGTTTCCCCTTAAGAATTTGCATCTTTTGTCCACCTGTTATGGACCGATTGTTGTGTATAGATCCGGTGAACAAATCCTTGAAAGTAACCTAATGTAGGTAACTACCGCTGAAAATTGGGATCTCTATTACTGGAGTCGATTTTTCTTGAAAACTCTGTGACCGCAATTTTTCCGTGATAGCCTTCTTCATCTGTTGATATTTGACCTCATACGCACCAAACGCTTGCTCGTACTCCTCATTATCCTCAATGAGCTCGCTGTCGATCTCCCAATGAAGAGTGTCGATGAGGGACCACCGCGACTTCAATACGCTTAACAGTTCTTGATACTCTGAAGTTTCCAAACTCGCTTCAATGATGTAACGCCTTGAAATAACTCTTTTGCTTCCTTAACATTTCTTCTTGCTTGCTACTTGTCCCTTGATCCTTGACTCTGCCGTCTCGCCGTCGTGCTTGCTGGTTGATTGCTGGGCTAGGACGCTTGGGGACCCTAGGGGAGCTGGCCTAAGAAACGGTTCAGGGGGTAAATATTTCATTATGAATGCTCTAGCTTCCTGATAAAAATCTGACGCTTGCTTATAACAATCAGTGAGAAAATACTCATGTTTTTTATCGTCAAATTCACACAGTTTTATATGGTTGCTTTGAAAATCTTGAAAGAGACTATCTAAGTCGCTAATGCGCTTCTTAATATACAAAAAATCTCTACGATTTGGACCATCCTTTTTAAAGTTGCTTAGGAGCCGTTCCATGGCTCCCATGTTCTGCTGCTGCTTTGATAGAAGGTCTTCCATTTTGAAGTAATATGGGTATATAATATAAGTGGACTCACCGAAGACTGGTTACCAACCCACGTGGTATTTGTAAGACACTCGCGTGAGTAGATCCCGCCTATTCGGAGGCTCGAAGGACCATAAGATGTTGGGGCTTGTAGAGCCTAACACCTTAGCCGCTCGGTTGCCCCGCCCGCAATTTTTTGCACACTCAAGTTGTCCTTGACTTGTTTACAACTCCCCCCGGCCCGCGCCGCGCGGCTCGGGTTTCACAAAAACATTAATTGTGTCTCAAGTGGTTACTAAAACACATCAAGTGTTATGTTTATTATGTTAAGTATGAATGAAGCTGTTTATTTAAGTATTTTGTTTATGTTATGTTAACTACGGTGTAGAATTACGAGTCGCTGAACACAAATATAGCTCTCGTTTCCGAGCACGACTTGTGTTTAGACGATAATATCTCAAAAATTAAATCGATGACATATGGTTTTTTATTTTAAATTAGAATGTTTATTTTAAATAGATTAGGATAAAACATAAAACCATACACCTGCCCATACAAAATAATGTACTTACAGCTCTTTAATTCGGCACAAAAGTGTGCTAGCGGAGGCCAAAATGGCGGCCGTCGGCGTCGTTCAACTTTTTTAACATATCACAGATGCACAAAATACCACTGTTAGGCTTCATGTTTTTACTATTCCGTTTGGAGATTACATTGATCTAACATATTAATCGCACTTGGTATCATAAAACAGCCAAAATATATAAAAAAAATGAGATTAAAATTAGTCACCGAGCAAAACAAACACCAACATGTACTTCAAAATGTATCTGGTTTAGAAAAGGCAAAATTTTGTGTCCCACGGTGAAACCTTTGTTTCTATGTATTAGTCACTGAATTTATCTAATTAAATAACAAAACACTACGTAAATCTAACCACCGACAGTATTAAAAATATTGAAATGAAAATTCACAATGTCACCCGTAACTGACGCTGTCAAAATTTCGCGACATTGACAACTTCAACCTGTTTTTTCTCTATAATTTCTCATGCCACAGAGTAATGTTTTGTATTCATTGTATAGACAATTTAACACAGATCATACTAGAATAGTACGAACAGACCATTGACAAATAAAAATAAAAGTATCTCTCGATTGCCCCGACTCCATGTTCTGTAGGTAGGATGTCATGTCCTAGTTGACACGGACAATTTAATTCCGTGATTTAGCCTTTTTAAGAAAATCATCACGTTTAACTCGTCTCAACAGCCTAACCACGACTGGACGGGGAAAGGATGAGGTGCTATTCTTAGAAAGTGGTTGCGGTAAGGTGCGCCTCGCTCCAACTCGATGCACCCAATCTATGTCACATTCCTTCACGTCAACGCCTAGCTTAGCGGCTGCTACAAGGGAGATATGAAGAAGATTTTCGTTATGTTGCTCGGGAATACCAACAATCTCCAGTTCATTCCTAAGGAGAGCCTGGGTTTGGATGTTCAGCTGCTCCTCTAGGCATAATATTCGGTTGTTTAAAAAACGAGTGTCTGAATTGTAACGTTCTTCTAATTGTTGAATTTTTCCGTCAGAATGAGCTAACTGTATTATGACATTTTCCAATTTATCATTGCAGCTATTCAATGCAAAGGATACGCTCTCTAATCTCTCTTTAAAACAAGATACCTCGCCACGTAGAAATTTGATCTCGTTGGTCAACGCCTGTAGGTCCGAAGAAGGCAATGGTTTAGTGCGGTAAGTCACATTTGCTTCAGGCGTTTGGAGGGTTCCCCTGACCGGAGTACTCGAGTTGTCACCACCTCTTTTAGCTTTGCATAAACAGAGAGGGCAGACCCATCTGTCTACATCTGTGGACTTAGAGAGAGTACTACCCATACAAATATCATCTCGGTGATAACGTTTCTTACAATCTGCATGTATGCATTTAATAAACTGTTCATCAGGCTGGATTTCTATGAGGCAGCTTGAACATGAGTAGCTTTTGGATGCCATTTGAATTGCTTAAAGTATTTGATAGCGAGAACAGCCACAGGCAGCAATACGATCTTCAATTTCAACCTTCGATGCACTGACTCAGTGGTACAACGGTCACTACGGGCAACTCACGTACCGACGGCACCGAACTCAAATCCCAGCGAGACTGTGATTAATGATGATTAATACCATTCATCTAATTTGCTAGTATAAATAACAACAGATAAATATGGACATAAAAATAGGATAAGTCACAGTACTGTCACTGTCAGCATGTGACACATAGTCATCGACGTGACAGTGACAACAAATGCAATGCATGGCAAGCAGAAAGCCAGCATTCATTCAAATTTTGCTTTATGAGCAAAAAAAAGACACTGACACTGGCGGAATTGCGACGTAATGTCAGCAGAAGCCATCAAACAAAAATTCACAGACCAGGAAATAAAGATAGACGGACAACTCCATACATTCAGAGTGACACGATAGGCGGCCATTGATTTGGGGGCAGCCAAGGTAGATGACTGTCACCCGTCTTACTTCACCCACACACGCAAACAAATCTCACTCACACAAGCAAACAATTTTTGTATACACATTCTTAGCCCTCCCATGCTAAACCTTGTAAAAAGGCAATGCAGCTTAAAACTAAAAAATAATACAGCACTCACAATTTTAAAATTTTTATTTAACAGTTTGCATACATTTTGTTAGTTTTTTCAAAATACCTATGGCCATTCACAGTAACAGAACTACTGACAATGTCAGATAGCAGATAAAATTATTATATGCTAAAATTATTTAATAGCTATGCTATGCATTATAAGTACACTGAGTGAACAATAACTTAACTTTGTCTATAAAAGGCAATTTGCTTGTTTGGTCTAACTTAAAACAAAGTTTAAAACATTATCCACAAAATTTCATTTGTTTTGGTTATTTTCTGCTCGACGAAATCGACCCTAAATGGTTGTATTTACCGTCTCCTCAATTGTGATTAGGTTTCATCTCTTGCATATTTGACAATGTTCTGGTATTCTACAAGCATTAGAATGGAGGTGAATAGGCATCACATTGATATTTTTGAGAAGGGGCTTGCTGGGGTGCTTGGTAGATAGATACAACTGCATGAGATCCGCTGGTAGGTGCATTGTTACCTACTGGGGGTCATTGGTGACTTGGTGACTGAGAACTAACAGTTTTGTGTGACTGAAAGAAAAGTAATACATACCTATTAGAATATGACAGTAATAAACAAGAAATATTTAATTTTAAACTATCAAAGGTAGCATCTATTATTGTAGTAACTCATGTTTGTAGCTTCAACTAAAGCTTTGTTTATATTATTGTACTCTGTATATAACCTCAAAGTACAAAGTAAACGACATTCAATATGGAATTCACAATATACTGAAATAGGAACTTGTCGTCACGTAATTAACCTTCTAAATTGTAATTGTGATTGTACTTACAAATACTTCCTTCATTTGGTGCATTTCCGATGACTGACTATCAAGCGCTTCTATAATAATATTGTCTTGAAATATTGCATTGTTTAAGCATTGTATAGGACACAGATATAATTGAAATTGTAGCCTCTGGAACCAATATTATTTGAAACACACATGAATCAAACACTGGAATTAGGTTTTGAACAAAATTACAATGAAGCTTTTCGACCAATTTGCAATTTTTGCCAACGTAAAATCTTTTTGTTCGACAAAACAAAATGCCGGGAAAACAGATTGATTGAATTGAAGTGAAAACATCAAGATGGATGACGTAAAATACAATAAACACACTCACTCTGACTGTGTGAGTACTTTTGCATGTTCACTCTGTGGTTTCACCCACCAATCACCATGCACCTCGCCCCTGAATCGTGTTGTCCTGCTTAGATTTTCGAACAAAAGAAAGAGATAGATTTATGATCACTATTGTGCTCAATGTGCTCACATAACACTCGAGCTTGCGAGGGCCGGCATAAATTGAATTGAATTGAGCAAAAAAAGCAAAATTAATTTCATTTCTAGTTAGCAATTCCTGTATTACACAATACAAAATACTTATCAATAAAAATTAACTAAATCTTAGGCTACGTAGTTATTAATTGAATTCTATTTAGTATTTACAAGTCTAACCAAAAAACATTTAAAAATGTCTAAAATTGATACAGCAAAGAGAAAATTGGTGAAGGTTTTTGATTTAGATGAATTTGAGAGGTTAACGCAGGGGTTGAAGATAGCAGCATGCATGATATCGGAGTCACACAATATTGGTGAGTGAAATTTGAACTTACATCAACTTTGAAACCTCCAAACAAAATGTTATGTCTATGTCTATGTGTCACATGCTGTCAGTGACTGTACTGTGACTTATTATTTATTTAAACGGGAACTTACGTACGACGGAGACTACTGTCGAGAGTTCCTCGACACGTTTCGGCCACATACGGTGGCCTTCATCAGGAGGTGGGTGAAGCGCTCGCGACAGCGTCTCTCCCCGCACTGCCGGCCGCTGCGGATCGCGCCTCGCGCGCCGCCGCGCGGAGTGCGCGCGCAGAGAGTTGCTGTTGTGGTTGTTGAGGTGGGGGTGGCGCACGAGTGGGCTCGCGCTGTATAGGCGAGAGAGAGCCTTCACGGGAGTTGTCCGTGCTCCCGGAGTCCGTTACATATAGAGGCCGAACGCAGAACGAACTCACGGTGTCTTCACTAACCCCGTTTGTGACTCTCTCCGAACATAACTGAAGACATGGTTTCCAGGCCGCAGGCAGCATCCATCCACTATCTCGATTAAAGTTCGGACAACGACTTAGTTACATAAAACACAATGGAAAACAAAGATATTTTTAGAAGAGGCGCGCGCGCGCCGCGCCCGCGCCGCGCCCGCGCCTTAACGCTTGGTCACCCGCGCCTCGACTCTTGTTCTGTTGGCGCAGTTACATAAAACACAATGGAAAACAAAGAGATTTTTAGAAGAGGCGCGCGCGCGCCGCGCCCGCGCCTCGACGCTTGGTCGCCCGCGCCTCGACTCTTGTTCTGTTAGCGCAGTTACATAAAACACAATGGAAAACAAAGAGATTTTTAGAAGAGGCGCGCGCGCCGCTCCCGCGCCCCGCCGCCGCCTCGACTCTTGTTCTGTTAGCGACGCGCCTCAACCATAAACTACAGACTACTCCCCTACACTAATAAGGTTTAATATCGTTTAAAAAAAGTTTCACCGCTAATGATAATGTTCATCTATACATATATATAAAATTCAAAGTCCTGACTGACTGATAATCAACGCACAGCCTCAACCGCTACACCTAGAAACATGAAATTTGGCAGGAAGGTTTTTCAAGTGACGTAAGTGCACACTAAGAAAGGATTTTCGAAAATTCCTACGGGAACGGGCTCAACGCGGGCAAAGTCGCGGGGCGCTGCTAGTAGTTTTATAGAGCGTAGGCGCATTGAAAGCATGTCGTCCTAAGCGATTGTTAAGGAAAGTAAAACAATGTGTAGGAACGAAATGAATGAAAAAATAAATCCTTTTCAATGAGATGTCACTGTAAGGTGGGAGTATGGGGTTTCAAGTGAAACGAACGAAGTACAGAGCAAGACTACTTTTATTACGCTAAATACCTGGATTATACAGGGATATTGGTAACTCGACGTATTCCCGTCAGGATCAGGTAGGGGGGCATATATGCAACAAATTTAACCACCCCAATGTATGGGCGAAAGTTAATCGTATTCAAGATATTTGAAATTTAGCTGTTTTTGGAAAAATACCCAAATTTAGAGGTTTCTAACAAAATAATTAAAAATGGGACTATTCAATGTTCGTTCTTTATTTGTTTATTTGTGTGGTAATCAGTGATAAAGCATAAGAAGTAATAAAGCATTCAAAAATACTTGCTATGAAAAAGATATGACTGATAAAGTTTTTTTATCCATTTTAATTTTTTACTTTTAGAGCCAAAGATCTTAATTTTTCTTAAAAAAACACTATGACACCAAGCTTGCAAATAACACATAAAACTTCCTTGTTTAATAGGCTATCCAAAAAGGTATTACAGTTGATAATTATTACTAATACATCATTGCCAAATTCCAAACTAAAGTGATAACACCCATTGTTTATTACATGCGTTTACTTCGCATTAATAACACTTAGGGGCTGTAATTATTTTATTTTCGGATTATTTCGGTTGTACGGTGAGTATTCGGTGTTTACTATGACTTCATACTCTAATAGTGAATATGCAGACATTGTTTACTGTTACGGACTATGTGACGGGAACGCCGCTGAAGCTCGGAGAGAATACCAACGACTTTTCCCCAATCGGAGACTTCCACATGTTAGTGTGTTCTCATCAACTTATCGCCGGATAGCTGAAACTGGTGCTGTTCAAAGGCGACAAATTGACACCGGTAGACCGCGACGATACACCGTTGATGAAGAAGACAGGATTCTTCAACGATTTTTAAACAATCCCAATACGTCGACGAATATCGTAGCTCGGGAGCTAGGTATATCACAATGGAAAGTTTGGTCTGTTGTACACCTATCAGGCCGACATCCATATCATTACCAGCCTGTTCATTTCCTAGAGGAGAGAGATCCAGTTAGGCGTCTCGAATTTAGTCGCTTTATGCTGAATGCAGACGCGGAAGAAGATAACTTTTTAAGAAATATTTTATGGACCGATGAGTCAAAATTTGATCGTGATGGCATCACTAATTTCCACAATTTACATTATTGGGCACCGAAAGTGGAAGGAAATCCGAAAAAACTAAAGGCAACCGCATCACAACGTAGATTTTCTGTAAATGTATGGATGGGTGTGATTGGTGATAAATTGATAGGCCCACATTTCTTGCCCCATACACTGAATGGGCAAAATTACGAAGAGTTTTTGAGGAATGATTTACCACCGTTATTAGCAGATTTACCTGAAGACACTAGAAACAACATCACATTTCAACATGATGGGTGCCCGGCTCATTACCGCATTAGTGTCAGACAATGGCTTGATGATAATTATGCCAATAAGTGGATTGGAAGAGGAGGGCCAATCGCGTGGCCTGCTCGAAGTCCTGATTTGACTCCGTTAGATTTTTACGTCTGGGGTCACATCAAGGACTTAGTTTATGTGACCCCAATAAACAGTGTAGAAGAATTGAAACTAAAAATTACGAACGCGGCGGAGCAGATGAAGGCCACATTTACATCACGGATAACTGTAAGTGAGGTACGAAAACGTATCCGAACATGTATAAGGAACCGTGGGGCTCACATTGAGCAAGATGTGTAATAAAAACTATTACAATTTCTTAATTTTAAGCAGTTGTTTCATGAAAATAAATTAAGCCTTTATTGAGACTTAAATACCTTAGTTAAGTTAAAACTAATTTGACAATGCTGTATTAGTAATAATTACCAACTGTAATAACTTTTCGGATAGCCTATTAAACAAGGAAGTTTTATGTGTTATTTGCAAGCTTGGTGTCATAGTGTTTTTTTAAGAAAAATTAAGATCTTTGGCTCTAAAAGTAAAAAATTAAAATGGATAAAAAAACTTTATTTTTCATAGCAAGTATTTTTGAATGCTTTATTACTTCTTATGCTTTATCACTGATTACCACACAAATAAACAAATAAAGAACGAACATTGAATAGTCCCATTTTTAATTATTTTGTTAGAAACCTCTAAATTTGGGTATTTTTCCAAAAACAGCTAAATTTCAAATATCTTGAATACGATTAACTTTCGCCCATACATTGGGGTGGTTAAATTTGTTGCATATATGCCCCCCTACCTGATCCTGACGGGAATACGTCGAGTTACCAATATCCCTGTATACTGTCACAGAATACATACTTATACTACTACACCATCCATCCAAGAGAAAAAATTTACATAGGTACATTTTTTTTTACATACCATAACAATACAAGATTACATATATTTTTTTTTCATTTTTTTTTTTTACAAACCAATACATGATAATGACAATACAAGATTACAAAAAATACATTTTTTTTTTAATTTTTTTTTTTTTTACATTCACCATATACGTCGATTAAATTATTCAATAAAACATAGTAAAAGATAATAATAACTTCATAATTCATTGTATATACAGGGTGTCTCAAAAGAAAGTTCACATTTGTTTTGGTTATTGCGTGAACGCAACTATTCTGAGGGGCGCGGGGGGGGGTGTCAATCGGTAGCCTGGCTCTTGGGAATTTAGTCGCTATGGAGCGTTTCTCGGGAGCGGACCGTGCGTTGTGCGTACGCGAGTTTTATAAAAACGGTAATTCGGCGACTGTAGCGCGTAGAAAATTCTGCAGCATTCGACATATTCGTCACTTTGATGCGCCAAGCACTCGAGTCATTGCAAGATGGGTCGAGAAGTTTGAAGAGACCGGTTCAACGCTGGAAAAACCAAAATCCGGGCGTCCAAGATCTTCGAGAACGGTCGAAAACGTAGACAGTGTTGCCCAGTCTATTCAGGACGATCCGAACCTTTCAATTCGGAAGCGTTATGTGGAGATGTTAGACGATTTCTTCGTGCCTGAGCTGCAAAACTTTCTTGGTTATAACCAAAGAACATGGTTCCAGCAGGACGGAGCAACTTCACACACGTCTAACAGGTCTCTGCCAAGAGTTCGTGAAATTTTTCCTGGCAAATTGATCTCCAGGAGAGGTGACATAAGTTGGCCTCCACGCAGTCCCGATTTAACACCTATGGACTTTTTCCTGTGGGGTTATGTCAAATCCAAAGTTTACGCCAGCAAACCGACTTCCCTGGCACAATTAAAAGAAAATATCCGTCACAAAATCGCAGCTATCACGGAGAATACCTGCCGAGCCGTCATAGGCAATTTCAGTGCTCGATTAAACGAATGCCGTGAACGCAACGGTTTACATTTGGACGGTGTCATTTTAAAAAAATAAATTCCCAAACAGTGTATTTTAACATGTAATAATTTTTTTTTCAATAAACTCCTTACTTTTTTTTTAAATATAGTTTTAAATATGACATTTCTTTTGAGACACCTTGTATAACTTTGTACGATTCTTATGTACTATTTCTATTTTTCCATTTTTTAATATTTCTACATTCGGTGTTTTATCGTTAACTACTTATAAGGACCTGAGAATAATGAACATAACTTGTTACCAGTTTCATTTTTAACCAACACCATATCATTAGGCTGGTAAATAATTTATATTTATCATAATTTAATTTTCTATTTTGTTTACATTTTAACAAATTGTTCCTAGCTTCCTTTTGTGACATCTGTAAACGATATTTTAGTTCACAAGGGTAGTCATCAAGGTTATACAATGGTTCTAAATGTGCGGTTAAATTACTGGGTAGTGAACATTTCTTTCCAAATACTAATTCATAGGGAGTAAATTTTGTTTCTGAGTGGACCGTTGTGTTGAAAGCAAATGACCAGAATCGAAGCCAACTACTCCATGTTTCAGAGTGATTGTCGGTTTGAATTCTAAGAAAAGAATTTAAATTTTTATGAGATACTTCCAATGCGCCTAACGATTGATGATGATAAGCTGTAGAGTTTAACTGTCTTATTTGTAATAAACTACATACCTCTTTAAACGTAGCTGCGATAAACTCCTTTCCTCTATCTGTAGTTATTTCTTTCGGCACTCCATACCTAAGGATAAAATTGTTAACAACACTTTTCGCTACTTCTTCTGCTTTTTTAGATATCAAGGGATATGCCTCAACATACTTGGTTAGTTCACATTGAAGGGTTAAAATATATGAGTAATTATTATTATCAACTTCAAATGGACCTACTAAATCGAGATATACCTTTTCAAACGCCGTATTGGCAGTTGTTGTTATATTCATTGGTTCCTTTATCGGTAAGGAATGTTTCTGACGTTGACATTTGTCACATCGTTTAACATATTATTATTGTCTGACATCATTATCTAACCCAGGCCAATAATAATATCTTTTAATATTATTGATCATCCTTCTCATGCCAGCATGGCCACTGCTAGGCAGGAGATGGAAATCGTTTAAAATTACTCTCCTATTATCTCTGTTATAAATCGTTTTTACATTATTTATTATACAAAGGCGTGGGCCTTTCCTATTCTCCATACTCTTTATTTCTTTAATCAATTTCTTAATAAAATCTTTATTACCATCTTTCTTTATTATGCATATTTCATTTACTTTAATATCATCACAAAATTTATCTAGTTCATTCACGAATTCGCGTCGCGTCATTTGTGAGTCTGAACTAAGATATTTTATATATATTACCTTTTTCTTTGAATCATAACAAAACGTTTCATTTTCTTGACATATATGTCCTAACTTTCTCAACTTTATTAAATTATTGGCATTCACCATACACATCTCTACTGATTCTACCGGTTTAACATGAGTACTCACGACTTTTGGTTGATCAGGCCTCGAGTCAGTGTGTACCATATCCAACAAGGAAGAATCTGGAATGTTATTCTTCTTTGATTGAGCTCGTGTCAATACATTAATATCGTAACACATATCCTTCAATTCTTTCGATGTTAAACAGATTCTAGATAAAGCATCTGCAGCTGCGTTATCCGAACCTTTAACATACTCTTCTTCAAAATTATACTCTTCTAATAATAATCGAAACTTCATAAGCCTACTTGAAGGGTCTTTCATTCCGAATAAGTAAATCAATGGTTTATGATCTGTTCTTATTTTGAAATATTGACCATATAAATAAGGGCGAAAATGTTTAACGGCCCAAACTATAGCTAATAGCTCTTTTTCTATGACCGGGTAATTAGACTCTGCTTTATTCAATGTTCTACTAGTAAAAGCTACGGGACGTTCATTTTTATTTGATAAAATTGCTCCTATTGCCTTATTAGAAGCGTCAGTTTGTAATATAAAATGATTGTCTTGTGAAAAATCTGGGTAATCTAAAATAGGAGGTGAAATAATACGTTGTTTAAGTGTATTGAATGCATTCTGACATTGTTCATTCCAAATAAAATTTACATTTTTCTTACAAAGATGATTCAGGGGATATGCAATTTCGGAAAACTTTGGAATAAACTTTCTATAATAGTTTGTGAATGCAACGAATCTTTTAACTTCGTCTACATTCTGGGGACAAGGGTATTTTTCGACTATTGCAACTTTTTCTGGGTCGGGTAGAATACCTTCATTTGATATCAAGTGTCCTAAATACAAAATTTGTTTCTTTAGAAACGTACATTTAGAAGGGTTTAACTTTAGATTTACTTTTTGTAATCTTTCGAATACATTCTGCAAATTTCTATTATGACATTCTAAATTACGACCAAAAACTATTAAATAATCCATGTAAATTAAACAGATTTCATTGTTTAGACCTGACATTGCCAAATTCATCAGCCTGGAAAATGAACTAGGGTTGGTTTTTAAACCCATAGGCATCCGACACATTTGGTATTGACCCGAACAAAAAGCTGTGTATTTTCTACTCTCTTTTTCTAATTCGACATTATAATAACCTTGGTTTAGATCTAAATGTGAAAAATATACACTTCCAGACAACGACTCTAATATTTCTGTAATGTCGGGGAGCGGATGTTTATCGTCTTCTATGCAATTATTCAACTTTCGATAGTCTACCACTAAACGCCATTTTTTCTGTCCAGTAGAATCACATTTTTTAGGTACTAATAATACAGGACTCGACCAGTTGCTTCTACTAGGTTCGATAATGCCTTGTTTTAGCATTTCACTAAGTTGTTTCTTAATTTCCTCTTTATGAACCCTAGGCAATCTGTAAGGTTTTGCAAAAACTGGAGCAACATCCGGTTTTAAAGAAATATCGTGTTTATAAATATCCGTAACAGTCAATTTATCTCCTGGCAAGTAAAAAATGTTTGCATACTTGGCACAAATCTTTTTTATACTCTCTGACTCTTCGCTATTAAGATCGTTTAAATTTAATAAAGAAAATAAAGATTTTACTCTATCTGAGTTATTCTCTGACTTATCAAAAGAGCAAATACTATAATCACTAAGACTATGGACTACTTTTGGACTAATACTAGCTAGTGAAATATTTTTATCAGTGGTATTCAAAATTCTAACTGGAACCATGCCATTTATCGGACTTGCAATCGAACTGGCAAGATAAAGACCATCCTGTAATTCCTCTGAACAAATAATACAGTCCGTTTTAAATTCAGTTTGAATAAAATGCACCGACTCACTGCGAGATGGCATATAAAATTCATTTACTTTACAACTACTGTTAATAGGTATCATAACGTTTTGTGCCAAACCAAAATCTAAAGATAAAATGTTTTCATTGAAGTCTACGGACGCCCTAAATCGTTTTAAAAAGTCACGTCCAATAATTCCATTAGATAATATGGGTAATGAATTAAATACAAAGAACTTATGCTTAATAACTTCTCCTTTTATAGATATTGGAATATAAACATATCCGATAGTTTGTACTTTGCCCCCGAGTCCATTTATTGTAATACTATCTTCATGAAATGGGATATTCAATTGATTTACATGTTTATATGATATAGCTGATAATGATGCACCCGTATCGATTAAGAATGAATAAGTTTTATTAAGTGAAGCTATAGACAAATTAACAAAACAATCGCTACTACTGCTTAAAATGGAATGATATTGATTATTCACGAAAAAATTTGTCCAACTGTGGTTCTACATCCGAAGTGGGCTTCTCATGCTCATTAATAATATTTACGTAATTCCTATTCATCCCTCTACGCGTATTTCCACGATAAGATCTGTTGTACATACCTCGACTGTAAGCTCCGCGCTGTCCTTGGCCTCGCGATGACGGCGAGTTCCAACCGCGCTGCGATCTCCCTCGGGACGCGTGTCCTCTATGTGAAGAAATTGGACGATTGGGTCTTCCACGGGTATACCTAAGGTTGTTATTAAAATTTCTAGATCTATAATTTTGGTTATACATACCCATTACCTCACCTGAAGAGGAGGAGGACGAAGTTTCCTCATCTTTGGCTGCCTGTATCGCATCTTTCAGCGAGCTGAAATTCCTAGCCGCTATCAAAGTACTGAGCCTACGATTTTGCAAGCCATCGGAAAACTGCTTAATCGCTTGTTTTTCATTGATAGGTTTCAAAACATTGTAGTTTTCAGTATTTCCGTCGGCTTGTGCAATCGTAAGGTTCACAAACAACTCCGTGACTCCTTTACTTGGTAACAATTGTTTTTCCATATCAGTAACTAAAGCTGCAATGCAAGAATAATTATCTCGGAGACGTAATTTGGCAGATTGTGATAGTCTGCTTTTTAATACAAATTTAATTAAGTTATTTTTGCAATCAGATGATTTGAGCAAGGAATCGTAATACTGAATATTATCTATTAACTGCTTTATACTCGCTTCATCGTTTGACATAACGGGCATTAAGGTCAAAGCCGTTTTTAAATCAAAAGTATCCATTTCGTTACAACCTTTGTTTTCAACACAATCGGCACACAAGTGTAAAATATCCTTATATAACAAATCGAACTTTCTACATGAATTCTCATGAAGCGATATCTCCTCACATTTAAATTTTCTCTCACTTATCTCTTTTTTGAAATTTAATAACCAACTGGTGTACTCATTAAAAATAACATTCGCTTCCTTTAGCTTAATTTGTAATATATTCCCCTGTCGTCTACTTGGTCCAATTTTAATTAAATATGATTTTACTTTCTTTAATTCTTCATATAACTGATTTAAAACAAAAGCCATAACTTACCACCAATATAATATGTAGTACGCACGTAAATATATCAAGAGTAAACATTTTAAGTGATTAATAATTTTTAAAAACAACACAAAAATGAGCGCATAATTATACGATAAAGTTCATTACTTAAAAATACGGTCCATGGATATGTTTTCCCAAGACGTATAATAATATATTTGACACTATAATACACGGCACTACGCACGTACGTGCTACGATTTAATTATTTTCGCACTGCACTCACACTTTCGCCTTGGAGTATACGGCCTGGCCTGGCTGGTAAGTCTCGTCTGTTGCGGCCATGGGAAGAACGGGCTGCTGGAACTGACGGAATAGGGACCTCCGCAACGTATTCCGGGTTATTTCCGACGATATCCACTTCATGTGGCACCTCTTATACGTTCGATAAACGCAATATATTACTCCAACAGATATGATCAGTACAATTATTCCCAATAATATGTTAATAGTGGAAAGGTGTACTCTGACTTCCTCCAAGTGTGAATTATTGTCGCCTGCTGCTGCATTTTGCACTATTATTGTCTCTTTTTTTGATTGTTGTTTCCCCATTTCTTTTTTTGCACATATAGTTGCGGGCACGAATAAAGTATCTCTAACTCCATGATTATTTATTTAGTCCATCAAATAGTTCCACAAAAATTCCACTCCTAAAAAGGGACGCGCATCGCGTTACCGAGCGGACTCCTTCTTCGGCAGGGTCGCCATGTAAGGTGGGAGTATGGGGTTTCAAGTGAAACGAACGAAGTACAGAGCAAGACTACTTTTATTACGCTAAATACCTGGATTATATACTGTCACAGAATACATACTTACTTATACTACTACATCACGTTACGCATAGCTTTGGAATGTTACAACAAAAGACGTATTACGGATGGAGATTTTAGTAAAATACGTTTTATTTATTATTATAAAAACTTAGTAAAGAAATAGGAACGGAGGTACAATCAACGCAGTTAGCTGTTAACCAATTTTGGTGCGACCCAGTTAGTGGGTAGTTTTATTTTATGTGATATCTTATATTTTTTTTAGGTACGTTAATTGGTGCAATAAATACGTACAATATCTTCGGTACGTAAAACAGTAAGTATATAATAGTAGTGTCTAATTGTATTTACAAACAACTAGCTTTGGTAGGGCAATGAACTAACGCTACCACCTTACTTCACTATGTAAAAAAATATAGGTTATATTGACTGTATTTATTTAAATATATGTATTTTTTTTGCCTTTGAGCGTTCTTAGCTAGCACATTCATCACCGAAATAATATTCATAATTTTTTAAGTAATACCTAGCCTACCTTTAAAATAAAACTAAAAAAAATCTACGAACACATATAACACCTAAAAATTCATACACACACCCTTTAAATCTGGTATTAAACAGGCTTAAGTAAAACAATAATAAGTAAATAGGTCAAGCGGCATTTAAACTGATTACGATTGTACGCAATCTCTATCGTGCCCAGAAAGGCGGCACTGATGTTTTTACTAAAATGTAAAGTAAATGTTCTAAAAAGTAAAGTTATAATTTTCTAGCCATATAATTCCCATGTTTAGATATTTAGCTCTCACGTATTTCTAGATAAAACATATGACTAAGTACTATGTTACTCCAAAATATCAGCCTTTTACTAGTAAAAGATTTGTCAAAATCAGGCCATTGCTGGGTTTTAAATACATTTCTTTTATAATATATGCAACCTATTTTTATTTTTTATTTTCGTAAGTAGTAATAAAATGATAAACTGTGTTAAATACATTAAACCTGTATTACGATAAGGTAATCGCACGTTCCCCGTGGTTCGAATGTTTGGTCCTACTGTGGGACGACACGAACTTTTTTCCTATTGGAACTAATGGCCAGTTGGACTAAAAAACTATGAGTTTCTTTGTTCGATCTTTGCTCATTTTTAACTAAAGGGTAGATGAATTGTGTTTGCCACCCGCTTTTTCTGCGACTACCGTCGTTTGAAAATCGGTGGTTGAGGCACCCCCCGCCCGCGCACCATCCTTGCCTGCGCGGGCGCGCCTCCCAGTACCCTTGGACGACCGCCCTGATTCGGTCGTGATCTCATCCTTGAGCTGCTATCCGTGATAGCCAAGTTACAAATCTTCATACATATTACTGCCGTGCAGACAATATTGTGTGTGTGAGACGTTCTCGCAACAGTGCTGTGCCATTTTCAATAACTAGCTGGTGTTTGGACTTTACAAGGCTGCTCCATCATCTCCACGCCATCCAGAAACCACTCTGTGCCGATCCATCTTACAGACGACGTGTGGAAGCAAAAATGTTGGTGGTGGACTTAGTTTATCTACCTTTTGAGCAAAGATCTTTTCCAATTCCAGTGGGTATATTGTTTATGTACAGGCTAAAATTTTACATACTTAGGTCCTTCGAATCTTCCCAGCCCTAACAGACTCCACATTTTGGTCCTTCGAGCCGGATGTTTAACCTTCGTAAATTTCATACTTAAATACTTAATTTCATACTCAAGTTCTACTATCCACGTTGGTTAGCTAGGACGCCATTTTGAATCAACCACGTTACCGTGTAACCAATTTATTCAATTTGTGCATACAAGCCGTGCTTGTTTCTCAATTAAATATTTACATTTATCTTATTTTCACAACTATTTAGGTTTTTCAAAATGCCTAATTCTGATGAAAAAGCCTCTGACAAGGCTCCCTCCAAAAAGGAGTTAGAAATTGCTCGCTACATTAATAAAGCCATTGCTAAAAGGCAACGCATTTATTCTCAACTTCAGCAAATATTTGATTTATTAAATAAAATTGATACCCAACCGGAAGTTAAAATTATGTTCCTTTTGCGTGCCTCAGAGATTGATTCATTACGCGATTCATTTGAAAGCATCTGCATGGAAATTTATGATTTGAAATTGACTTTGGATCCCGATACGCAATTCAATGACAGCGATCTAAACGCCTTCGATGACCTGTACTTTCGCATAAAGCTGTGTAAATCAAAGCATGCTTCCAAAATGGCGGACGTTCCTCCATGCGCCAGAGATAATTCTAACGCCGAAGTACGGCCGCGTTTACCTAAATTAGAATTGTTTACGTTTGATGGGAACATTGAAAGTTTCACAACATTTTATGAAACATTTTGCTCTTTGGTGCACAATCAAAAAGGTATCTCCAACATAGATAAATTTCATTATTTGCTGTCGTGTACAAAAGGTTCCGCACTCAGCATCGTCAAAAGTGTGCCTATAACATCGAGTAATTACAAAGTGGTATGGCAGTCCTTGCTTGATAAATATCAGGACAATAGAATGCTAGTAGGTAAATATCTGGATAAAATGTTGAATTTTCCCGCGTTAAAAACTGAGTCACCTTCCAATTTAAATAATTTTATTGAGACTTTTGATCACTCTTATCGCGCAATAAATGCCCTCAACATCGATAATTTATCTAGCTATGTACTTTGTCATATAGCATTGAAAGGGCTAGACCCTAATACCCGAAAGACGTTCGAACAAGGCATTGACCAGAAAACTATACCTACTTACGAACAGCTGATGTCTCACGTACATAACCATATTAAAATCTTGGAACATTCGCAATCTAGTTCTACTGTTTCGCAAAACAGGAATTCTACACCTAACGCTAATTCAAACAAAAGGATGAATTACATAAGAAAAACTTTTTCTTCACAGACGCAATTTGTAAATAACAAGGCGACTTGTTTACACTGTGGTCAAAATCATTTTTCGTTGTGAACAATTCCGTGAATTGACACCCGCGAAACGACTCAGCCGTGCTGATCATTTAAAATTGTGCCACAACTGCCTCAAACAAAATCATTCGTCTGCCGATTGTCGTAGTCAGTTCAAATGCTTTGCTTGTAATCAGCGCCATCATGCTTTATTGCATCTAGATACCGTAATTAAGCCTGCCGATGCACGATCTATAGATACACATAGTGCGCACGCGCATACGAAGCTATCATTCTCGAGCGTAAACAATATAAAGAACTATATGGTTCTACTTGGTACTGCTATAGTTAATGTTATTGACTCGTTTGGTAATTTGCAAGCTTGCCGTGTTCTTATCGATTCAGGCGCTCAATCGAACTTTATTACGATGGACTGTTTAGAACGATTAGGGTTGTCACGACAAAAATGTCCGTTTAATATTTTCGGCTTAGCCGGTAACAGCGTGAAGAATTTTGGCATGACCTCATGTACCATTAAACCGAGACATTGCGAAAATCCAACGTTTAAAATCGATGCTATTATCTTGCAAAAAATTACTTCCGATTTACCTTCGGTGGAAATTTCCGAAGAAGTTTCCCACCATTATAAAAACCTTTTGCTGGCGGATCCCTCATTTCATAAAAAATCCCCTGTTGATTAGGGTGGGTCACTTTTGTATGAAGAAAATTTTTTTTTTCTTTTTCTTACGGGCACAGTGATAAAAAGGTGCCAAATCATGACTGTAAATAAATTATGAAATTTGGTAGCAAAGGGCATTTATCTTCTGCCTCCGGTTTCATTCGGAATTTGAGAATAATATAGCAAAAACAGCATGCCGAACAAAGTTACAGAAATCGGTGTGGTTTATAAATAAAAGTCGTAAATGGATAGTAATTGTGTTTAATGAAAAGAAACTATCATGGCAAGTCATTATAAGAAGAAAAATAAAAAAAATAAACATTACAAAGAAAGGTTTATTTGGCGGAAAAATCCTTTTTACTGTCGAATTTCGGCATAGCTTTCCTCGAATCAATCTGGGCTTTGATGAATCCTTCTCTTGATGTTTTATCACACAAAGTGGCTGAAGCTTCAGTCACAGCTTTAACAGCTCTTTCTACCGCTTGTGTGTGACAAGGAAGGCGTAAAAAATCCAAAGTTGTTTCTCCTTTTTGCTCAACAAACAGTCGGAGATTTTCTTCGGTTACAGGTTTCAATATCGGTGGCTCCGTGATATTTTCTTGCCAGTTTAAAAGATCATAATATGTTGACGCATTGAAATTTATCTTTGGTAACTGAAACAGACGCAATTTTGTTGATGTTGTTGATCTAGATTTCAAAATTCGTCGAGCAGCCAATTCACGAATATGTGGCTGCGAATCTGTCAACATAGCTAGTAATAAGTTTTCCGGGTGTGCGAAATAGCTGTTTCTTTGTATTACTGGATCGATAATGGCTTTTAAAGTTGATGGTAAATATCTGCTTAGTTCGATGAGTTTAAATAAGTGGCGTGATCCATCTTTACAACTGGGGCGAGTTTTTATATGGAACCACACTGGAGCGTAAACTTTAACAATATACGTTGCAAGAGTGATTAGATTTGCAGAGGCATTTTTAACTGAAACATACAGACGGAGAATCCTGTTGGCACGAGTTAGCCATCGGGCATGGGACATTTTACCTGGTGATTTGTTTGCTAAATCGCTAGGAAATATGCCTGTTGAAACCGCTTCAACTATTCTGTACAAGTATTTTTGATCTGTACTAATATCTTCAGCGGAAAACTCCGGTAAATTTGTCGGTATAGGTTGAAATTGAGTTATAGGTCGTGTTTCGCAGTTTTCAAGTTCTTTGCCAATTGTCCCTGAAAATGTTTGTGGCCCAGATGTACTGCCATCAATGTGTTGAAAAAGATGTCGGAATGGCAATTCGTTCATATGCAAAAGACAAATAATCCACTGTAAAGGTCTATCCAACCTTTTTTCCAGCAGCCGTATAATGCCGCCGTATTTACCAACATTTACATTGGTACCATCACACCCAATTGCAGATAAATTATCCAAAGATATATCAGAACTCAAGAAAAAGTTACACTTTAATACATTTTAGAAAATCTCGACACTTGCAAGCCGAAATATCAAACAAAACTTTACTGCCAAGGCGAAACTCTTCCAACTTTTTTTCAGGTATTTTTGGGTAAGATTTCAGTAGGTTTTTGCATTTTAAATGATATGTTTGTAACATTACCTTAATTCGTTTTGGCTCCAGTGTGGGAATAGATGATTTCACCCATATTTCTGTCAGTTTTGCAACGACAATGGCCTCTATTTCTTTGTATGTTGGCTCTTTTTTAGTTTCCCGCTCATATTTTAAGCTGTGTCGGGTCCACTCATAAAACTTCATCACATCTTCGTATGTAGGCAATATGTTGTCTTTTAAATCGCATAAATCACCAAATAAGGGACATTTCCACCTATTGCGAGTGCGATCCATTCTCTTAATACCACAAAACAAATGACTGCACTGTATTACGCACTGCGTGACACTAACTGTTTTAACGGTAAACTGCGCAGATTCGCTCGCACTTGTCTAACAGCGCTATTTATCGTTTCTAAACACTATTACATACAAAAACTGAAATGAATAGCTTCAAGATAACGTAAGTAACATGGCTTCAAAAATCAACTTTTTTTGAAAATTTGTATTACAATCCGGAGGCAATTAAACTTTAAATACTTTAATAAAACTTTACACACAAATTATCCACACTATTTGGCACCTTTTTGCCGCTGAGCCTCTTAAAAAAACGTAAAAAAAAAATTTTGACCCACCCTACTGTTGATATTATTCTCGCAGGTGACATATTCCCTGACATCTACGACGGGAATAAAATAATCGTGAGCCCCACACTACCCGTAGCACTAAGTAGTGCTTTCGGGTACGTATTGTGTGGAAGGATGGAAGTACCGTGTACTTCCGATGATGTCACTAACATTGCAACATTATCTTGCAATTTGGTGTCGTACACCAATGACAGTGACACCATCAATCCATCCTTAAAATCGTTTTGGGAATTAGAGGAGTCACCGTGCGACAACCCTAAGCTCAGCCCACACGACGAGTTAGCCGAGGAGATTTTTTCTAAGCAACACTATAGGGACGAGAGTGGTAGGTACGTATCACCTATTCTGCTTGACCCGAACCGTGCCGCCCTCGGTGAATCACGTAGCCAAGCCGTGCGAAGGCTACACCACTTGGAGCGACGTTTCGCTCGAGCACCTGAGTTGCGTACTCCTTATGTTGAGTTCATGCGTGAGTATGAACAACTCGGACATATGCGACCATACACCGGCACAGAGCCGAGTAAGTACACAATTCCACACCACTGTGTGGTAAAAAGCTCAAGTACCACTACGCCCGTGCGAGTGGTATTCGATGGTTCAGCGGTCACTTCGAATGGCGTGTCATTAAATGACACATTGCTCACAGGTAGGAAGCTTCATCACGATATTTAAAAAATCATTTTAAATTTCCGCCTGTATTATATTTGCCTAACAGCTGATATAGCTAAATTTTATAGAATGATATCTATAATTCCCGAGGACCGCTGTTATCAACACATTCTTTGGAGGGAATCTCCCTCTGAAGAAATCAAAACGTACGAACTTCTCACGAATACCTACGGTTTGCGTTCATCTGGTTACGTAGCTGTGCGCTCTTTGCAACAGTTAGCTCAAGATGAGGGTAAAAATTACCCTCACGCGGCTAAGGTTTTAATGGAAGGTTTTTTTGTCGACGACCTGTTGTGGTCTACACAGGACCTCGCCGAGGCCTGTACGTTACAGGATGAGCTCGTAGCTCTATTGAAACTCGGCCGCTTTGACCTGCGCAAATGGGCGAATAACTCCCCTGAGTTACTCGCAAGAATTGACGCTGAGCAATCCGTCGCTATAAACTTTGGTAACGCTAACGACACCACAGACGACACCGTGTGTTCTTCACTAAAGGTACTCGGACTGAAATGGCTGCCCTCTGATGATTGTTTTTCATTCGACTACAACATGACGGACGATACCTACACTAAACGATCGGTGCTAAAACTTCTTGCAAGTATTTGCGATCCTGTTGGATTTATATCTCCCTGCACATTTCTCGCTAAATGTATAATGCAAGACTTGTGGAAACTTAGTCTTGGTTGGGACGAGTCCCTCGCAACTCAATTGCGGGAAAAATGGTCAATGTATATGTCGGAGATGGACGTATAATCAAGCTATAGAAGTTAAAGAGTAGTTTGTAAATTCAGTTGACTGATGGAATCGGTAGTGTTGTTATTCCGTGACGTGAGTTCTACCTTCGTGGTGTAGTCTGTGGTATGAGAATAGACTATGTTAAGTCTGTGGTGTTACGCACTGTGACAGATGACAGTTGTTCGATAGAGGGATGTGAGCTGGTTTGGTAGTCTGTGGCAGTGAGTGAGTGAGTGAGTCTATGATAAGTAAAGATGGCGGAGATTAGACGTTATGGGACGAATGGAGATGGTTGGATGGCGATTACATGGGAACGTAGATTGGAGGAAGGATGTGTCGACGACATCACGATCGTATTGCGAATCGAGTATAGGATTAGGAAAAGATTCTATGGCGTGGACAGGACGACTATGGGGTGAAGGGAGGTCGTTTAGGTTCCATCAATTAATTGAATCTAGACGTATCCTAACTGTAATGTGTAATCCATGATGATCGTGTGTAAAATACAAGCAATGTCATTGTAATGAAGTCCTGTGAGTTATTATTTCAAGATCAAGACCTAGAAATCCTAAGATGTTGGATTGACAGTATAATGCTCGTGCTTATCCTGATGTGCCATGTCCCCAATATCAGAAGTGGGGTAAATATCGCTGTTCGGCCGACATCAGAAGTGGGATGATTATCGAGGTTACCCGACATCAGAAGTGGGATCAAGATCGCTATTGCCCACTGTGCGTCCAGCAGAGAATGATAAGGATCGCTATTGCCCACCGAGCGTTCAGCAGAGAATGATAAATTTCACCATAGCACCAATCTCTCAGGTGCTGAATATCATATCGCTATGGATTGTGGTATTTGAAATTTGGATGCTATATTCCCACGGGTGGACGAAACATAAACGATGAAGTCCACATAACTACGGCGTTGATGGAAAAATGGCTTCTTATATTTTGAGAAAGAAATTTAAGATTTGTTATTCGTTACTGGAATGGACGACGGCGACGACGACGGTGACGACGACGACGACGACGAGATTGAAATTCATGTACCTTCCCCTGGATTATGAAGCTCGTAGTATTCGGAGATATGTCTGAATCATCATCCCGCCAAAAGCGCTACTGTCATGCGCTTTACGTAATGTTTATTTTGCAATTGGTTATAAAACTTGGAATGTTCTGTGAGTATAGTTAGTTAGTTTTCTACTCTATTGTGGAGTTAAGAAGGTAATTATGAGCTTCCGAAAGAGTCAAGTTTAATCTTGTACGTAATGTGATATGTTCTAATATGTTTTCTTATTTTCATGTTGGTTCAATGCTGGTAATCATTTTGAGCATTGATAAACCTCGTCCAGGGAAGAACGTGGATTCTCTTCTCAATCCTGTTACCTGAGGAATATGAGGGATTGCGGTATTCCAAAATTCACATTGGATGTTAAATTGGTGATGTATTGCGGTAATGATTGGTTAGTTGGGAAATATCCGGTGAGCTATTTTGTGATATATGAGTCAGTTAACATTGAGAGTTTTGTAGTGAATCTTCGTACCACTTGATAAAGTAGAAAGCTTATTGAAAGTATTTTGGATGTTTATCCCGTTGTAAAATATGAGAGTATGAGTAAGGGTTTCATGTGACTATGTGACTTATTGAGTTCAATGTTCGAACTCGGCGATGGTCGTGGTCTGGATTGACCGTACTGTGGAGTGGTCTGCTGAGACCGTGTGTTGTTGAGCAATGTGATTGCTCGTCGGCTGGTTGCCGTGACTAGACGTGACTAGACAAGCTTACTGTTTCTTACTCATGGCTCATATTGTAATGTGCATTTGAGATTAATAGTCTATTGAAGTTAAAGTTGAAAATGACGTGGTACCTAGTATTCATGTGTTACATAGTGTGGTAACTAGTTTTGCGTGTCCTCTTGAGTCTTAAATTTGGGGGGTCACAGGGATGATCAGGGCTATGGGTGATCACTGGGATGATCGCGAGAGTGGCTGATCACAGGGATGATCAGGTTTATGGGTGATCACTGGGATGATCACAGCCAGTCACAGGGATGAATGCGTATTAGGGCTACGGGGATAGCCGGACAATAGAGACACACACACTTGACTTTTACTTTGATTTGAGATTAATTTAATTTTAATGGGTATTTGCGCCTGACGATGTTCTAGTTCTAATGTTTAGATAAGCAATGTGATCATGAATATTGAGATAGTTAAATTTGTTCATTGGTAAAGAATAATAGTTTGAGCTTTACTAAGTCTTTCGTTGAAGTAGTTAATTAGGTCAGGAGTGACCGAACGATGGTGATCGTTACACGTTGAAAGCTTTGAACTCTATACGTACTTACAAGTACGCGAATGATAGGTTAAGACGGATGCCCGAGGGCGAAGTACCACTTGAGGTAGAAGAGACTGAATCTGGGGATGATGGTGGGGAATCTTAGTTCGGCTGGTCAGTACCAGTAGCCATTTCGTAGCCGTAGTCCGTTAGAAGTCGGTATCTGCTTTGAGTAGTCCGTGGATACGCGGTAGCGGGTGGCTCTGGTGGAGGTCGGGTCTGGTAGAGACCATAGATTCCGAGGGAATCGGCATTCGTGGAATGCAAGGAAACGAACATGAGGTTCGATGGAGGGGCTTAGTGAAAAGCCACAGGCCACGAATAAGATTCCTGCCGTATGCTTAAGTATCACTATGTTGCTTTAATGATTGTAAATAGTGGATGAAAGTGGTACTTTGCTGCTCTAGCATTTTCTTCGGTTATTGTAACTTCTTTAAAGTGTTTTTTTCTGTTCTTTCTTTGTAAGTCTTTTTTTAAGTCAAAAGAAAACAATAGTTTTGCCGAGATGTTTATTTCAATTTACCTTCTCAAAGTTGAGTTAATACTAAAGTTGGGTGTCAGGAGTAGCCGAACGGTATGTACTGTGCTATGTTTTTATTGTTACAGAATAACACACGAGGACGTATGCTAGCAGGATGGCCGTGTCGGAGATGGACGTATAATCAAGCTATAGAAGTTAAAGAGTAGTTTGTAAATTCAGTTGACTGATGGAATCGGTAGTGTTGTTATTCCGTGACGTGAGTTCTACCTTCGTGGTGTAGTCTGTGGTATGAGAATAGACTATGTTAAGTCTGTGGTGTTACGCACTGTGACAGATGACAGTTGTTCGATAGAGGGATGTGAGCTGGTTTGGTAGTCTGTGGCAGTGAGTGAGTGAGTGAGTCTATGATAAGTAAAGATGGCGGAGATTAGACGTTATGGGACGAATGGAGATGGTTGGATGGCGATTACATGGGAACGTAGATTGGAGGAAGGATGTGTCGACGACATCACGATCGTATTGCGAATCGAGTATAGGATTAGGAAAAGATTCTATGGCGTGGACAGGACGACTATGGGGTGAAGGGAGGTCGTTTAGGTTCCATCAATTAATTGAATCTAGACGTATCCTAACTGTAATGTGTAATCCATGATGATCGTGTGTAAAATACAAGCAATGTCATTGTAATGAAGTCCTGTGAGTTATTATTTCAAGATCAAGACCTAGAAATCCTAAGATGTTGGATTGACAGTATAATGCTCGTGCTTATCCTGATGTGACATGTCCCCAATATCAGAAGTGGGGTAAATATCGCTGTTCGGCCGACATCAGAAGTGGGATGATTATCGAGGTTACCCGACATATATAACATCATTATCGAGTCTCTCGTCTATAAAAATCGAACGGCACTTGCTTATACCGAAATTCTGTGAGGTACAGTTAATTGCATTTTGTGACGCATCAACCCGTGGTTATGCGGCATGTGTTTACGCTCGAAGTGTCGACTCAAATAATAAGGTGAAAACCAGACTGCTCATTAGTAAAAGTAAAGTCGCACCGATAAAACCTCTTACGATTCCACGACTCGAGCTTATGTCAGCTGTTTTGTTATCTAAATTAATTTTATCTACACTAATGTTGTAACATTCTACTTATGTTTCCAATACTTGACTTATAATTACTACTGTTATAGCGCAGACAACTAAAACACTCAATTTAAGCAATTGCACATGATGTTATAATATCCACATCGATATCGTAAAATCTCATTATAATAACCTGGCGAGCCTTATGTCAAAATCCTCATACTAGTTGTATAAAATTTTGATATTAGGCTGGCTTTTGAAAACAGTTGGGTTATACGTGAAAACTTCGTCGAAACTACTAAACTTACATACACAAAACTCTTTGGTAAGATCTCGCTCGCTCCTGATTGGCCCTACGCGCAGCTGCGCTCTCATTGGTTAGATTTTAATGGCGGCAAGTTCACTGTGACAATACACGTACGCGTGAAAAACTATTGTCAGCTTTTACTCTTGTTGTTTGATTAATTGCATTAGTGAAGATAAAGTAGTGTATGCAACTGCATATAACACGGGTATTAAAACACTCGTTACTATTATGAAACTCGCTGCGCTCGTTTCATAAACTCACACTCGTGTTTTAATACCCTTCCTTATATGACAGTTGCATAAACTACTATTATTCATTCAACAAAATATAAAAAATATAAACTTTCAAGTAACGGCTTTGACTGATTCCAGCGTTGCACTCGCTTGGTTACAAACACTTCCCTACAAACTTCAAACTTTTGTGTCTAATCGTGTCGCTCAAGTAGTGGAGGTAGTTCCGTCACAGTATAACTATCATATGGTTCCGTCGAACAGCTGGTATCACGTGAGAAGCGAAAACAATGCCGCTGACATTTGTTCGCGTGGCGCCATGCCGACTCAGCTCGTAGCTGATTACGAGCAATGGCTTCACGGACCAGATTGGTTGGCTGATAACGTTCATCAGTGGCCAATCAGTCCGTTTTACATAAAAGATGACTCGGAAATATTAGAGTTAAAATCAAATAATGATACTTTCTCCTGTCTATCTCAAACATTAACTGACGATAAACTTTTTAAACTCACACGATTTGCACTCATTATACTAAATGAAACGGGTCTGTATCGTGTTAGATAATTTAACGTATTTACTAAAATACGTACCCGACGTTTCGAGTGGATTACACCGCTCGTGGTCACGGGAAGACTGGCTGGAGAGGCGAATATTCACTGCACAATATTGTTTTTTCCAATTACCCGCACAAACTACCCGCACTTAATGTTTATCACCAAATTGTTAGTCATTAAGTTGGCGTGGTGTGTCGCCAACTGTGTAGTTTGTGCGGGTAATTGGAAAAAACAATATTGTGCAGTGAATATTCGCCTCTCCAGCCAGTCTTCCCGTGACCACGAGCGGTGTAATCCACTCGAAACGTCGGGTACGTATTTTAGTAAATACGTTAAATTATCTAACACGATACAGACCCGTTTCATTTAGTATATTAACTGACGATTTTTCAAAAACGTTTTTTGAAAAGTATTCCTCATTCACGAAACTTCAACGTGTTCTTGCATGGTGTTTACGATTTGTAAAAAACTGCAGACTTACAAATAATGAACGGTTGTTTGGATCCTTATCAATTGGCGAGTTGAATGTGTCGCACGATCTTATAATTAAAACTACACAAAATACCTATTTTCGTGACGAAATAGATAAACTTAAAAACAACAAATATGTTCCGTCGTTACGGAAGTTAGCACCCTTCGTCGATTCCCATGATTTCCTCAGGGTGGGGGGTAGGTTATCCCAAGCTAAACTACCTTACAATAGCAAACATCCTCTGTTATTGCCTAAAAATGTCACGTAACTTTTCTATTATCTTCATATCATGTACCTACATGTAGGACCTCGCTCAGTACAAGGTATATTGTGTAAACGTTACTGGATAGTTTCCGCGCGCAATGTAATCCGTAGTGTGTTGTCGAAATGCATCGTATGCTTTAAATGCAACCCTACATCGATTCAACCCCATATGGGTACTTTACCCGCCGAAAGATTGATACCTAACAAGGTTTTTGATCATGTCGGTTGTGACTTAGGTGGTCCGTTCCTCATTAAGTCGAGTATTAAACGTAACACAAAGATTCTAAAATGCTACATGTGCCTTTTTGTGTGCTTTTCCACAAAGGCCGTGCATATATTGAAGTCTTAAGCGATTTATCAGCTGACTGTTTTCTAGCTACACTTGATAGGTTTGTAGCGCGACGCGGCCTATGCTCGTGCCTACATTCAGATAACGGTACAAATTTTGTCGCCGCTGCAAAACATTTGAAGGATGTCGTAATCTTTTTTAATAAATATAATGACACGATTGCGGAAGGCTGTGCTTCTCGGTCTATCGATTGGAAAAATATTCCACCCACAGCTGCGTCGATGGGCGGCCTGTGGGAAGCCGGGATCAAGTCAGCCAAGCGGCATCTTCTTCAGGCAGTAGGAAATAAGGTGCTCACATACGAGGAGCTCACTACTGTCTTTTGTAAAATCGAAGCAGTGTTAAATTCACGTCCTCTGTGTCTATTGTCTAACAGTCCCGATGAGTTTGAAACATTAACACCGGGTCATTTTTTAATAGGTCAAAGCTTACTTGCCGTACCCGAGTACAATGTTGAAGATGTGAGTGTGAACCGGCTATCACGTTGGCAATACGTTCAAAGGATTTCCCAAACGTTTTGGAAAAAAATGGTCCGATGACTACCTACATACATTGCAACAAAGAGCAAAGTGGCACACACATTCGCCAAATATCATGGTTGGCGATTTAGTTCTCATTAGATCTGATCTAACTCGCCCACTCAATTGGGTTCGGGCCAAGGTAGAACGTGTTCATAATGGTCCAGATGGGGTAGTTCGTGTTTTAACTTTGAGGACGCAAAAGGGACTATTAAAGAGGCCTGTAAATAAAATCTGTCCTTTTCCTTATTCGAATTGATAAGTTCATAAACTATACTTAAATCTTATTCATTTTATCATATTTACTTATGTAGCATCTTATTATATTTACTTATCTATAATTAGTAAATATAATAAGATTTAGGTACACTATTCTGCCCTATTAGCAACATTTCCATTACCGTAGGAATTTCTTTCTTATTTCATGTACATTTATCTACTGGAAATTATCATGATAATTTCGGTGGGGGGAATGTTCGATCTTTGCTCATTTTTAACTAAAGGGTAGATGAATTGTGTTTGCCACCCGCTTTTTCTGCGACTACCGTCGTTTGAAAATCGGTGGTTGAGGCACCCCCCGCCCGCGCACCATCCTCGCCTGCGCGGGCGCGCCTCCCAGTACCCTTGGACGACCGCCCTGATTCGGTCGTGATCTCATCCTTGAGCTGCTATCCGTGATAGCCAAGTTACAAATCTTCATACATATTACTGCCGTGCAGACAATATTGTGTATGTGAGACGTTCTCGCAACAGTGCTGTGCCATTTTCAATACCTAGCTGGTGTTTGGACTTTACAAGGCTGCTCCATCATCTCCACGCCATCCAGAAACCACTCTGTGCCGATCCATCTTGCAGACGACGTGTGGAAGCAAAAAGGTTGGTGGTGGACTTAGTTTATCTACCTTTTGAGCAAAGATCTTTTCCAATTCCAGTGGGTATATTGTTTATGTACAGATCATCCTTCGAATCTTCCCAGCCCTAACAGACTCCACATTCTTACTTATGGTGTTATCAATCGGAAGGTGTATTTTTTAATAAAGGATCGATTGCAGTTTTATTTGATCAAATAGGAAAAATTTACTGTCGGAACGGTTTTTCCTATTCTCTTGTGTTTTGGCCTTTCTGCCCTAATGTAAATCCAACATAACAAAACCTAGTTCTTACTATGAACAAGAAAAATATTCGCTCTATCGATGTTGTCCGATCAGAAGGCAAGTAAAATAACAATTATTTGTAGTTCAATTGATTGAACCAAACAGAACAAAGTCCTTTTCGTCTCCAATCGTTAGACCATGTCTGGCGGTCTAAAAACTCCGACACCAGAGTTGGCCACTGACCAACTCGAACTTATACGAGCCCCAATGCAAAATAGTTCGTTCGTTCGTCTGAAATTTTTTACTGTGAGATTTTTTCTAACTTCATTTTTGTCTATACATATAAAAAGATTAAACTGTTCTACCATCACATGTCGCGTTACTTATGCCCTTTTAAAATTATGTACTAATAAACTATTTTGGCTATTTCAATTTATAGATATTCTGTTTTAAATTCGAAGAACTTACAAGCAAAATAGTTCGTCTAATTGTTAATTGATGCAAAAGAGTTCGTCTATCGTTGAGTTAAATAAAATTATTCCTTCTTTGTACCATGATGTTCCATAATTTAAAATTTTTAAAGTAATTCTGTGCCATTTGTCACATGAGAGAGTATAAATTCAGAAAATTTCAGTAATTTTCATTAATTTTCAAATAACAATGGGTCGTGGCAAACCCGTGTGTGAAGAGCTGCGAAAGCGAATAATTTGTGGGGTCGAAGCCGCAAATCAAGTTACCAAATATCTAAAGACTTGATACTTCCCAGATCTACAGTTCAGTCTATTATTCAACACTATAAAAAGAATAAAACTGGTCGACCACGCATCACAAGTGCTGCAGAAAACAGAGTTCTGAAGAAAATTATCAAAAATAATCGTCGTGCTCGAGCTGGAGAGCTCACGGTGCAATGGAGGGACATGATTCACAAAGACGTCTCAGTCGATACATGCAAAAGAGTCCTTAAAAGAATGGGTTACGGATTTTACACCGCTAAAGAGAAACCACTGTTGACTGCTGTAGAAAAGAAAAAGAGGTTGAAATTTACTCGTGATCATTTAAATTGGACTTCCGATCAGTGTCGTAGTATCATCTGGAGTGACGAGTCAAAATTTGAAGTGACAGTCGGTGATGAAAGGAAAAAAGTGATTCGGAACAAAAATGAGGCATTTCATACTGATTGTCTCAAACGAAAAGTGAAGTTTCCGGCTTCTCTAATGATATGGGGCTACATGTCTGCACAAGGTGTTGGTTGTATGCAGTTTGTGGATGGTTCTATCACTGCTGTGAGGTATCAAAACCTTTTGGAAGAGAGTTTACTGCCTTCAATTCCCGCTCTCAAACATCAAGATTCATTCATTTTTCAACAGGATGGTGCTTCATGCCATACTGCAAGGACAACAAAGATGTGGCTATTGGCAAAAAGCATCCCTACAATCGAATGGCCATCTAACAGCCCGGACATGTCGCCGATTGAAACCCTATGGTGGAAAATGAAAAAAGTTCTCCGTAAAAATCCATCAAGATCAAAGAGCGACTTAAAGGCTAAACTACTGGCAGTTTGGGAGTCCATAACGCCTGAGGAGTGTGAAGTGTTGGTTGTAACCATGCCTCTTCGCATTAAAGCTGTTATTGAGAGCAAAGGCGAAACAACTAAGTGGTGAAGACATGTAGACGAACTATTTTGCGTCAGTAACAAGGGTAGACGAATACTTTTGCTTTTTGTTATTTAGGATATTTTTTATTTTTTTTAATGTAAAGTTAAATTCAGTTAAGTTAAAACTTTAAAATATTCATTAAATTATGGTTTACTTTTTATTAAACATTCTTAATTATTTTACCAATATATACTCTATATATTTTACGCTTTGCACTACTTTTCATACTAGACGAACTATTTTGCATTGGGGCTCGTATACTTACAGGGGAAAATATAGGTATGATTTATGAACAATAGGACTAAATAGAACTCCAATTCACCCAGCCCAGTCTGATTGGAACCAACAGGAAAAAGTTCGCGTAGTCCAATCAATAGGACCAAGGAGTCGTACCACAAGTCCAAAACCTATAATTGGGCCGAAATTTGCGTGACCTAATTGAATATAACATACATTTTATGTAACTGGGTAGCTGTAGTACAGTATGAACAGTATTATAAATATTGGTTTAACTCTTAATAAAGGCTGGAATACACAATGCCAGTAAGCCTTCATCACATGGAGCGAATATCACACGTACACTGAACGGCGAGTTGTCTTACCCTTCCACCTTACCTACCCCTTAGCACAGATGTCAAAATATGACATTGCAGGATATGTGACGTGGACGATGACTCAGCGGGATAGAGAGAGGTTGGAAGCATTTGAGATGTGGTGTTGGCGTAGGATGGAAAGGATTAGTTGGACCGAAAGGGTGACAAATGAAGAAGTATTAGAATTGGTGAGAGAGAGTAGAACATTACTTGAGACAATCGAAAATAGGAGAGGGAAGATGATAGGACATCTCATACGACATGACAGATACATTAATAATATCATGGAAGGAAAAATTGAAGGAAAGCGAGGTAGGGGAAGGCCTAGAATCAGTTACATGAGTCAGATTAAAGAAAAAGTGTCTGTCATGTCGTATAGAGACGTGAAGGAACTTGCACTGAATAGGAATAGATGGAGAAGTCTGCATCGGACTCACCGACAAGAGCCTTGCTCTTAAATTTATGATGAGGATATGTGATGGTTTACTTTGAAGGATAGAATGTTATTTATTGTTATTGTTTCTCCTTAGCCTGTGTCATCCCATTGATGGACAAAAGCCTGCTCAATTATGTATTATTTATTTTCATTTTTAGTTCACAAAGCAGATTGTATCATTAAGATGAATAACAAAGTTGTATAAAAGCTTGTAAAGGCCTAAAACTACATTGATCTAATCTCTAAAAGAGTAATCTCTCCCACACATGTATAATGTTAAGTTTATACTACTTGAACCACTGTCAAACGAGCCGCAAACTTCACAACGATAGTGACAGAGTCACCGGTCTGCAAAACTGAAACTAGCCGACCCTCCCTCCAAAACAAAAGTATACCTAAGTTTAAAGTACTTAGCTTAACTTTTGACAGAATTTCAATTTCACAACATCGGCAATGTGGGAGTTCTAGAAAACCAAAACAAAATGGCGCCAATAGCTGAGGAGTAAGACAAGTCAACGTTTACTGTACTTACAGTGACGACACAATGAGCTACGCGAGTGTTCGCTCTTGTATGTTCTTTGTTCATTTTAAAGGGATTCAAAATGGGGAAGGATTTAAATTTTTCTGTATTTTTAATACCGCCTCACTTTACTTAATATAGCTAGTAAGATTTTACAGGTTTATATAGTTGTTTCAATTCATGGGCGACCTAAGTCATACTTCTAGTTGTAACGAGTCTTTGTGTGCGTAACATCAGCACCGCCCGGCAAGATCATTGTTTCTTTATATTAAACTAGCAGCGCCCCGCGGTTTTACCCGCGTTGTGCCCGTTCCCGTGGGAATTTCGGGAATTTTTTTACATAAAAACCTTCCTCTTGAATCACTCTACCTATTACAAAAAACCGCATCAAAATCCGTTGCGTAATTTTAAAGATTTAAGCATACAGACAGACAAACAGTGTGACAGACACGAAAAAGAGACGACTTTATTTTATACTATGTAGTGACTAGCCACGCCCCGCGGTGTAACCCGCGTTGTATCGGTTCCCGCGGGAATTTCGGGATAAAATGTACCCCATGTGTTATTCTGATGTATAACCTATATTACTGTAAAGTTTCACCGAAATCCGTCCAGTAGTTTCTACATGAAAGAGCAACAAACATCCATACGTACTTATACGTACTTTCGCATTTATAATATTAAGTAGGAAGTAGGATTCATTTGACAATATACCCAAGAACTTCGAATAATCATCGAATGACTTACTGGTTTCTTAAGTTTAAGCGAACACTACTCATTTTGAATTGAAAGTAGGCCGAAGGGGGGCCGTAACGTCAAATAAAAATGTAAAATAAAGCGAAATGCATCAGTAAACGTAGTTTCAATTCAATATCGAATGTCTTGTCCAATAAAAGATTGTACGTACATGTACTATACTCGTAAGTTATAGTCTATAACTCTATAACAAGTATGACTCGGGGGCGCTCTTGACATAAAACTACCATATTAATTCCCGCGGGAATTTCGGGATAAAATGTATCCCATGTGTTATTCTAATGTATAAATTATATTACTGTAAAGGTACGTTAGTACATATAACTCAATGGTAAACCTACTCTAATTGTGCACTAACGTCCGTACTCAGAGACGTCAAATGATAAAGGGATAATCCTTAAAAGGGATTTAATGAGTTATTTTGACAAGTGATTTAATGAACGTGTGGCGTCGAATTATTTATAGGAATAATAGCTCGCCACTTCATCAACCCGCTCCTCTCAACGCTCCGCTCATCACCGTATGGCGGCCTCACACGCGCGCCGACCGGCCGGCACCGCCGCCCGCGCCGCATCCCAGTCAGACCGCTAGCGAGGCTCGTTCGAAGCACCCGCGTACAACTTGCTGTGACGACCTCCACACTCGTTCGTCTCCACGTGTTATTTTATTTAAACTAAATTACAAAGACAGTGAGATCTAGAATTTATGTGAACTGTGATTCGTGCCTGGTTTGACTGATGAGGTATGTGCAGTGAGTCAGTGTACATATAATATACTGTTTGGACAGCTTTATGTAGGCTGTGATTCTATGTCTGATAAACAATATACGACGTTAAAATACTATTGGTCTACATTTATTTCGTCCATAAACGTTTCCGTGTGTAAATGTAAAATCCAACTGTTTCCTGTTGTAATGACTACAATATACTCGTATAGTGTCGCCATCTATGTTGTGGTATGTGCAAAATATAGTTTTCAAATAAATCAGTCTGTTGTCTACCTCGGACCACGTAGTTTTATTATAGGTTATGGGCCGCTCGCTCATAAGTAATCGCGTTTTTTGTTTTTAACCAGTATTTTGCAGTTTAAGCAAGTGTTAAAAAGACAATTTTGAGACGTGATTGAACTGTGTCGTGACGGATTGTTATCAGAATCGCAGTGACTAGTTTAGTGTATCGTAGTTTAAAATGTCGACGAACTCTCTAGTCAACGTTCCTAAGTTAACAGGACGCGATAATTACAGCGAATGGTGTTTCGCGGCAGAAAATTTCTTAATCCTGGAGGGTATGAAGCATTGTGTGCAACAAGATGCCGGAAAAGAAATAAAAAATGCAGACGAGGAAAAAACTAAAGCTAAATTGATAATGACCATTGACCCGTCTTTATACGTACACGTGAAGAGTGTTAAAACTTCAAAACAATTGTGGGAAAAGCTAAAACAGTTATTCGACGACAATGGATTCTCCCGAAGGATAAGTCTACTGCGGAATTTGATTTCGATTCGCTGAGAGAATTGCAGTTCGATGACGTCTTATGTGACGCAGATTATCGATACAGCACAGAAACTCAGTGAAACAGGGTTCGAAATTAATGATGAGTGGACAGGATCATTGCTGTTGGCGGGATTGCCTGATCGTTTCTCCCCTATGATCATGGCAATAGAGCATTCTGGAATTCCTATAACGGCAGATTCCATCAAAACAAAATTGCTGGACATGGATTTGCCGAATCACGACGAGAGTGAAGTTAGCGGTGCTTTTGCCATTCGTTCAAAGTTCAAAGGAAAACCAAATACTAATTTTTCTATGGCCCGAAAAAATGATGTTGGCAACACTGGTTTATCAAAGTCACTGTCAAACGTCAAGAAAATAAAGTGTTATCGATGTAAACAAATCGGTCATTACAAAAATCAGTGTACAAATAACGAAAACTACTCGTCCAATCAGACAAATATGGAAAGAATGCAATCTAACGCATTTAGCGCAGTGTTTCTGAGTGGAAACTTTAGTAAAGATATTAGTTTTCGCCTCTGGTGGCTTATACGAAGCAGACGTGTGTTAAAAATTATAATAATTATTAAATATTGAGATAAGCGAAAGTAATAACTGAGTGCATACAGTTAAAGTCCAAAACACTTCTACTGGGTTAATATAAATTAGTTATCTAACAAGTGAGTGATAGTGACCGGAGCGCGCACGCAGCGCCCGTCACCCCCTCGAGTAAAGAGCACCGCCTCTTATTTTTCGTTTCGTTCGCACACTTGCAACGCAACAACAATGAGCGTGCAAAGATCGCCACCTGGCACATTAACGCGCGCTAGCGGGAGCGAGAGCGGATCTGCACCAAACCTAAGCATGACGGCCCCCAATGAAGAAGAACTGTATATAAACTCTAAGAAACGGCGTTTCGAACGTTCCATCGAACTAAATTACAGAGAAGATTTTGCCAATCTCAGGTCAGAAATTTTTGATTTTTTCAAAGATTTTGCAAAGAAGCACGAGGAGAACATGCATTTTATAAAAGAAGAAATTATCATAATCAAGGAGGAAATCACAACAATAAAATCAGTGTCAGAAAACTGTAGCTCCCAGCTACAGCAAATGGCTATTGAAATGGAACATTTAAAATCGAACAACAAGGATACACAGGAGAGAATAAAAGTTATCGAGACTGAATTGGCAGTCTTAAAGAGTACAAATAACAGCGGAATGTACGAACCGCCCGTCGCTTGCCAACAAAACCTCATCCGGGAGCTCAAAGAACAATGTGAACGAGAAAAAAATATAATTTTTACTGGAATACCCGAAATAGTAAATAAACAATTCAATAGTAGACAAACACATGATTTCGAAGAATGTAGTAAGTTGATTATGTTACTAAACCAAAACTGCCCAAAGCCAATCAAATCTATGCGACTGGGCAAATACACTCCAGGGAAAGACCGTCCGATAAAATTGTGTTTTAACTCAGCTGATATACCCGCATTACTTTTAAAAAACAAAACCCTACTACCAGATAATATACGTATCTACCGCGACCAGACCCCAACACAACACGAATACTTGCGTAAATTAAAGGATGAACTAAAGGCTCGAATGAACAATGGAGAAAACGACTTGTTTATAAAGTATTTCAATGGTATACCGAAAATAGTCGTATACAGGGCAGCTAAACAAAAAAACTAATACGTGCACCTATACATAATTCATCACACACAGAGACAATCAGTCATTACGTAATAAATAAGTATGAAGACATACCTACGAAACCATCATCGCTACGTTTCTTTTACGCTAACTTAAGAAGTATACGAACTAAAGGGAAATTCGACGAGATTAAATGCATAATCAGATCAATCTCGAGAACAACGCACTTTTTGATTTTCACAGAAACGCATATTACATCTGAAGAAGATGCCAAAATATACCATCTACCAGACTATACGCATATTTATAACTATAGGAAAGAGAACAAAGGGGGTGGTGTCTCAATCTATGCACACAAAAGTATTAATGTTGAAATTACCGAAGATTTATACGAAAATGGGAACGATTACCTGTGGATATACTCGAGTAAACTGTCACTGAATATCGGAGTAATTTACAAACCAGTGGGTGATTCAGATGTGGATACGTTCTTGGACATTTACTCTAACCAACTGGAGCGTCGAAAAAGATCAGTAGTATTTGGGGATTTCAACATAGACCTGCTAAAGAAAGAAACATACGTTAAAAAATACACTAATGGGATAAAAGACAGTGGATATGAAATACTAAATAGAATCGAGCCAGCCTATTGCACACGAGAAACAGAAACAACAAAAACAATTCTAGACCATATCTGTAGTAATATAAACAACCATTTTTTCAATCTATCAATAATAGAATCGTCATTGTCAGACCATAAACAGCTATACCTAGAAATTGGTAAATTAGGACCGCAAGAAAAACGCTAAGTACAGTACACAGTGCTTGATTACAAGAACCTTTGCCAAAGCATACAGGACGTGCCAGGGATCAAGAGTACTGACGACTATGCTACATTAGAGAACTTTATTAAATACCAGATCGAACACAATAAGAAACATAAGATTAAAATAATGAATTTACCGCAACAAGACTGGATTAATAAAACTATACTTGATTCTATAAATCTCAGAAATTGTTTATGGAAACAGACAAAAAGTGATCCCAAAAATGAAGATGTAATAAATAAATTTAAGGAAGAACAGCATAATGTGGAAATGCTAATTGAAACTTGTAAAAATAAGTATTACTTCGACATGTTCAATAACGTTGTTAATAAACCCAAAAAAATGTGGAAAGTAATTAATGATTTGGCAATGAATAAAATCAAGGAAGAAAGTATTCCCTCAAAGCTATACTACGGACGTTAACAACTGAGTCGTGGGGCCATAAACGTCAGTTGAGATAGGAATGTGCCACGTGCTAAACTTGTTATCGATAAAATTTGCTACCTGTATTGGGTTACTGTGACCCCTATTAGCGCTCGCTTATCGCTAGCTTCTGATTGGTCGTAACTCGTAAGATCACGCCGCCGTGTTATCATAATCACAGTGTTGTTGTTTTTCTATAAATACTTGTGGCTTATGATGCATTTAACATTTATAAAACAACTTTCGTCCAATCTCGTCGCCCACAATGAATAATTTATTTTCTAACGTAGATCTCCAGAAGTTACAAGGCGATGTTAACTCTCAAACTCAGACAGTGATTCATAACGTATTTCTGTTTTTAAATGAAATTAAAAGTGACCCTAAAACACTAGATTTAATAAATTTCAATAAGCCACGTGAAATGGCAGCACTTATTTGTGGTGTCAGTAGAGCAACGATAGACCGAATAAAGACTGAAGTATCGCAATCAGGCAGTCCCTGCCACCCACGAGCAAATTTTAAGAAGGCGGTTAGTGTAACTAATTTTGACAACTTTGATAGAAGTGTATTGAAGATCACGATTGCTTCATTTTATGAGAACGGAGAGTACCCATCAGTAAAAAGAATAATAGAAAAATACCAAGAGCGAATGCCAGACTTTAAATGCGGACCAACTTCAATGAAAACCATTTTAAAAGAGATTGGCTATAAATTTAGAAAAAATGCTGAAGGACGAAAATTCTTAATGGAAAGAAGTGACATTGTTTGTGCTAGAATGGACTTTTTGAGAAAATTAGACAAATTGCGGAAAACTAATGATCAGAGGCCGCGATTCTATCTCGATGAGACATGGGTGAATCAGAACCACTCAAGAAAACGCATGTGGCTTGGAAGTAATGATGAAGGTGGCTTCAAGAACCAGCCAGTGGGAAAAGGGCAAAGGCTTATTGTTTGCCACGCTGGATCTGCGAAGACTGGTTTTGTACCGGAAGCAAAAATGGTGTTTAAAGCTGTCAAATCAAATAATGCTGACTACCACACGGAAATGGACGGTGAAACATATATGGCTTGGTTTTCTGACCTATTGAATGTTCTCGAAGAGCCTTCGGTTATCATCATCGATAATGCAAGCTATCATTCGATACAGCTTGAAAGGATACCAACATCAAATACGAAGAAAGGAGATATACAAGAATGGTTGAAGAAGAAAAATATACATTTTGAAAATTGGGAAATAAAAGAGGAGCTATTAAGAAGAGTGAAAGCTAGCAACCCACAGAAAATATATGTTATAGATAACTTGGCAAATGAACGGGGCCACGAAGTCATCAGATTACCTCCTTACCACTGTCAATACAACCCGATAGAATTGATCTGGGCCCAGGTCAAGGGACAAGTGGCTTCGGAAAATAACACGTTCAAGATAGCAGATGTCGAAAACCTCCTTCACAAAGCCATTGATAACATTACACAGGAAACCTGGATTAAGTGTGTGAGGCATGCCGAGGATCTTCAAATCGCAGACTTACAGAAAGCCACTATAAGAGACCAAGCACCATTCATAATCAATTTACAGGATGATACAGAAGATGAAGATTCCGATGAAGAAGAAGAATAAAATTTTATTTAAATAATATTTATTGTTAAATAATCTTAAATGTTAATATTAACCTTTATTGTTAAGACATTATTTGTAAAATATTTGTTTTTCAAATGTTTTTTTCTATTAATTATTCTTAATTCTCATTTTTTTGATCTCATTTGACAATTATGTACGTAATTATACCATACATAAACATAAATATTAATATAAACTTCTTTAGTTAAATTGTATTATTTTCCTTGTCCTTTCCTTTCCTTTTTATGATAAACATATCATATATAATAACATTAATGACAAAGGGCACTTTTCAGAGCCACAATACGATCTAGTATGTTTCTATTTGATTTTTTTTAGTATCGATATGCGCCTACAACCATCTTACGCACATCACTATGCTGCTCCATAGGACCTACGAGTGCGAGCGAGAAAAGAATAGACAAATGATTTATGGCCTGACGACTCAGTTTTAAACGTCCCTACTATAGTTATTGACTCAAAAACAGTAGTTGATGGAAATGAGGTATGTAATGAATTTAATAGTTTCTTTTCATCAGTCGGGACAAAATTAGCAAATGCAATACCACTGAAATACCACAGTGATACGGACGATACTTTCATTGAAAGCGGATTGAGTGAACTAACACCCTGCACGGTAGATGAAGTTAGTAAAATAATAGACAACTTAAAATCGAACACTAGCACCGGATTAGACGGAATTAGCACTAAAGCAATTAAATGCCTAAAGAATTATATTGTTGAACCCTTAACAAATTCAATTAATAAATGCTTAAGTATAGGAGTCTTTCCAGATTCTCTTAAACTAGCAAAAGTAACTCCGATACACAAGTCAGGGAGTAAATCAGATCCAAGTAACTACAGGCCAGTATCTGTTTTACCTACTATTTCTAAGATCTTTGAGAGAGTCATTTATAATCGTCTTATTAAGTTTTTAAATGAGAACAATGTCCTAATGGATGAAAAATATGGTTTTCGTTCCCAATCTAGTACAATTTCTGCCACAATTGATCTGATTAGTCAAGCTAGAATCCAAATAGATATCAAAAACTATGTACTTGCAATTTTTATTGATATAATGAAAGCATTTGATTCCGTAAGTCATAGAAAGCTGTTAAAGAAGCTAAAAAGCATTGGTATTACAGGCACAGCTCTTAAAATGTTTGAATCCTACTTGGCAAATAGGCGTCAAATCGTAAAAATAGGTGATTTCACAAGTAATGAACAAAATCTGGATGAATTTGGAATCCCGCAGGGCTCAATTCTAGGACCAGTATTATTTTTACTATACCTAAATAAGCTAAATAAAATAGGTCTTAAAGGACACCTTAAGCTTTTTGCAGATGACGCATGTTTATTTTATTTCGGCAAATCTCTTTGTGACTTACTAGCTGACGCTCAAGCTGATTTGAATAAACTGAATGAATGGCTCCTACACAATTTATTAACAATCAACACATCGAAAACTCATTTCATGATAATAACAGCTAAAAATAAGCCCATCCCAGAATTTACACCCTTGCATATAAATAATCAAATCATACATCGATCATACCAGGAAAAGTATTTGGGACTAATAATAGATGACAAGCTCACATGGAAGGCACACATTGAGAAAGTTAAATTAAAACTAAGATCAGCATTAGGAATTTTACGAAAAGTAACAAATTGCATACCAAAAAACGTTAAAACCATAATATATAATTCATAAGTCAAATCTCATATGGAGTACCTAATAGAAATCTGGGGGTCCGCGGCAAATAGCAACTTAAAATCATTACAGAGAATACAAAATAAAATAATAAAGGTATTATACCACTTCAAATATGACTCGCCAACAACTGAAATATACAGAAAATCTAAAATCTTTAATTTACAACAACTATATATATACAAAACAAGCATCCTAATTAAAAATATATACTGTAAAAAAATTAAATCTAATTTAAAACTTGAAAGGAAGGTATCGAAATACAGCTTACGAAACAAAAATAAAATAAAACTAATTAAACCGAGAACTAATTACGGGAAAAAATCAATATTGTTTGAGGGAGTACAGTTCTATAATAAACTACCCAATGAGATCAAGGAATGTGAAACTGTAAATTCCTTTAAAAGTAAACTCAAGTTATATGTTGCCAATCTTTAACTACTTAAATTTTAACTTTAATAAAACAAACTAATACCTACTAATATAAATAAGTACTAACTTTTTTATTATACTCTTTTTAATATACTCCTTTTATGTTATTTTTTATTTATCTTTTTTGTTACTAACTTAAGGCACCAGAGGTGCGTAACTGTACTAACACTAAATTTTTAAATCTCATTTTAAATGAACACTATGTTTTTATGAGAAATAAAGATCTTTAAACCTAAGATGAGTGGTATATCGATTCAGGCGCAAGTGTACATCTTACAGCTGTTGAAACTGCTAAAATTGGTAAAAAATTATAAAAATTAAAGATTTGTTTTAATTTCGTAAAGATTGTATTACGAGCATATTACGAGATCAATATGAAATAAAAATATATTTCGATCATTTTGTTTTTATTTGTTACCTACTTAAATCACTACATAGTATAAAATAAAGTCGTCTCTGTTTCGTGTCTGTCTGTCTGTATGCTTAAATCTTTAAAATTACGCAACAGATTTTGATGCGGTTTTTTGTAATAGGTAGAATGATTTAAGAGAAAGGTTTTTATGTAAAAAAATTTAATTGGCGTGCGCTACTAAATCTATTGATGATACACAAAAACAATGTTCTACACAATCAAAGTACATATCATTGCAAACAAATAAGTTCGCGAGGGCATATGTCTAACTATTATAGTTAAGCCACAATAACCGTTTTTAGTTAAAATTAATTAGTTAAAAAAGGAGTGTAATTTTAAGTTGATGATATTCATATGATGATATGAATCTACATCAAAATAAATGGCTCTACAATCAAGGTTAATTATGTTTCTTTGTATACCTCTTTAAATTATTAAAATCGGACAGTTAGTTAACTCTGAAGTTATGATGAGAAATATCACTACATATTATAAAATAAAGTCGTCTCTGTTTCGTGTCTGTTTGTCTGTATGCTTAAATCTTTAAAATTACGCAACGGATTTTGATGCGGTTTTATGTAATAGGTAGAGTGATTCAAGAGGAAGGTTTTTATGTAAAAAATTCCCGAAATTCCCACGGGAACGGGCACAACGCGGGTAAAACCGCAGGGCGCTGCTTACAAAATAATAATGCTCGATGGCGGGTCTCTTATGGCTACTTACTGTTTCGTGCGGTCAAAGCGCGCGGGGATATACCTACCTACGAACTACGAACGACGAAGACGCGCTATGTAGGTATTATCCCGAATTCTTCCTCACATGAAATCTTGATTGTGTATACATATATACTCGCGCGAGACATGTAATATTTTATCCCCAATTTCCCACTTGAAATTTTGATTGTGTATATTCCTGCGGGAGACACGCAATGTTTTATCCCGATTTTTCTACATGAAATCTTGCTCTTTTTCAATATACGCGAGTGTTCAAATTAATTTACTTCTCTTGTTTAAAAACGCGGTTCTAAGTCTTTTGTAAGCACGAGGACCTCTCTAGACCGTTACTCAATGCAATATGGCTGTTCTCCCGAGGGTCCAGTCAATTTATACCGATGCAATTCATTGATTTGTCTGGAGTCTGGGACATGCGCGGTCCGTCAAGATTTTCTGCGCGGCGTAGGGTTGTCACAGCAAAAAAAAAACATTTAAAACAATTAGACGCTTTTTATTTTTCAAACGATTTCAAAATAGGAGAATGTTTTTCTATTCAACCGTATATATGTTGTTTTACTTTATGATTATTCAAATCAAACGAGCTTTAAAAAAAAGTGTTTTGTAAAAAAATACTATATCTATATTCCATTTTTTTACGAGTTACAATACAAACAATTATAACTGATTTTTTTGCCAAAAAAACAAGTAAAAAGATCATTAATTTGCAAAATATGTTTACAGACAGACATCGGGGCACACTGAATAAAAGCTTGTAAAAGCTTCGACTGGATGGATGATGGATGTACGTACGGTATGTTTGTTACTTTTTCACAATAAAACTAATGTGCCTCGAGTGTGAGTTTTTCTAACTTTACTACTGCGTTTACGTTTCGTAAAAATTTTATGAAAACCGAGAAAGCGCCTCTCGCGGATGAATTGTGAAACTCAGAATGTGAGTGTAAGTTTTAAACGCAAACTATATAGTTAGAATAAACGCAACGGGCGCGTAAATAGGGCGTTTTTGACACTTGACGCGAGTGTGAGCAGCCATTTTGACACTTCGTAATACTTTGTATAGTAAACTAAAGTTGACGCGATAGTTAAGTCTCTCACCTTCATATTTATTAGTGAATGTCAGTCAGTTGAGAAGTAGTGTTCATTGAAGCTCATTGAAGTTTAAACTAATAATGGCTAGTCGATTTTACCTGGCTTGGAGGATGTTATCCTTAGCTCGGACCCAAGAAGAACGCAATAATTTGCGGTCATTGCGGGTGAAGCAGCGAAATTTATTTAATCCTATAAATCTTCCGGACCATGAGTTCGAAAAACCTATCGCCTATCGAAGGATGCATTCACACGTTTATGCCAAGATTTAAGGAGATACACTGACTTAAGGTCCTCTCAACGAATTATCTTGGAAAATAAGGAACTTACCTACTATAATTATTTTACAGTTTAATGTCGAAGTAAATGATCAATAAAGCACATAATTATCACATGTTTGACGCAGGTTCTCGTGGCACTGTATTTTTATGTACATGGGTCATATCAGAGGCCTACAGGAGTCGCCAAGAATATATCTCAAAAGATGTGCAGTGTATATATTGATGAAGTGACCAAAGCTCTAATACATCCTCGTATGTTGAATAAATATTTTCATTTCCTTGATACTACTTCAGCCAGGCAGGAAATTAGTCACAGGTAGGTGAAGTGTGATGTTAAATAGTTCAGAGAAAGGGCAATATAATTATTTTAAACTCTTTAACCCTAGATTTTACACAAAATTTGGATTACCAGGAGTGATTGGATGCATAGACGGTAGTCATTTCCATATATTTTGCCCCCCAAAGGAAGAGGAACATTTATTCTATAGTCAAAAACATTACCATTCCTTGAACGTGCAAATGGTAAGTAATACAAAAATCATTGAAGTTTAAACTCGATATCAATATTTTATTATTAATATGTCGGCAACACAGCGATATTTACCCCACTTCTGATATCGGGGACATGTCACATTAGGATAAGTACGAGCATTATACTGTCAATACAACATCAGATATCTTAGGATTCCTAGGTCTTGGTCTTGAAATAATAACTCACAGGACTTCATTACAATGACATTGCTTGTATTTTACACAAGATCATCATGGATTACAGATTACAGTTAGGATACGTCTAGATTCAATTAATTGATGGAACCTAAACGACCTCCCTTCACCCCATAGTCGTCCTGTCCACGCCATAGAATATCTTTTCCTAATCCTATACTCGATTCGCATTACGATCGTGATGTCGTCAACCCATCATTCCTCCAATCTACGTTTCCCATCTAATCACCATCCAACCATCTCCATTCCTCCCATAACCTTCAATGTACTCCATCTTTACCTATGATAGACTCACTCCCTCACTGCCACAGACCACCAAACAAACTCACATCCCTCTATCGAACAACTGTCATAGTGCGTAACACCACAGACTTAACATAGTCTACTCTCATACCACAGACTACACCACGAAGGTAGAATTCACGTCACGGAATAACAACACTACAGATTCCATCAGTCAGCTGAATTTACAAACTACTCTTAAACTTCTATAGCTTGATTATACGTCCATCTCCGACACGGCCATCCTGCTGCACACGTCCTCGTGTGTTAATCTGCAACCAAAAATCACGAGAGAACAATTCCGCTCGGCCTTACCTCTTATCCATGGCCAATATTGGGGATCTAGCCTTCATTGGCTCTCAATTTATTAAATAGGACCTTACTCTATTAAACTTTCTTTTATTATTACTAACTATGATTACTAACAACTCAAATTCAGATTAATAATATGATCAAATAGCGTAAGAAATCACAAAGTAAATTATGATAACGTTTCATCTACCAAAACCCTGAGGCCAGTAATAGTGACAGACTCTGGTTCATTATTCACACACAATCAACAATTTAATCACAATTGATTTACTACTGAGCTTTTATTCGTGGTCACAACACAAGATTTAGCAAACGCATTTGCCCTTTATGCACTTCCATTTTGGAATGCCGAGTCGTCCCATGACTCTACGGTCTTCGCTACCAGGCAAGACCCGACCACACTACCCAGAGCTACCGCCTACTGCCTACCCACGGACTACTACAAGTAGTAGACACCGATTTCTAACGGGCTACAGCTACGGTACTCTGGTGCGGTCTCAGACTGACCCACCGACATAAAACCCAGTAACAATTAACAACTTAGTCAACCTCACTGTCTCCACCTTCATCTGAGCTGTTACCTGCCCCACAGGCATCTTCCTAACACGATCATGTGCATACTTGTAAGTACGTTTAGAGTTCAAAGCTTTCAACGTGTAACGATCACCATCGTTCGGTCACTCCTGACCTAATTAACTACTTCAACGAAAGACTTAGTAAAGCTCAAACTATTATTCTTTTCCAATGAACAAATTTAACTACCTCAATATTCATAATCACATTGCTTATCTAAACATAATACTAGAACATCGACAGGCACAAGTACCCATTAAAAATGAAATTAATCTCAAATCAAAGTAAAAGTCAAGTGTGTGTGTCTCTATTGTCCGGCTATCCCCGTAGCCCTAATACGCAGTCATCCCTGTGACTGGCTGTCATCCCAGTGATCACCCATAACCCCGATCATCCCTGTGATCAGCCACTCTCGTGATCATCCCAGTGATCACCCATGACCCTGATCATCCCTGTGATCAGCCACTCTCGCGATCATCCATAGCTCTGATCATCAATGCTATGTAACACATGAATACTAGGTACCACGTCATTTTCAACTTTAACTTCAATAGACATCAATCTCAAATGCACATTACAATATGAGCCATGAGTAAGTAACAGTAAGCTTGTCTAGTCACGTCTAGTCACGGCAACCAGCCGACGAGCAATCACATTGCTCAACAACACACGGTCTCAGCAGACCACTCCACAGTACGGTCAATCCAGACCACGACCATCGCCGAGTTCGAACATTGAACTCAATAAGTCACATAGTCACATAGTCACATAGAAACCCTTACTCATAATCTCATATTTTACAACGGGATAAACATCCAAAATACTTTCAATAAGCTTTCTACTTTATCAAGTGGTACGAAGATTCACTACAAAACTCTCAATGTTAACTGACTCAAATATCACAAAATAGCTCACCGGATATTTCCCAACTAAGATACTTCAATACGCCAATTCATGCCAATCATTACCGCAATACATCACCAATTTAACGTCCAATGTGAATTTGTCGTGATAGATTCTTGAATAATTTGGAATGCCGCAATCCCTCATATTCCTCAGGTAACAGGATTGAGAAGAGAACCACGTTCTACCCAGGACGAGGTTCATCAATGCTCACAATAATTACCAGCATTGCACCAACATGAAAATAAGAAAACATATTAGAACATATCACAGTACGTACAAGATTAAACTTGACTCTTTCGGAAGCTCATAATTACCTTTTTAACTCCACAATAGAGTAGAAAACTAACTATACTCACAGAACATTCCAACTTTTGTAACCAATTCCAAAACAAACATAACGTAAAGCGCCACCGTCATCGGGATGATGATTCAGACATATCTCTGAATACTACGAGCTTCATAATCCAGGGGAAGGTACATGAATTGCAATCTCATCGTCGTCGTCACCGTCGCCGTCGCCGTCGCCGTCGATAATATGCACTAAAGAGCTCAGCTTGCAGCTCTCAATATTCTTTCATCTTATCATAAACCACGGAGCTAATTTTGAACTATTCCAGTAACGAATAACAAATCTTAAATTTCTTTCTCAAAATATAAGAAGCCATTTTTCCATCAACGCCGTAGTTATGTGGACTACATCGTTTATGTTTCGTCCACCCGTGGGAATATAGCATCCAAATTTCAAATAACACAATCCATGGCGATATGATATTTAGCACCAATCTCTCAGTTGCTATGGTGAAATTTATCATTCTCTGCTCGAGGCTCAGTGGTGGGCAATAGCGATCTTTATCATTCTCTGCTAAACGCTCGGTGGGCAATAGCGATCTTTATCCCACTTCTGATGTCAGCAACAGAGCGATATTTACCCCACTTCTGATATCGGGGACATGTCACATCAGGATAAGTACGAGCATTATACTGTCAATACAACATCAGATATCTTAGGATTCCTAGGTCTTGGGCTTGAAATAATAACTCACAGGACTTCATTACAATGACATTGCTTGTATTTTACACACGATCATCATGGATTACAGATTACAGTTAGGATACGTCTAGATTCAATTAATTGATGGAACCTAAACGACCTCCCTTCACCCCATAGTCGTCCTGTCCACGCCATAGAATATCTTTTCCCTATTTTATACTCGATTCGCAATACGATCGTGATGTCGTCAACTCATCATTCCTTCCATCTACGTTTCCAATCTAATCACAATCCAACCATCCCCATTTCTTCCATAAACTCTAATATACGCCATCTTTTTATATCATAGACTATCCTCCCTCTATCCAACAACTATCATAGTGCTCAACACCACAGACTTAACCCAGACTATTCTCATACCACAGACTACACCACGAAGGTAGAACTCACGTCACGGAATAACAACACTACAGATTCCATCAGTTAGCTGAATTTACAAACTACTCTTAAACTTCTATAGCTTGATTAAACGTCCTCTATCAAACTAGTGTTGCCATCCCCGCATCGACCTCACCCAAGCTACCCGCTTGACGTTTCTGAACGTAAATAGAATGACTGACAGATCAACTGACAGCTTGATTAAATTGACTACAGACTAAAAATAATGTAGTGACGTAATAAACCGCTATCTGGTGTGGCGCCACTGATGTTACGCTCCGACATAATATCTATTTTCTTAGTAAATATTTACGAGCATATTCAAATTTTATTCTAAAATTACTAATAACAAAACAAAAAGTATCAGGTTATACTGGGGTTAGATCTCACAAGATCTATGCTTAGCGTGATATCAGTAGACCCACTGTCGAACTGGCTACGCACTACCTTACGTCACATCTTAAATTTTTGCATTACGTGCTAAACGCTTGCGCCACATGTGCTTGCGCTGCGGTGAACATCGCAAGCATTGAGAATAATAAACAAACATAATGTTATCAGCGACCCGCACCTACCACACATATAAACACTTTCACGTATTGTATTGTATACTTTATAACGTTTAAATGTTTGCGTTGAAACAAGTCAAACATGATACACTCTAATACGCGCTTGTTCGGCTTCAACCTATTGTAAACGTAAATATGCTAATGGATTTATGAACGTTCACTGTACATATTTCTACTTAGAGTCTGGTCTACAATGATTTTTATAATCTGTATTGTTAAATCCGAGTAATGTCATTCAACTAAACCTATCCATCAATGTCATAAAAAAAAATTCTTCACGATTTTTGTTCGACGTAGCCCCTCTAGTACGTAGTACATATAACTCAATGCTTAGATCCAAGAAATACAATAATGTGAACTTGTCAATCAATTGGCGAAAATACTTGTAGAATCTACAATAAGAGATGCTGCCTTTTAAAATTAATATCCCTTGTTTATTACTCTCATTATAATATGTATTACTTTTGTTTCAGTCACACATAACTGTTAGTTCTCAGTCACCAAGTCACCAATGATGACCCCAGTGGGTAACAATGCAACTACCAGCGGATCTCATGCAGTTGTATTTATCTACCAAGCACCTCCAGCAAGCCTCATCTCAAAAATATCAATGTGATGCATAGGCATAGGTGTTCTACAAGCATAAGAACGGAGGTGAATAGTCACCTCCGTTCTTATGCTTGTAGAACACCAGAATATTGTCAAATGTGTAAGAGATGAAACCTATTCACAATTTAAGAGACTGTAAATACAATCATTGTGGTTGGATTCCGCCGAGCAGAAAATAACCACAACAAAAGAAAGGAATTCGTCCATTGAAATCAAATTTTGTGGATAACATTTTTCGACATTTTCCGACATTTTTCGATTTTTCGAGTTAATAAGTTAGACTGTAAGGTTATTAACCATTGTATGCCTGATGCCACATTTAAGGATATTCTTGTAGTGTAATGAAACGACCGAGCCTGGTTAAACACTCATATATTAATCTTGAAGGTACTTTTACAACATACCCCGAACCTACCCACAACATCTTTCCCTTTTATTAAGAAAGATATAAGTACTCAATTATACTAATAAACTAAAGATATACTTAACTATTTTTAAACATAACTATTTGATTTGACTATCTTAAACATACATATTTATCTACCAGACATAACTCTATTTATTAACTTTGCTTCGGAGAAATGGAGGCGAATATTCAAAACTTACCCCCAATTCTCTACTCGGCTCATACTCATCTTCCTCACCCGATATGTACACCTCATCATCCTCATCTGATATGACAATAGGACTATGCAGTTTTTTACCACCTTCAGCCAGGCTACTATCAGGCGCATTCTTAATCAAATGTCGTCGGTTGCGTCGATATATACCCATTCTATTTTTTACTATATAAGAACGCGGAGTGGACGCTTTTTCCATGATGGTGCCACGCACTTTCTTGTTATTATGTTCTAGCATGATGACGTCATCGCCGACATTTAATTCAGGCAGCGCTTTACAATGTTGATCATACCAATTTTTACTGTTTTTCTGCTTTTCTAATAGCTTTTTATGCTGTGATTTATTATTACAATTAGGTTTTAATAAATCTGGATGCACTGGCAGTGTACAATTCAATCGCCGTCCCATCATGAGTCGTGCAGGAGAATCCAAATTTTCTCGTGGTGTGTTTCTATAGCTTAACAAATTTAAATAAAAATCTGTGTTACTATCTATAGATTTTTTTAACAGTTTTTTAACAGTCTGCACCGCCCTTTCGCTTTTACCGTTTGATTGGGCATAATACGGAGACGATGTAATGTGATTGAAATGCCATTCATTTGCAAACTTTTTAAAATTATAGCATGAATACTGTGAACCATTATCACTTATAACCGTTTCAGGAATCCCATAACGAGCAAAATTTTCTTTTAGTGCTGTTATTATAGATTTCGCGGACGTATCTCTCAAATAACTAACTTCAAAAAATCCAGAAAAATAATCTATTAAAATCAAATATGTTTTCTTACCATATTCAAATAAATCAGTTCCAACTTTATTCCAAGGGATCTCTGGTATGGGAATCGGAATCATTGGGTCTTTACCCGGTTTGTTTGAATTCTCCTGACACGCTTTACATTTCCTTACATAATTTTCCATATCTTTTGTTATACCTGGCCAAAACAACACTTCCCGCGCACGTCTTTTACAACGATCAATGCCTAGATGTCCCTGATGAATCAATTTTAACATTTCGCTTCTTAATGAGTCTGGAATCAGTACTTGTTTATTCTTAAAAATAACACTATCTACACAATATAATTCATCCCGAATAGACCAAAAATACCACAAGTCATTTGGTACATTATATTTATGATTAGGCCAACCTTTGTTAATATAAAAAAGCAATTTTTTTAACACTTCATCCTTGTTTGTCTCCTGTTTTACAAGAGAGAGTTTATTCTGGGACATTGGGATATTACTAATTATCATTTTAACCTGATTTAAAGTTGCATTACTAATTTTATCATCATACAAGTCAGGAAGAGGCGCGCGTGATAATGTATCAGGTATGTACATAAATTTTCCAGGCTTATAAATAATTGACAGATCATAACCCTGTAATTTTAACATCATGCGCTGCAAACGTGCTGGGATCGAATCCAGAGGCTTTTTAAAAATACTTTCCAGTGGTTTGTGGTCCGATTCAACAATTACCCCAGTTTTTCCATAAATATATTGATGGAATTTTTCACATGCAAAAACGATCGCAAGTAGCTCTTTTTCAATTTGGGCATACCTAACTTGTGTTTCGGTGAGCGTGCGCGAGGCGTACTCGACTGGCCGGCCGCGCTGCAGCAGCACGGCGCCGAGCGCCACGCTGCTCGCGTCCACCGACAGTACCACCGGCCCATCAACATCATACAATTCTAAAACCGGTGCATTGCATAATGCGTTTTTTAGATTGTCAAACGCGACCTTATGACCCATTTCCCAACACCATGCGACATCTTTTTTCAATAACCTAGTAAGAGGAAATGTGAGATCCGAATAATTAGGTATATATCTAGATAGATAATTAACTACTCCTAAAAATCGTTCCAAGCTCTTGCGATCCGTTGGTTCAGGCATATTTTTTACTGCTCTTATTTTTTCAGAATCTACCTTCATTCCGTCTTTGTTAAAGACATGACCTAAATACCTCACCTCCTCTACTCCTATTCTACATTTACTTTTATTGAATTTTAAATTAATCTCTCGAGCCCTCTTAAATAATTCATTTAATCTCAAATCATGCTCACGCTTGGTACTTCCCCAACATATTATGTCATCGATGAATGATTCTACTCCTTGTAAACCTTCTAAGAGCTGTTTTATCTTGGCATGGAACACTTCTGGGGCACAGTTAATGCCAAAAGGGAGGCGTAAGTACTGGAACCTTCCAAAAGGGGTGTTAAATGTACATAAATCAGCACTCTCTTTATCTAGTTTCACTGACCAGAACCCAGAGTTAGCGTCTAAAACCGAAAAATATTTAGCGCCATGAAGTTTGGTAGCTAATTCATTTATTGTTGGCAACTGATAATGTGCGCGTTGTATAGCTACGTTGAGGGGCCTCGGATCTAAACACACACGTAGTTGACCATTTTTTTTAGCGACCACCACCAACGAATTTACCCACGGTGTAGGATAGGACACTTTTTTAATAACTCCCAGTTGCGTCATCCTATTTAATTCGTCCTGTAGTTTATCACGTAAGCCTAAAGGTACCTTTCGTGAGGCACAAACCACTGGTGCCACATTTTTGTCAATCACAATATGGTATTCACCGGGCAAGCAACCCAACCCATTGAATAAATCTTCATTTTCTGACAGACTTACTTGTTGAATTCTTTTAACTAATCCTAACGCTACACAAGCTTGGCACGCACCAGCACGCTTTGA